>CM023629.1:5273551-5873551 GCA_013358685.1 Antennarius maculatus
CTGCGAGTACCGCAGGTGAGAATGGTAACTAGAACTGCTTCACCTTCACTAACTGTACCTAAGGACTGATAGTTCTGAGAGGGGAGGGATGCTGCTTGAATAACTTGATAACCTTTAGGGTGGGGGGGTATAATTTTAAATGGCTGTTTTTATTTGAAACATGTTTCTCAACACAGATGTGAGGTGACTGGACTCTAATTCTGGACGGGTGATTATGGGCCTATTGATTAAACTCAGACCATTTAACCTCCATCCTAACAGATAGGATGGAGGTTCAATGATGAAGAGGAGAACCTTAATGTTCTAGGGGCAGAACACCGATCTAATCCTCTTCACAGGGATTAAACATGAGCATCTTCATGTGCTTTCAGTATGTAATCCTGCTGCTCTGTGATCGCGGCCCTACAGTGTTCCTATACATTATGTCCTGTCTGGACGGACATAAGTTATGTTCAATCCAAACCCGATGAAGATCAGATTCATGTAGATTTTAATGAAGCAGCATGGGAAACAACGTTTATGACCACCTGTGGTCAACGCCTGTGTCGCTGAATCGTCTGAAGTGTTCAGTTACAGTTTCCAGAACAGAACGGGTCAGCTCAGAGGCGGCCCTGAAACCGGATCGCAGCAGACACCCAATATGTTACTGTACCTGCTGGACACGCCGCACCTCCACGCTCTGCACAGAAACCGCGTATACTTACAGTCAAGTCAGGTGTCTCAGCGCCTGTGCCTCGGTGGTGACCTGTTACTCACTCACTGGTCATTGAACACAATGATGAAAATGTGATTTGTTTGAAACTCAGCGGAATTTAAATGGGATCTAACAGGAACAACAGATGAACACGTCTGTTCTGTGTTCATGTTCTTGTTCTGCAGGGTTTGTACTTTTACACAAGTGTTTGGATA
Source organism: Antennarius maculatus (assembly GCA_013358685.1). NCBI lineage: Eukaryota > Metazoa > Chordata > Actinopteri > Lophiiformes > Antennariidae > Antennarius > Antennarius maculatus. The sequence goes on from CM023629.1 coordinate 5,274,461, forward strand.
CGAACCAGGAACAGTGAAACCGTGAATTAAGAACTGTGATGCAAGCTGTTCCTCGGATCGCCGCGGCAACATCCCCGGTTTATCTGGCAGGATTTTGAGGGTATTAGTTTAATCTCCCTCTCTGTGACCAACAGGTCTGCTCCTCATCTCCAACACGTCCTTCATCCCTCAGAGGAGAATTAACGCTCACATCTGGGCTGCAGCGTCACACAGGACCAGCCTCCTGGTGTGGGTTCACATCCCAACAGCTGTGGATGCTGATGGTGATGAATAAAAAACCCTCTACTTATAAGTCTGACACAAACAAATAAACAAACAAATATCCCTACATTTTCTGTTAGCACCTGTTCTTCACAAGGGTTACAGGTTAGGTTTGAAACCTGGAGAATGGAAACCACTTTTCCTGGACGTGAACAGAACCAGTAATCAGAAGCACGTGGTTTTCATCAGTCAACAGCATTTAATGAACGACTTCCGACCAGAAATCAACTCATATTTCCTCATTTTCCGCATTAAACGTCTACACCTATAAATAACCTGCAGATAAACAGACCTCTGCCTGCAAGCAATCAAATCCGTCCAGACCTTCTAATTCTCCTCCCTGTGGCCCAGTTCGGTTCAATCTCTTAAAGCTCCCCTCCTCGTGACCCCTCCCACAAGCACGGCGCCGCAGGATGAATAATTGACGAGCTCTCCATCCCCTCTCCTCTGCGTGTCTCTTTCCATCTCCCCCTTTGTGGCGTCTCTCGTCGCCGCCGTCGCGTCCAGCCTCCAGCTGCTGCCGGCGGCGTGTTGACCGTCAGCAGGTGAGGCACAGGACACAGGAGCAGCTGCTGGATCAGACAGTGGTGCAGCAGGCAGGCGTCACATATGGAGCTCCTCATCCTCATCTTCTACCTCCTCTGACTCTCTGGTCCTGATAGAGAAGGGATCTGGACTTCCTTTCTTCAGCTGGGACAAACGAGACAAAAGTACGTTTAAAAAGCTTTTTAACTCTTGAGAGGTTTTTTAAGTCACCTGAGAACATTTAAAGGGCTTCAGGTTCTATGGAGGACTTTGTTAACTAATTTTATACTATTTCCTTCACACAACAAATAGAAATTTTTATTTTAAATTCTAAAATATAGGTGGAGAGAGCCGAGATGGACCATGTCGCTCAAACTCCTCTTCTCTGGCCTGGAAGCAGCTCTTAATTCTGCAGAGCGCTAATGTTGTGTTCAGTGTGAGTCTGAGCCGGACCAGGATTGAAGTTCTGAGGCAGGAACCTCCTCTCTGCTTGTTTCCAGAAAGCTGTGAAGCCATGAAGGAGCTCCTCTTCCTCCTCCTGGTGACGGCGGAGGCCTCGAGGTCTGACGGCAGCCGGTGTGAGCTGGGCTGCGAATGTCGAGGAGACCTGAGGTTCACCATCTGCTCTCGGGCGATGTTCTCCCAGCTGCCCGGGAGAATCCCCCCGACCACGGAGCTCCTCGATCTGTCCGACAACAACATCTCCTTCATCCCAGAGCGATCCTTCAGTAAGAACCGCAAGCTGCGAGTCCTGCTGCTCCAGAACAACAACATCAGCCTGGTGGAGGACGGCGGCTTCTCTCAGCTGGAGTTCCTGCAGAAACTGGACCTGAGCTGGAACAGGATCTCCTCCCTGACCCGAGGCTTCTCCCTGGGCCTGACGCTCCTGAGGGAGCTGCAGCTCGCCCACAACAGTCTGACCAGCCTGGACAGCCAGAGCTTCCTGCACCTGGACGGCCTCCAGAGGTTAAACCTCAGCAGCAACAGCATCCACACCATCCACGTCAGGGCCTTCTCCTCTATGAGCACCTTGAGGCAGCTCCACCTGGAGGACAACCAGCTGACATCTCTGAAGAGCGGGATCTTCTCAATGCTGCGCTCCCTGGAGGTCCTCAACCTGGCTGGAAACCACATCAGCGAGACGGAGGTGGGCGTCTTCAAGCCGCTCACCAGCATGACGTTACTCAATCTGGCCACCAACCGCATGTCCAGCATCTACTTCAAGACCTTCCTCAACATCCACACCTACAGCACCCACATCCTGCTGGAGGAGAACCCCTGGAACTGTGACTGCGACCTGCAGAGAGTTTTCCGGAAGCTGCGGAGCATCCAGAGGCTCTTCCTGGACGACTACTACAACCTGACCTGCAAGGAGCCGCCTGTCATCAAGGACTACCGGCTGATGGACGTGGACAGTGAGCTGTGCATTGCTGAGACGGTCACTGTGCTCATCATCACCGTCACCGTGGTGATCACGGTGCTGGCCGCCATGCTGATGGGTGAGAGGAAGAGGAAGAAGAAGAAGAGGGGGAAGCACTGGACGCAGCAGGCAGATCTTTCAGATGAGTCGGACTATTGAACATCGTTATTCTTTCTCACACATTTGTTGTCTTCTTCTTTCTGACGTTGCTCATTTTCATGTTGTTTTGACTTCCAGGCAACATTTTCATGAAACAGTAGCTTCGTACCACAGGAACAAACGCGTACCTGTGAAAATTCTGTAGCTGCTTCCTTTAAACTGAAGCACGACAAACATCTCATTTATGAAACATGTCTTCAGTGAAAAGGTTGTTTTCTCATCATAAATGTTGGAATGTTGGCTGTTGAAGCATTAAAGAGGATGTATTAACGTTTTCTGTGTCTGATACTTCATTTAACTTTTACCCACGTTGCCATACGGTCCAATAAAAACTACACAACGGTTTGTGTGTGAACTAAAGTGTGCACTGCCCCCTGCAGGTGAGCAACTGTATAACACGTCATGGGATTGAAGCCCGCGCTGGGTGGGGTTTCCTGGAACAGCATGTTAAATTCAACATTAATTATATGTAGATATTTTAAGAAAAAAAATACACACTGAAGTTTCAGGGAACACACAACCAGAAAAGCTGGATATCAATGCATATTAAATTTAATTTGACTTTAATTCAACATCTTTAATTTAACCAGAGAGCTATTCTTTTGTGACTTAATATGACCTCTGCGTTGGAAAACGAAACGGAAATGACACTTTCTCTAAATAGTATTAAATTAGTATGAATTCTGGTAGAACAGCAGATTTTACATTTTAATGTTAACAGCGGAGTTGTGTCACATTATAGTCGCATGTATTATTGTAGTCACAATTAAAGTAGGTTACAGGAATGTTGGGTCTGTTGCTAGGAAATTTTCCTTTAATTGAGACGTTGAGGACCTCTGGGTGGTGTCGCGTTTCTGGCTGACGAAAATTTAGCGCTGGAAGAGAACCGGAAATAGACCAAATAATAGCATAGACATTGTAAAACGTTCAATTCGGTAGTTTTCATGTATAAAAAAAAACACCAAAATTTTTATTTAAAAAATTGGTGTTGCTTCTGCCCGTGTATGTATTCATCCATACAAGGGCAGAAGTACTGAATAAGTAGTTGTAGTTTGTTTTCAAGCCGCACTGCTGCAGCGCTCCGACATCCAGTCAAATCCGACTTTTATTTTGAAGGGTAAAGCGGAAGTTGAATCATCTGTGATGACGTGCTTGACAGGTCAGTGTCGGGACAGGTGGGAACTCCGGTTTGACGAGTTGTCGTTGTTCTCCTGAGAAAGCGAACAGACCCGGAGAAACACTTTACGTTCATTACAGAATAAAAACATGAATACGTTCTGTTCAATTCATCCGCAGGTCTAAAGGTATTTTATGGCGCTTTTTTTGTGAATATGTCCGACGGAGGAGAGAGAAAATCAACAGAAACTGCGCAGTCATAGTTTAATGGGAACGGTGACCTGAACAGGTAAGAAAATCAACTTGTTTTGTTTATATTCGCTTTTTTGAAGCATTTTTAATCTTAGTTACATGATCTGAATGAAACATCCCCGCAGCATCAACGTCAGACTGACTTCTTTTCCGTTCCACCGGTGCCGGTTCGCACTTTTACAATTAACCGATGCTGTTTTAATGAGTTTCAGTCACTCTTCTCTTTCAGTATTTTAGTTTGTTTTAAACCAAAAATATGAATTAATGAATTTAAGATATTACTTCCGTGTAGTGACGGACAGACGTGGGTTCGGGGACCTCTGTCGGTCGTTGCGGTGACGTCACCGGGCGGTATTGTGATCAGAACAGTCAGGTTTGAGTGACTCACTGTGGATCCTCAGAAACACGTCTACTGGAATTAATGGTGTAAAAAGAAATAGCCTTCAATGAGTTCAGGAAATTATTGATTTAAATGTTTGTTCCCGTTTATTCCTGCTTGTTTTAATACGTCATTCCTTAATCTCTGTTTTCTTTTTTTTTTACATCTTTTGAAATGAACTTCCAGACAGAACACACCTCATGTTCTGTCCCTTCAGCTGAACCAGTCAGACACCAACAAGATGTTTATCTTCCTGAGATCATTCTTTAAACCTCTTTTCTTTTCATTTTAAATTAAAGTCTACAGTGTTGTTTTCATATTATCCTGTTTTAAACTCAAATGTTGGTGTTGTGTAAAGAGGAAATTGTGCTAGGACCTTAATAACAACCTTAATATAGCCTGGGATTCAAACTATGTTTGAAATAGATTATTATGTCTGTAAATAGCAGCTCAGCCTTGTTCCACAAATACCACGAGTCCAGGTGAATAAATTCACTCGGGGACTCGTACGCCACTGTCATCTTCTTCCATCCATCGCCGTTTCTTTTCTAATCGCCGCTGAAGATTCCATTGAATGAGGAATTCAGCCACCGTTGACCTGCGGCCCCTCCCATTCTCATTTTCTTATCTTCCAGATATGGCAGCGAACGACAAGGTTGCCATCCTGACGGACGACGAGGAGGAGCAGAAGAGGAAGTACGTGTTGGCCGAGCCGTTCAACACCCTATCGATGGAGCGGCAGGCGATTCCGGCCGACGCTCCCTCGTCTGGTTCGGACACGCCGCCGGAACAGTCGCCGCCGGACGCCATGGACTGCTGCGAGAGGCTCTGCCTCCGCGTCAACAGCCGCCTTCTGATCTCCAAGTTCTTCTACTTCTTCTTCTACGCTGCCTACGGCTCGCTGCACCCCCTGCTGGCCATCTACTACAAGCAGCTCGGTCTGTCGGCTAGCCGCAGCGGGCTGCTCGTCGGCATCCGCTACTTCATCGAATTCTGCAGCGCCCCCTTCTGGGGAGTCGTGGCTGACCGGTTCCGACAGGGGAAGGTGGTGCTGCTGTTCTCTGTTCTGTGCTGGTTGGCGTTCAACTGCGGCATCGGCTTTGTTACGCCGGCTAATATGACGTGTCACGAGGAGGGCGCCGTTGCCCCGACGACGTTGATTCCAGTAATGACGACCCTCCTGGAGACGAACGCCACGCCGCCAATCAACACCACCGATCTGACCCGACGGCGCCGCAGCCTCTTTGAGCTGTCTGGACTTTCCGTACTGGTGAACTCTTACCTCATCAGGTACCTGAGGCACAGGCGCAGCCTTGACACCAACGTGACCTCAGCTCCCTTAGCATCCATTAACGCCACCGAGCTTGCCCCAAACGCCTCTGTCACCATGACGACTGTCACCTCACCCGCTCCGACCCCAGCCAAGGAATACGAGATCATCTACGACACGGACCAGGTGGAGAGCATCTTCCTGCTCATCCTTCTGGTGGTCATCGTGGGCGAGTTCTTCAGCGCCCCCGCCATCACCATCGTGGACACCGTCACCCTGCAGTACCTCGGTAAAGCCCGCGATCGCTACGGCCTCCAGAGGATGTGGGGCTCTCTGGGCTGGGGTCTGGCCATGCTGCTCGTGGGCATCTGGATCGACCACACGCACATCAAAGTCACCATCGACGGCACGGGCTGCGTCATCCCCGACTTCCGGATGCACGACTACCGCATCGCCTTCATCGTGTTCGGCGTGCTGATGGGGGTGGCGTTCATCGTCGCCACGCAGTTCAGCTTCGACTACGGCGTCGGCTACCAGCGGGAGCTCCCTGAGGCGGCGCAGGAGGAAGGAGGGTACCCGACGGCGTTACCGGAGTACAGCTCGTCTGAACAGACCCCCAGCAGCCCCGACCCAACCGAGGAGTTCCACTACAGCGACCTGCTGAAGCTGCTCTGCAGCGTGCGCTACAGCTCCGTCCTCTTCGTCGCCTGGTTCATGGGATTCGGCTACGGCTTCGTCTTCACCTTCCTCTACTGGCACCTGGAGGACCTGAAGGGGACCCCCACGCTGTTCGGGGTCTGCTCCATCCTCAGCCACGTGTCGGAGCTCGCCGCCTACTTCACCAGCCACAAGTTCATCGAGCTGGTCGGACACGTCAGGTGAGACACATCACACGTCACACTGACAACCAAACGGACCCGATCCAAACCAAATCCTTTTTAAGGGTTTAAATTTGACCCGTTTACAAAGACAGAAAATCAGAGCCGTCCAGGAAACTTCCTGCTGCCTAATCATATTTGCTCGGGTCGGGCTGACGGGGAACGATCAAAGATGGAAACCTTTATGTGGAGGCTTTCAGATCGGTCCGTCTGGGACAAAGCTGTCATTGATGCTCTTTCAGGCAGCAAGGACATTTGAGACGCCAGAGTTGGATTTCAGCTGCAGCGTCGCCGCTGTTGCTCCAGAGATAAAGGGAAAGGACGGAGTGTTGGACAAGGATTTAATCCACTCATAACTTTCCCTGTAACGTCAGAAGCCATCAGTTAATCTTCGCAGCTAAAAACCCGAGATCGCTTTGTGGGACGTATTTCTCCGTCTTCACAGACTACTGTATTTTTTCGCACTATAAGGCGCACTGGATTATATGGCGCACTTTCAATGAATGGGCTATTTTAAACCCTTTCACATATAAGGCGCACTGGATCATAAGGCGCACTGTCGGTTTTTGAGAAAATTAAAAGCTTTTAGGTGCGTCTCATAGTGCGGAAAATACTTTAAATGGCGTGAGCAGCGGTGTCCAGTGGAATCCGTCCTCTGATGGGTGGTTGTGCATCCACTCAAGGCCCAGGGATTAAACCATCGAGAGTGTGATCGGTTGATGAATGAGACTAAGATGAAATAATCCATACACTGCTGGGTAAACAATTAGCCGTGTTTCCCCCCCGTGTTTTCGCATTCATCGCCCTTCTCACCCCGCGTGTGTGCGCTCAGCAAATTGTCTCTGGATGAGCAAACACGAAGCGATCCTTCACACCAACTGGCCGACACACATGTTTTTCAGGGCGTGTCGCGTTCGCTGTGTTTATCCTGCTGAGACACGAGATCAGGTCCTCGTCATGTGGAAGAGGAAGAACACGAGTCGTTTATGTTCTTGTGGTTAAACTGACTGACTGTTTTCTCTGAACACAGGGTGTTGTACATCGGCCTGGCCTGCAACACCGCCCGCTACCTGTACATCTCCTACCTGCAGAACGCCTGGATCGTCCTGCCCATGGAGGTCCTGCAAGGTAACGCTAAGCCACTCCTCCTGGAGGCAGTCAGGAAGTTAGAACCCCGGAGGCCTGCAGCAGGGAACGGCACAGGAAGCGTGTGTTTTATCTAGGACATTTATCAGGAGGCCTTTTTCCGCCCTGAGCCTGGGACAAGAGTAAACACCATCCCTGTGTTTTTGCATTAGCCTGTGAGTGTAGCATTAGCAGTAAAATCATCCAGTTAAGACCTAGTTTTATATTCAATGTTAATGTGACCCGATGACGTCGTTAGTGTTCTTGAATGGGGCGGTGGCCGCCTCAGTGTTGGTGGAAACAGATTTAATGGTGTTGCTGTAGCGCCTCACATCTCAAGCACCTGAAACCTCAGAGGTTTTCATGTGTTTGCTCAGGGAGGCGTCGCCATTTGTTCCTGGAGGGAAGTCAAACAAAGCGAGCAGCCGTTTGTCCTCATCGGCTCACTGGAGTTTACTCTCTCGTTTCTAACAGGATGATTTCATCCTCTCAACATAATTAAAAGTACAAATATGGAAGGAAACTGTCCGCCTGACTTATGACCTATAAATTTTATTAGAATTGTCACTGGGTAAAGAATAAAGTATGAATAAGTAATTACAATACTGGCCCGAATATCAGACGCTGTTTTTTGCATTGAAATAAGTGGGGGTCGTCTTACATTTGGGGTCTAGACATTATACCCATTCACAAGGCTAGATGGCGCCAGATATCTTTAAAGCGAATGCGTAACTTAATTCCCCAGGCCAAAGCGAACCCCTGTCACGAAGAAAAATAAAAATAGCGGTTGCACGAAGAAGAGAAATAACAAAATAGCGGTAAGAAAGAAAAGAGAAGAAAATAAGATGATAAAAATGTTCAGATATTAATACGTGATAAGACAGTTTTTGCATGATTTGAATGAGGCAAAATAACATGCTTTTTCTCTCGAATACAGTGCTATAATCATTTGTTTCAGATGTACTGTAATTATTGTCTGTATAAAAATTAAATTTGGTGTTTCAAAAAGTCTTTTTTCAAACTTGAAAGAGAGGGGGTCGTCTTATATTCAGGTCAATACGGTATGTGTGTTTTTCTGCGAGTGATGACCTCTCTGTGTCCACCAGGGGTCACCCACGCGTCCGTCTGGGCAGCCTGTATCTCCTACCTGAGCGCGGCGGTCCCGCCCGCCCTGAGGACGTCGGCTCAGGGCATCCTGCAGGGCCTGCACCTCGGCCTGGGGCGGGGCTGCGGAGCCATGGTTGGAGGCGTGTTCGTCAACTTCTTCGGTACGGAGACGATGCTGTGGCGTGGCGGTGACATCACTGCCAGGTGGAAGCGGAGATGCCTCACGCTGAGGTTCGCCGCTTCCTGCCGCCCTCCTGACGTGCGTTTGCTTTACAGGTGCTGCAGAGACGTTCAGAGGCATCGGCATGGCCTCCCTCGTCATCCTCCTCCTCTTCTCCTTCATCCAGTATTTCACCGGAGAGACGGAGGCGGAGAAAGGTGGGAAATAGTTCTGTGGCCACGCCCAGTTTCCCATGTATCCACACACCAGGAAGCAGACCAAGAATGAATTATATGCGGTAGCTGATTCTAAAGATAGTATGTCATTGTCATGGTGACAGGCTAATCGGGGTGTTCCTGACTGGTCCTGCACTGACGCATCAGTGTCGCCCCCTAGTGGGCAAACTGTAGAACCTCAGCTTGATTTTGTTTTCTCGTCTGTCCTCAGAGGACAAAATGCTGGCGGAGAACATCCCGGTCCCCTCCAGCCCGGTCCCCATCGCCACTATAGACCTGGTGCAGGGCCAGGGCGGCATCGGGAGCCCCGCCTTACCCCTCCACGCCCCCGTGGTTCCAGTGAAGAAGACCAAACACCAGGAGGAGATGGAGGACGTGAGCAGACCGGCCTGGGTCATCACCGGCGCCCCCTGGGTCACCATCGCCTTCGCCGCCATCCAGATCAGGGAGCTGATGAAGATGAAGAAGAGCAACGTGATGCCGCTGGACATCCAGGCTCTGCAGGTAGATGATCAGCTGATCCAGACGGGACGAATAACCGCCATAATGATGCTAACCTGTTCCTGCTACGGCTAGAGCTAACGCTAATGCTAATACTAATAACAGCAATGAGTCATCCGTACTCCACCGTCTACAATATGACTAACCTGAACTCTCTGATTCTTCTTCTTCCTCTAACCGGCTGCTCTCACCACACACACACACACACACACACACACTCACACATACTAACAAACACACACACTCTACAGAAAGGTGAGCTGTTTGTTCTAAACTTGATGGAAAACTACCGTGTGTGTGTGTGTGTGTGTGTGTGTGTGTGTGTGTGGGTGTGGGTAGTGTCCAGGCTTGGTTTCCGTGTGTCCTGGTGCATGCGGTGACAGGCGAGACTCATCTGTAGCTGCGTGTGCGGGGTATGTGTTTGCGTGTACGTGCATGCGTGTGTGTTCCCCTGACGTCACGCGAGGTGCATGCAGCCTGAGTTTGTCCCCCGGTGAATTCCCGGCCCCACCCGTGGCAGCCATATTGGTGCTTCTGTCTGTGAGTGGCAGGTTTGAACTGAGGCAGAGGATGATGAAGTTGTAGTCAGAGCAGAGTGGCTGATGACGGGAAGCTAACTAAGGCTAGCATGTTAGCATGAACTGTATTCATGTTTTTACAGACAGCTCTCTGTTTCTGTCCAATTTGTTGGTATGTATGAAATGAAAGGTAGGTGTGTGTGTGTGTGTGTGTGTGTGTGTGTGTGTGTGTGTGTGTGTGTGTCAGCGCCTCATCAGTGTGTGTGTCCCTCTTGTCGACAGAAACATGATGAACAGGGATCTTCTGAGAGCAAAGCCGTGGAGACGTCCAACGCAAACTCAGGAGACGTCGACGCTCCTCCTCCACCGGCCGCCTCGCCGCCAGACTCCGCCCCCGCTACGCCCACAGACTCTAACCACACACACACTGAACAAACGCAGCCGCCATCCTCAGACGGGGACGGGCCTCATCAAAGCCCCGCCTCCACGGCAGAGAACGCAGGCTGACGTTTAGAAGCTGATCACACTGTTTACACTGCTGATCCACCTCTGGAATGATTCAAGAACGGTTGTGAACATTTCTGGAGCAGTTTGGGAGGTGTTCGGTCCTCCTCTGCCCAACATTCGCCGCCGTTTAAAGGCGGAGCGAGAAGGAAGAGAAATGCACCTCTAAATAATTAGTAACTTAATAAAAAGTGAAGGAAAGGGATGAAATCTGACAGAATGGGGTTTTAGTTCTGCGTCGTGGATGACATCATCTTTTAGAGTTGTGACGTGGAGGCGGGGTTTTAGTTTTTTGGGGGCGGTCCCGATGCGGGGGTTGAACCCAGCGATCCAGACTCTTCTGCTCAGTGAGGCAGCAGGAAGTCCCCCAGATATGGAAGGCGGTGAGTGATAATGACATATCCTGTATCTTTATTTTACTTAGTGTCGGGGGGGGGGGCAATATTTTACTGATCAAGAGCATTCAGATGGTGTTGAATTCTAATGTCTGACGCAGGTTTACATTCACTCTAATTGTTTTCTAATGGTTTGATCTGCGGGGGTGTGGATCTTCCTGTACGCGATGCCTTCACTGTCGACCCGCCCACAGAGAACATGTCACCGACACGCCGAGGGTCTTTTTAAACCCCACTCCAGTGTTTTTGTACGGAAGCTGCCAACACTGTTTTTACTGTTTTCATGCCAAATGATCCCCAGGGTTTTGTGTGTTTTTGTGTGCCCCCCCACCCCCCAGAACTAGATGAAAAAATTCAGTTTGAGGTCAATTAAATTAACAAGATATGATTTGAAAATGTCTGAATGGTTAAAATGTATTATTTCCATCCTGGGTTTGTGTGACGAAGCCCTTCATCCATCATCATCAGTGTGTCTTGATCTTGGTAAAAGAAAGGTATTAAAATATATTTAATAAAAAATACAGGTGGATTTTTGTTTGTCTTTGAAACATTCCAAGTACTTGATTTTTAATTTTCCTCAACATGACATGCAGCGACTTGCAGCAGGTGGGTGGTGGGTCGAGTCTCGGATGTTGCCTGACCTTTCAGAGCTGTTGTTCCTCAGCCGGCCGCTGGGGGGCAGTAGCGTCACGCTGTCTGTGTCCGTTGGCTTAGAGCAGTGAGTGTGTGTGGCGGGTTATTGAGGTCGTGGTGTGCCTGCTACTGATGGGTGTGTGTGGGAGGACAGTAATAGGCTTCCTCAAAATCTAGACTATGTGCTGTCATGAGAAAATAAATAAAATAATGAAATCAAACCGTCTTGGGAGGCTCAGCCTGTCTGATGCCCGTGGAGAAATTCACGGCGCTCGGCTGCTGAGGCCATTATTGTGTGGAGTGGTCCCTAATAATCAGTGTAGTGTGTAGCGTGTTCACAACACAACACGCTACAGGCCTGATCTGAATGCCACACAGGTCTGCAGACGTCCCGATGCTGCTGCTGGTTTAACATTTCAAAGCCTTTCTGGTGGAGGGACCAGACCCTACTGGTGTGATCTATTCTCATTGGTTCCTGTTTTCCTGTCAGCCAATCAGAACTGATGTTCTCTGCTCACACTTGTGCCTCACCTGGATTCAAACCCCTCTCAGCTGACTCCTCCTGCTCCCATCGCTGCCCCGGCTCGAGAAAGTGGTGCTGATGCTGCGGTCATCCGCTGCCCAGATACAACCTGCAGCTATTTTTAGCCTCTTCATCCTCAGTATTGTGATGAGGAGTCAAACGCCTTGAGGAGGTGTGAATGAAAGCGTGGAGTCCAGGCGGTGGCGGCCCAAACGCAGGTTTTTACTCCCTCCATAATGTTTGTTTCTTGAGCTGCAGCCAGAAAAAAAATGATGCAAACTTTCCCAAACTTTCTAAGCAGTGGAGTTTGTCCGGGTTCATTTCACTCCACTGATGTTTTCTCTGCTTTATTCAGACGGAATGAAAACTTATGCAACTTAAACATGTTCGTAGCTGAGTATTCCTGGTGTCTATGCAGGAATTAATTCTCCCCACCAGAAAAATCTGATCAATTTTCACAATTTTTCCACCAAAATTTAAATATGTAATAGTGCAATCATCTTTTCTTTATATTTGACCCCTCATGTCAGCAGCTGACAAACGTTTTTACTCAAAAACCCTTCAAATAAAGTTTAACTGTTAACAAGAGTAAAATATTGAAACTAAAACATTTAACTCAGGAGGACAACTTGCTAAAAATATCCTAATATAGTGATAATAGTAATAATATATCAATATAGTTATGGAGTAATAGTATAGTAATTTAGTAAAAATATAATATATGAATACAGTAATAATGTAATAATATAGTGATATTGTAATATAGTAATATATTAATATAGTGTCGTAATAGTGTAGTAATTTAATTATATAATAATTAAATATTCACAGAATCTCTTGCAGATCAGTCAGTTTTTGTGTAACCAGTTGAAGCGTTGAGCTGCATCCCATCCTGGGATGCTACACAAAGAGGAAAATGGGTGAAAATTCCCGCGTTTTTTCCCAAATCCGCGTGAAACGAGTGCAGCAGATGAAGATGTATCAGAGCAGACAGCTGTCACGGTCGCTCCGGCTCCGCCTCGTGAAGCTCCGTCTGCACAGAATCGTGCAAGGAGAGCTGCAGGCTTACCTGCACACAACAGCACACAAGTGTTGTAGTGGGCACGGACCTCATGATGGATTCAGTCTTTATTTGATGGGAAGATCCCCACACTGGACAACGGTTGCTCCAACGGTCAAAATGGGGGAAGGAAACCTCACCTTCATCATCGTTTCCATGGACGAGGTGACTAAACGCTGCACAGATGTTCCAACAGGAAACTCTTCATTTGCAGGAACCGATGCATCCTTTGTTCAGTGTGTTTGGGACCAGAGCAGCAGAAAGGTAGCACAGTTGCTTTACATCCTCTTTTGGCAGAGATGTTTGACAATGGAGCATCTCCAACTTCCTGCGTGGGCGTGGGGACTGGAGATCTGTCTTCACAAACCGAATCTGAAGCCTGGTTGGCAGAAGATTCCAAATGGGAAATATGGATGCAAACTTTGTGTAAAAGTTGTTCGACATCTCAAACGCCACCGACAAGGACAACAACAGGAGGAAGTCTGTCAAGACAAGCACACCGACAATGATCAACACTTTTGTGAAGTCTTTAAGGCGCCTCCTTTAACTCATCAAACGTCTCAGATGGGATTCCTTCAGGTGGATGATGTCACAGCTCCACCTGTTGTTCAGGTGTTTAGTTTTCCAGGTTTAGGTGCAGTCATTTCCTGTTCAATGCTAACATAGCAGCTCTTCAGACGTCGCTCCATCTCTTCCATCTTCTCCTCCTCCAGGAACCGAATCCGTCAAGACTCTTAATCATCACAAATTACCTTTGTTTGACTGTAAACATTAAGTCCTGGGGTTCCTCAGATCCCCCATCCCGGGTCCCCCTGTGGTTTTAATCTGCACGCTCTAGAAGGTTTCCTCTGGCGTTGTTTACATTTTTTTTTACAGAGCACAGGCATGCTAATGTGTTTTAAATCATCTTAATCACATTACAGGCGTGCTGCACGCCATTCTGTGTGCAGAATCACATTTTGAAAATGACACGGATCACAATGGAGGGAGGAAATTAATGTTCTCATCCAACCGGCCACAATGGCTGCAGCCTTTAGAAGCCCGTCTGCAGATGTTGTTGATGTCTGACTGAGGGGCAGTGCTGATTATTGACGACGCGTCCGTATCGTTTTATATCGATTACTGTCAGAGCGTCAGGAGGAAACGTATATACCCATAAAAACGACAAAGGATTGTATTTCCAGTGCAGCCGGCGTTGTTGTTGTTTACTTCCTCTTTATGTAGATTACAGCTCAGACAGCTTATTACCAAACATTAAAAATCAATGAGGCTGACGGCTGTAGGTCTCTGATGTGGTTAATGATGGATTATGATGATAATTAGCATGAGATGAGAAAACAGGGGATGCAGCACTACAGATTGAAGTGTCACTAACCGGACTAATTGCTGCTAAAATCCCCTTTTCCCAGATGTGCTGACATCTGTGGCCTCGAACAGACGCTCGCCGTCAGACGGAGGAAACGGAATCGCATCTGTGATCAGGAGAAGGGGACGCGAACCCATCAGAGACACCAGAGGGAAACGTGGCGGTAGACGGCGTTTGTATTGGTGTGTGTGTGTGTGTTGTTTTTTTTTGCTGAGTGACTCTGAGCTGGTCTCCAGCAGGATAACAGGGAGACTCGTTGTCCTGGATCAATCCCTCCATAGATGACGCCCACCCAGCCAGGCCTCCCCGTGGGCGGGCCGGTAGTCCAGCAGCCCAGCAGGCCGGCCAGGTCCGGCCTCCTCCGGCCCCCACAGCCTTGCAGGGCCCAGCTGCATCTCCATCTGAAAGCCAAGGAGGGAGCCGCTCGACTCTAAGCCAATCAGATGGCAGGGTGGGAAAGGGGAGGCAGTTTGATTGGAAGAGAGGTATTTCAAAAAAATAAATGAAGAGACTCGATCAAAATCACCTTCAGAGATTCCAGCTCTGTCATAGGTCGTTAGCACGTAGCGTCCGCGGCTAACAGCCAATAAATCCTTCTCATCTACTTCTCCAGTCTGTTTTTTTTTTTTTTTGCGAGGCTCTGTCTGATATTTAATTAGAGGCAGATAAATCTTGATTTCCTCAGTGTGCTGTTGTCTCCTATCAGTGTGTACATTAGTCGTCAGCACGTCTCTATATTAATGTCACCTCCACGAGTCCCTGAGCCCGGCTGTGATTAAAGCCCTGCTGCAGAATGTGGGCAGGCCGCTGTGGGTACTTGTGCGTGAGGAACCCTAAGTTGCAGAGGTTTTTTTTCTAATTGAGTCAGGGACTTATGCTGGCGAGGTAGGCGTGTGAGTGGGGGGAGAGACTAATCCCAAGCTGCTGTTGTTTTTCTGCCTGCTGGCTCCAGATCAAAAACTTAACAGCAATAATCATGCAGAATGTATGGCTGCACTTCAAAGGCTGCTCAACTTTGCTCACACTCCTGGTGCTGCTATTGTTTCATCACTTCTTCTTCTGCGGTGAGGAATCCATCTTTACTTACACCTCCTCTGAGGAGGGACGGGGACCTTCCTGCAGCAGGTCCATTAACGCATTTAGCAGGTTCGTCAACCTTCAGTTGGGCTCACATCACAGCTCGCCGTATCAAAGGCTGCTGGTTTCCCTTTGACTGCAGCGTGCGTCTGAGGCCGACGGAGCGTCAGCCTCCACCTGCAGATAGCAGACATCAAACGTCAGCAGCTCTCGGGGGGTGGAGCGCCGTGGGCTACCATGGTTGCTGAGGCCTGAATGGGTAAATCCCCTCAATGTCAGCCCACAGCCAGACGGCGAGGAGGCGCAGCAGCCCTTCCCACAGCAGCTTTAAAGCCGCGGCGTGCAGCCGCAGCGTCCGGCGCCTTAATGATGCTTTTATTAAGCAGCAAATGATGTGACCTGAGAGGGGGAGCAGAAACGAAAATCAAGCCTCCGGCGCCGCCGCGAGAGGCGGGGCCATTAGTAGTTAATAGACCTGTAGGGTAGAGGCTGGTCATGTGACTACCGCAGCCACTGTGTAGTAATACAGTAATAATATAGTAATAGAATAATAATATAGCAATAAGACTGTATACTAATAGTAGAATAATTCAGTAACAATATATTATTAGAATAATAATACAGTAATATATTAATATAGTAATAGTATAGTAAAATACTAAAAATATCCTAATATAGTAATAATATATCAATATAGTTATAGAGTAATAGTATAGTATCCATCCATCCATCCATCCATCCATCCATCCATCTTCTTCTGCTAATGTAATAATATAGTGATATTGTAATGCAATAATGTATTAATATTGTAATAGTATACTAATTTAATAATAATTTAATAATAAATTAATACAGTAAAAGAGTACTAATCTAGTAATCATATGGTAATAGTATAGTAACTTAGTAATAATATATTAATATATTAATATATTAATAGTATAATAATCTAGTAATAGTATATTAATATAGTAATAGTATAGTAATCTAATAATAATAAATAAATGTAGTAATAGTACAGAAAGAGTTCTATTTTAGTAATAATATATAAATATAGTAAAAGTATATTAATGTAGTAAAAGTATAGTAATGTAGTAATATCATTAATATATTAATAGTATAGCAGTATAGTAACAGTATATTAATATAGTAATAGTATAGTAATAGAGTCCTAATCTAGTAATACTATAGTAATGTGGTAATAGTATATTATTGTAGTAATAGTATGGAAATTAAGTAGCAGTATATTCATGTAGTAATAATAATAGTGACATGTAGTCGTGACATGAACCAGCTGAATGTTTAAAGTGAAGCGTGACTTTTCAAACTTTTGCACGTCTGGTTCCATCAGAAGCTGCTAAAGGTTACACTGTGCGTCAGCGGGTGACGATGACCACACAGGTTTGTTCTCATACCATCACTCGTGTGTGACGAGTCCCTTCCAGCGCCACATCTTCAGACCGGGGGCTTTAAGGCGGCGCTCGAGGGGCCCCTATGGCGGCTCCTGACATCCACACACTGCAGCAAACTTTCACACACACACAAACACACTGCAGAAACACTGCAGCCTCTATCTGCATGTCACATAACCTCCGCCTACGCTCACTACGCCCACACACATCCTTGCCCAAAACGCCCACATGAGTGTAATCAGTGTGCAAAAATACACACACACACACACACACTCACACACACACACATCACCCCTATAGACGCTTGCCACCCACGCAGGCACACACGTGTTCAGTCAGACATAAGCTGCTCATACATCCCACACTTTCTCAACAGACACAAAGTAAGACAGCAAACACACCAGCTTTAGTCGTGCATATTCACACAGACACACACACACACACACACACACACACACACACACACACACAAACACACACTGTGGTCTTGTAAAGTCAAAAAAATACGTCTGCTTTAATAGAAAGACAACCTGCTCGGCTGCTTTAACTACTTCTACTTTTCTGACCAGATTCTCTTGATTTCACAACACTTTCTGCACATCCACGCCCGTCTAAGATGTTTCTGCCACACAACACGGCAACACAACTCTGGGTGGAGACAACAATAGGAGGCACCGTGCTCCTTCCCTCCAGTTTTTATCTGCCTGTTTTCGGCATCATAGTCATCCTGTAACCCATATTCCCTCTAAATGAAAAGGGACACTTCATGACAAGCACCACCATCGCCTGGAGACTGAATCACGCCGCTCTGTTGTTTCTCCTCTTTTTTTCTTTTCTTTTTTTTTCTTCCCTTGCAAAAGAGGAACTTGGATGAAAAGAGCTGCTTTTTTAGAGTGCAAAGTGTTGAGGATGTGGGTTGGTGGGAAGGGGAGAAGAGGAGCGAGGAGACGGAGGGGAGGGAGAAGGGGAGCAGAGCGGCGTGGGCGCTCTGACAGGGCGAGGGGCTGACAGGCCCAGGCGTGGGCGTGTCATTGAAATGTGTTTCTACTCCGGAGGGGGAGAAGAAGAAAAAGAAGAAGAAGAAGAAGAAGAAAAAGAAGAAGAAGAAGGAGGGAGAAGAAAAAGTTGCAGGGAAAAGAAGAAGAAAAGGAGCTGCAGAAATTAAACGAACAGGCGTCTCCTGAAAATTGAAATATGACGAGGCTTCCTGCCAAATGAGATACATCCAGTGTTTGGAGAGGAGAACACACACGCACACGCACTCAAACACACACACACACACACACACACACACACACACACACTCAAAACGCCTACTCGTTGGGAGTGATTGACAGGACGACATGAAAGCAGATCGTCATGAAGACCTGGTTAAAACCGATCAGATGAAGAGACAGAAGCTAAAATTATGCCTCTGTGTTCACAACCTAAATGTCCTTGTAAACCTACGCAGAGAATGGCATTATGGGTAAATCTTAGGGCAGACCTGTGCACCGAGCGAGCTGATTGGTTGATCCAGTGCCTTGTTGGGAAGTTTATTTCAGAATAGTTCTGCCACAAATCTCTTCAATATTGCTGCCCATGTTGTTGTTGTTTACTGGATGCTAAACAGTGAGACTATTATTATTGAGTTAGCAGAGAACAACTTCCTGTCACATGTCTGCAATCCGACCAATGACGTCACTCCATCCTGATGACATCACAGTCCTGATGGCTGTCTGTGTTGACTACTCCGCAGACGGAGGAACCAGCTGGGTTTTAACTCCATCCTTTTTTTTAAAATGATGTTTACTAAATAACAAGATGGGAAATTAAACCTTTTTTTTATTTCTATTATTTCCATCCAGACAAAATCTGGATGGAAAATCTGCTTCAGGTTGCTCTCGTCGTTAGCTCAGGAGCTAACTCCTGTTAGCATCTGTCTGATAAAGCCCATGAAGAAGAAGAGGCGCAGCTGAAGAAATAGAGGTGGCGAATCTGAAAAGCAGGACTTGTGGGAACAGGCAGGCTTGGGTGTCGACCTACCTAAACCGTGTGGGTGGACATCCCATTTCCTGCCGGCACTCCCCGTCTAATTTGCTCCTCTTTTGGTTTGTGTGTGTGTGGTGTGAGTGGGTGAGGGAGAGGAGGAAAGTGGGTGAGGAGGAAGGTCACTAAGAGAGGAGCTGATATCCAGTCTTCTGTCTGCTCCTTCCACAATTTGATTTGATCCCCGTCTGCTTGGAGGCTGATCTGTGCGAACGTGGAAGAAGGTCAAATCTGCATAGTAACACACACACACACACATACACACACACACACACATACACACAGAGGCGCCAGACGTGGATTTAGAGGCTGGAGGTGGGTGGACAGGAATCCTACCTGCCTACCTGCTCCATGTGTGCGTTTGGAAAACACATCAGAGATGTTTGCACGAGGGTTCGCTTCGACCTTCAAATAACCTCCTGATAATCTGGACAATCTGAATAATTTTAATGTTGATCAGATTGAAAACATTTATTTAAATTCACATGCCCCATCAACTGTGACCATTTGTTGTTTTGGAGTTTTAAAAATCACATCAAATTATCAATAAATCATTTATATGAAGCTTAAAAGCTGGTTTGAAGAGGTGGGGGTGATGGTGGTGGAGGTGGATGGACTGTCATAGCTGAAGCATCTGGCATAATTCTAACAGACAGCTCATTGATAAGTGATCAGAGAAATGTTACACGATCATGTGACGGAAGCTCTCTCCTCATCTCACATGAAACCTTCAACCCAGAAGTGTGTGTGTGTGTGTGTGTGTGTGTGTGTGTTCTCCTCCACGGATGCTGTGACCTCTGACCTCTGCTTAATATTGATTGTCCAACAGGTGGAATACACCATGTGTCCAGGCAGGTGTACACGACAAGCACACACACACACACACACACACACACACACTCACACACACACACACACACACACACACACACACACACACACACACACACACACACACTTCCCGCTACCCTCTCCATTTGCATTTCCCACGCCGTCGCCTCTGATGAAGAAATCACCCGACCGGCGTTGAGGATTTGCATACAGGCGTGTTCCACTGCTTCAGATCAAACACCCCTGATATCAGTCATCAGCTGACGTCACACACACACATCAACACACACATGTCTGTCCACGTCACACACACAAGGAAAACATACAACATGCAAGAAAACAGTTTTAGGGGTCAGATATTATCAGGATCAATATCTATGAACCTGCACTTTAAGAGTTTGACACTGCAGCGTGGCGAACACGCACCGATCGATCCCTCCATCTATTGACTATTGGTATTGATAATATTTACTGATCAGGATCCAATAACGAGACGTCTCCACGGTGATAATGTGGAGAACATGGAGTGTGCAAACTGCTGCTGCGTCTCTGTGGGTGTTGAACCTGCCTGTGTTTGGTATTCCGTGCAGAAAGCCTCCCACGCCCTGTGTGTCCGCCCACGCGCGGATTTGCGTCACGCAGGGAGCAGCGTGGGCGAGAGAGAGGGAGAGAGAGAAAGAGAGAGAGACTGTGGCAACCGCGCGGAATATCCCATTCTGCTGTCTGCGTCAAGCCGCGCTTCGTTAGTACGCGACCAAACAGGAAGTGTCAACAAAATAAAAGCACAAGAATTTCAGACAAAGCATTGACAGGCCACTTTTTTTTATTTGTTCAGTGCAAATACAGAAAATATCAAGAATTATAGATATGCAATTCATATTAACAGTAAACTGTTTAAAACATAAAATTATTAAATTTCTAAAGGACTTTATAATGGTTTCAAATGGCTGCAGTTTTACACATCAGTTACAGAGTGGTGGACCTTAACTATTTACACATGTATAATTTCAAAGCGATTGTGCTTTAGTAGTGATACTATATTCTGGCACTGCCATTGACTTAACATCTTTATAGGAAAATAGATTAAAAACCTACAGTATTTCTCTTTCATAGATGTTGTTTCATAGCACAGCTTCAAACCTCTCATGTTAAATAAAAGTAGAAAACAATATGCAGGTATTAAATAGAATAATAATGTACATTTTTCATATGGTAAAGAACTTTCAGATTTAGATTTCGGAAGATGCGTTCACGTGTCTTGGCCCTTAGATGAGATGCTTTTATTTTGTCCCACCAGACCGGACATGCGCGGTTCGCTTGCTTATGACTTTATAGTGATGAATAGTGCTTGGGAGTGGAGAGACGCGGAGCACACACACTCTCACACACACTCACACAAGCACGAACGCGCAACGCGCACTTGGAGAAAAAAAAAAAGACGCACGAAGGTCAGCGGCTTCTCCCTGATAATCTGCGTTTTATTCTCTTAACGGCGGGAGAGGAAAAGTTTCCAGACGGAGAGAAAGAGGAGAGGAGCGCCCGAGAACACATTCTGGACATACTAACATCTCCCCTTGATTCTATTGCCTGTGCGCGCCTTCTGTCCTGGGGGATCCCTTCTTTGCGGACTTTCCTTTTTTTTCCACAAATTAACATCCAGAGTTGATAAATAAGAGCAGAAGAAGGAGGGAGAGAAGAAGAGCTGGACCAGGTGGCCAGAAACTCACCAGGTAGGCACAATTAGACACGGATTTAATCCTGCATGCTGCTGCTGCTTTTATCCTCAGTTCTGACAAAGGAATCTAATTCTAGTCCTCACATAAGAAATGTTTCAGACGTGCTTCTATTTATAGGTGCTTGTTTATTTAGCAAACTAAAATACTGTAAGGGATGAATCTTAAAGTAATATTATTATGATTGAAACACTTCATGGTCACTGGATCGAGATGTAATTGCAAGAGCAGCTGTTGTTGTGTGTGTTAAATGTTTATTATATGAGTGTAAATGGAAGTTTCTGCCTTACTGGAATCATTGTCAGGTCTTTATCCCATCACACAGCAGTGTGTGTGTGTGTGTGTGTGTGTGTGTGTGTGTGTGTGTGTGTGTGTGTGTGTGTGTGTGTATGTGTGTGTGTCATTGTCTGCTGCACTGCTGGGCTCATGTGTGTTCTTTTTTCACACCAGTGATCATAAACTAGTGTTGCCTTAAAGCAGCTTCATGCTCATAAAGGAAATCCTGGTGCACCTTCGTCAGGTCACATTACTACTGATGGAGGTCAGTCCTATCTGCTGCGTGGCACTTCACCTGGAAAACACACTCCAGGCTGTGTGTGTGTGTGTACGTGTGTGTTTTGGTGTTTGAGCGACCTTTGCCAGGATAAAACGCGAACCCGCCAAACTGGCTTTGTGAAGCAAGACTTCAATTAGAGCCATTCACAGCCGCCTCTTACACACACACATACACACACACACACACACACACACACACACACACACACACACAAAACCACCACTATATTGTGAAAAGCCAGTAGAAAACATCTTTACTGACAAAGCTGGAGGCATCTGTTTGTGGTGTTTTTGTGTTTACGACTGAAACCAACATGTTAAATTATTTTCTATCTGTTCACGTTGACGTGATTTCCCGGTACCGATCCATCGTCTCTCATTAGTGGTCCAAACCGTGTTCAGATGCCCGTCCTTGAAATGCCAGAAGAAGCAGAAGCAGCCGTTAAAAATGAAATGTTGGTGTGTCGTCAGAGTCGTGAACATCTTTTCACCTGGGACATTTCAAACACACTATGACAAACACGCCCCTCTGGAGGTGAGAAAGGTGTGATCTTCATCCTTCAGTGGAGCTGCTGTTTGGTGAATCCTCAGAACAGAACGGATTGATCGCTGTAAGTTTCTCCACGGTTCAGACGAGTTGCTGATGCTGCTTCCTGTTCCCGCTGATGTGTTGTTGCACCTCATCTCTGAAGATATTAAATTAAGGATCGATCGAGAAGCTGCCAGCAGGTCGTCCAATTAGCAAACGCTCCGTTGGTAACCTCAGCGGTATTTCTGGTTCTCGCTTGAAATAAAAGTCCGTCGACATTTTAGTCACCTCCGGCTTGTCGTTTCCAGGGCTGAGTCGAGGCCCGGCTCCCTGAGGCTGAGGCTCTGGGCCTATTCTGGGCGAGGCGAGCCCACCACCTACACATCCTGCAGGGGTGGAGAGAGGCATGTGGTCCTCCCAGCAAGCCGGGCCTGCTGACTGCCACTCCTCTGTTTCGCTGGGCCTCCGCAGGGCCTCACATGCTCTCAGGAAGAATCAATAAGGAGCCTCTTTCACGTCTCCTCTTCCTTTTTTTTTTTTTTTTTTTTTTTTTTTTTTTACAGTTCACGGTGGCGAGCGACGCCGATCTGAGCTTTTCTCTGTTCTGTTAGGGTTGAAAGAGATGAAGTAACGCGATAAACACGGAAAACTGTTCAAACATACCCTAGTTTTATTTACCGCCGGCATTCACGCAGAATTAGAGTGTTCATTCATTCATTCATTCTTTCTACCTGTCCACAGGTATGGCGGCGGTGTTGCCGAGAACCCTGGGTGAGCTGCAGCTCTACCGCATCCTCCAGCGGGCGAACCTGCTCTACTACTATGAGGCCTTCATCCAGCAGGGCGGCGACGACGTGCAGCAGCTATGCGAGGCCGGGGAGGAGGAGTTCCTGGAGATCATGGCCCTCGTCGGCATGGCCAGCAAGCCGCTGCACGTGCGCCGCCTGCAGAAGGCGCTACGGGACTGGGTCACCAACCCGGCCATCTTCAACCAGCCGCTCACGTCTCTGCCCGTCTGCAGCATACCCGTCTACAAGCTGCCCGAGGGCTCGCCCACGCTGCTCGGCGGGCAGGACCGAGCCAACGCCGCCAGCGTCAAGATCCCCAAAGCGGTTGCGGCCGCCTGCTCCGACCCGGGGAAGCTGGATGTAGCGCGAGACAAAGTGTCCACCGGGTCCCCCCTGCAGGGCAGCAGCGAAGGCCGGTTCTGGTCGGGCCACAGCAACGACAGCGAGCACAGCTTGTCGCCGTCGGACCTCGGCTCGCCGTCCTCACCCAGAGACGCGTTAGAGGCTCTGGATGCGGCGGCCGTGCAGTCGGTTCTGGAATGCGTGGACAGGATGGCGCCGGGACTCCCCAAGACGGACCTGAGCGAGGTCAAAGAGCAGCTGAAGACCAACAAGAAACTGGCGAAGATGATCGGACACATCTTTGAGCTGAGCGACGATGACCCACGGAGGGAAGAGGAGATCCGTAAATACAGCGCCATCTACGGGCGCTTTGACTCCAAGAGGCGGGACGGCAAACACCTGACGCTGCACGAGGTTCGGTCCCGCCCCGGCTGCATGCATTCACCTTCTCCTCCTGTGTGTGTGTATGTGTCTTCATCTGAACTGTGTGTCCTGTTGCAGCTGACGGTGAACGAGGCGGCGGCTCAGCTCTGCATGAGAGACATGGCGCTGCTGACCCGACGGGACGAGCTGTTCGGACTCGCCCGCCAGATCTCCAGAGAGGTCACCTACAAATACACCTACCGCACCAGCAAGTAGGACTCTCTCCTTCTCCTTCTCTTTCTCTTTCTTTCTCTTTCCCTTCAGCCCTGTCGTTCAGCAGAATCCTGAATGTTTCTCCTCTCGTCTGTCTGCAGGTCTCGCTGTGGTGACAGAGATGAACCGTCTCCTAAAAGGATCAAGACAGAGGTGAGGGAAAGAAAAAACCAACCGATCACCGATTATAATAACAGATTATCAATCAGTAGCGGTTCTAATCGTCGATTAATGCCAGAGGTTTCCATCAGGTTTAGTGAGTCTGACTCAGACAAACGTGAACGTAGAGTTTGTTTGAGATATCTGTGCAGATATGAGAACGGACACAGAGCACAAAGCCGACAGTCTTCCTCTCTGAATGGTTCCTCTCAGTTTGGAAACCAATGATCGAGAACATGTGGCGGCTTCGGCTCTGCGGGGATTTTATCCACAGAGAAGAGCTGCAAATGAACCGACACCTGCTCGCTAAACCCACTTCGGGCTCCCACTGGGGGGATTCCTGCGAGATCCCCTCTGAGATACGGAAAAAAAAGTCCAGTTTGTTTTATCAGTCATTGTTTTATCAAAAGGAAAAAAAAAAACATCAAAAGAACAGCAGCCAGGATCAGATGTTCCTGATCTCATATGGTTGATTCTATCTTCTCCATTAACAGGTCGAATACTCGATATTTATTCATAAGAGCTGCTCAAACAGCCTCTCGTTGGTGAATAAATTCACGTCCTTGCATTTTGTGTCGCTTCTAATCAAACATTTACAACACTATAGATGTAGAAGGTCAGATTATAGCAGTGCAGTAACATCTGGACTCCTTCAGGAGAACTTCTTCGACATCCAGGAGGCGCTGCAGGCCATCCACATGAGGCAGGAGATGCTGAGGGAGCAGCTGGCCTGCGCCAAGTCCAAAGGAGAGGAGACGGTCGGGCGAAACCTGCAGGTCGGTGGAGACGTTTTTATTCCTGTCCAATCCGGTTTCCCTTTCACAGTCTAAATGAGAGCAGCAAATCCTGTTTCTTCTCATTCGGTTTTAATATTATGGGCTGGTTGAAGTATGGAGATGAGCTTCCATCTAATGCAGGCCTGGAGGATTCTCAGCCGCAGATGTTTCCACAGATTTCCATGTCAAGCAGCTGTTTGCAGCAGCAGGATCCAGTTTGATCCCAGTGATGTGCTTTATTGGTTTATTGGTTTCCAGTTGCTTCTGTCGCTGCGGCTTGTTCCTAATTAGAGCCAGCGTGTAGGAGGAGAACTTTATGACAAGTAATTATTCATTCAAGAAACACGTGGTCCTCTGTCGAGCATCGCTGCTCTCACACACACGTTAGCTATCAGCTGTTAGCGAGGCTGAATTGACATTTGTGGTTATAATGTGATTTAAGAAGAAGAGATTTCACGGCTGCGTTCGCACCGCAGGCCGTCTGAGCCGCCACTCACATCAGACGGTTACCGTGAGAGGATGAAATAATAATCTGAGCCGACAGTGATGTGCACACTCACAAAAGGCAGATATCCGTGTGTGCATTGCTGCACATTTCTCTGAATCTGAACTGCTTAATGAGAGCCCGCAGACGGAAATGCCGGCCCTCCAGGCTCCATGTAAGCGATTGAACACGGGTGTCAGTCGCACACTTCTGCTGCTGAGGATTGTTTCCATGAAGAAGAGACCATGATGTGAAGAAAACAGGAAATCAGTTTCACCCTGGGGACGCCGTAAACAAACAAGCTAACGTGAAAGAATTTAAATTTATCAGCACAAACAGACGTGACAGTGGAAACGTATTTTTCCTGTGGATGAAGTTTGCTTACTGCTCCGACAGTTTGGACGTTGTCGTTTTTCTGTTGTGTTGCTGTTTGTCTAAAAAGTTGTCAACAGATTTTAAAGAAAGATTAAACAAAGGAAAAGTCAAGTTGTCGTTGTGGACATTGAGAGATGTGTCTTAGCGCGTTTTTACGCCCCCACGATTCAGTCGAGGAGGGTGGTCAGGTGGTTGTCATACAGGGCCCCACCACTAGGGGTTGCTAAGTCTAGATGTACCCTCTTACCTGGATTTTCTTATAGTAAATGATCGTAATTACCCTGAAAGCATCAGTCTGGGTTAATCAAGTAATTATCATCATGGTGTGGACGTTTTGTATCTTCAACCGACTTCAGAGCTCATTCGATGGTTTATGTTTAAAGACGACAGCATCTTTTTTGACTCCATCGCGTCGGCGAAAGATAACAAGATGTCCTTCTTGTCTCCGGTCAGATGCAGCTGGAGCGTCTTCTAGCCAGGCAGATGGAGATCCTGCAGGATGCTGCCGTCCAGGAGCGGCTCCAGGCTCTGGACTGGAGGATCCCTCCCGCTGCCCTAAAGTACCTCAACGACGTCCAGAACACCAACGGAGCCGCCGCCGACGCCATCAGGGACAACCAAGGTAGGGCACCAGATATGAGTGATGGTCTCTGCTGTCCAAGAGGTTAATCTGGATTTAACTTTTAAACGTTCGGGATGAAGACGAGGCTGACTGTCCTCACCCGATCACGGCGGACGTTTCTCTTCACCTCCATTCTCTCCGTTCTCAAACGGAAACGGAAGAAGAAAAAAAAGACACGTTATTATTCAGGAACTTACTTCTCCTCAGGGCCTCATCTCATTTTCATCCCTTTCCTCTTTCACCCACTCCCGACAGCTCATTATACTGCTGTTCCCACAAATCCCACAATGCACCTGTAATTATCACACCCACGCCTGTTTACCTCCAGCCAGTCGCCTGGAGGGGGGCGTCTGTCTCTCTCTCTCTCTCTCTACCTCTGTCTACCTCAATTCTCTGCTTTTCCTTTTCATTTTTACCTCCTCCTCCTTTCTCAGCCTTGACTTTTATTTATCCTGATTTTTGTTCTCTTCAGAGCTGCTAGAAAAGCTCAAGGAGCGAAGTGAGAAAGACTTTTTAACACGACAGCGTGTAATGAAGTATGATTGAAGTTATTATGTCATTATGCAGCGATGTGATTGTTCGGTTCTTGGTGCTTTAAATCCAAAAATCTTCTGAGGGTCGCAGTTAGGTGCTAATAATTGTTTGTTGTGTTGTTGTTCCCCAGATGAGCGGCCAATTAACCTGAGGGTGGTTAGTCAGAATATGCAGGAAGGCGATCTCCCATTGGGCAAACAGCTAGCCAATGAACTGAAGCGTCATCACAACCATAACAACAACAACAACAACAACAACAGTAACAATAGCAACAACACAGATGAGACCAAAACACCAGCGGCAGGTTAGTAGAGTCGATCCTCCGGTTGATCCAGTCTAGTAATTATTTTAGGTTCAACCTTATGCTGATGACTCTCTCCTTTATCTTCATCTTCAGAAAACGGGACATCGCAGCGAACATCCAACAACACGGAGAAGAAGACCATCAAATCAGAGCCGGAAGACTCCACATAGTGCCTCGGCCTCCCGTTCCCCTTCCATCCACCCTCAGATTGATGTACTCACACTTGACAGTATGCAGTTACTACCCGTCAACAGATACTAAGCAAGCACAGCCACAGTAGAGCCTTAACAACCGACGTTGCCTCATGAATAGCATTTACCTGTCTCGGATTTTGTCTTCGTTATTTCGTTTTGTGGATGAGACAAAGCACCCAGAGAGGATGGGGAGGAGCTCTTATGGCGCTCAGGCGTTTGTCTGTTGACTGTGTGTTCTCTGATGGTGATCTGGTTGCCATTGTCACCTCTGCCCGATGGTTCTTCTTTGGCTTTATTTTTTTTTGAACAGCCAGGTTGCAGGCTGTGAGGCGGGGCTGGGTCGTAACTCAAACGAAGATTTAGGGTTCTGACGTAGGTGACGAGCACACCGTCGTGTTTGAAGCGTCCTTCGTGCACCTGTAGCTTCAAACTGCAGATGCTGACGGTGTTTAAGCATCGTGTTCGGACCCTTAGCGGCGCTGGCTGAAGTGAAGGTGAAGAATGAAGTTCCTGCTGCTTCCTGATGGTCCTTAGAAGCGGACGCACTTCCAACAACTCTACATGTCCGTGTAGATTTCCTGTTCAAAGCCCCGCCTCTCTGCAACACAACAATTGGAGATGAGTGACAGGTCTTGGCTGAGGTTAAAAGGTTAAAGCCACTTTGACCCTAATGGATGTCCACAAAAGATCTGATCTGCTCATATTTGGACTGTAGGTTCAGATGTACTGTAGGGCGTTTGAGTTACGATTCAACTCCCATTTTAGGTCAGTTTTTATGTTGTTGACTCCAAACAGAAAAGCAGGAGCTGTGCGTTTCGTCCCTCTGCGTCCTCTCGTGTTGTGTATATTTATGTGAAGGCGTCTCGGAGAGGACGTACCGGAGTCCTGCCGTTTCGTCTCGGCAGGATTGCTGAGCTGGCGTGACCGGAGGCCGAGCTAATTGGTTCGTTTCTCTTTGTAATTTAGCAAAACACTGCTGTTGCAACGAAACCATGAATCTGCAGACAAGGGAGTATTTCAGGAATCAAGCCTGAGTGCTTTTTCGAACTGATCCAGGAGCTCCCAGCAGGCCCCACAGGTCGTTTCATCCAGTCGCCATGTAAAACTGAAACAGATATTAAGGATCGCAGGTATGTGGTTTTTAACAGCAGCAGAAAAAGCAGCCTGGGGTCTGTAAATAGTACCGACATAACAAATAGTGCTAGCCTAATCTCTCAACAAGGGGTTCCTTTGTCACGTGTAACTTTGCTGTAGATTCTTGGTGTCAATACAATGTTTATGTATGTAGAGCAAAAATGAAAACTTCAGTGTCATTGAGGAAAAAAATACAACAGTGTGAAGGTGTCTGGTATAAAAACATGCTTTACATGATGATGATGATGTTGATTAGCCTTAGCTCCTAACAGTTTAACCCCACCCGTGAGTGCATATTTCAAAGTTCTTGCTGTTTAGAGGTAAATACATAACAGATAAGTGTTCAGTGTGTTGTTGTGTGTTTGCCACGCCGTGTAAATACGTCTGTTTGCCCCACAATGGTAACTGTGTCCAGACAATTTGGTCTCTCCTTCGCCCTGCAGATAGTTTAGTCTCACTCAGTTTAATGACAGACCAATGCAATATCTATGTAGTATCACGTCTCTGCATCCCAAGCGGGTCCTTCATGTCGTCATAGTAACTGTGTGTCTGTCGGTGACGTGAAGGTTGGGAATCCACCTGTGGCCGGGGGGGAGGATTGTTCGGCGACTCACGTCCACGTCCGGCGCCGCTGTGGGACGGGCCTCGGTCTCACGTGACGGGCGCAAACACTGGCCTCCCCCGTGTTCACTGTCGTACCGTGTTTCAGACCCGCCGTCTCACTGATCACTATTCTCCTCACTGTTTATGTTTATTGTAAAGTGATAGATTAGGCTTCACCAAGTTATACACCTGTTTTTTAATTGAACACTAATATATTTTATTTGTTATACAGCACATGAACATTAAACTTTATTTTTTGAACTCTATTGTGAGGTGATTCTGTGATTAATGTCTCATCTAGTGTTAGTCTCGTCCACACTTTAATGCAATGTGGAGGTAAATTCTGTATTTGGGTTCCGCTACAGGGAGGAGCTGGAATGGCTTGTTAGAAAAGTCACTGGGTTCAGACTGGAGGACTTTTTTAAAGAAGCCGTCTTCTTCTAATTTCTCCTCTTCTTCCTCTTCTTCCTCTTCTTCTTCTTCTTCTTCTTCTTCTTCTTCTTCTGTTTTTAATGATGAATCCCCGCTCTGGACATTTGCATCAGCGTCACATCTACACATTGTGAAACTGCCGGATGACTCACTATGACGCAGACCATCTTCACAAACCTCCCATCGTCCTCCCTCTCTCACCCCCGCTCCTCGTTCAAGTTCTCACACACACACACACACACACACACACACACACACAAACACACTTGCAGACATACTTTCTCTGGAGAATAGCTGAGCTCCTGCTGGTCGTCGTTCACAGTGGCAGTCTTGCTCCAAACAGCCTTCCCCTCCCCACCCTGTCCTCCTCCTCTTCCAGTGCAAGCCAGTGATGATGATGATGATGTGTTGCTGTGGCAACGGCCTGAGGTGGGCGGCTCCACAGGCGGTGGGCGGAAGCCAGCCGCTAAGCAGCGTGGGAGGGATCTGCCGAGCGCACCCATCACCCTCATTTTGAAAGGAGCAGGAAGCTGACTGGTTTTGAGAAGGTGTGGGTGTTGGTGAATTATCACCTCTCCTCCCTGCAGCTTCGTTAGGGATCGTCTTGTTTGTCTCCTTCTTCTTCTTTTGTTTTCTGCTTTAGTATGGCCTGCAGTGAAAGTGCAGTTGCACTGAATTAAACTTTAAGAGCTGATGGAAGAAGTGACAGTTTTATTATCACTACTAGCATAACACTGAGCAATCTGCTGGCCCTTGGACACAAGTAGAACGAAATGTCAGCACAGACAGATTTTTCTTTCAAGAGTGAAAATGTGAAATTATTTCATTTTAGAAACAAATAGTGTATATTTTAACTAGACATGAAAGTTGATAAAATATAACATTGTTTAAAAAAATCTGAATTTAAAAATAATAAAAAATAGTAGAACTCTCTGACTTATACTTTGGGAACAACCAGTCTGGTAATCCAGGTTTAAGTAAATTTGAAGAACAGCAAAAAAAATTGTTTTTCATTACATGAAAAAAAAAATTTTGTTTTTGGAATTCCCCTTAAATTTTAGTTCTGATTTCATATGTATTTTCTCCACTGATTCCGTGTTCTGTCTAATGCTTTCAATCCAAACTCATGAATGTTTCATGTTCCACTGAGGCGTTATTAGTCAGCATGAATCGGTTTGTTTTATCCTCCTTGGAGCTCCAGGTGGGTGGAGTTTACCAGTATCAGATAGGTTGGGACAAAAGTAAACTGCAGCAACTTACAGAAAACTTTCCAGTGAGTAATCTTTTTTGTGGGTCATTATTGTGTAGTAGGTGTCAAACTCCACCCACCCGGGCTGTGAAAAAGTGCAAAAGAAAGAACAGTTTGATTTAGGGTCAACGCAGCATCTATAAAGTTAAGATATTTTATTGGTTGTCATAACAGGAACCTGACCTGACATTTATCACTTTATAAATCCTAGAATGAATATGAGCCATTTAAATACAGAACATAGCAAATACACAACTTCCTTTGAAGCTCTGCACAAATAATTGCCAGAAATAATTTTTTATAAATTTATAGAGACCTACTGCTTGTGATAGAAGAGTTTCAGCTAAAATGAAAGGAAAGGTGTACAAAACTGTGGTGAGACCAGCGATGTTGTTTGGTCTAGAGACAGTGTCACTGAGGAAAAGACAGGAGGCAGAGCTGGAGGTAACAGAGATGAAGATGCTGAGGTTCTCTCTGGGAGTGACCAGGAAGGATAGGATCAGGAATGAGTACATCAGAGGGACAGCACATGTTAGAGGTTTTGGAGATAAAGTCAGAGAGGCCAGACTGAGATGGTTTGGACATGTCCAGAGGAGAGATAGTGAATATATTGGTAGAAGGATGCTGAGTTTTGAACTGCCAGGCAGGAGGCCTAGAGGAAGACCAAAGAGGAGGTTTATGGATGTAGTGAAAGAGGACATGAAGGTAGTTGGTGTGAGAGAAGAGGATGCAAAGGACAGGGTTAGATGGAGGCGGTTGATTCGCTGTGGCGACCCCTGAAGGGAAAAGCCAAAAGGAAAAGAAGAAGAGACCTACTGCTATCTTTCCTCTTATCTTTGGTCTGACCCAAAGTGGAGCTGGAGCTGCTTTGCTCAGGAAGGAGACGCCATCTGCTGAGGAAACCACAACCTGAACATGTGCAGTACCAAAATAACCCAAATGGTGTCACACCGACACAAAACATAGCAATGACCGTCCTGGGCGCTGCTACAGGCAGAGGTATGATGACTTCACGGATTTTAATTTAATATATAGACTTTTGGTGTATCTGCATCATTAGTTATTGTAGAACCGGAAACTGCATAACAACAACAACAGCAACAACAACAGCAACAACAATAATAATGAAAATAACAACAACAATAATGATGATGATGATGATGATAATAATAATAATAATAATAATAATAATAATAATAATAATAATAATAATAATAATAATAATAATCCAATAATAATAAAACACTTTAGTGGCCTCATAAATACTCTGAAATCCTCCCTATCAGTCCAATCATGAAAACACATTTCTTGTGTTTTTTGTGTTTTACATATTGTTGTGTTTTACACAATTTACGAGTAAACCCTCTACATTATATCGTACAAATGTGGCCAAAAACATTTAAAGACATTTATATTTTACTGTCTATTGGCATACGTGCAAGCTTAGTTTGTACTGAAAAGCATCTCCTTTTACAATATTTACAATTTGAACGAACTTCAACACAATATTATTTTATGTATTTGTAATAAAATGAAACATAGAAGCATAATAAAAGTTAGAAAATATTTTCAATTTGCATAAAATATTCAGTAATTTGCTGAAAACACTATCGCGAATTATAGCATCACAACTAAACACGACGGCTCAAAACAGAAGGCGAGGCAGATTGACAGCCCGTTTGACCAATCAGATGGTCACACATGAATACTGTAATCCAATCAGAAACTCTTGCGGCCTGTTAGGTTGTCTCTAATTAAGAATTTTTTTCTGTAGTTGAGTCACCGGGAAAACCGTTACTCGACCGAGAAAGCCGACATCCGTCAGGAATTACTCTTTACCGTACATCGCTATAGCTTCGCCGTCAAGGTAGTCAGATCGCCGGGTTGAAATGTTACATTTCCGGTCCACGGTGGCGCTCAGGGAGCTGTTTCAAACCCAGCTGAGGTGTCCGCGGACAGGTAGAGTCGATGTTCGCGCTGCACCTGCCGCCTCCGCCTGCTTCAGCACCGTCCATCTGGACCGGAGGTCTCTGGGAAGGGGGAGGCTACTCCCGCCGCACCTCAGAAAATACAGCGGGAGAAACTTCTGCTCCAAAGGTGACGGACAAAATGAAGCCGGCAAAGACTCGGCGGAGAAGTGAGTAACGTTAGCCGGGCTCGATGTGCAGATGTTGCCGCTAGCTCCGCGGTAGCCGAACTCCATAGGAAAAAACATGTCAGTTTAGCGATGTAGTTCTCCATGACTGCAGCCTGTATGAGGCTTTGAACCGATCTTTTTTTAATTGTAATAATCTGTATTATTGTTCCAAAAATATGCCGAATTAAAGGTTAGCTAAGAATTATCGTGTTGTCATTCAAAAAAAGTCGTTTTTTGCATTGTTTACGTGTAAAACCAATGTTTTTAAAAGTGACCTTTGGTGTATTGACATCAAACATATATCGTAAAGCATGTATGCTAGCTGTTAATTAGCTATCTTAGATTGTGCTCATTTTAATGGTGAACTAGCCACAAAGCTAACTGAGCTAAAGGGAAGTTAGCGATACAAATGATGTGTCCGAAAATGGAAAGCACGTACATGACGTGAGCCCAGGCGGATCGTGACGAATCTCCAGCGTCCATCCACAGCCTTACACGCTCGACCCGACGATGCAGCGGCTTCCATTTACCACGACACGTCCCGATCAATAAAATATGTCTCCTTAATGACAGAATGAACATCAGATCGATGTCGCACGAAGGTCAGCCATCATCACCAGAGCTTCGTTTAACACACATTTTTCCACTGATAATTATTTAGGTGATTTACTATTTATAGAAAATAAATAATAGATATAAAGAGCTAACTGTCATTGATCTGATGATATCACCACCACTACTGTCTGTTTTTATGACTGGTTAGATAAGCAGGACTGATATTGAATGAACTAATGACCTTTAGGTGACCCCCAGCTGGTCAGTTCAACATCAACAGTGATTATTTCCAGTTTAGTTACTCCAGCGGGTAAAGGTTAAGTGTCAACAAATGTTAACCGATTAGTTAGCATGAATCCTTTCTCTAAGAACAATTAATAATCATAAGGTTTTATTTAATTAGCATATTATTAGCAGTATTGTTGTCACTGACCATTGGAGAAATAGTTATTTGTGATTATTGGTTGTTGACGTGGAGAAGACAAACAGTAAATATAGAAAAAGGCGATTAAAAAAAATTCGGAGGAGCTGTGACACCAGTTTCCATGGTAACAAGAAGCCTGGTAACCCCTTTAGGACGATTGTACGATTTGCTTCTGTTCAAGGCCAATTTGCTCCGGCGGTCGGCCGTTTTTAGGCGATTGCTCTGCTCATCCTGGAGGCTGATTCCTGTCAACGGACGACTGCCTTCCTGTGAATATCATGGAAGTTGATGACAGGAACATTTCTTTAAGATTCCAAATAACAGTAATCTAAGATATTTAAACACAAATAAACTGTTAAATATTCATGCTTGAAGTCCCAGGGTTCATCCTGGGCTCCAGTTTTGTTCAGGGGGGGTCCTGAGGCTGTGCTTCATTTAATAAGGGGTTAAAAATGTTTGTAATGCAGGGAGCTTATCCCGCCCACGCCCTTTTTCCTCGGCTTTTGCACCAAAGCCTGGATGCTGGCGTGCTGCCTGATCGTCGTCAGGCCTTCAGAAGCAGACGAGCCGCTAACGCCGATTGATTTACACTGCGCCGCCTCGAACGCTCCGAAGTCTGGTGCTTCCCCCCTCTACACCAGGTTAACATGACATCTGTGAGGCTGTGAAACCAACCCCATCGATTGGGTCGAACCAATACCTCTGCCCGTCAATAAGCATCTTGTTTTTCTTCCAACCCTTTCAAACAGATTATTTTAGACCAGCTGATGTGAAGTTAGTAAAGCTTTACCAGCATTCAGAGGGGAACAGGATGCTAATGACTGGCTAACCAGATGTTCTAGTGCACCCCCCCGTCTCCCCGTCTCAGGACTCGTGAATTACATTCAGCGCTGTCTCAGGACAGATGTTTGAACACCGTTTGTTTGTTTTGAGGGCGAGTCGGTAAAATATGAGTAAAACTGCTTTAGCATCAGATCCGCCGTGCACATATCTCCCAGTAGTATTACTGTGTGTTTAATGCTATTGTTCATGCAAAACTGTAAATCTTTTTCACTGTGACTAATTCAGTATTTATCCCTCTGCTCACTCTGTCCTGTTGTTGATCTGCTTGCTTTGCATTGTAAGTATGTCTCTACTTTCATTTGATTTGTGCTGTTTTTTTTCCAGTAGAAGTAGAAGTTTTCTCCTGAAAGCCAGTAACCGCTTTTCCCCTCAAATGAACTAACTTCCTCCTGGCGGCTGCGCTTGAATCCCCTCCCCTCTTCCTCACCTCCTCACCTCCCTCCCTACACACACACACACACACACACTCTGATATTAATGTTTCTTCACCAGCACAGTTCAGCTAGTGAGGTCAGAGCTCACCAGCAGGCAGTGAAGTTGCAACATCATCAGTTCAGACAGTTTTCAGTCTTAACGGGTGGGGGTGGTGAAAATGAGAAAAATCTGACAATGTCATTGAAAGTGAAAAAAGAAATTCTGTTCCAGAGTTTAAATCCTCGCCCTCCCTCCATGCAGACACAATGACCTCCTCGGCGAATGTCACACACGTCCAGCTGTTCTTGGTGGCATTAATGAATGCATAATTAGCTAATGTACATTTTATCACTGTTTTTTTATGGATCCGAAGGTTTTGATTAGATATTCGTACCTTGAAATTATACACGCCAGTTCACCATCATCCTGTAGCAGTTTATCAATCTCTGGGTCAAAGGAAGGCCCTGTTCTCCATTGCAGTATTATATTATTACTCACAGCTCGTCCAAAGCTTCCCCCCCTCCTCTGCTGCAGTTTCCCCTCCATGTTTCCTCCACATTGACCCCCCTGCGGAGCATCTGTCTCACGGTTTTCCCTGTGTTTATCTTCTGTTCTCCTGCAGGAGAAGAAAGGCCGGCATTCTGCCCAGTCTGGAGGACCTGCTGTTCTACACCATCGCAGAGGGCCAGGAGAAGATCCCCGCTCACAAATTCACCACAGTGAGTGCTGTAGTAGGAAACATATCAGTGGAGTCACGTTTGACATCAGACCAAAGTAGTTTCTGCAAGATTTAAAAGCCTAAAATGGGCGGTTAGATTTATAGGAAGCAGACTACAGGTTTGTGGAGTGTGTGCCGTGAATTATGAGGAACTCGCTCCTCAGGAGGCTCGGGTCGCGTCTCATCACTGCATTGATTTGTTGTCAGGCTGTCTTAATCATGTTGTCCCCCCCTCCCTCCTCTCTCCACAGGCCCTTAAAGCCACAGGGCTTCGTACCGGAGACCCCCGGCTAAAGGAGTGCATGGAGATGCTGAAGGTGACCTTGAAGACGACCTCTGACGGCGCACTGGATCGACACCTCTTCAAAAAGTAGGCTTTTGTTTTTTCATTTCCACCTGAAATGCTTGATGTATTAAAGAAGTGGAAGCCGGAGGTCTCTATAAATAATATATCTGCTGCTCCACCATCATTATGAATCACACGAGCAGAGGAATTATTGATGCTGTCGGAGTCCTCTGCTCCTCCTGCAGCTGTGAAAGGTCACGACACGCCCTTAATTATTCATCACTGCTCTGATGTCATCAGCTTCCTATTGATGAGTGGAGAAAAGCTCAAATAATTCAGCTTATCTTTAATGAGGTATCCCATAATAGCATCAGCATCAAGCCATCAAATAAAGGAATATTGATCCAAATTAATAATTAATATTGATATTAATATATCTGTAGTCACCAAAGATTCCTTTTCGACCGTCTGTCTCCTGTGAAATCACATCTGGGAAGGAATGTGTGGAATAAAATGACACACACCCACTCACACCCCCCCCTCCATCAGAGCCGTAGCGCTGCTGCGGGAACCATGCTTAGACAGAATTGGGTGACAGCTTGCAAAGCAGCACCATAGTGAGACGGTACATATGACATCCCACCGGGAGGCGAAGCCTCAGCGCCGCCGCCCTCCTGGCTGGAATCCATCACTCCACTCCCAGGCTTATTTTTAGAGCTGAGGGACACGTGAGCAGCCGGTGGCTGCGTGTTGTTCCTGTGCAGGGATGCTACGCAGCAGGGATTAGACCGGTTCTGATGCAGGCTGGTAGCTGAGCCATAATTCTCTCTGCTGCCGGACACACAGCTTCCACTTCACCGCCAGATCACATGACGCGGGTCAATGTCTGTGGTCTTTGTTGTTCCCACCGTAACAGGGACGTAAAAAAACAACTTTGAGGTAGAAACACGATGCATGTGTCTCACACCCGTTCAAACATCTCGTGTCCTGTTTCAGGTGTGTCCAGAGCAACATCGTCCTGCTCACGCAGGCCTTCAGGAAGAAGTTTGTCATCCCAGACTTCCAGTCGTTCTGCGCTCACATCGACGATCTGTACGACAACGCCAGGAACATGTCTGGAGGGCAGGCGAGTGAGACTGCCCAACATGCTAGCAAATACCCCACAGCAGAACACACTGATGAGTGTGTGTGTGTCGTGTTGCAGGTGGCCGACTACATCCCCCAGCTGGCCCGCTTCAGCCCAGACCTATGGGCCGTCGCCCTGTGCACCGTCGACGGACAGAGGTAGCACCAGAGCGTTTATTTGATCCTTTACCATCACTGGATGTGATCCACACCACGTGTGGGTCAACGTCAGTTTTTGATGATGTCACTTAAACCTCCGCAGACACACCGTCGGCGACACCAAGGTTCCCTTCTGCCTGCAATCGTGCGTGAAGCCGCTGAAATACGCCATCGCCGTTCACGACCACGGCACCGAATACGTGCACCGCTTCATCGGCAAGGAGCCCAGCGGCCTGCGCTTCAACAAGCTCTTCCTGAACGAGGACGGTGAGGTCACGTCACCACTCAGCCACCGTGACATCACAGCTTCTGTGACAGAAGCTTGTTTCGGATTGGACATCTGCTCTCCGTTATAGAAATAATTCGGCTCTTTATTTTAGTTTTACTGCTGCTCCTGCCTTAGAAAGTGAAACAAAAGAGAATCAACTGACACATGTTTATTTTCTCCCCTGCAGATAAACCTCACAACCCCATGGTGAATGCCGGCGCCATCGTCTGCACCTCCCTCATAAAGGTCGGTTCCAGAGTTCATCTTTAAGGGGTCTTTTATTTTCATCAACCTGAAAGTTACCTGAAACAGTTAATGTGGAGGACTTCCTGTCAGATTATGAATACAGGGAGATTAATGTTGTAGATAATCACAGTGAGAGGGGATTTAGTTGAAAGCATCTCACACACACACATACACACACACACACACTCCCAGCTGTCATGTCACCTGAATGTTTCGCCACACGTCCTGCTCTGATTTAAACTGACCAATGGCGACGCCTCCTTCCTGGAGGGAAGATGATGACGGTTTCCCAGAGATGGGATGATCACATTAATCCCAGAGGTTATCGGGATGCTTCAGGTTTACCTGAGAGAGGAAATGATGGAAAGAAATGTTGAATGTTTCTGTCCATCCTTCCTGTGTGACGTGAGCTGGTTCCTGGAGGTTAATCGATCGTGAGCATTGAGCATTGATCTTCGCTCCAGAGAGTTTGTGTTTGATTCTCTGTGAAGTCAAACGGACCCAAGGAAGCTGCTAGAGCATCACCTTCTCTTTTAAGATGTGTGATGATGATGATGGTGGTGATGATGATGATGAAGCTCAGTGTGAATCCACTCCCTGCTCAGGGTGTATAATCACAAACACGCCTGTAGACAAGTTGATACCATAATTGTTCTTTTTGTATTTCAGCAAGGAGCGAGCAACGCTGAGAAGTTTGACTATGTAAGTATCAGTGTGTGTGTGTGTGAGCGTGTGTGTGTGTGTGTGTTTTGCTGGCGTTCTGATCGGGTTCTGGATATATTATTTTTCAAGGTCATGAACTTCATGAACAAGTTGGCAGGAAACGAGTACGTGGGTTTCAGCAACGCTACGTGAGTGCAGCAGCATGCACACACACACACACACACACACACACACACACACACACACAAAGAAACATGAATAGTTTGTTTGTTTTTGTGCCCTGGTTCCAGGTTCCAGTCGGAGCGGGAGTCTGGAGACAGGAACTTCGCCATCGGATATTACCTGAAGGAGAAGAAGGTCGGATGACGTTCAGTGTCTGTTTGTGAGTGTTTGATGTGATGAAAGTGAGTCCTCTTCAGTCACCACTAAACATATTTCTGCTCCTCCAGTGTTTTCCAGAGGGAACAGACATGACCTCCATCCTGGACTTCTACTTCCAGGTAAACACTAAAAACCGAATGTCGTTGTCAAATTGTCTTTTGATCCAGTTTTTTTCTGTTTTCTGTCGGATGCAGTGAAACATCTCGTTGTTCTTGATAAAATCTTTTCTTTCCTGTCAGTTGTGTTCCATTGAGGTGACCTGTGAGAGCGCCAGCGTCATGGCGGCGACTCTGGCCAATGGTGGCTTTTGTCCCATCACAGGCGAGCGCGTGCTGAGCCCCGAGGCGGTGCGGAACACTCTGAGCTTGATGCACTCGTGTGGCATGTACGACTTCTCTGGACAGTTCGCCTTTCACGTCAGTGTCTCCGTCGAGCACCACTCCGCTGCCTCCGAGCTGAAAACATTCTCATGTTCCCACACCGTCCGTCCTCCATCTTTCAGGTCGGGCTGCCGGCCAAATCGGGCGTCGCCGGCGGGATCCTGCTGGTCGTTCCGAACGTGATGGGCATCATGTGCTGGTCTCCTCCCCTGGACAAGCTGGGCAACAGCGTCAGAGGCATCCAGTTCTGCACGGTAAGCCTGAATCCACAAGGTGAGCATCACTAAAGTAATCAGAGTAAAAGTACTCGCCTGAATCTCCTCTGCTTCCAGGACTTGGTCTCGCTCTGCAACTTCCACAACTACGATAACCTGAGACACTTCGCCAAGAAACTGGATCCTCGCAGGGAGGGGGGAGATCAGAGGGTGAGTCCCGGCGACCTTCATCTGCCTTCGTCCTCTTCCTCCAGCTGAGGAGCTGCAAACATGAGTGTCGTCCTGATCGTCCCTTAGCTCTGAGGTTTATTTTTAGTCTGATTAGGTTATTTTTAGACTTCTGCATCTTTTCCTTTCTGTGTCTTTAATGCAGAGCGCCATCTGGTGGGAGAAAATAAAATCACCACCTTTGGCTGAATGTTCAGGAGAAAGGGTTCATGTGATTTTAGCTTCTTCTCCTGGGCTTGATGGGAATGTTGTTGTTTTCCAGGTGAAGTCTGTAATCAACCTGCTGTTTGCTGCTTACACCGGAGACGTGTCAGCTCTGAGGAGGTAAAGCAGCGCCCAACTGGCCTCACCTGAAACCAGGGACATTCAAGTCCTGCTTCCTGTGTGGTTCACTGGACTCAAGTTGGTGTGTGTGTGGCTTCCTCACCAGGTTCGCATTGTCCTCCATGGACATGGAGCAGAGGGACTACGACTCCAGGACGGCTCTTCACGTGGCGGCAGCTGAAGGTAGAACTTCTGAAGAGATGATGGTGTCGACGAGTCATTCTGACTGGAGTGTGTGTGGCTCACGTGTGTGTGTGTGTGTTTTTCAGGACACTCTGAGGTGGTTCGCTTCCTGCTGGAGGCCTGTAAAGTCAACCCGATCCCCAGAGACAGGTGAGACAGCGCCACCGGGAACCTGACAGCAGGAATCCATAAACTCATGGTCATGTGATCAGAACCAATGTCCAGTCTGTTCTGGTCCAAAGGCGGCTGACCCTCACCGCTTACCGTAGAACCCTGACTGTCCCCCTGCTGCAGGTGGGGAAACACGCCGATGGATGAAGCGGTCCACTTCGGCCATCACGACGTGGTGACCATCCTCCGCGATTACCACACCCAATACAGCCCCCAAGGCCCCGCCCCCGACAAGCAGAGCGCAGAGAAGAACCTGGACGGCATGCTGTGACCTGTCCGGTCAGACGCCGGACCAGGAACTGCTCAGTAGATCAGGATTAACAGCAGGCGCCCTTCCACAACAAAAGCTCCTTGTTTTCCTCGTGACTGTTTTAGGTGTTGCTGATGATGATGATGGTGACGACGAAGGTGATGGACTTGTTTTTATTTCTTCTGTGTCTCAAGTCGGTTTTGAGCTTTGTTGATGAAAGCAGCCATCTGTGTGAATCCAGCTCTGGCTGCTTCATTATTTACTTTATTCTGAAAAACAGGAAGGTTAAAACCTTCCTCAGGTCATCATCACAACAGGTGGAATGTATCATCCCCCAACTCACTGCTGAGTTTGTATGTGTGTGTTAATTTATCTACAGTGTACATTGATGTTTGGTGTGTGTGTGTGTTCCTACTGAACTGTAAATACGAACAGGTGTGTAATAGTCGTTCACGGAGCTTTAATATCGAGGGATTTGCCGATTTTTCCATTTTAAGCACATTAAAGCTGATAAACAATCAGCCTTGAAAGTTAAACATTGACTTCTATTTTGTTTTTATTTTTGTCTCAAGCTGTTTGTCAATATTGAGCTGTGCTATTTATGTATTTATGAAACCTTACACTACAGTTCTCAAAGCGTCTTCAGAATGTGAGGCTCTGATTGGCTGTTTCTGGAGCGATGCACACTGGGACTTGTAGTCGTCTCACTGCTGTAAAAAAGGTCTGAATTGTGTTTTAGTGCTGGAATCAAACCAGCTGGCAAAAGTTTTTATCTTTTTTTTTGTGAAAATCAAGTTTTTCGAGCTGAAATAAGTCTCACGTTAACAGAGATGATTTTTACAAAAATGCAGTTTCACCTCTGTGAAACTCTAAATAAATAAAAACAGCTTTATACCACAAGAGGATTGTTCTTCAGATGAAAGCCATGCAGGGGTTTTGTGTGTTTGTATGTTGTTACTGAGCCAGCCAGTCACACGTCATCCCTTAGGATGGATGGCTTTATTCAGTCTGAATTATTTAAAGGTCACATTAACGACAAGCACAAACGTAGATCTAAAGGAACTGTTTGAAGCAACCAGCAGTCAAATGTCAGCCTGTCCTTTAGATGAAGCCACCCTGACCTGAAGCTCCTCTTCCTCTGTTGTGGATGTGATCTCTGAATGTAACGTGTTCGGTGTCGTTTCGTCTATATTTATGCTGCTCCAGCTCTGGTCACGGGGGGT
The DNA here is from genome assembly GCA_013358685.1 of Antennarius maculatus. Taxonomy (NCBI): domain Eukaryota; kingdom Metazoa; phylum Chordata; class Actinopteri; order Lophiiformes; family Antennariidae; genus Antennarius; species Antennarius maculatus. Next base: position 5,316,836 of record CM023629.1, read on the forward strand.
GGGTGGGTGGTGTCACGGACACCTCAGATATTTATTCACAGATGAAAACACTGAATAAAAGTTATCAGTCAATATGTATTGTCTGTTTAATTCTACGATTTAATTTGAATCAAGTGTGCCAAAAACGCAGATCCAGGATGTTTGTTGAATTGCTTCAATCCAAAAGGTGAGAATGCTACAAAAAAATAGTTCAATATAGCTATAAAGTAAATTTAAACAGTAAAACGTGTGGCCCTTTTGCAGAATTGCCCCGTTTCCTGAACCGCACCAGACCCGAGTCCACAGGACTTCATAGAACCTCACACCGACGGACCTGCAGTTCCTCTTGTTGTCCACGAGGTGGCAGAACGAACGCAGCAGCCATCACTGGCATGAATTTATTAGACACTTCTTTCTGGTTAACTTTGATGACACTTCTAAAACCCACATTATTCCAAAAATACTCTATCTCATTCATTTGTCTTTTTGATTAAAGAGAGGGTCTGTAGTTCCCTTATGGTTACAGTTGAAGTGAGTAAATAAGTAAACACAACTAAAGACGATTAAAACGATTATTTAATCAAAAGATTAAAAAAAACGAAACCAGTTGCAGTTTGGTTCTGCAGCAATAATCTTTATATTAATGTACACTCAGAAAATTCTAAATGAATATCAGACACAAATTTCTGGATGTTTCACAGGTTAGTATATAGATATGACATTTTACAAATGTAAATAAGAATGAAGGAAGTGCATAATTTTTAATAATGGTTCCTGCTGAAGGGGACTGCCTTTAAAAGACTCTATTCTGTCATCAGTGAGGAGACAGTCTGTTCATCAGAACGTGGTAGCACTGATGCCACACTCAGACAACAACCAAACAAGAAGAAGAAAGGACTCACAGCCTCTAAAGCAGTGGTTCTTAACCTGGGTTCGATCGAACCCTAGGGATTCGGTGAGTCTGTCTCAGGGGTTCGGCGAGGATGGAGGTCAAGACAAAACACCAGACACGATGTTTTGTCTTGACATGATGTGTCAAAACACCCGACATGATGTGTCGGGTGTTTTTGCCGAACATACACGAATAACTGTGTACATTTGACACATCGTGTCAATTCGTGATGACACGCCCCCCTTAGCCATCATTGGCTGCAGGTGATCACGCTACATTGATTAGCATACCTGTGCTACATGGGATTTTGCGCACCCAGTAGTCAATTTATACCCGTCATGATGGTACTTCATCTGATTGCTTTCTTAATATTTTAATTCATAGTAACTATGTATAGCGAAAAAAGAAAGTGGTCGGACGAAAATGTGCAACATGAATTTACATGTACTGTATAACGGAACGTGATGGGAGTCAGCGTTCTGCATGATTCGCAATGTCAAGTTGAGCAACTCTAATCTCGCACTGGTAAAAAGAACACTTCCTGAAGCTGCATGGAAAAGAAAAGAAACAGACTTTGCTGTGAAAATGACATAAGAGTAGCACTTGCCAAGGTGAAACCACACATATCTGAACTGGTCTCTCAATAACAACAGCAGAAGTCACACTGATTTGCAGGTAGGTCATTTCATGTGAGTTCATGCACTGTCTTGGTTTTGTTCTTTGAAAAAGGTGACATTAATGCACACTTTATTAAATACACCAGTAAAACATATACAGTATTTTCCGCTCCTAAAAGCCTTTAATTTTCTCAATTTCTTATAATCCAATGTGCCTAAGAAATGAAAAAAGTTTTAAAGTAGATCATTCATTGAAGATGAGTTCTCAGATGCGTTTTATAATCCAGTGCGCCTTATACCTTATAATGCAGAAAATACTGTACTTATGTCTTCAATTTGAAAAAGAATTTTACTAAAGAAGGGTTCAGTGAGTGAGCATGTGAAACTGGCAGGGTTGGGTACCTCCAACAAGGTTAAGAACCACCGCTCAAAAGACATACAGGCTTTGAAATGAACATGATGATGTGGATGAAGTTGTGGGACTCCTCAGTTTTGAGCTTCAAATTCTGATCCCATCTGGGAAAAGCAGAAGAAGACAGTAGAGTTACAGCAGCTCATGCTGTGAGCTGTAGATGGAGCTGCAGTGGTGCTAGAACATGCAATAAAAGAGGCTCCTTGCAGCGCATTAGATGTCAGAGAAAAAGATATAATCTAAAATTAATTATGTCAATAGTGGACAGATAGTGATCACAGCGTAGCAGCGCTGAATCAGTATTAACAGGTAACGACATCTACCTGAACATCAAGATCCTCAAATCCACAAATCAGATTGCCGGTCTGACAGCAGAGCAGGAAGAGAAATGGAGAAGACGTTACAGCAGGTTCTAGCAACCCGTAGCTGCCATCTGTAACCTCATGGACACAGTGATGCTCACCACAGCGGCGATGTCTCTGGGGCTGACGTACTGCTCCAGCGCCCTGTAGTCGTCAGGAGACATGGGCAGCATGTTGTCGTGCATCCTGGACGGGTGTCTGCAGCGGAGGGACATCCACATGGAACGTCAGTCACTGACAGTAACACTAACAAACACCCGCTGCTGGTGATGCTTACACTTCAGACACGGAGATGAGCTCAGTCTTCATGTAGCCCGTCGTCCTTTGGTTCTCCACGTCCATCGGCTCTGCAGCTGAAAGTCATGCAGCAGACAAATGTTTTAGAGGTCAGACTGAATCAGCGATGAGCCACTGATGGTGTCGGTGGCGCCGCAGCAGCATGACTCACTCTCTGTGGGTTTGGGGTAGTATTTCCCGAAAGCCTTGTCTTTTGGGATGTTGGGGTAGAGGAAGCGGAGCGGGTTTTCTGGGATGTTTTCGGCAGCCATCACTTTGTAGGTTCGGATGATGTCGGGCAGCGTGACGGCCGACAGCTCCTTCTTGGTGTAAGGCTCCACGGAGTGGAAGACCGGCTTGTCTGCATTCATGAGGATGTACAAGGAAGACATGAACATGTTACAGGACGTCAGAGAGAACGTCGCCCCCTTCTAGCTGTTCCCAAAATCAAATCATGCTCATGTGGAGGTTCACAGGAACGAGGCAAGGGTACGGTGGAGTTCAGTGTCTTTATTAACAAGCATGCCACAACAACCAACACAGTCCCTTTATATACCCGCTTCCCCTATCACACCCTTTAACCCCGTGACGTCACAAACTCCTTGTGCCTGTCTGGTGTGAGACAGCTCTCCCAAGTGTCCACTACATAGGCCCCCTCTGAACACCCAGAACAGGCCAACCACTGAAAAAGTCTCAGCCCCGCACGGGCAGCCTGATAATCTGGCCCCAACGGCTACGCCTAACAGCAGGCAGGGGCTGTGCAGGGGTCGGGGGCAGCTCCTCGGGGGCTTAGAGGCACGATCTGAAACAAGAGCAGAAGTTTTACGTGGAGCTGATGAAGCAAGGGGCGGCAGGCCGCGGCGTGGGGGCTGAGCCACCTTGACCGGTTCCTCTGGTATTACGTGTGTGGCCATTAAGGCGGTCCACAGAAACCTGCTCTGAATGTCCCCCCACTTCCACTGTAAAGGACTTCGGCCCTGCCTCAATCACCCTGAAGGGCCTGTCATAAGGAGGCCGAAGCGGAGAACGGTGAGCATCATGCCGCATGAAAACATATTCCGCAGAGACAAGGTCCTTCAGGACGTACGACCTGGGGAGACAGTGGTGAACAGGCACACGGACACAAACCCGGTCAACATTAGGGGACACGGGCCGGGGAACCACTGCTGGCCCGGGGCCCGAACGGCATCCGCAAAAACTACCACACCAAATCCACCTTCGAAAAGATTACTGTCCCTGCCAGGTGCACAGAGAAATCCTGGATGTGCGGGACGGGGTACCTGTCCAGGGTGGTGGCATTATTGAGGCACCGGAAATCCCCACAGGGACTCCAACCCCCTTTCCACTTCAGGACCATATGCAGGGGGGATGCCAAAGGACTGTCTGAGAGAATTTATTCTCATGTGGTCCATCAGGACTGAATTCAACTCGCTGAGCAAGGCATGTAGCTAATGTTCAGTTCTCCCCACCTCCCAGACATAAAAACATTGTCCAAAATTTAAAGTTAACTTTAGCTAGTTACCTTAATAAGTTTGAGAATCTCTTAAGCTAACGATGTGAACTCTGTACTGTTAGCAAGCCTAACTTACCATAATTGAACATTTCAGAAACAATAGAACAAGTGGCCTTTATCGTTAAGATATCCGACTTGCGCAGGAGGAATAATAAGCGGAGCGGAGTATATATCCGTTTTCTTTACTGGACATGCGCCTGCTACGTCACCTGAACACTCCCACAGTAATCATGTCGCACAACACCTGTCAAGCGCATCACATTTACATACACATACAACACAACTACTTCCGCTCACAACAGGAAGTACCAAAATAAGAGCGTCACATACTTATGCTTAACATCTATGATGAATATAATTTTAACAGTAAGACGAAAGTAGATATTAGATATATTTGCGTCGTCTACTTACAGAATTTACCTTGTTCAGCAGCGTCCTCATCCGGTGTCTGTAAGCGGAGAAAGGTGCGTACATCATGCGGTCATCCAGGCTCGTAATGTAGTATTGACCAATCACTTAACCCTTGCATGTCCCGGTCCGACACAGAACTGGCGTCGGCGTTTTGGGCGAGGAACGTAAATGAATGAATAATAAATGTATAAACTTTATAACTGTCAAGCATAGACGCCTCTGCGACGTGGAGCCGTTGTACGTCAGAAAATAGCCGATTTTCGTCACAGGGGATAGACGTCTCCCTGCTCCAACACACCTGATCGTTTGAATGAGGATCAGATGTGTTGGAGCTCATCATCGATCAGCTCATCATCATCGGTATCAGGTGCGATCTTGGTAGGGGCATCCGCTCTGCGGATCCGCCTGGCATCCGTACCGAGTCCGCTGTATGACGGTGCGCTGCCCGCAACCGGTCCGTTTCCTGTGCGCTTCCCCGGAGCGGGTGATCCGCCGAGGCGGAACTACGCGTTTTAAGGGCGGATCCGCCCCGGCGTCGGGTGTTATGTGGGAAACGAAACAGCCTCAATCAGGCGGCGATTTCAAACTCCCACCCAAACCGTCGTCCACTAAAAGACACAGTCACAAACCTTGAGCAGAAGGTGCGAATGGGCGTCCCGTTCGCCGCGTCTAGCGGGGGTCCGACGCCGCCAGCCGCTTCTGACGCTGGCATGACGCTCAGCTGAGCGCCTGAGTCCACCAGCAGGCGACGCACGGACTTGTCCTCCACGAAAAGCAGCCGTTCCGCCGCGCCAGTGCCCCCAGCTGCTACTGAGCACCGGCCCTGTCTGGTTGCAGAAGGAACAGGGCGGAATACAGCGCCTTGCCTTGGCTCCAAAACGGCGATGATAAAAACAGAGCTCCCGATTGTCCGTCCGGCGCATCGCCGGATAAAGAGGAAGGAAGCATCACCGGATCCCATCAGCGTCAGCATGTTCTCCATCAGCTCCGTGGGCTTTGCGTCCCCCAAGCCGTTGAGCGACAGCAGCCGCTCCGCCCGTTCGGTGTCGGATAGCTGCAACACCTGCAGCAACATGGCCCTCAGAGCTCCGTACTTCCCGGTCAGCGGCGGGTCTCTCAGCAGCCCCGTGACGCGGCGGGTGGTGGAGGAGTTCAGGGCTGAGACCACATGGTAATACCTGGTCTCATCGGCTGTGATCCCACGGAGGTGAAACTGCGCCTCAATATGTTGGAACCAGGGATCCGGGTCGTGCTGAAAAAACTCCGGCAGCTTAACTGTAGTCGCAAAAATCGTGGGAGACGCGTCAGGAACCTGCACCGAACCACCCGGCTGGGTGTCCTGACTGGCATCCTTGATCACGTCGGGGTCACCAATGTGGAGGTTCGCAGGAACGAGGCCAAGGGTATGGGTGAATTCAGTGTGTTTATTAACAAACGTGCCACAACAGCCAACACAGTCCCGTTAAATACCCCCCAGATAGCCTTTTGGCTCCGCCACGGATCCGTGAACCGGGCCCAGAACGGAGTCCACTTGCACAACGCCACAGACCCGAAGCGGGCAAGGACCGCAGACCCAAACCAGACTCGGCGCGGACCCGTTCTGGAACTGTTCGTGAAGCGGCTCACCTGGCCCAGATCCTTTATTCAAAATGGCTCTTTGGCCATAAGTAGCAACAGAAATATCCAACATAAACGTTGTTCTGAAAAAGCTTGAATACTTGACCAGTCTGCCCTTATCAATACTGTAAATGGAAAAATGAAACAACCATGAATTGTATCCAAAGCATTTTACTGCCACGTCTCTCTGGGAAATCAATTACAAAAGAATATGATTGATAATCATGATAGGAAGACATGGAAACCAAACATGACAACATTGCTTTAACTTGGAACTGGTGGGTCCTCATCTGAAGTACCAGGACGCCTCTGGAGTTCCCCGTCAGCTGCGAGGTTGAATCACCGAATCGCACGTCTGATTATGTCTTCAGTCCCAACACAGCCGTGTCTCTTTTACAGCATCTGAAATCACACAAACACATTTTCATCCAAAATTCCATTAACTCAGACACCAGTTGTAATGTTTTAAAAAGATGTGTATAACCATTGGCTTATCAAGTGACATTTTGCTGCCTGACATTAGTCCCCATTTGCATTGACAAAACTCAGCAAATCTCATGTTTGAAGAGTGAATTTAAATCTATAGCCAGATACTTGTTAGTTTAACTCAGTGTAAATGCTAAAAACATGTTGTTCTACTTTATTCTTGTTGCGGCTGATGAATGACGAAATGATGAAACAGCCGAAGCAGCACAGGCTAAACATCAGAGATAATTGATGACGTGCACGCTGCACACCGATCGACACTTATTCATATTTGAGTGCCCGTAAAACAGACAATAATACAGATTACCAAAATGTCAAATGCATTCACATTATCGTACGTCCAAAGGCGCTCAAAGCATTCAGGTGAGTGGTATTAATTATTAATTTCTGAAGACACACCCATAGTGCCACTCCTGCCACCATAAACCAATACCAACACATGCACAATCAAGGCAAACTGCAAACTCTTTTACTCATCCTGACATGACAGCTCCACACACACCTAAACTGTCTTCTCATGTGGTCCATCAGGACTGGATTCAACTCGCTGAGCAAGGCATGTAGCTAATGTTCAGTTCTCCCCACCTCCCAGACATAAAAACATCGTCCAAAATTTAAAGTTAACTTTAGCTAGTTACCTTAATAAGTTTGAGAATCTCTTAAGCTAACGATGCGAACTCTGTACTGTTAGCAAGCCTAACTTACCATAATTGAACATTTCAGAAACAACAGAACAAGTGGCCTTTATCGTTAAGATATCCGACTTGCGCAGGAGGAATAATAAGCGAAGCGGAGTATATATCGATTTTCTTTATTGGACATGCGCCTGCTACGTCACCTGAACACTCCCACAGTAATCATACTGTACTAGACTTGTCAAGCGCATCACATTTACATACACATACAATAGAACTACTTCCGCTCACAACAGGAAGTACTAAAAAAAGAGCGTCACATATTTATGCTTAACATCTATGATGAATATAATTTTGCCAGTAAGACGAAAGTACATATTAGATATATTTGAGTGTCGTCTACTTACAGAGTTTACCTTGTTCAGCAGCGTCCTCATCCGGCGTCTGTAGCCGGAGAAAGGTGCGTACATCATGCTGTCATCCAGGCTCGTAATGTCGTATTGACCAATCACGGAAACCCTGCAAGTCCCGGTCCGACACAGAACTGGCGTCCGCGTCTTAGGCGAGGAACGTGAATGAATGAATGAATGAATAATAAATTTATGAACTTCATAACTGTCAAGCATAAAAGTCTCTTCGACGTGGAGCCGTTGTACGTCCGAAAATAGCTGATTTTTGTTACAGGGGCACGCCCCCCAGATAGACGTCTCCCTGCTCCAACACACCTGATCACTTGAATGAGGATCAGGTGTGTTGGAGCTCATCATCGATCACTTCATCATCATCGGTATCAGGTGCTATCTTGGTAGGGGCATCCGCTCTGCGGATCCGCCTGGCATCCGTACCAAGTCCGCTGTATGACGTTGCACGAAGCGTGAGACGCCGAGGCGGAACTTCCCGTGTTAAGGGCGGATCCGCCCCGGTGTCGGGTGCTATGTGGGATAACTTTCACGCACACAATCAACAAATTGTTTGCATATCCTTGTTCACACACACCTGCTGCTCATCACCGGCACCTTCCCTACATTACCTGTGTTCCTTCGATGGAGGAAGTCAGTAGTGCTCCACCTTGTTTATAAACCACAACATTGCATGCAACGGCAACTTCCCGGTTACGCTGCACGCAACTGGCCCGGCTCCTGTGCGCGCCCCCGAAACGACTGAGACGGGCAGATTCGCAAGGTATTCACTTTGCGGCTCCGCCCAGCCTCAGTACCAAACCCACTGTATGACAGTGCGCTGCCCGCAACTGCTCCGTTTCCTGTGCGCTTCCCCGAATCGGGTGATCCGCCGAGGCGGAACAGCGCGTGTTACGGGTGGATCCGCCCCGGCGTCGGGCGCTATGTGGGCCGCTTCCCCTATCACATCCTTTAACCCCGTGACGTCACACCTTCCTTGTGCCTGTCTGGTGTGAGACAGCTCTCCCAAGTGTCCACTACACTCAAAAATATCTGAGCGAATATGAGAATTTGATGTTTTTTATACTTTAGAGACAATAGATTATTTTCAGATTGTAGATTTGAGGATAAAATGCCACCGTGGATTAGTTGGTTGAAGCTTGCAGGGTGCAGCGGTTCAGGACCAACTCTCCATCTTACCTTGTAATCTTGTTGTACCGTCGTATGATGACAATAAAGCTAATTAACTAATTAATAACACTGGTTTATTTTTGCTTTACCGGCATATGAAAAAAAACTTTTTGATTTAAAAAAGGCTGATGCTGCGTTTACTTCTCATTTGTCTGTGATCCGTCCTGCAACAGCTGGTCGATTCTAACTGGACAACATCGTCGTTGCTCACCGTGGACGTCGTGTTCGATCCAGGTGAAGGTGATGGCTCCCTCTCTGCTGCTCTCACTGAACCTGAGCAGGAACGTCCCGGGACATTTGTCCATCAGCAGAGCCTTCTCCCTCTCTTTACTAATGAAGCCCATGATGCACCTGAACACAGGAAACGGTCACTCATTCGCTTTGCAGCGCTCAAGTCACTCTGAGACAAACACCACGTCTCACCCGTCGTTCCACAGGGGGGAGAGGTATCGTTTGATCACATCCAGGATCCCCTCGATCCACAACCAGAAGGGAAAGGCTTTCTCATTGGCACTCTGAAGCGAACGTAAAAAATAAAAAATAAGTCCCCTGGGAGGAAAGTACGTCTGATATCTCTGGAGTGTTCTCACCTTGCAGAACTTGGTCCAAGGGATCTGTCCCTCTGGGTTCCTTTGGGCTTTGACTCCTGCAGAGAAACATCCCAGTTTAAATCCCAGCTGGGTGTCAGGTGCGAATCACTGGCTGTAGGGGGGTCGTGCCCCACGTCCTACCCAGCAGTTTGTCAGCCAGCATGTTGAGCTGCTCCTGGTTCAGGCCTCGCTTGGTGACAGAGGAGAACTGCCAGCTGAGGACCTCCGACAGCTGAGACCACTTGGCCGGAGGTGGGTTTGGGAAGAACTTCAGATTCTGAGGATGAGGAGGGGGAAAGATCAGGATGCAGGTGTTCATGGAAACCCTGCTGATCATCAGTCATTCTCGTGGCGAAAGGCGCTCACTTTGGGCTCAGTGGTCAGCATGTTGTACCAGAGGATGGAGGCCCAGCCGCTGGGGAGCTGACAGACGTTAGAGATGACGACGACAGGCAGAGAGATGGCCTGCAACGACCGAAACATGTCAGCAACCGTTCAACGACAACAACAACAATAGCGTAACCCTTCCTGCTCTCACCTCCAGTTTGATGCTGAGTCCTGATTGGTTGAGATGCAGCTCAGACTCAAAACTCAGGGAATGAAGCTCCTCGGTGACGATCAGCGGACCCTGAAGGACGGACGTTCAAAAACGCTCAGACAGCTTGTTCAAGTCAGAAAAAACACTCCAATCTCATCCAGAGAAATTCCTTTCACAACGGTTTGGACATCATCTTCATTTTCTTACCTCGTTCGTTCGGTTGCCGGCAACCTTCTGCTCTTTCAGTTGCTGCGTAGAAAAGTTAAAGTTTCATACTAAAGTTTGAATGTGAACCAACAGAACCAAAAAATATCAGGGTTCTGTAATAGTACAGTCTAATTATATCAACCACTAAAATAATTTACATCATCTCCTGCAGGAAAAGCTTTAACATTTCTTCTAACTCACTGGAACTAGACCTCATCTCACCAAATGTCTGAACTCTGCTGCCAGGCTGCCGTTCGACTCCTCCATGTTCATCACTTTGCTGTTGGTTCCCAAAATGTTGAACTTCCGAAACCTGAAAACAACAAAGGACCTCCGTCAGAGGAACCATCTCCACGCCAGTGACCTGACACGTGTTTGGAGGCCACGAAACGGCGAGTGAGACTCACCCTTTCTTGTCGGTGACGTCTCTGAGGACAAGCACAAGAGAAGACGTTCATTAGTGACGTGTTCACACAGGATTACCTGATGATCGCCTGGCTAATGCTTACTTATCAAACACAGCTTTGACTTTGAGCTGGTAGTTAAACTCCTGCAGTTTGACCAGGAACCTGAGGAGAAGACAAAAAGCGTTGGTCCAAATCTTCACAGCCTCCTTTTCTTCTTTGAGTTATTTTCATGATTTCTGCTCGTGTTTTTCAAAAATGGCCGTTCATATATTTTGACATGAGTTTGTTGTGTTTTACCGGAGCTTCACAGTGAACTGGACGCCAGTTTTCAGCACCAGAGGTCTCTGTGGGTGGGTGGGCATACAGGGCTGCCTCTCTACAACCAGGGAACTGAACACACAACAGCCTGTTACCCATTTATTGATTAAGATCACCCATAAACAGTTAATCCTGATAATCCATTGTAAGGCTATCTATAATCCTCGTGTGAGAGGATCCTCACTTGGAGAGGAGGTTCTTCAGGAGCTCCAAAGCTCGGGCCTCCAGGTGAACCTTCTTCTGAGTGATGGGGTCGCTGTCATAAGTGAACTGCTGCTCCAATTCCTGCAGCTTCTTCAGGTGCTGACGGACCTGCTGGAGACTCTCCGCCATGGCTGTGAACCTGGAGGAAGAGAAGGCCGGGATGAGGAAAACAAAAAAGGGAAAGTTGAGGAGGAAGAAGTGGTGTTTTTTTTTTTTTTGGCTGTTACTGGGAGGGAGGAGATCTCACCAGTTCTGCAGCTGGTCCACACAGGCGTTGGGGGGTCCGCCGATGCAGGCGATCTGCTGCCGCTGTTTCCACTCGGGCAGCTCCTCAGAGATCAGGTCCGACAGCAACGCCTGAGCCACGTTCAGAAGGTCCGTCAGCTGAAGCACCACGTCCTGAACAGAACCACACAGAACAAATTTAGCTTCCTTCATTTGGAATAATCAAATTATTCATTTCCCAAACCTTCCAGGTGAGTTTGCTCACCTGACGTTTGGTTTTCAGATCCAAGCACATTCTCATAATGACCATCTTCTCTTTCTCCAGCTCCTTCGGTGTCATACCGTTGAATTCATTCTCTACAAAGACACCAACAAACTTCAAACCAGTTCAACCTGAATTTATAAAAACAGTCTGGCATTCAGTGATGCAGGAAACAACAGTCATCTCACCTCTGTTCTTTAGAGAGTTGATGTTGAAGTTGTACTCATCCTGCAGATCTTCCAGGTTCTTAATATTCTGATCCACCACCTGATGAAGACCATTTGACGATGATGTCATTTTAGCAGCATGATGTCAGACAACAAACTGAATATAAAGATCTACACCCAGTCTCGCCTGAGCTTTGTCTTTCATCTCCTTCACTTTGTTGTCCAGCTTCTGTTTCTCCACCACCATAGCCGACATAGCCCCCTCCCCCTCTGGCTGCAGACAGACACAACAGATGAAGACGAAGCAACACAAACACACAAACGTTCAGGAACAACATGCATCCAGCGGCAGGTTTTACTTCAGTACTCTTTGCATGATCCAAGATCTTTAACTCCTCCTTCAGGTTCCTGGAGATGATCATAGCCATGTGAACTGGATCTTCTTGAAACCGATCCTGCAGACACAATTCCACTATATTTAGAGTTTTTCTTCACAATTAAAACTCAAAGAATAAAAACTCTGCATCCAACCTGGAGGTTCCTTTTGATCTTGCGGATGTTATGCTGCAGAAGGAAGTTGTTCTCCAGGGCAAAGCGGCTGTGCTGGTCGTCCAGCTGAGCCAGGAGTTCGTGGAACCGGACCGTAGCCAGAGAGTCCTGCATCGCAACCGTGTCCCTGAGAAGGGGGAGAAAAAGCACTATCCAAACAAGACCTCCCAAAAGTAATGTCAGGTGTTTTATCACATATTGCTATTGCAATTATTATCACAATAACAACAGCAAGGGAAAAGTTGTTTTTAAAATTTTGTAAATAGATATAAAGGACAGCCGGCCTCCCACCAGTCAATGCTTTCGATCCACCTGCTCAGGTACTGGCGGATGTCCATGGGGAAGGAGTCATCGTACAGCTGGTCCACCTGCTCCAGGTACTTGGCGTCCAGCAGCTGGAGTTGGCACCACTGCGCCATCTGCTGTTGAACAATAACTTCATGACGCTCCAGGGTTTAAACAGTTTCATTCTAAACCAAATGTGAATAAGAGTTCATCTATAGATACTAAAATGTTTTCATAATATACAATTCCACATCTAACTTTAGAGGCGAGTACAAATCGGCTGCATTACATTTAAACTAAGCATTAGTTTGTAGAAACTAGTTCAGTTTCCCAGTTTCTGAATAAAACGAATTACATCATGAAATGTCATTTAATCAACCACGATTTATTCAGTTACACCTAAAAACACTGTCAGAGATAGACAGTTGACACTCTATCATAAATGCTGCTTTGCACCGGTTCATTAGCCCCAGACCTGAAACATGGTGTAACGGAGAAAACAGAACCAGTCCATCTGGAGCCTGTCAGCCGGTCATACTGAATACTACACTAGAAACGGACTGAATAAAGCACTCGAATAAATCAAAGGTTAAATAGGGCCTAAGAAAACTGCTGCTCGAAAGAACGAATACAGTATATCAAATTCTATTTTCATTTTTGTTTACCTAATTTTATTTTTTGTCTTTTGTCAACTAGCAAAGCCAATTTCACCTGATGAGGTTTGTAGGTGAGTCCGGCAAACAATAAAATATTACCTGTTTATTTTTTCGCTGAGTAAGAGCCCAACTTACCTTAGATATAAAATTTACGTGACTTTCCGGGTCAAAATACAGATCTGAAGCTGGTCAGTCGGTTCCGCTTTTAATTTTGCGGAAATAGATTCATCCAATCAACTTCAAAAACCAGCAACATATCCCGCCCTTTATGACGAGACAACCAATCACAATAGCGAAAATTAGCTGTCCCTTCAGTAAGCAACTTCACCCTCCGTAATAACGAGTTTACATATGTGTTTTTACTGTAGATTCCTTTCATTTTGAACACAAAATCATAAGTGCATACCTTATTTGTTATTTTACAGGAATTAAAGACGATAATCTATGTGAAAAATATCATTTAAATTATGAACAGCATAATAGTGCAGAAGATTAAGGGGGGAAGCCACCAAACAGAAGAGCGTGCAGCAACCACGTGTTTTCAGAGAAACAGAGAGAGAGGATTCACAGGGGGAAGCCACCAAACAGAAGAGCGTGCAGTAACCACGTGTTTTCAGAGAAACAGAGAGAAACCTAGACTAAAACCTATTTCATGACAGTTCGTTTTTGTTCAAGTAATTTTCTCTAAAATAAGATTGAATTTGGTTACAAATCATATAGCTATGAAAATAATTTAATGAATTCATACATAACAGTAGACTTATGTCTACTGTACAATGTACAATGGTACCTCTACTTACGAAATTAATTGGTTCCAGAATAAAGTACGTAAGTAGAAAATTTCGTAAGTAGAGACGTGTTTTCCATGCAAATGCCATAATCCATTCCAAGCCCCCCAAAATTCCGACATAAATGTTTTATAAAGCAGATAAATGCATTAAAATGTTACAAATACAAGTTACAATTACATTATCACACAATAAATGAGAGTTGTGCATAATGTAAAAAACAAAGAATAAAAATTATGGTCATTTATCTTTAAACTGCTGTCCTCTGTGTTTTTTTGCCCTCTTTGGTTCATGCGCTCTTGTCTCACCATGCCGAATAACAGAGTGAATTCCAGTCTTCCTTTTGAACTTCTCCAACCACCCACATGATGCCTTAAACTCCTTAAAATTCCTTTTGTTTTAATAACGTGGCGATTGTAGATGCATTAGGGGCATATTCTTTGGCGAGATCAACCCAAACGCGTCCCTTTTTCATGCTTTTCTATTATCTCTTGCTTTGTTTGGATGGACAAAAAAACTCTTTTCTTCTCCTCTTTTCTCCGTCACTTTCTTGGGGTCCATAGCGAATACTCAAAAAGTTAATACAGTATATTTACGCAAAACTATCAGAACACCAGGGTCTAGGGCCGAATGACGAGGACCTTGCATAAACAAGGAACATGTGGAGCAGCCCATACTGTATTTTTACCTTTCGTCTTCAAGAACTTTCTTAACGTCCAGTGGATCGACTCAACAGCTTTTTGATTTTTATCTTTCATAACTTGAAATTTCTTTCGTAACAAGAGGCAATATTTTCCTGTTGAGACGTTTCGTAAGTAGAAAATTTCATAAGTAAAGACATTCGTAAGAAGAAGTACCACTGTACATTTAGTGTTGTCATCCCTCATCCTGGGTTGACACACACCTGTAGAATAAAACTGAAACTGATCATTAAAAACAAATCAGAAACATTGATCCCCGCTAAATAATTAAACGTTTATGTATATAATAATAATAATAATAATAATAACAATAAAATAATATTAAAATGATATTTAAATAATAATAATAATAATAATAATAATAATAATAATAATAATAATAATAATAATAATAATAATAATCACAAAACCTCAATGATTTCTCACATTTGTGATGTTAGGTCACAAATCAAGTTTCCTTTAGTTTGCATGCTTTGAACCATCTACGATATTTAAAAATGCACTGTGCTTGAACTTTTTTTGGTGGCACAGAGAAAATTATCATTTATTATCATTATGATTACAACTATTAATTAAGTTACAGAAAATAAAACTACAAATAAAACTTGATCAGTTTGATTAAAGGACAACATGATAAGTAGTAATTCAGACCTATGACCAGGCACTACAAATTATCATATTATTATTATTCATACACAGATATGGAGGGAACAAATCACAGGCATAAAGCAGATACGTGTGTTAACTCTCTATTTATAAAAAATAATGATAAAGATTGAAAAAAAGATTTTTATACTGGGTTTGAGCAGTCTCAATTTTTAAACATAGTACTTTAGCACCATCTAGTGACGAAAACAATAACACACTTTAATATACTTTAATAAAGATTTACATTCCTCTTGGACATTTTCAGATGGACACAATTATTTATTTTAGGGCATTTTAGGTACACTTTAAAAAAGTTGAAACATCTTAGGATTATGTTTGCAAACAGTGAACTTTACAGAAACAAGAAAGTAAATGCCTTGAAAGTAAATGTGAAGTGAAAGTTCACATGAAGAGCCAGGCAGGACATATTTTAGTAAAAATGTGACACGTTCAAGTGATTTCAAATGTCAAGTCAAGCCAATTTTATTTGCATAGCCCCAAATCAATGCCAAATATTCTCAGTACATTTTCCAAGAAAAGCAGGTCTAGACCATACTCTTTATTCTAGAGACCCAACAGTCCCCCATCACCCACACTGATCCAGGATCAGATGATCCTGTGTTGACCAACGTGGCTTCAGGGTTTCTGACAACAGACAGCACCTTATTGACGTCATACTTAAAGTTTCATTTGTTTCTGAATGCACCAGAAGCAGCAATGTGGCGAGTTGTTCTGCATAATTGCGATGAGCACATGCATTTGCACTTGTATATTATAAGAGAATGTTTGTTAAACTCCAACAGTCGAGAGATATTTGTTAATCTGGAGGTTAGTAGCAATTAATTGGTTAAGCGTGAACATCTATCCACATCTAGTCGGCAAGTTTTTGTTTATAGACTGCATCTTTTAATTAAGATAAGGTGCCCAAAAATATGCCCACCTCAGCATATTACTTTAATGTGGAGGGGAATAAATCTGTGCAGATCTTTGATCGTCTTTTTCTGAGGTGGATGAATCTGCTTTGATTTTGAAACTGAAGAGGGAAAAAAGCAGAATGATAATCCTCCATAATCTAAAACCTTCTTGCAGGAAAAAATACGGGACATTTTGTTCATGGACATTTTGTTCATGGACTTTCTGTTCTGACGGCAGAACTTTTGGGTCAGAAACCCCCGTGAATCACAACAACAGTCTGGACATCTGCACTCAGCTTCAAATGGAGATCAAACCTCCCTCTGAGATTACAGGTCCTGCCCTCAAGTTGTAATTGAAAAGTGGATCCAAAACACCCCTGGCTGTTTATGCACTATTTCAGCAGTCAGTGATGATTTAACCATCACCGTCCAACTCCACACACCAGAGCAGGAAGGTGAAGAAAATAATTCAATTAGGTGCTGCTGCGTCTCACTAGAACCACCAAAAGTCATCAGTCTGATTGTCTAAATACCATTTCTAAATGTCAGTAATGAGTTACGTCTCTATTTTCTATTCTCGATTGATTTACCTCTATTGACAAGTTTTTCAGCCCATGGAGTTTGTTCATTAGCTGATGCAATCAGGGAGAAAGGGCGGCGTGCATTTAGATCATTACTAACAAACTGACTTTGCTGATCTACAACAAACCACAAAATCCACTTTGAAAAAAAAAAAAGAAATAAAATGATCAGAATAAAATCACAACACACCTGCAACCTTCACTCTCATATCGCTGGGAAGCTCTTGAGAGCACAGCAAGAAATTTGCAAACAAGCTGTGGGACAGCTCAGAGTCATCAGGTTCGTGTTTTCCAAACATGGAATAGACGCCCTGCAGGGTTTGTTATGGTCAGGGCTCAACTCAGGACACATTTTCATCAGTGGACAGCAAGACTCCATCTATCTGGCTCTTTAATTTGTGATTGTATGAATATTCAAATCTGTTTCTCCAGCTTTTCATAACACACATCAGACTTTATGTGCATCTGTTTCTGCGAGCATCAGCCAGAACAGAGGTGCCTTGTGTTGTATAACGTCGGGTGTAAGGACTCGTCTCATGTGCAAAAAATACCAGGTTATCAGGAGTATTAAATGCAAAAAAAAGGAACATAACTATATAAAATTAAATGTAATATGGGGTGAATTTTAGCCTCCCATTAGCTTGTTAGCTGAAGTAGATAGACTTACAGATGTTTCCTGTTGGTATGATGTCTGGTCTCAACTATTTTTCTGTTTTGTATGAAAGTAAAGACAATATGAGAAGTCATGTCCTTAAAATACTCCTCTCATCTCTTGTGTAACTGGGTCTGGTTTTAGATTCGTCCCCTCAGGAGCATCCACAGTGGTCGACCACCATCGATGGGATTTTGCCGTAGATGATCTGCTCCTTGCGGTTGAAGTACAGCATGTTGATGGGGGACATCTTGGTGGGCGTGCAGCAGGGCCCCGCGGTCCCTCGAGGATTGGCCTTGTTCACCAGGTGTGCATGTGGGTACTGCTGCAGGTGCATGAATTCACACTCCCCTGAGCAATAGTTAGCCCGGTATCGCTTGGGTGCAATGATCCAGTCCCAACCGAACTCCTCGAAGTCGACAGTGAGGGGATATCGGCAGCAGCGAGTCTCTGCAGACTCCTCATCACAGTTCAGGCTGGAGTCTCTGCGGGACCTCTTGGGGCTGTCGAGGATCTTCACTTCGATGAACGGTTGCTGGAAAAAAACGAAGATGTCCCAACAAAGCAATTACTAAACCAATTGCATCCAGAACAGATGGATCTATGTGCTTATTTGCTAAAAATGACATCAGCCATGTGGCTTTGCTTAGATTAACTACAGCTGCTTGTATTTCAGTCCACAAGTTCCACTATTTGTGTAAGAGTTAAATCTTAACTCACCAGACCTTCCTCTCCAGGCTCTGAAGAGGTGACGGCGAGATCTTCCCCTTTAGAATCAAAGGCGTTGATCTCAATGCCGTAGTTGGTCTCGGGTTGACGCAGCCATGTCTGCAGCAGAGACTTGATGTCAATGCTCTGCCAGGAGCTGGCGCCGGTGTCCGTGTGAATCTTCAGGGAGCGGACTTTGACCCGGGTATTGTTTCCTTCCTTTCCAGGTTTGAGGCGGGAGATCTGCAGGAAGATGGAGGTGAGCACATCAGCAGGCCGCAGGTGAACCCACAACTGAGCTCGCAGGATGTTTTTGGGTTGGATCTTCGGGCTGAGGCTGAACAGACAGCAGGAGGACAGCTCATCCTGGGTGACTGGATTTTCTGGAAGACATCATTAAAAAAATCTGAAATGATTTTTTAAATACAAATTTAGTCTCGTGAAAACCAATATTTAGGTCAAATCAAGAGGAGAAATGTTCAAAATTAAAGAGACAAATAAAATAAGCCATCACGAGAGTGATAGAAATAATTTTAGAGCACATAAATAAACACATTTATAGCCTGATGCAAGATAGATATAATTCAATGATCAGAATTTTATAAAGGTTAATAGTGATGCATAACTGAGATATAATTCCTCCTCTGCACATAATTAACATTATTAGAACACGTGAAAACAAACATGAATAAAAATATTTTCTGATCAGTTAATGGGTAGATGTACTATGTTTAATTACATAAGACTTTTACAGAGTTCATAATTGAGACATCCACATACTTTTCTGAAACTGTTTAAAAGTTAAACTCTCATTTAATTCAAGTTAAATACTTAATTGCAAACGGTTTAATTTAATTATCAAAAGCATGTGGAAAAAATGTCTGTGTTTTGGATTTAAAACTGACCATAACTTTAAAAATCACTATTTTGGATCTGTGCGTAAATTTGTTTTTACGCACAGATATTTTTCTATATTCTTCTGGTTCAGGAAAGGGGAAAACGAGAAAAATCCAAACTTGATTTGTGCTATATTTACGCTTGGTGGCCATTGTGATGATGGTTTCCGTCGTGGCGTGGTCCTCGTCCTCCACTCGCGGGTCGTACTGGTCCAGGAGCTGCGTCAGAGGAGGCGCTTTGGGCAGCACCTGGCGGATCATGTCGCGGCTGATGTTGGGAGCCTGTTCGAGCCGCAGGATGCTGAGGATCTGGGACTTGATGCTGTGGAGCCTCATCTGCTTGCTGTGCTCCCGGAAGTCGCAGGCCGAGCACTGCTCTCCGCTCTCGGCCAGCAGCTTGGAGGTTTGGTTCATCTCCATGGAAAATCCCACAGAGAGGAAGACGCTCACACTGAGGAAGAGGAGCATTCTGGACGAAAGACGCGGTCCGCGCAATGACGCTGTCTGATATAAGTCTGTCCCAGAAGCCTTCTCAATTCATGATTGGTTGCGAGGAGGACCTTTTTTTAATCAGAGGTGATATTTAAAGAGGTAGTAAAATGATTTATAAAGGACATCAAGCTTGTCTGAAAACCACTGGACAGACTGAACATTAAAGTTTGAATTTTATGACTGACTGGATCTGATTTTCTTTATGAGAACTGTAAATTGTGAGGCTTTATTAGGACAGTTTTAGGAGAATCAAGCCTTTTAAATCAAAACCAGTCTTTCAGGCTGTAAAGTTTTCCTGCTCCTACTTTATAGTAAAATACTTTCTCTTTGTAAGAACACCTCAGGATTCACTGTCTTCTTGTGTTTTCAGTCTGTTTCAGTTTGAACAGCAAGTACTGAGGTGGGGGTGTCACTAACTGATCAGGTGGTACAGGTTGACCTGCTCCTCCCATCCCACCCACCACAGCAGGAGTCACCTGGTTCAGCAGCTGTGAAGGTGGAACAAACCCACTGTGAACCACAGAGGAGCTGCAGCACAAAGCAGGTAAGAGATCAGAACTCTTCTTCATGCCTGGGACGTTTGTGTTTGAAAGAAGAAGCTGTTACAGGTTTTATGCGTGAATGTACTTCATAAAAGTTTAATTGTCAGACGCTGTCGTGAGCTGAGGATTTTACCGACCGGGTCGTCTTGATTTTATTGTTGCTGGTTAAACAGGAGCTCGCAGGCCAGGTTTGATGTTTGACATCCAAGTTCTTGTGGTTCTGTGCAGTTCTGGGGATGACATGGGACTTCACACGTCAACATGCTGGTCCTGCTCCAACAAGCAGGAGATGATCAGCGACAAGCAGGGAGAATGTTTGTCCAGTCCAGAGGCCACAACAGCTGACGGTTCTTCTGAACCTCGGTCAGCCAGCCAACCCATGTTGGATTACGCTCATAAGATGTCAGAGGATATCCTGTCCCAGGCTCTGCTGCTTTGCTGGGAGGTGGAGATCCATTATAAAGACTTTCCCTTCATGGACGTGGAGTGTGAATATGTGATATAAGCTGTTAGAGACTGAAACTACACTGACTATATAACGATAACCTGACGGTCTGAACCATCTATCGTGTTTTAGTTCATTTACCTTTTGCTCAGGTAACATCAAACCTCCATTGTTGGAGTAGGGGAACTGTTTTGTGTCGGATTATTCCACCAAATTCTCAAACGTATCATTTAGAGGAGGTTGAGAATGCAGTAAACCATCCAGCTGTGACAAGACCGATCATTTCCAGTGAGAACATGACAGCTGTCAGACTGGACCACCTCGTCATTCCACATGTTGACTCTGTCTGGACTTGAACTAGAACCAGAGGTTAAGTCAATATTTCAGAACTGTGTATTTTTAGACACAAAGTCCAACATTCATGCAAACATACCTCTTTGACTTTTGCAACATTTCATAACGAACTACTGTACTTTTAACAGAAAATCTACTTTCATGATTAAACTGGTTTATTTATTACAGGTTGACAAACAGGAAGTCTTTATGTTTGTCCCCAGGTGGAGGCCTAGCTCACACCTCATTTAATTCTCATTATTATTTACTGCAAATGACTAACTACTGACAAATAAAGCATTAAATAATTTAACAAATTAAAGCTAATATAAAAATACTGCTGTCAGTGGCTTAATTTATTTTTTGTCAGACTGTTGAGTTTGATGTATTAGCAGCATTATTTGATTCATAATTTTAATGAATATTTATAAAATAGAAAAATAAGATCAGCAAATTGTTTTTCAGTGCACAACTGCTCTGATCATCCATCCCATAATAGAATCTCTTTTTTTTTCTGACTTAATTTGTGACAAAGGATCTCAAATCCAATCCCAACAAGAATACTAATGTAATCAATAAATAAAGAAATGACCTCAACTAGATGTGGAATATTTATTTTGCCTCATGTAAAATGAAGGCACATTCACACATTTGACAGGTGACTCATCCTGAATGTCTCTGACGCCTCGAGTGCTGAGACGGAGCCCCACCTTCACACACCTGTGTCTTGAGACAGGTTGAACTTCAGCCTGAGGAGTCTCCTAATCAATTAAAACTCTCATTACAAAGGATTCTCATTGATTTCAGAGGATAAATAGGTGATTTCAACTGCTTTCATATGTCTTTCTGTAGGACTCTATGCTAACCCCCACTATGATTAGATATTAAACAATTTATTCCGTTTTTGTTACAAGAAAAATGTATAAAACAACAATTTAAAACGTTTTTTTTTTCTAGAATATTTCAGTTGATGCAGAAATACAACATTCCATCTCCACCCATTACACCAGATGAACATTCTGTGGTTAGAATGACATGTTAACTATTGGTAATTGCAGTTCGCTTGCATGCAAGCATCCTGCCAACTCCCTCTGGGAGTTTGTCTGATGGTCACAGGACGAAGGTAGCTTCCTGAAAGTAAAACACAGACTACAGAGAAACACGTCGATCGTGGTATCTGCTTCATGGACAAGTTTGAGGTCAAGTTTTAGAGGATTAAAGGTAGGCCTGTTGTCTCAGGCCAAGACAAAATAGAACAAACATAATTCTCACCTCGTTTTGTCAGAATCAGCTCCAACAAACAAACGTTTCTACATTAGTGGTCACCAAACTTCTTGACTTCCAAACCAAATCCAAATTGTTTATTCCAGAAACAGCACAAGACAAAGACGTCAGATTTCAGCAAATCACCAGATTTATTGAACAGACAGAAAGAAATGATCATTAACTGTACAGAAGGTTCAGATCTGACCCAGAAGAAGTCCAACCATCAAAGACAGTGAAGAACAACAGTAGTGTGTTTGACCACCTACTGGATGACTTCTGGTCTTTCAGAACATTCAGAGTTAAATACATGTGAGAATATGCAGAACCAGAAGTTTAAGTGACCTGACTCCATTATAGCTAAACAGTAAATGGACCTTTAAAGCACAGTTTTAAGTATGTGAAATGATTACATGATGGAGAAAACACCATAATTATTGATGCCGATAATATAATTGATTCATTGATTGATTGATTGATTGGTTGATTGATTAACAACATTATGGAACCCGGTGAGTAAATAAAAGCAGAAAAGCAAAACAATGAAATTCAAAGCCACAATTATGAGATAGAAAAAGTCCACTGATGTTTAAAATGTAGCAAAGCTCCAACACTCCCTTTTAACTGCTGCTTATTTAATATTCATTTATACTTTATAAACATCCTTAGACATTATATAGGAAGTTAAAGGTCAATCACAATTGCGTGGGTTTAATTTGATCACTTTTGATTGATGATGAGGATTTTTATCCTTCTGATTCCAATGTTCCTAAAAGCTCGCCTCAGGGATGTCTTAGAATTCCTAATGGAAAATAATTCACAAAGAAAATATTCTTGTCTCTCAGAATAAGAAGCTGATGGATTTTATCAAAGGAACTTAAATAAACTTTATTTCCCATCTTTTTTCATTCTAAAAGTTTCCTTTTCTTTGTCCACGACCACGACCACGCCCACGCCCACACTCACCCCCACCTTCGTGGTCGTCTCGGTTGCGCCTGTGTCTGCGCCTTCTACGCCTGCCACCAGGCCCTGGACCCTGTCCGCCCTCTTCCTCACTGTAACTTTCACTCCCACTGCAACTCTCATCAGTGGGCCCATGACGACCAGGGCTTCCATGATGAGGGCTACTCCTGCCCTTGCGGTCATAATCATCACGACCAGGGCTACGCCTGCCCTTGCGACCATACTCATCACAGTCAGGGCTACACCTGCCTTGGCGGTCATAATCATCACGACCAGGGCTACGCCTGCCCTTGCGACCATACTCATCACAGTCAGGGCTACACCTGCCCTTGCGACCATACTCATCACGACCAGGGCTACGCCTGCCTTGGCGGTCATAATCATCACCACCAGGGCTACGCCTGCCCTTGCGACCATACTCATCACAGTCAGGGCTACACCTGCCCTTGCGACCATACTCATCACGACCAGGGCTACACCTGCCTTGGCGTCCATAGTCATCACGACCTGGGCTATGCCTGCCCTGGCGGCCATACTTGTCACGGTCAGGGCTACGCCTCCCCTGGCGTCCATAGTCTTCATGGTCAGGGCTGCGCCTGTAATCTTTGTGATCACCCCCATCGCGACGGTCATTGCTGTGTTCATCAAGGCCGTCTGCAAGGGAGATCAGGCTGAAGTCAGAGTCCCGCTTCTCTATTGGAGCACCAACCAAAGGGAAGAACTTGAAATGAAGAGCTTCAATACAATATTATGACATGAAATATTGGTGAAGAGTTTCATACCGTCATCGTCTTTGAGGTGGCTGAACATCTTCAGTCGCCTGTTTCTTTGACACAATGCCTCCTGAGACTCTAAACAAAGGAAAACAGGGATGAACCGTTTCACATCAGCTAAACCAGTTTGACTTGTAGATTTCTGGCATGACAAATGACATGAAGAAAATGAAATGTAGGCAGCGCAGCAAATCATTCGAGGTCTTGTGAGGCCATCCAGGCAAAGATAGAGTGAGAATTCAGTCGGTGTACGATGTAATGCAAGGTTTCTCCTTTATTTTAGTTCAGTCAGTCCCGGGGCTGAATTTGAATTTAACAGCAAGTGACTCAGATGGTGTTTCCTCACTTCATTTCTGAACAGAAGTGAGTAACATTTAAACAAAGCACAAAACAATGTCAGTGGTTCAAAGGAAAGCATGAAAAAGTCTTAAAGATATTTTAATTAATCTTAAATAGAAAATTCTTTCCTCATTCTCTTGGATCTCTAATGACAGAAGAAGAGTTTGACTTACATGAGCTTGATCGCAGACAACACCTCTCCTCTGTGAATGGATAAACAATGTTTTATTAACGCGTTTACCCTCCTGACGTCTTCAGATGAGGTGGGTGGAGTTTGTTAATTTAATCCTCAATCCAACACGCCCCTCTCACCTGTTCATCACAGGTGAATATTTCATACCACAGACTGACTCCTCCTGCTCCATCACTCCCTCCACCTGTTTGTATCATATTTTTAATTTCAAAACTTTTGTTAAATCATGAATTTCGGTAGAAATGGGAGTTGTACGCGGCGCAATTGAAGCGCCCACTAGGGGGCAACACGACATCATCGTGAAGGGGGGGAGGGGGAGGGGGTGTCGGTAGATGAAGCCACAGACGCTGATGTCAGGGAGCAGCTGGGTCGTCTGGACGGTGGAAGAAGCTCTCAAAGGGGGACAGGGTCGACCTGTCAGGGATCAAACAGGACCGGAACCGGACGAACCTGCAGGGGTCTGCTTAGAGATTTGTGAGGCGTTTAATGTAAGTTAAACCTTTTATATCAGTAAGAAAGAATCTGATTCTTTATATTTTCTGTACTCGATTTGAGTTATTTTGCAGGTCCTTACAATTTGTTTCTTAAGTTTCTTAATTACACAGACAATAAATGTGTTTAATATGAATCCAAAATCCAAATGTTCACGTTGAAGGTGAACATCTATACTGCTGGTGATCTTCTGCTGTGTCTCTACAGGATCTAGTAGCTTCTGACTGAAGTGAACTTCACTATTTGGTGACAGCGCTCTGATGCTGATGGAGCCGCCTGAGGTGGAGGCATCATGGATGCCGTGGAGTACAGACATGACCTGAGAGTTTCAGCTGTCACGATGAAGTGGTGGAGGGAGATGGACGCGTGGAGAGATGCAGAACCGCAGGAGGACGCAGAGCTGGTGGAGCTGCTGCTCCACGGCAAAGCCCCCTGGGGCTTCAAGCTGAGGGGGGGCAGCGAGCACCGAGAGCCTCTGGTCATCACAAAGGTGACGAGGTTACGCAGGTTGGCAGGTTTATAAATGGAACTCAGCCATAGGGTCAAGTTCAATGAATCAAGATGAATTAGGAACCATTTTATCATCTTAGCCCTTAGAAATAAAATGTGGATGAGGCTGGATGCTCCCATTTGATAGGTTTAATCGTCGCTTTTTCGTCATTCATGCTACCTGTGGTATTATTTCAGGTTTAACGTCTGCATTCTCCTGCAGACTGGAGCCGTCGTCAGCTACCTCAGGTTACAGGCGCTGCAGGGTTTAATTTTTAATAGGAGCACTCAGGTTGCTGGACGTCACTGGTGCTCCTGGATGACGGGATGAAACCGTGAATGAAGTATTCTTCTTAGAGGATACTGGTTGGGAGACAGTTTCAACCTATTCCACCTGGAGGCGGTGTTAGCATGACGTGTACATCATAAATCACTGCACAGAGGGAAAGCTGCGTCTATGGATGACAAGTCAGCTTATTTAGAAAAGTTAGCTGCTGTCACAGTTCAGCTGGACCTGAGGACCTGATTACTGTTTGCATCCTTCGTCCTGTGTGTGCAGGTGGACGAGGGCAGCGTGGCAGCAGCCGTCTGTCTCCAGGCTGGCGATCAAATGGTGAGCGTGAATGGCATTCCCCTCAGAGGATCCCGTCAGGAGGCCATCTCTCTGGTCAAGAGTTCCCACAAGACCCTGACCCTGGTGGTCCGAAGGTACCGTAAAAGCAGAGTGAGAGAAAGATGGGCCTCTTCTAGGTAGATCCATCTTCCAGCATCCGTTTCAGAATAAAACCAAAGCAGGTGGAGGAAGTTGTTTTTGTCCCGTCTGTCAGCTGGGTCGACACCAAACTGGCCAAAAATCAACAACTAGGAGACGAGTCGACCTTTGATCGAATTCATTTCATCACTCATTGTATGATTATTTCATTTAGCAGTTTGATTTCATCTTAGTGAACACTTTTTCATATGTCATCATTTTCTCATGCAGTCTAAATATCGTTCTATTTTTTTTTTTTCTTTTAGTTTAAGTCAAGAATTTTAAAGTTAAATCTTCTTTTACTTTCGGCTTCTCCCTGCAGGGGTTACCACAGCGAATCAGTTGCCTCCATCTAACCCTGTCTTCTGCATCCTCTTCTCTCACACCAACTACCTTCATGTCCTCTTTCACTACATCCATAAACCTCCTCTTTGGTCTTCCTCTAGGCCTCCTGCCTGGCAGTTCAAAACTCAGCATCCTTCTACCAATATATTCATTATCTCTCCTCTGGACATGTCCAAACCATCTCAGTTTGGCCTCTCTGACTTTATCTCCAAAACCTCTAACATGTGCTGTCCCTCTGATGTACTCATTCCTGATCCTATCCTTCATGGTCACTCCCAAAGAGAACCTCAGCATCTTCATCTCTGCTACCTCCAGCTCTGCCTCCTGTCTTTTCCTCAGTGACACTGTCTCTAGACCAAACAACATCGCTGGTCTCACCACAGTTTTGTACACCAAGAATTTTAAAGAAAAATAATCATCTATAATGACAGTTAAACGTCCAGTGAGGTGATGTTTCAGTGACGCAGCCGGCTTTTAAAGATCCCTTCACATACGTTATGAACATCACACAGATCTTCCTTGTTCTCTTGACTGCTACTGGTCACTGACGTCCTGTCCTCTCAGTATTCTATACTCCCTGGCAAATGGCATCAGGGTCTTAAAGTCTGAATCCAATTACTCACAGCAAAGCCACTGGCGTTGGGTCAGCTTTAGGGAGTGGCCCGGGTCATTAGGAAGGAAAGGCTGACCCCGGTGTGTGTTTCAGAAGTAGGGCCCTGGCTGAGGACACCCTCGCTTTGAGTGTGCCCAGAGACCACACGCCGGGTTTTTTTATGAACCTGAAAAACTGGCTCTGAGAGATTGTTTGCTTTCCCACAAAGCTGCCCCGGGTCAGGTACACCCCCTCCCTGCAGGAGGAGTGGTATGGTCCATGTTGCCAAGGTGAGTTGCCACTGCTGGGGCCATGTCAGTGGAGCCCATTGTTGTCAGGGGCTTTGAGCACAGACTGGGTGCTCCAACAGCGCTCTCTTCTCAGGACATGTTTGGACTCTAGAGGACTAGAAGTTTCCCTCTGAGGTACTTCCTGTTTCTTTCACGTCTTTAATGATTTCTGTTATTGTCATCCGATTCAATGGTTTGGTTTCCAGATTAGATCAGGATGCTGTGAATGAATCTGAGATAAGTTTCTTCATCTGGAGATGTCAGCTGTCAGCTGAACATTCATGACAGAGCACTTCGGGGATTATTACACTTCTTTGAGGATTTAAGGGGGGACAGGAAAGGATGACGACATTAGAGCAGGTAAACTGAAGTAAAGCTAAATCATCAGCCTCAGTAGAGATTAATTTATAGAAGAATCATGGCTGTCGAACCGCCATTTCAACTCTTAAACCTGTTCAACTAAAGAAATGAAGCGTTTTCTCTTGTTAGCTCTCATCAGTGTCCATCAGCAGCAGATGTTCTGAAGTAGTGAAGTAGCAGTCAGCTGTCAGAAGCTAAAACAGAGGGGGGGAATACATGTATTTTCTGATCACAAAACATTTTATAAGGGACTCAATTTGGCGTCTGAATCCAGATCTGCCCCAAGCTCCTCTTTATGACAAAAACATTGCTTCAATCAAAGTTTAAACCTTGTAGGATTTAAATTTTGGCAGTTTGTGTGAATATGTGGCACGCTTAAACTTCATTTAGGGGGATGCGGCGGTGTTGAACGTGTTGTTGTGCTGAAGGGGGCGGCTGGCTTTCAGCTGTTGCTCATCTTCAAGTTCGCACTGTGTCAAACTTTGTCCGTTCATCCAGAACATTTTATTCTGCTGCACGTTGTATTGTTCGGCTGCAGGCGGTGACACATCGATAAGCCCAGCTGTGATGACTCTTGCACTTCTATTGTGTTTTTGTGTTGAGAGATCAGCGAGGGGAGATCGGACCCACAGGCCGCCGCCGCCACCACCGCTCACTGGTGAATCAGCAAGATGTGTCACCAGCGAGCGATCTGGAACTGATTCATCAGTCCCGCACCTTGATTTGTCCCCGAAGTCCCGAAAATTATTTTTATGAGTCGCACACAAACTGAAGGTGAAGAAGTTTATCACACAAGACATGATCTTAATTTATCCCTTAAGCCAAAATGATTCATTTCCCACTGGCCGAATCCAATTTCATAGCATTGCTTGAGATTTTAATAAACTCTAGAGCGACGTCACTCACAGAGCTTCTTATCAAACATGGTTTGTGTTGAACTCCAAGAAGCTGCAGCTTCTCCTCAGTGGGGGAGTCTTCCTCCTCCTCCTTCTCATCCTCCCCCTCGGCCTGGCCTGGCTGGTATCTCCCACAACACGCCAAACATTCCTGTGTCTGCTGACAAGGACACAGAATGAGCTCAACAGAGTGCAGAGATGTGTCTGAACGTACAGAACCATCAGATACCAGGACGAGACTGGTACCAGAATCAGAACCCAGTCGATTGAGGAAAAACCGTCAACTCAGCAACAGAAGGATCAAACAGATACTTGATTGAAGCCGTTTCCTGTTCGCACATTTAAAATTATAAAACCAAAACGTGTTAATGTTCCATTTTTTTCTTAAATTTTGAGTATGTCTTATTTGTGATCAGCTGTGAGTGGATTCTTTCCCAGGAGCCCCTGCAGCTCTGCCACTTAGAACTCTAGATTACAGCAGGACGCCAGGCGGGACATTAGCTCCTCCCCTTTGTCTCAAATCCCCCTTTATAATCCCTGAGGAAATCTCCACAGCACAAGGTAGAGTGTGTTTGTGAGTGTGTTCACATTGGGAGGAGGGTTCCCAGATTCCTCCTATCGTCTCGCTGCTGGGAAGTTTTTCCTTCTAGAAACTAAACTGCAGGCTTTCAGAGGTTGCTGGTGAGTTTCCATGCTGGTTGTCATGTGTGGTGTCTTTACAGCGTCCGTCTTTGTTTTATTCAGTGAGGGTTTAGTCCAGGAACAACCTTGTAGTTTTATTTTATTGTTGGACGTGGACAGGAATGGCTCGATCAGATGGAGAACCAACTTTTTAGTCATCTATCTGAAGCACCTGTTCAGTTAGATTTCCATAAGCCCTGTAAGGATTTGAGTCTGATTTTTGTGTCTTTCTGTGGAATTCTGCTGCTGACAGGTGTACCAGAGCTGTTTGAATGAGCTGGCCTTAGGTCGGGTCGTATATCCTGGGAGAATGGTTGCGTCTCCTCTTTTGTGAATATCTGTGAAAAACCAGCTGTATCCCCTGACAATAGAGCCTGAGTACTTAAGCAAAAGACACATTTGCATCTCTATTGTGCGGGAGTTTGTTTAGAGGCAACACAACTCACATGTTGTGTGTGTGGCTGAGCCGAGGGAGAGTTAGTTTTACCTCCATGAGAGAGATTTACACCATGTATGTTGAGTTTGGAATGTCATTCCAGTGGAAAGTAGAGTGATCAGTTCTACTGATAAGGTAGATGGATCAGATCTCCTGGCACCAGGACCCAGTCTTCCAGCCTGGACCTGCTGCACTAATATCAAAAGATGATAAATAAATGGTTTTCCATTGAGCTTACAACGATCAATATAACCTAATCAGAGTAATAATACATATTTACCCAGGTTAAAGTGGAGTATTGATTTTAAAGCAGTTTATTGCCAGAGAGAATTCCTCATCCAGTGAATTCAGGCGCCAGTTGTCCCGACGTGCTGTCGATGACGGATGAACTCTGACCTGCAGTTTGGAAACCGAGATAATCACAAACCTGTCAAACAAACCAGAACCCCAAGCAGAGGATTTAGAAGAAGCCGTCTGGTTGGTCAAATCAAATCTTTAACCCTCTCCTGAGTGGTTATCTAATTCTAGAAGTATCGTCCCGCTCAGATCGTCTACCTCGCACCTGGAGGGCGGCGAGCGTCAATGTCCCATTTGAAGCGAGGGTCATGCCTCCCTGCATTCCTGTACTGAAGGAATGCAGCGTCTCCATCCTGACCTGGCAAGGTTAAGGTTTCCGTCAGGCCCAGAGAGTCTCGTCTGGCTGAGACATTTCACTTCCTTCTGACATCGGAAAAGGAGCAAAACAAACACCCCAAATGAAACTCAAGCTTTTATTACCCAGATATTCTCATTCGGTAACGTGACTCATCTCTTTTTTACTGATTTTTGGTAACATTTTCTCCTTCTCCTCCTCCTTTACCCGCCGCTCGTCATCAGGGCAAAAATGGTTGATGTTGTATCACCACACACAATGCCATCAGAAACCGAGGTGAATGTGGCGAGGAGCTTCCTCACCAAGATTTTGCGAAGCTCTATGAGGTACCGTCAGCCGGCCCCGCCTCGACGTGTGCTAGTAGTTCCTGGTGGATCTCTGTTGGTTGTAGTTTCTAAATCGTGCTTCGTACTCCTTTGTAGAGTGTTGGTTATTTTTGAGCCGTCCAACCAAATGTCCTGTAGGTGTAATTTGTAGATTTGCTGTTCGGTGTGTCTTAAAGTTGTGTTCATTCAACCTATTTTTATACATTTATGATCATTCACAGCATTTTATAAATGTTTTATTAAACACCTATAATTCTGTTCTTCAACATGCTCTCCAGGAAACACCGCTTCAAACAAGGGTATGTGCAACACTGGAATGATCAATATATAGAAGATGATCAAGTTGATTATTTAGCACATAGAAAACTAGTTACAGATGAATAATTGAGTCTTTTATTGGTACAAATTTATCCTGCGACAGATTCTATACCAGGGATCAAGTCCATAAAAATAAAGTCATGATCTGATTCTTCAGCTGAACATGCTGGACGTTTGAAGATTTAATCTGGACTGGTGATAAACGATTCAACTTCTGACTCCTCCATCCGTCTTGATAACAGGAGAGGAGCTGACGCGTGAAATCCTCCCTCCTGATTGTTGAAAGTGTGTCGTTGCAGGAAGAATGATCCTGGCTCACGGCCTCACTCCTGGCACTCGTCCAAGCTGACGGAAGAAGAGTCCGAGTCCGCCAAGAGAGAGGCCAGCCCTTCACCCATCTGGCAGCCGAGCCATGAAGCAAAGTGAATGTTTCATATTTTCTCTAAATAATTCATAATTGATTGAATAATTATTACAATAGTGTGTTCAATCACTTGTCATACTTCAGATCTAAGGACCGGGATCAGCTAACCAGTAAGTTCTGCTCAGTGGACAACATGGAGAACCTGGAGCATCCCTCTCACCCCTTCCCACCAGGTCGTCTGTCACCAAACAAATATGTCAGCGGCACTGAGCTGCTCTGTCGACCTGGAAGCAGGAGAGACTCTGGGTTGAACTGCCTGTCCAGCGGGGCAAGCCCCCCAGT
This sequence comes from Antennarius maculatus, assembly GCA_013358685.1. Taxonomy (NCBI): domain Eukaryota; kingdom Metazoa; phylum Chordata; class Actinopteri; order Lophiiformes; family Antennariidae; genus Antennarius; species Antennarius maculatus. The sequence goes on from CM023629.1 coordinate 5,348,598, forward strand.
TCATGACGCCAGCGCTGGTCGGAGGGGAACCAGCGCAGAAAACATTTTCTTTAAGGGCCTCCAGAGCGAGGCGCCTCAGCAGGCAGAATGGCCCAGGTACCTGCAGCCTACGCTGGGGAGCGGGGGGTCGGAGGGGCAGCCCACCTCTCGTGTGTCCCTGGCAGGGAGAGCTGGCATTGCCCCGGTGTGGCAGGCACCAGAGAAGAAGAAGTCTCCATCTCCTCCTCCCCTGCGCAGTGACAGCTTTACTGCCACAAAGGTGTTCCCTTACCCAGCAGGGCAAAGCGGTTCAAAAGTTAGAGGCAGGTCATACGAACACCTGGTAGAAAATAAGGATCAGAACAGCCTCAACACCCAGGAGAAGACCACCGAGACCAGACACAGCTTTAACCCAGTGCTCACCAAAGCAGCTGACCACAACCAAAACCGGCTGCACCCGAACAAGCTCTTCTCCCTGTCCAGCATCGACGTCAGACAGTCACATCACATGCAGACACCTGACCATCTGAGGCAGTACAGCGACGAAAGCCCGCTCTACCTGCACACCAGCTCAGCTCCTCCCACCCACATCCAAAGCGTAGGTAGTTACTATCGCAGCCTCCAGGATCTGCCCATAAACGTCTTCGGCCGCAAACAGGTCCGGCACTCCACGGCGTCCATATCGAGTTGTACTGCAAACCTAATCCAGGAGAATAGGGGGAAAAGCAGAAGTTACGGTTTGAACAGTTCAGTTGAGACGACTGAGCTTCAAGCGAGACACGGAAAATCAGACAGGTGGAGGAAGGAAACGGAGAAACCCCACAGGGCAAACAGCAATGAAACAGGCCTCCAAGGTTCCCTGAAGACAAACATGAAGGCAAAGTATTCCCTACCTCAGTTCCACATGCCTTACGGTGACAACAAGGAGCACAATGGCCAGTCCCATCAGGGACATGATTCACATTACAACCATCAAACCTCTGAACTTGGTGTCCAAACCTGCAGCCCAGAAGACCCAGCAAAGAGACGTGACGGACTCTCGAACAACATTAAAAGAGGTTTTCTGGCGCACCAAAACAATGACCATAAGTTCAGTCTTTCAAGGCACCAAGACCCATGGGTGCCGCAAGAAGATCATCGAATATCCCCCCTGAAAACCCCCCTCCTGCACTCCCTGGCCAATGAGAGTAAGGCTTTAGCAGAGAGGAAATCAGCAGCGTTGACCACACCTGTGATAGCCGTCCAGGATGGAGGCAACAGTGTGGCCACCAGCGGTGGAAAGTTGAACCGGCGCAGCGATCGTTACGCCACAACCCTCCGAAACGAGATCCAGCAGAAACGAGCCCAACTGCAAAAAAGCCGCAGTGCCGCCACCCTGACATGTGACCCCGTGGATGAGGAGACAGAAGAATGGAGGTCTGCCAAAGGTCCTGCGTCTTCTTTCTCCAACACCTACAAAGATCACCTGAAGGAGGCACAGGCCCGGGTCCTCCAGGCTACCTCCTTCCAAAGACGAGACCTTGAACCGCTTGTGCCCGAAGCACCTGTCATCAAGACGTCCAACGGACGTGTTAGAGGTCGTAAGTGCCTTCCCCTGGTCAAGAGGATGCACTCCTTCTCAGAACCTGACAAGATTGATCAAGTGGGAGTGGAGGGAGAATCCCAAACGGGGTCTCTCGTTGAGCGGAGGAAGTTCTTCGAGGCCAAACCAGCGTTTTCCAGGCCTGTACTGAAGACCAACCAGGGAACAAACTTAAATGCAGACCTCGGTGATGCATACAACACCAAAGAAAGGACTCCTGCTGGAGAACCTGAGGAGCCTTCCTTGTCCTCAGACTCCAACCTCCTCTCGCCTGGACATAATGAGGTGTCACTGGAGCAGCAGAGACTCGGAACCTTCGCCGAGTACCAGGCCACATGGAGTAAACAGAAGAAATCAACAGAGGCCCGGCCACAAGGGAGGTACCACTCAGCTGAGAACATCTTGGATGCAGATCCTGAAAAGAAGGCTGTGTGCATCCACGAGAGATCCCGATCATCTCCTTCTGCAGATTTCTACACACAGGTGAGAAGCAAGGTGTGGAGAAGTTAGCATGTGTTTACACACAATCCATACTGGGTAGGGTTCTACGTTATGATCTGTTACTTTTCTTTTGCAGAATGTTCCTTCACCATGGAGTGATCCTCACAGCCAGCAGAGCAGCGCCACCACCAGGTGAGATTGAGGTTCACGTTCACACCTACTAAACTTGAGATGATAAAGGAATATCTGTCTCGCTCAAAAGTGTTTAAAGCAAAGACGTCGTAAAGAAGATGTTAAATGACACAAAGGAGACAAAAATGGGCTGAAATCTTTTCAGTTCCCAAATAAACCCTGACCAAATGTCAGGGTTTATGTGTTTATGTGGGATGTGTGAGAGAGGACCAGACTCAGGTTTCCTGGACTGAAAGGGAAATATCATTTTCTGTCATACTAGCTCCGTCTTGGTTTGCTTGTGTTGTTTGGGACAGTTTTCCTTGTCTACTAGTGTTGAAATGAACACTAATCTGTGACGCACATCGTCACGTTGTTGCTGAATGGTGAAATTTATCTATGTTTGCTTTTGTTGCTGTGGATGGTGTGACGTAAATGTGAAAAACATTTCCAAGTCTGGACGTTTTAGCCTCTGCTTGAATTCCTTCTGATGCTTTTCATTCAGCTTTTCATGGTTGATTTTGGTTTCCATTCACCAGCCTGACCTGTTCTTTTAGGTTCTGCTAATGTCGTTACCATGTTGAATGTAAAGTTGGTTTATTCTGTCTCTGTTGATTAATTATTTATTTCACGTCAGCTGTGAAAGTCTTGGTTTCCTCACTTTCCACCTAAAAGAGAGAAAAGAGTCTCTAGAACAAATGAAGCTGGAATAAACGTTTTATTGGTGCTGATGTTGTTTGTCTTTATTTTGACCTCTAGAGAAAAATCTGAGAGCCGACTGCGGTACCAGTCCGACCACAGCCCACAGTCAGCACCATCAGTCCCTAGAAACGAGGGCCCGGCCCCCGGCCTCACTGACCACAGGTCCAAACCAGACACTGCCAGTCCCTCCCACAACACACACTCCCTGGGCCCTCGCAGCCTAAGTCCCAACCCTGGCTCCCAGTACCCGGCCCAGCTTCCAGAAGCCCAGAGCCTCCTGCCACAGCCCAAGTCCCATTTCAGCACAGAAACCACTTCCTCCTCCTCCTCCTCCTCCCAGGAATTCCTCTTCGGCGCTCCGGCAGCCCAGCCTCTGTCCGGCTCCGGTTCTGACACTCATGCAGTTGCCCAGAACTCCTCTGCAGGCCCAGGCAGCTCCCCACATCTCAACAGCATGTCAGGAGCCGACGTGAGCAGAGGAGGTGCAGGAAATGAGGAGGAGAAGGAGCAGACAGCGGCTTCATCTCCGCAGACTTTGAATCTTCAAGCAGATCGAGGACGGTCTCCCTCTCCACAGTTTTCACCTCTGAGACTGACTGACAAACCGCCGGCTGTGTTCGTGCAGGATGAGTCACCGGTTGGGTAAGCTGCTTAGTGTCCAGGTCTTCTCCCAGCCCCCCCTCACGTTAAAACAGTGTCAGGTAAACAAGCTGAACGGTCACAGGACAGCTAGAAGTAGTTGTTGTCCTGCTGAAGGAGTTTAGCGTAAATGAGAGAAGAGGTTCAGATCCAGTCGTGTTTGTTGTTGATTGCTTTTGTAGTAGAATCAAACCGAAGGCTGTAATTTTGTTAAAACCACAAGGCTGCTGTACGACCCGTCTTGTAATTATACACAGTGCCGTGGAGATAAATACAAAATGTGTTCCATCCACCAAAATGCATTGACATTGGTCAAACCACACTGTAAACTTCCTGTCCAGGTCAAAAAACGATCTGAAGCCCCCGCCAGAGATGGAGGTGAGCAGTCCGGTGAGGAAAGTCCCGGTGAGGATCGTCCACATCGAGAGGAACCTGGAGGCAGAGGACGGAGCCTCTCAGTGTTGTGAGATCTATAGCATCCCCTCCCCGGTGAACAACCACACTGGCCACGCCGTCCAGGACCAGGACTCTGTCCCTGAGCTGAATTCAGTGAGGGCTCTTCACACTGAGGAGGACGCCAAGAGAGAAGAACTGGCCAGGGACATCATGGGAAAAGACAAATCCCTGGTGGACATCCTTGACCAGACTGGCAGGATGACCACCATGGATCTAATGGAGGGGCTGTTTGCCACAGAGGAGCAGATCTTAGAGGGTGCCCTCCAGCGCAAGAGGGCCTCCTCCATCTCCAGACTGCCCTCCTCATCCATCAGAACCACAGACAGGTGAGAGGATTTTGGATCTCAACCACCTGAACAGATTTCTAGAAGGCGGGGCCTGAGTTAGACATCAGACCTGCTAGCTCTGTACTGAATGACTTTAACCTCTGACCTCTGACTGGAATTTATCATGTGATCACAGTTTTAACGATGAACTAGATGTTCAGCATCATGTTTGTATTTTTTTAGGTGACAATCAGTTAAACGTTTCACTTATTCAGATTGAAATAGAATACTAAATGGTCATAGATAATAATAAATTCTAATGTCTAATGTAAATGTTGAGGGAAAACCAGTTTGAACTTGAAAGTTAACTTTTCAGACACTGTAAATCTTCCCTCTAATTCCCTCTGGTGGACAAGAGTCTCATTACACATCTTTGAACTGCATGACCTTTAGTCCTGAGACATCCGGTCGGGTCAAATGTGTCCACTCATGTCTGATGTTTGTGGCAGGAGGGAGGAAGAGGATGTTTCCCTGTCAGCAGCAGCATCCCTGGTACCCAGCTCCTCATATTACAACACATCAGCTCCCAAGGCTGAGCTCCTCATCAAGATGAAGGACATGCAGGAGCAGCTGGAGGAGCAGGACTCCGAGGACGAGCTGGACATTGATCTTGCTAGCAAGAAGGTAAACCTGCACTGCGGAGAGAGGAACAGCATGTAAGGTTCTTCCTTCTTGTTTTAATACTTTTCATATTTTTTTTCTCCCACTCCAGCAAGAGCTGATATCCAGCCTGGCAGAGAAGCTACAGGTGCTGAGAGAGGCACGGCACAGCTTGCAGGAGGACATGGAGGACAATGAGGTGCTGGGTCGTGAGGTCGAGGCCACCGTGCAACGTCGCTGTCAACCCAACCAGCTCGACAAGTTCCGCATGTTTGTGGGCGATCTGGACAAGGTGGTGAGTCTGCTGCTGTCGCTGTCGGGGCGGCTCGCCCGGGTGGAGAACGCTCTCAACAGCCTTGAGGAAGAAGCTCCACCTGAAGAGAAGGTAACCATCGAACAACGCGTGAACGTCCACCTGATCCACATGAGTAACTCCTGACATCCATCTTACAGCGGACCCTGACGGAGAAGCGAAAGCTGCTGATGCGGCAGCACGAAGATGCCAAGGAGCTCAAGGAGAACCTCGACCGACGGGAGCGGCTGGTGTCCATCATCATGGAGGCTCACCTGGATGCAGAGAGCCTGGACGACTACCGCCACTTCGTGAAGATGAAGTCGGCCCTCATCATTGAGCAACGCAAGCTGGAGGACAAGATCAAACTGGGAGAGGAGCAGCTGAAGTGCCTGGTGGACAGTCTGCCGCTGGAGCAGAGGCCTCTGCTCTGATGAGCACCAGAAAGCTGCGTGTTGTTTTTTAATAATGTTGTCATGGTTACATGTGTTTCCTGCCAGTTGTTATAAGAACAATCCCTTTATCTCCCATGTGGCCGTTGACTGAGAATGAAGTGATCAAAAAGACGAAGGCTTCTTCGAGGCCGACTTTTGCACAACGATGAGACAATCCCATCCTTCTTTTTTTTTTTTAATATTGATAAGTATCCTAAAGACAGAGTGTTGTACCTTCAAATCAAACATCATCATGACTGAACATGACTGGTAATCTGGGTCTAGAGATCCCAAATTATTTAGAAAAATGATTGAGATGGTTTCAGCTTTACAGAGGGAGTAAATAACATCTGATCAAACACAGCTGGAGCAGATTCTGATTCATCCAGATCGGAAATAGTGTTTATACAAAACTAATATTCCAAATGTTTGCGTCAAAATGTTTCATCAGTGTTTCTACTTTTATTATTTCTGAATTGTTGTATTTAAATTGCAGAGTTTAAAATTGACATTTTCTAGTAATTTAATGTAGCCTTTTTGAGAATCAGAGAGGACAAAGGGGAAAGGTTTCCCCTGTAATTTATTACTTTTTCAATATCTCTACCATTTGTTTATTGATTTACTTTATATCTCACTTTGGGTTGAACTCTTTAATTTATTATAGAATTAGAGCTGACCTTTTTATTCTAATGAAGACGACGGTATGGCTCTTGGTTGTTGTGGCACCTGTGACCTCAGGTTTTAATCCACGCTCTGACCCTTTATCTGAAATCAGGACGTCCCGTCACCAGTGGACTCCTGTCGGATGAATCGCAGACACCAGAGGCTTTCTGGTGAGGATATTATAAAGCTGGCACTTTTTTACACATATATTTATTTGAATATGTGCCTACAGTTGCCTCCACCCCTGTGAACGTCATTAACCGATGTGAGATGCCCATGGGCACCTTGTTTGGCTCACACACTTCATCTACACACCCTTCAATAAAAATATAAAGCTGGGAGGCCTTATTTCACTTCTTTATTGTAAGTCAAATACTGGGGGAAAAAGAAGTTTTATTTTGTTGACTGGAAATTACGTTGCAGAAATAGTATAGAGATTTGTGAACAGTAGACACAAATAAGGTTTGAATGAGAAATAGTGACAAAATCAAACTTTAACTTGAAATAGATTATTAAAAAAGAGCTCATTTAAATCACTCGCTAAAATATTTCTACAGCAGTAATAAAACAGTTAATACAGTGTACAGCAGACAGATTTGTACTTTCAAAAAAATCACTTGTCTGTTTTTTCATGTCTTCAAGCCTTTGTTTTTAAAATCATCTGATGTAAAAAAAAAAAAAAGTGGTAAAAGCCTCACATAAAAGCAGACGACAGTAGCGACATCCTGAATCCACGCCCCAGCCCGTTTATCAATCATTTACAGATTTATGGTTTGACGGAAACCGTATTGAGGTTATTGGAAGAAGGATGAGGAAGTGTTGCATCTGAGAGTGAAAAAGCCCGTCTGGTTCCAGCTCTGCTCACAAGACGAGTTAGAAGACCCAAAAACAACCAGGTAAGAGATGAAATGATTCTTACTTCAGATCCAAAGTCCATCTGGGTTTAAAAGGTTGAGAAATCTCAACCTGCTTTGTTTGATTGTTAAGAAGGAAAATAAACTGATTTTCAGGAGCCTTATTTTGAACAGAACAAATATGCTGTATTTTTTATGTATAGATTTATGTTTTTATATTCTAGGTGATTTGAGTTTCTTTATTGTTGCTCCAGTTATGTTGTTGAAGGCTTTTGTAGAAATAAAGCTATAGTTTTATCTTTCTGTGCCTTGTTTTGACGTTTATATTGAATAAGTAGCTGAGTTGACACTAAAACATTAATATTTTTCTAAGCTGCACTGAGGACACGTTTCCCCCATGAACGCCTGTGACTGTTCTCCTCACAGAGGCGAGAGGAGGAGCATTGGACACCTCTCTTACTGGGGTGACGCCGTCATCCTGATGCCCAGTTGGATCTACACCTCCTGGTCGTCCTGAGCTCCGGTGTGGTTCCACTGCTATGCCCTACCTGGTTCACACGGCTCACGCCCAGCTTGGAGCCCTCTGGCTGGGGTTCGTGGGCTGGACGCTCACCGCTGTGGCCCTTGGACTCATCCAGTGGAGGGTGTGGCTGGTGTCTGACAGACAGGTCATCAGCTCGGGCGTGGCCTGGGTGGGCATCTGGCGGGCCTGCTTCCACAGCTACACCTTGGTGTCCCCTGGATTTAGGATCTTGTACTGTGAGTACATCAGCCCAACTGACGCCTTCACACCCCCAGAGATCCGGACGGGCCAAGTTCTCATGCTCCTGTCTGTGATTGTGGGGCTTTGTGGAAATGCTGGGGGGCTTTATGCAATGAAGAATGTCTACTTTGGGATGGGGAAGACTTCATTAATACGTCTGGCGTTCACCATCACCGGTGCGCTCTGCCTGTTGGGGGCCGTGATGTCATTCATTCCTCTCCTGTGGAACCTGAGCTCAGTGGTGACCAACCAGACCATTAAGTTCCCCCCTCAGTTCAAGATGCCCCCAGCTCCTGATTCTCAATACGTGGGGTGTGGGATTGGAGTCGGGATGGTGGGGTCGGTCCTGATGGTGGTGTCTGGGATTATGTTCTGTACATACAAATTACCAGTAAAACCAGAGGAGATGCAGACTGTGACAAACACCCAGGGGGGGCTACCGTGCCCCAGGGGCAGAGACAACCCCTCATTTGAGCCCCATGAACAAATTGTCTGATCAGTTAATCTTGGATTAGGACCCTTCCTCTGCTGACTGGATGAAAACCCAATTCTCCAGCATTCCTGAGGAATCTTAGCCCATTCCACAAACAGATGAGACCGCTGACAGATTTTAAACATATTTTTCATTTGGGTCTCCCTCTCTGTTTACTTTTAAAAGAAGAAGTGGAATCAAATCCAGCTTTTACTATTTATTTCTTTTTACCTTAGAAAGTTCCTATTTTTTTAACATCAAACTGGACACAAAGCAGAACTTGGAACGCATCACCAACATTGTTAAATGTTTGGTCCTTATGTAACTTATTGTTGGAGTTAAAGGGAAAAACTATTCCCCCTCCAGGGAGAGAGTCAACAGGTCCCACATTAAAACCACTGGTCTGTCTTAACTGTGCTGCATCAAGTGGAACGACTGTCATGAACACAATAAACAATTGTTCACTGCTTGAATGCTTCGGGACAGTCTTCCTTGTTCTTAACAGTTAAAGATAAAAAAAAAAAGACACCAAAATTTTTTCTTAAATATTTTATTCAAAAAAAGCCAAAGAATCATCTCCACTTTCAAACCATCTGTATCAACGTTCCTCTTTAGATTAACAGTCCCCCCCCCCCTCCACCCCACCAGGGTGAGTTACGGCTCAGATCCCAGACGCTGGTGTAGCGAGGGGAGGGTGTCTGATGGAGATCACCTGATCACTGATCCACAGAGGAAAGCTTGTAAGAGCCGATTACAGCATTTCATTTTGGGGACACTTGTCTGATTTCTCATTTTGCACACCTCTGGGGAAAAATGGTTGACCCGTCTTCAACTAGAAAAGCATGTTAATTTCCTTTAAAGATGCTGAGGCTTGTATACTTAACAAATGGTGGAAGGATATTAAGTATAGTCATAGAGACCATGCTTCTACTGGACACCTCAGAGAGAGTGAAATAACCACACTATTTTTTTGGTTATTTCATTCCTCTTCTCCTGAGCATGTCCACCACGCAAACATCTTTGTTGAGGGCTGCTGTTGATGATCTAGACGTTCTTGAGGAACTTCATACACTCCACAGATACCAGGTTCTTTCCAAGCAAAAAAAAAAAGCTGTGAGAGCTGAACAGCATCATGTCTGCAGGTGAGATTTTCCCTTCAACAAACTGCCAGAAGAAAAAAACACATCTGGATTGAAAATACTGTGCATTTTGGCAAACAAAATATTTCCTTAAGATATCTAGATCCGTCATTACAGAATGAACCCCTCAAATATAAATAAAAGACGACACAAGAGGTACATACATTCTAATATTGAATACAACATATACAAGCAAAGCACAAATATTTCAAAATGTGTGTACAACAGCAAATATTACTGCATCAGATCAGGTATTATCCATGATGATGAACAAACACAAAAACAAACTCGTCTGGTGTTGACGACTGAACTGATCTGAACTGGTTCTGTCTGAACGAACGCCTCCAAAATGTTCTTTAGCAACGAGTGAACTGCCTGGAACTGGGTGTGCCCGTCGGCTGCTGGCACATTTCACACCTAAAGAAACTGAGCAAACTTGTTTGTCAGTAGTGTGTCAAAAAAAGGATAATGTAGTCAATTTTTAATGAAGCTATAAGACGCATGATGTCACGTTTCAAGGTATGATCACTCAACAACCTGTTAGGACTGTCACCTGGTAGAAGTTTCACTCTGATACTCTGAAGAATCTGAGTGTTTGTGGCTGAGGGCTGCTGCAAAACAAAAAATTAGAATAATCCTTTAACTGTTTATCATCAAGCTAAACATTAACTATTTGCTGTGCATGGTAATTTATGAGTGTTTGTTGTTCGTGTTGTTGGTTGAACAAAGAAAGAAATCTGAAAATGCAAATTTGAGTGTTTTATACAATAAACTAAATTATTAAATGTTGATAGAAAGTAAAAATGTGTCATCAAGTAGTTTCACCAGGCAAATATTTGCTTAAGTTCAGCTCAACAACAAAGAGATGCAGGAGTGTTTGCACACTGCACAGCCTTGACAGGAGAGAGAAGAAATCACTTCCTGACTTTAATATCGCAACTGAATTTAGTGTTTTGTCACATTTTCCAAAACAGGGAAGAGAGTAACTGTTTTAAATGAAGATTAAAAACAGCCAAATATTTTGTATCATAATACAAATCTGCTTGAAGGTGTTCTGATTTACTCTGTAACGCTTGTCTCTGATAAATGAGATAACGTGAATATTTTAGATCCTAAATCTTTTAGTCCACTAGTATTCAGATCAGCTCACCCTCCTCACCTCAGTCTGTTTACCTTTCTGCCAGCAAACTTGGAAGCCCTGATAGTCGAGTTTGATCCAGATGGTTTGAAACAGAACAAAAATACGTACATACAAATTAAAATAAAATACAAAGTAAGAACAAAAAAATCAAAAGTTTAAGGAATTCAGGAGGTTTAATCGTTCCAAAGTCCACCAGTCTGTTCTTGATAAACCTCGATGACGTCCTCATCCTCCATTCCCAACTGACAAACACATCAGAGGAGAGATGATGTTAGTGACAGTCAACTGTTCATTCCTTAAACTGCTAATATTCCCCTTGTATGTAAAACATATTTGACTACATTACAGAGTTAATCAAATTCGGCAACAAAAGAACTTTGAGGTCTTATGTGCTTCATTTTTAAGTGATGGGAAAATAAACTTCAGGAAAAAATAGAAACTTTTATCTTTAACAGTAAAACATGAAAAATAAAAACATCTCTGCGGATCTTAATATTCCTTTCCAAAATTAAGATACTGCAGGGTAATCTAGATTTTTAAAATCACTGTTTTTTAGAACATTTTTTAGAACATATGTATCGAAAAAAGTAATTTCCCCATCTGGGGATCAATAAAGTATACTTTCTTTCTAAATTGAATATTTGGAGGAAGGTTCTGGAAATAACCAGGATAAGAAATTTACCTCTTTTGGGGTTTGGTTGTCTGAGATTCTTTGTCCTTCAAACAGAAACCGTAGCGTGCTCGCAGGAACACCCTGCAGCAAACCAGAAACTCAAATGTTGGACACTGAAGTAAAGCTCACAAGAAATCCAAACTGAAAATATTGTCTTTAACACAGCTGAAGATAACGACACATTTACTGAGGGTGTCTGATGTGCATAATCTACGATATCTTGACGCTTGTATTAAACAAATTATTTGCTGATGCTATCAGAATTATGAGCATGTGACTCACTAGGCAAACTACATTCACCATCACACACAGAGCCCTCGGATTCATTGCCTCATGCAGTCTGAAAGCACTGACCACCGGGCATGCAGACTCAGAGCGTCCACCGCAAAACAAAGTTCAGTTAGTTTAACATGGAATAAAAAGAGACTGCACCAGGAAATACATCAAAGGTATCACCAGCAGCTCAGTCCTCATCACTAAACTTTATTTAAACAACGGAGATCATCTTCACCTGTTATATCCCTTTACCTCCTCTTGTTGGTGAACCCAGTTAACTGAACATTTTATCACTTCACAGCATTATTACATCCCACTTCAAAGCGGCGATGTATTGTAATGGTCAGCGTTCGTGTCCTCGTCCGTTAGTATGCCCACCAAATATCATTGCAACCGTTGCAGATAGAAAGATGAAACAAAAAGCAGATTACTCGGGAAATGAAATGAAAATAACCTTGACCTTAAGAAAAGTAGGTCAGGGTCAAATTTCAACATCTGTACACTCAGGAACCAGATAAGATAGAAAGACGGGGGAGAAGGCCAGTGTGAGTAAGACCATAGATCACAGCTACTGCTTTGATCTACCTACTGTATGTGCTAGCTCTGATCTATGGTCAAAGGTAGTGCATAGGTCAAAGCTAAGCACTTGTCAGGTACAACTTTCAGGACCCTGACCTACCCTGGAAGTAGGTCAGGGTAAGTCACAGGATGTTGCAGTCTCTGACTGTCTTGTTGTAGTTGTTTTCATTGTGACACCCACAATTACAGAGATTCAGACATATTTCTCACACTTAGATGAAGGATGGCAGTAAAACTTTCTTGTCCAGTATCACTAATGATCTGGTTTTAAAGTTGATTTATATATATATATATATATATATATATATATATATATATATATATATATATATATATATATATATATAAAGACAGGAGACAGAGCTGGAGGTAGCAGAGATGAAGATGCTGAGGTTCTCTCTGGGAGTGACCAGGAAGGATAGGATCAGGAATGAGTACATCAGAGGGACAGCACATGTTAGAGGTTTTGGAGATAAAGTCAGAGAGGCCAGACTGAGATGGTTTGGACATGTCCAGAGGAGAGATAGTGAATATATTGGTAGAAGGATGCTGAGTTTTGAACTACCAGGCAGGAGGCCTAGAGGAAGACCAAAGAGGAGGTTTATGGATGTAGTGAAAGACGACATGAAGGTAGTTGGTGTGAGAGAAGAGGATGCAAAGGACAGGGTTAGATGGAGGCAATTGATTCGCTGTGGTGACCCCTGACGGGAAAAGCCGAAAGGAAAAGAAGAAGATATATATAAAAAGTCTATTTGATCGTACCTGTCTCTGGCTGTAAGACTCCTTCAGCTTCTTCAGATGTGTTGTCATTTTCACCTTAAAATGGATTTCACTGCTGTCCTGTGGGCCGAAGGACAGAGTGATAATGAGAAGCAGCATCCACTGTTACACAGCTCAACATCATTATTAATTAAAAAAAACCCTCTCAATCACCATAGGTTTGTCTTTGAAACCAAATCACATATTGAGAATTTATACACCTGTAATATGTGAAATGATGCATCATGCATTCTTTATTACACATAGTGATGAGGGAATACACATGTAGTAAATTAATTTATTTTACTTCCTCTAGGTTATATAGCCTTAGATAAATACCCTTGTGCATGAATACCAATGTCTTTCTCCGTCTTTATTCTATCACCAACCACTACTTAAACATATCACAGATGTACGTTTTCCCCAGTTACAAAGACATAACCACAAATTTTACCACATCTACTATTACCCTTGTGATGTGCAATGATAAAACGCCCTTCAGCTCTACAATCATACACACCTGACCGATCACTTTTAATTTGATGTACTCTCCATCTTTCTTGTCTCCACCGTCTTGGCTGGATGGTTTTGTCTCCTACAAAATACAAATAAACACTGAACACTGAGAACTCGCCTCATTTAAGGCCTGCTGGGCTTCATTTCTCTATCTTACAGAGACTTGTGCTCAGGTATCTGAACGCTTAGGTTCCAAACGGTGTTTTGTTGTTTAATTGCTTACCTTTGTAAATAAACTGGAAGCAAAACTAACAGCAGAGCTAAAGAGTTACATCAACAATTCTGCGTCCGAAGCTTCGTGAGCTAGCAGTTAGCGTTAGCATTTCGAATAAGCAGATACGAGTTAAGAGCCGCAAAAACAAGAATCTCACTCATTTTCTCTTTTATTTCTAGTAGAAACAATAAAGGCAGCTAGAAGCTTAATTCTTACCGTATCTGACATGTTTTCCTCTATATGTGATAAAAAAATTATACAGACAATAGATGCGCGTTAGGTTTAAGCGCAGGGATAGCTTGATGTTGTTAGTACTCTACCTTCTTCTTCTTCCGTCTTCTTTCTTCTTCGTGGTTTTCTTGTGTTTCTTGTTGACTTCAACGGCGCCTGATAAACACCTTTGACGCGCAGCACGACCACCTTCTGGTTTGGAGTGTGACTACAAATATTACATTCTATAATAGCGTGTGATTTTATTAATCGTTTCCTCCGTTGTCAATAAAAGAAAAACAATTTCTTGTGTTTTTCCATCTTATCCTGTTTCCGTCTTCCGACTCTTCTTGGGTTGAAGTTTCTTCCTGTTCGATTTGTTGTGTTACATTCACGGACATTTCTCTCACTTGTATTTGTAAAGATGATAATTATGCCGTTTGAATGGACCTATATCTATTTTTTCCAGTAATCTAAGTGATTATGATTCATGCAACAATGGTACAAAATAAATTTTTCAGAGCAGGTTTTGTCAAATTTATTGAACCGTGCGTTCTTATGGAAATAATGTGAGAATAATTCTGTTTTACTCTAACATCTGCTGTTTTTACATCATCTTACCAGATATGTTTTCGATCACATCCGAAACTCTTTCTCGTGTTATGCACAAAATTACATTTTTCCGCCAGTATTCTCTTTATGTCACCGATATTATAATTTTGCTTCCTCTTATACTATTTAATTTATTTGGATTTTGAAAACGTCTTGTTGTCCTCGAAGTGTCGAAAGCTCCTTTATGATCTTATTTTATTGTTCTTTCGTCCACCAAACACAATTTTTTCCTTTCTTTTTGCTCTCTTTTGGGGATAGATATTAGCTAACCCCTGAAAAATCTCTCTAACTTCAGGATTCAAATTATCAACTGAATGATTGATATCTACATTTTACATTTCCCTTCAATATTATAAAGATTATCAGATGCTATGATTCTTGTAAGCTACGCTTTATCATCACCCATCATGTTATTATGTATGACAAAAATTCTGGAATTTGACGTAAATGTCCCCTGCGCTTGTAAAGAACATAAAATTCCTCAAGCATGTTTCTACGTCAGGTGATCCAGGACTCCAAAACATTCCTCTGGCACAGGTTGTTTTCCTAACGAGGTTAATGGGTTAAAAGTAGTCAAGTATCCCAAAACAGAACAACACATCTTGTTAGGAGCTGTCACAATAAAGCTCTATGCCTGTTGCTGGGGGATTCCCCTCAACAACATGTTTTATACTTTTATTTTGAAAGTGAAATTTTTTGATTTCCGTTATCTTGACGCAACTGAGGGGCAACGACGACTGGAGCTACCGTCATCCAAAGTGCAACAAAATGAACGCTGCAGGCTAATTTGGCTTTTTAAATACTACTTATACTTGGAGATAACTTGGTGACTAAACTATTATCGTCGTAATTTTCTGTCTGGGGAAATTCACCGGGCTTCACTGGGTCGTGGGGCCTCTTCGTCGTGGCCCAGCAGGACTCGAGTGAAGTTGCGAACGGACTGCCAAACTTCTGCTTCCTCAAGCGGCTCTCCGCAAGGCCCGGGGCTCCTGTCACCGGCCCTTGTGGATGAGGAAGTGAAGACGAACAGAGCAAAACCACCAGGTGAGGTGTTACAGTCGGAAGGATTTGATTTAAACCTGTCGTTTTCCTTTTAATAGTTGCTTTGTAGAGTCTTGTACGCGCATGGAGCTTTACGTAGCTATGCGGCTAGGTAACTTTAGCAGTAGCCTAGCTAGATAACTTCCCTGGCCTGACAGCTAGATGTATACGGAACACTTGGATAGCATTAGCCAGTTAGCTTGTGCTGTCATCCAGCGCTAATATGTTTAGCGAAATTTCCGTTTTAATAGTATTTCTTGATGTCGTGTCATTCATTAATCACGTTTTGGTGCAGGGTAACCCCTGATTTTAAATTGCGTAGCAACAGTTGTGATTCAACTCAAGTTTGTTTAGCTACTGGGCTAACGCTAGCAAATTAACTTTAAGGTAATTATTTAGCACAAGATGCCACAATTTTAAGTGTAGCGTATGTCAACTTCAAAAGGACGCAATCCGTTACTACAAATGTAAAATGTTCAATAAACCAATGTTGATACCAAAGCCTAGCCATCAGCATCATGGAGTGACACATCTCACGTCATCAGTAGATGATCAATCACTGTGGGTCACTGGCGATTAGAAGTAATCGATTTCTTCCTCATCAGCAGAGGCCATCTTGGCCTTACAGACTTCAGTCCACAGATACACTCTTCTCACTCTGCTCACTCTAGAGACACACACTCCTTTAGCAAACAACATTATACACTAAACAATGACTTCGACCTCCATAAGCGTTGATTACAGCAGTAATCCTCTTCCTGAGGGACTGGCATCACCTCTGGATGTCATTCTGTAGCATGGAGACCCTTCAGTCAGCATCTGTCGCTCATCCAGCCTCTGGTTATTACTGACGTTCCATTCATGTTTTTTGTATAGTTTAAGGTCAGTTTAACAGCCATTAGAACTTTTTTGTAGAGAATTGGTGGAACAGGAGAAATTCTGTTTTCTATGTGTATTAAGTAACAAAGTCCTTGTAGTTTGATGGATTTGAATTGCTTGATTATTGATTTATTATTTATTGGATGAAATGACACACTCGAGTAAGGTTGTTGTTTTTGTTTTTTTGTACAATCACTTTGTGGTTTTTGTTAATAGAAACATGAATTATTTCAAATGTCTATGACTTTTTTCAGTTTTGTCAAACAAACCTCTAACCTGGTGTCAGAGACTCCAGTTTCAATTCACAGCTTCTGGATCAAACATGTTTTCCCATCTGCTGGATGTCAGGTTTCATGTTGTTCCTTTGCTGTTGCAGGAGAAAGGAATCCCTTTGATGGGAGAATCCTCTTTCCTGGCCTCCTGGGTCAACTGCCGTGCCAAGATGATGGGTATGAGTGTGTATGTTTTCAGATAGTGCTACTTTTGTTAGACCTGCAACCCAAGCAGTATGTCCGTATATTTAAGTAGTCCGTATATTTAAGTAGTGTATAATAAATGCTTTCCAAATCAAAATCTTGTCTCTTAGATGAGCAGGAGGCGCTGAACTCTATCATGCAGGACTTGGCCGAACTGCACCGCTCCAGCCGCCCCGCCATGTTCCTGTCAGACCTGGGTAAACCTAAAGCCTCCTCCCCCAAGAACCAGGTAACAGAACGTGACTGATGAGGTGAATCTAGATGAGTGTCGATACAAACCTTCATACAACTGACTCTCATTCCAACAGAACGATGTCAGAGTGAAGTTCGAGTTCAAAGGGGAGAAGAGGTGAGGCTTTGAATGGGTTCCTCATTTGCTGTCGCTTCACAGACCTGTATTTGACCTCTGACCTCTCTTCTCTGTAGAATCTTGCAGTTCCCTCGACCCGTTAAGCTGGAAGACCTGAAGGCTAAAGCTAAGGTGGCTTTTGGTCAGCCGATGGACCTTCACTACACAAACAACGAGGTATGAAGTCAGAAAACTTTAATCACTGAATGAAATTTAAAACGACCTGTCTTCACACTGGAGTCGTTTTCGTCACACAGCTGGTGATTCCACTGAAGACTCAGGACGATCTGGACAAAGCGGTGGAGCTGCTGGATCGCAGCGTTCATATGAAGAGTCTGAAGATCCTGCTGGTTCTCCAAAGCTTCTCTCAGGTACAAATGTTCAAATTTAAAGAAAAAATTCTATATCGCAAATATTTTTTTTTTTTTAGCGAGAGCCTTTCTTTTGTTTCCCAGAACTCTTCCTCCAATATGGACCTGTTGCCGTCCCACGAGGAGCTGGACAACACAGGATTCCGAGTTGCTGATAAGAAAAGCATGTTGGCGTTAATAGGTGAGTAATGTTTCCTGATCAGGCCACAGGAAAAATTCTTTGAGACGGAATGTAAAACAGTTGACTCTTGCCTTTTTACTTCACGCTGACGACCTCTCAGGATCCCACTCAACGGACCGCAGCTCCCCTCCTCCGGGATATATTCCCGATGCTCTCCAGCAGGTGGCGAGGAACGGCTCCTTCACCAGCATCAACAGCGAGGGGGAGTTTATCCCTGAGAGCATGGACCAGGTACGGAACTCGTGTTGATTCACTCGATGACAGACGGTGGACCTGACTGTTCGGTCAGTGGTGTGTTTGGACTCCTCATGGATTGAGCTTGTGTGTCTCTCCTTCAGATGCTGGACCCCCTGTCCATGAGCAGCCCAGAGAACTCCGCTTCTGGAAGTTGTCCCTCTTTGGACAGCCCACTGGACAGGTCAGGACCCCAGGAGGGTTTTGGACTTGAGGGATCGTTCAGTAATGATTGATTGTGGGGATCAGAATAACACTTAACTATGATAGAAACAGTTTATAGTTGTTACACAAAAGACTTAACTGACTGGACGATGAGAAACACAAACACACACTGAAGGAAGTTGTATTTTTTTCCTGTTGCAGCGACTACCCAAAGTCGTCAAGGATGCCTCGAGCCCAAAGCTACCCGGACAACCACCAGGATTTTCCAGGTGTGTGTTGGAACACAACTCAGGAGAGAGTCGGTCTTTTTGCTCGTCATTAATGTGTTTATTGTTCCTCCTCTCCAGAGTATGACATCCCAGTGTTTGAGAAGTCAGGGAAGGGCGGGACGTACCCTCGACGCTACGGCATTCCCTTTGGCCTTCAGGATTACAGCGATGGTGGGAAATGTTTTTATTCCAGGAATGAAGAGCTCTGTTTTGTGTTCTTTAGTGTGTGTGTGTGTGTGTGTGTGTTTAACTATCACTTAAAGGTTGGGTTCTGTTCAGCAGGGAGGAAGACCTTCCCTCGGGCCCGACGGACGCAGGTCCACGGCTTGCGGTCCCCGGTAAGCTTCAGCCCCACCGAACAGTCACCCAGCACCAGCAGCGGCAGCAGCGTCTTCACCCCCGACCTGGACGAGGCCCCGGGGCCCACCAGGAGGCCGCGGCGGGGCAGTGACATCGAGCCCAACCCCAACCCGACTGCTGGCCCAACCCTGTCGGTGATGGACATCAGCCCGCCCAGCCGCTGTGAGTCAGGTGACGGCTTCCTGTGCTTTCAGTTGATTTTGGACACCAAGTGATTTTATCTGACGTCTGTTTGACCAGCACCACGAGCCCCCACCAACTGGAGGCTGGGGAAGCTCCTGGGTCAGGGGGCCTTCGGACGGGTTTTCCTTTGCTACGATGCGGATACTGGCCGGGAACTGGCCGTCAAACAGGTCCAGTTTGACCCAGAGAGCCCCGAGACCAGCAAGGTGAGAGGACGCTCTGGTTGTGTTGGGATGCTTGTCGTCAGCTGAAGTTGACAGTTGTGTGTTTGCGTCGTCATTCAGGAGGTGAGCGAGTTAGAATGTGAAATCCAGCTGCTGAAGAACTTGTGCAACGAGCGGATCGTCCAGTACTACGGCTGTCTGCGCGACACGCTGGAGCGCACGCTCTCCATCTTCATGGAGTACATGCCTGGAGTGAGTTCTCACCCGCGTTTAAACAAAAGATCCGTTTACCCCCTGAACAGTCTGAGGTTTTCAGTGCGGACGAACAAACGTTGTGTTTTTGCGGCTCATAGGGTTCCATTAAGGACCAGCTGAAGTCGTACGGGGCGCTAACGGAAAACGTGACACGCCGCTACACTCGTCAGATCCTGGAAGGGGTTTCCTACCTCCACAGCAACATGATTGTCCACAGAGACATTAAAGGTGAGGCAGATTTTTAATTTGGAAATTCAGAATCTACACAGAGATTAACCGCTGCCGCAGGATGCTATTAGCCTCTTGTCCTCGCTCAGGGGCCAACATCCTCCGTGACTCGGTGGGAAACGTGAAGCTGGGGGACTTCGGGGCCAGCCGGCGGCTCCAGACCATCTGTCTGTCAGGAACAGGCATCATGTCTGTGACCGGCACCCCCTACTGGATGAGCCCAGAGGTGATCAGCGGAGAGGGCTACGGCCGGAAGGCTGACGTCTGGTGAGACCCACGGGCATTCTGATTGGCTGAGACGTTCGGCCAGTCGATGATGTCACGTTTCACTCGGGTGTGTTTCTGCTTCCACCCGTAGGAGCGTCGGCTGCACCGTGGTGGAGATGCTGACCCAGCGACCCCCGTGGGCGGAGTTTGAGGCCATGGCAGCCATCTTTAAGATTGCCACCCAGCCCACCAACCCTGTGCTGCCCCCCCACGTGTCGGACCACTGCAGAGAGTTCCTCAAGCGGATCTTCGTAGAGACGAAGCAGCGGCCGTCTGCTGACGAGCTACTGAGACACATCTTTGTACATTAACTTGCCACCTGGACCTTTAACCCCCCCCCCCCTCACTGAGCTGCCAGAGGGGGGGCCCCTGACCTTATGTTGGATCAGAGGAACTGGCTTGAATAAGGTGGGGTGTTTCAACGGGGGAGGGGCCGTCCCTGTTCCTTCTGTCTCTGTTCGTACGAGACCGCCATACGAAACATTTTTATCTCATTTTACGCAAGTTGCACCTTAACTTCTCACGGGGGGGTTGGGGAGGGAGGGGTGGGGTCGGGCACTTCTTTTTTTTTTTCATGTTTCTACAGTTTCTCCTTTCAACCCTTCTTGAGGGGGTGCGCATCAGGACCTACAGGAGGTGACGTCTGACCCAGAATGTAGTCTCCTCGTCGGACCCAGAGGCGGCGGTGCTTCGGATGAACGCGGCTCGTCTGCAGGAAACACTCCCCTCTTTCGACGCGGCCTCATGTCTCCGCTTCGCCGTCTGGAATCTTCTGTCACTCCTCTTCCTCGCCTATCCCGCGCCGCGTGCCTTTTCGTTTGTCAAACCGGCGTTTGTGGTTAATCTGCGTTCTTCTTAGCCGCAACGTTTCTTCCTGCTCTGCCTTTCTGCCACATGGGCTCATTCCATTGGTCGGTTGTCTCGATCGTCTGCTCTGATTGGTGGCCTCGTATCCTTCAGCATGTTGGTCCTCCTGTTTCAGTCCTGGAAGACGAAGGAGTCCAGCTGAGATGTAGCTTATGATCAGATTCTTCTGTCATGGCAGAAAAAGAATTGTTTGTGACGTTTGGTCACCGTGACAACTAAGTATGCCAACAATCAGCTGCTTCTCTGAACCTGACGAGATGATAACGAAGTGTTTTTTGGCTGCATCAACAGAAATCAAAGTGTTTGAGGAGCTGCTGGTTCTTGGGCCGGGAACCCGGTTCGGTTCTGGCTGCCCATCAGTTGACGTGAGAGCGTTCTGATTGGTTCTAGTTCTACTGGACAGCAGAAGGAGCTTCAGTCAAGCTTCCTCGTGGTCCGTCTGTAAACCAGCTGAAAGCGCCGGACAGCAGGAGCCGTGTTCCGATCGTGAACGTCTTCACGCAGCGTAACCCGGATTACAGTTGAAACCTTTACATTTCAAAGCAAACGGGAGACAAACGAGGCGTCGAAGTGAAACCACGTTGATGTTCTGCTGTTTATCTGGCAGGATCGAGTCTTAAAGCCTCGTGTTCAACCAGAAGAGCCCAAACATTTCTCCATTGTATCTAGAAATCAGACAGGAAAGAAAGTTCTGCTTATTCAGCGACGTTCGGTTGATTTATTGTTTTTTTTTTTTGTTAAATGTCAGCTCAGGAAATCATGGATATTTTTATTTTTTATTGTTATTGTGGTTTAGAAAGTTGTTTGTGCTCAGACGGCTGCCCAGCTGGAGAACACGGTCCAAGCCTTCTGTTTGTGGTTCGAAGCACACGTACGAGCGCCGCGCTTGGTTTCCTCCAACATGCTGTCAGCGGTCTGTCGCCGTGGATACATCTGTTTTATTGGGACATTAAACTTACGGTACGGTAAACAAATGTAATAATTATTTAAGGGAGAAATTGAGGTACAATTTTGAGACACTTGATGAATAATGGAACACTTCCTGTCTGGGATGGATCATGAGTTTTAGTCCCTTAATAGATTCTGTCACCGACACCCCTCAGAGCTCAAATTAAGAAAGGACTTAATTTCAGCTCAGTAGCGGTGCGATCGTCTGCCGCCGCTTTAAACCTGATCTCATCGCTTCTGATCGCACTTGTTGGACTGAACAGCTGCTGTGTGACGAACTTCAGATGAATTCCTCCTTCACTCCATTTCATGTGTTTGAGAAACAAAGCCACAGACATGAACCCTTTGTGCAAATCGGTCTCGTTCCATGAAAACATTGGGGTCGTGTTGAGTTTTAGGGCGGCTGACCGTGAACTGCCTGCAGCAGACGGGGATGACGCCGCCAGCACTGGTCACCCTCGATACGCACTACCATGATGCACTATTCACCGATACGTCACCACCGCTTGGCTGTCGCTTGCGCAACTCAGATAAGCGACCTTTCCTTTGCACATTTTATTTAATTTTTTTACACAAGTGTGAATGGAAGCTTGGGTGTGCTGACTCGGTACATGAATGTAACATGTTTTTGATGATTTTAACCGTCAGATGGCCTCGTTCACCACCGTGAATTAACTAGTAGGTACCAGTATTTGACATCCGCAAAAGCCAAGATACACTTGTAGCTACTGCTGCCACTTCTCCTGTGTGTATGTGTGCGTGTGTGTGTGTGTGTGGATGTGGATGTGTGTGTTAATGTGCATTTACTGCGTGGTGTTTGGACACTGCAAAATGTCTTGAGCATTCTGACTGTAAGGGGTGAGAACAATAAAATAATAAAAATGAAATACAAAACTTATGTACAAATGTATAAAATTAAATTGTACCTTTTTAAAAAAAAGTACTTATATCCCATGTTTGGTCTCTGTGTCTTGTAAAAGAAGCCATGTTTATAATTCTAATTGGTTTGTGACCAATTCTCCTGTTTATATCAGATCTGTATATCGGTGGTACGCATAATTTTTTAATGTATTTTTTTTTTACTTTTTTTTTAAATGGGAGACTTTATGCATGGTTGGGTCCTGAAAGATGCAGCGCTGCTGTTGAATGGTTGCTGTTTTGGGGCTACAAGTTCTGGAGTATTGCAACAGCTCTGTGTGCATAATTACATTGAAAACAATAAAAGATATTTATTTCAAAGTTGGATACTATTTCCTTTTTTTAGTGTCAGTAAGAAACTAAAATAAGAACGGTCTTTTTTCAGGGCTTGATTGTTGCAATGCAGTTTTTTTTTATTTAAACAGGATATCAGACACTAAAACTTCAACAAATGTAAATAGTTATAGATAAGTTCAAATTGGACACTGAAAACGGTTAGACTCAACTTGTAAAACAACACATTTTCAGACTTATATTTTGAATGTCTTTTCAAGAGGTGCATCTGGATGAGTTGTGTAGTTATGTGTATGTGCGGCTATGCTGCCCTCCCGTGGTCATTATGCATAATTGCACATTGCGTTTTACAGACTACTGTAAACTGTAGTATACGCTGAAAACTTAGAACTACAGATAAGTAAATATAAAGTTACATGTGTTATATGTAGTCAAGCTTCCGGTTACGAAATTTTAAAATAATTTATTTTCACAAAAATTAAATACACATTTTGTTCAGTTTTACAGACTGGAGTATACGTACAGTGAACAGAAAGCCAGATAGCTGGCTAGCTAGTTTAGGTCTAAAAATACGTAAATTTTAAGTTAGATGACGTTGTACTTAGCCAAGCTTCCGTTTACAACATTTAAAAAAATAGTTTCATTAGAGTATTACTACAAGGTTGTGTCTCACTTGACGATGACAAACGAGGTGATTTATTTTATGTACAGTATTATTAATAGCGCTTCTGACTGCAAGCCAAGTTTATTGCTAAAGGGAGGAAGAGGCCAGTATTAGCACTCGTGCTCAGTATCTTATCTTTTTTTTTAAATTCATAATCAATAAATAATATAATCCAAACGTTCGAAAATAAACGCTCGTTTATCCAGTTACAAGAAATACGTATTGAAGTGATTCATGAGCAGTTGCACTTTTTGACCACCAGAGGGAGCAGCTTGACTAATCAAAACACGAATTCAAGCATTAAGTAGGCTACAATGGCCGTGTTGCACTTTCTCTATTATTTTTACAAATAAAATTACATATCGCTTACGGCAAGGCTTAAATCGGTAATTGGATGTAATAATAAAGATTTGTATAGAAGCAATGATAAAAAATCTTATGTAAATCATCGGACATTATATACAGCGGGTAGAAGAAGGACACATTCCTTCCTGAACAAAGGTCGTTGTTCTCATTAACTTCCTGTGTGGATGAATCCGGGATGCTGATTGGTCAGCTTAACAAAGAGAGAAAAACACAGACATCTGATCGGATGTGAAGGAAGGAAGGAGCAGCTGTGACAAGTTCAGAAACAGAGGAAACAGAATTAAAAACAACTCCTGCAGTACCCACTCTCCCCGGCAGGGGGCTCTACTCAACAAATAACTTGCTGAACTTGGTGGAAACACAACACACCTCTTTCAGACACACACTCCTGCTGCCCTCTCAGGTAAACACATGCCGCCATGGTGCCTCCGGCGGCTGCGTCCCGGTCATCGAGGCTCGCTGCACTTTGCGAACGGACACTTTCAGGGGGCCTCAATCCCTGGTACCGGGTGTCCGAAAGCGGGCCAATCAGAAGCCTGAACGTCCAGGCGACGACCCAGACGGGGAAGCTGAAGACCATCGATGACCTGCCGGGACCCAGTTTATCGAGAACCCTGTACTTGTTGTTTATCAAAGGCTACGCGGACAAAAGTCACCTCCTGCAGGTCTGTCAGAAAAAACTAAATCAGTCACTGATATTAAAGTTAGCTCTGAAATAATCTGGATTATTCCAAGTAACAATTCTCTTTACGCAGAGTACAGATTATATATATGTAAACTATTTTTCATTATTTTGTAGGGGTTTCAGAAGGGGTTCTACGGGCCCATCTGGCGCACACGGATCGGCCCCTATGACATCGTCAACGTGGCGTCTCCACAGTTCATCTCTCAGGTCATCCAGCAGGAGGGTCGCTACCCGGTGAGAGCCGAGCTGCCGCACTGGAAGGAGTACCTGGACCTGAGGAGACGGGCCTACGGGCTGCACGTCAAGTGAGTGGAAATACTTCAGTCATTTTTAAAAGAAGATGCTGAGTTGTAAACCATCATCTCCTCAGGGGCCCCCAGTTCAGGATGGTTCGCTCCACTGATCCGGTTGTGTTTTGCAGCACAGGACCAGAGTGGTACAGAATCCGCAGCGCTCTGAACCCCAAGATGCTCAAGTTGCGGGAGGTTTCGGTCTTCGCTCCCGTCATCCAGGAGGTGGTCGGTGACCTGCTGCGTCGCATCGAGCTTCTGAGGAAGCGCAGCCCGGACCAGACCACTGTTTCGGACATGGCTGCTGAGCTCTACAAGTTTGGCTTTGAAGGTGCGGATCCATCGGAAACACCAGAGATTGAGGGTCAAGGAGCAGGTTTTGAATGTTCTCCCTAAATATCCCCCTTGTAGGCATCTCCTCCATCCTGTTTGAGACCAGGTTGGGCTGCCTGCAAGAAGAGATTCCTGAGGATACCCTGCGCTTCATCAGCGCCGTTGGAGACATGATGACGCTGTCTGAGGTCGTGGTTCTGTTTCCTGACTGGAGCCGCGGGATCTTCCCCTTCTGGAAGCGTTTTGTGAAGGCGTGGGACGATCTCTTTGGCGTAGGTACGCAGCGGAGGAAAGGTCAGCATTGGATCCCCTCAGAGGCCTCGGCATCACGTTTTTTGGTTTTGCATTTCCAGCCCAGAAGCTGATAGACGGTCGCGTGGCTCAGATCGAAGCTCAGGTGCGCAGCGGCGAGTCGGTGGAGGGGATGTACCTCACCCACCTGCTGTCCTCTGGCAGGCTGAGCCGATCCGAGGTGAACATTTGCGTGACGGAGCTGCTGCTGGGAGGAGTCGACACGGTGAGGCAGACCTTCGTCAATATGATGAGAATCGCTTTGATCAGCTCTAAACACCTGTTTATGTGATAATCTGATCATGACCTGTGCAAATCAATCATCTTTAAACATCAGTAAACTGATCTGGAGACGCAAACAGTGTCGTTGACCCACATATTATTGATTAGTCCATGTAAATGAATGACTTTCAGTGTTCAGGAACAGCATTGATAATTATCGGGTATCGACTGAACAAACGTGTCATTCCTCCGCCGTCTGAAAGCGGAGGAAGACTTTAAAACGACGACCTGATCTGATACAAACACCGTGTCAGACTGGAGAGAAATCAGTGCCCTTTGGTCCCGACACTCCAGCGTCAGATTCTGGTATGACTGCATTCCAGAGAAGTTCAGGCTTGTTGCTGTTGATCCGGCAACAAGACAGATTTGTCAGATCTTGTCTGATGATGTCGTGAACTTCCAGCGTCCTAGAGGTGCAGCGAGGCATCGCTCTCGACCCATTGTCAGGTCAAATGAACACTAGTGCTTGCAAACCACAACCTTGAAGTCCCTCTGCTTTCTGATCAGACGTCCAACACGCTGTCCTGGGCCTTGTACCATTTAGCGAGGGACCACAGGGTTCAGGAGCGCCTGTACAGGGAGGTGAACTCTGTGTGTCCAGGTGGGAGGGAGCCGACCACGGAGGACCTGAGCGGGATGCCGTACCTGAAGGCCGTCATCAAGGAGACGTTACGGTGAGCTGAGGCAGAGGAGGCAGTCTGACGGTGTTGCCCCTCCTCCCCAGAAATAAACAACATCAACACACACTTGTTTTCTCTCTGACCCTGTCAGCCTTTATCCCGTGGTGCCTGGAAACGGACGCTTCATTTCAGAGAACGAGGTCGTTGTGGGCGACTACTGGTTCCAGAAGAAGGTGTGGAGGCCGAACCTTTTTCACGTCAATCAATGAGTTTGATCAGAAGAGCAGTGATTTGTTGTCGTGTCTTTCAGACTCAGTTCCATCTGTGCCACTACGTAGCCTGTCACGACGAGTCGGAGTTTGTCGACGCCGAGCTCTTTATCCCGGAGCGGTGGCTCCGCGCCGAGGCCCCCGGCAGCGGCTACTACCTGCACCACCCCTACAGCTTCATCCCTTTCGGGGTGGGGGTGAGAGCCTGCGTGGGGAAGAGAGTGGCTGAGATGGAGATGTATTTTGCGCTGTGCAGGGTGGGTGACACGGAACGACTCCACCCTCAGCGAAGATGTTCTTTAAATTTAAAGATGACACGAATGAATAATTTCTCCATGACTTCAGGCTCGTGATAAAAACACTGTGTGTGTCTGAATCTTTGGTGTGTGTGTGTCTTCCTGCAGCTGATGCAGAAGTACGAGGTTCAGGTTGAGGACGGCGCTCCGGTCGTGGAGCCTAAAACCAGAACCCTCCTCATCCCTGGCAAGCCCATCAACTTGCGCTTCCTGCTCAGAGCCTGATCCGGTCAGGCACATGAATGAATGACAATGACACAAATCTGCGCTGAAAACAATTTCCTGTGGAGCGTATCAGAATAAAAGCAACATTACGATCTATTATTGTTCAACATGTACTTTTATGTGTCTAACTTCACACTCAATGCTTAGACTTTGCCTCCAGCATGATAACAAACACAATCTGTGTATGAAGAGCACTGTGTGGGTGAGAGAGAGAGTGAGTGAGAGAGTGAGATTCCAACAGATTATATTTTATATCAGTGAATGTATGCCAACACCATAAACGTTATCAGTTACCTTCTTATTCCTCTATCTCTTCTTCCATAGAACTAGATCAAATCAATAAACGGATCAATAGAATGCTGTTTTGACGCAAAAAAGATAACATTTAAGAAATGTAAAATTTATATCCTTTTGAAGAATAAATGTGTTATTATTTGAATTTATTGTTGGTGTCTTGTATTTATGTTGTTACTTATATTAAATATATAAATTCAAGTACAGTTTGATCCTTGAGTTCTGACAGATGGTATTGACCTTATGGTACAACTGAAACTAGTACACATGTACTTCTACAAGGGTTTTTCTAGTGGGCTGGCAAAAAATGAGGATTTTATCTTTGAAGTTCACGTAACTATAGTTTTCTGTGAAGGAGAGAAGAGAAATTTAAGGTAAGTTAGGCATTCGAAGAAATATTACAAATATGAATAAGTTACTATTAATAATTTATTATTATTATTATTATTATTATTATTATTATTATTGGGGTTGTTTATCGTCTCAGCCTACAGGGGGCGCTGCAAATTTTCTATCATGACAGTAAATGTGACTCAGGTTTTATCGAGTCGACTACCGTCATTTCTTGCAGTGGAGGCCACCTTCTCCGACCAGCGCGCTGCGAGGCTCCTTCTCCTGCCTCCATCCCTCCATCCAGACCCGATCCTGGATGCTCCAGCCCCCCATCCTCAACCAACACGCACATTTGTGCGTTTTAACCGGGGCGCGTTCCGCTTGGAGCGTTTTTCCCAATGGACTAACTGTCAGATCGGGACCCACCGCCCCGCAGGCTGCCGGGAAGAGACGGAGCTCCGCACCGACGACGGTTCCCCCCCACTGGAGGCAGACACGGCTGAACATGGTCGGTGCGTCGGGCTCCTTCTGCCGTCGTGTGAACGCGTCCGAGGCGCGTCAAGCTGTCGACAGTGATGGTGAGTGGCAGATTTTACGCACGCTGCGCGTATCCTTTGTTTCAGACATACGCGCGCACACACCTGTCGAAATGTGTGTGTGTGTGTGTGTGTGTGTGTGTGTGTGTGTGTGTGTGTGTGTGTGTGTGTAGGGTAAGTGAGGGGAGGGGGCTTCGATCGAGGTCAGCCAGCTCCATGTGACGGATGATGAGGTCGGTGAGGTCTGACCCGGATGAAGCGTCAGGGTCGATCGCTTAGAGCTGATGGATGAGGGTCTGGACCGGTCCGGACCTCAGCCAGATTCCACCCATTGTTGTCTGTTCTCAGTAAAACTCCTAGAATGAGCTCCATGAGGACTTTTTCTGCCTTTCAAATGATTCTGCTTTATGGCCAAGAAGGAATATTGTTTGTTTGTCTGTTTAAGCATCGTCTTTACTGAAGAAAAGTAAACATTCCAATGATAAAGACAATTCTATAATTGATTGTATTTATAAGAATTTTGACCATATTAATAGAAGAACCAAACGTGGATCAAGTCAGAAAACATTTAGACGTTGGAGGTTTTGGATGAAGTTCAGTCTCTAAAGCTGATGAGGAAGGAGGATTCGCCAACATCAGCTTCAATCTGGTTCACTTTATGAACCAGTTTGAATGAGCTGGAAATGTTCTCCCCTGAAGGTATTCATCATGAGGCATTCTGGGAAATGTAGGAGGCGGTGAACTGAAGCGTTTTCACAGACGGAAGTCTGTGAACTTCTTGTGAGGTCATCCTGTCGATGCAGTCAGACGACGCAGCACTGCAGGTTGTCTCGCATCTGTCCTCCCTCAACCTCCATCCTCCTCTTCCTCCCTCACCCTTCATCCTCCTCCGTCCTCCTCCTCTTCCCCTTACCCTCCATCCTCCTCTCTCATCCTCCTCCTTTGTCCTCCTCCCTCTCCAGCAAGTCTGGGAACCCTTCAGATGTTTTGTCTTCTGAGACTGAAAATCAAAAATGGATTAAATATTCAGTACCCGGTGATATAAACAGTCATGTGTATCTCAAAGAACTGCTATTGATCTATAAGCAATATATTGGTTAGCTCTCCAGGCTGTGGACATAAATGTACATTTCTTCTTCTTCAGCTCCAAATAATCAGGGTGATGACATCACCGCTCGTGTCATCGACCTGCAACATTAATCACGTCTTATTAGGAGTGTGAGGTGAGAGCTGATCACGTGCAGTTATTGATCGGCTTCATTCAGTGTTTGTTTTTCAGCTCACAAGCAAATGATCAAAGGGAAATGGTGAGGAACGATCCGTCACAGTTCCCTGTCTCGTCTGCGGCTTCCTGATCCGGATCCGTTCGGTGTGACCCGTTCCTCTCCGTGGGAACGCAGTCCATTGATATTCTGATGGACGTCCCTCAGGGCGCTGGAGGTCGGGAAAACAGTGAGCTGTTCAGTCAGATTGAGGGTGAAGTCGATGTGAGGAAGATGATTGATCGTAGAAGAATGCATCCGTTACCTGCTGCGGGTCTGTTGATCCCTCAGGTGAACCAATCAGAAACAGAGCTGCTCTGGTTGGTTATTGAAGACATGTTTTTGTCTTCTGGTGTTTGATTGCTTTAGTCCAGAGGACATGGGTTCATGCTCCCCTCTGTGTTGTCTGTCAGGGTGAAATCTTCCCCCCTCTTGTCCTCTTCCTCTTCCTCCTCCTCTATCAGTCATCGCAGCAGATTATTCTCAGTGAGCCTGAAGAGGTGTGAGGGGGGCCTCGGCATTCAGGCGCCGGTCGTCGTGCCTGACGTCCTGGAGGGTTGGAGGTGTTTGTGGGTGACAGCCGTCAGCTGCCGATGACGTCCCACCTGTGAGTCGCTTCCGGCCAAAAAAAAAAATGGACATGGCATGACATCACCCTTTGGATTAAATTGTGCTGGTGCATCGATTCCCACACATCCCATTCTAAAAAAAACCACGGCAACAGGATGAAACTGTGGGAATCCTGTCCCACATCCTGTTCTCTGTCCCGTCTTGTTATCTGGAATCTGGTCTTTCATGTCTTTGCTTGTCAGAAGTCGCGTTCTCTCTGCGATGAACGACCTGCCAGGTTATCGGCATGGCGACCGAGGACAACAACACTCTCTGTGTGTCTCCCGGAAGCTGCCGTGTCGATTTGGGACAGTCTGTCTTCCGTCGGAGCGACGGGACATTGGTGGCTTTGGCAGCCAGCTCTGCTGCCTGTTGGGACGTGGATGAAGAACACGTCGTGTGCTCGTCAGTGCATTCTATTATTGAACAGGTAGAGTTGTGTCTGATGTGACGGTAGACGGCGGTTGGTTGTTGGTTTGAAGGTTCAGCTCAGTGCCGCTGATCCGTTAAACTGACGGATTCCACATTAGATTAAATCATTTCAGGTTTTGTTTGATGTAAACTAAGCTTTTTGTAGATTTGTCATGTGTGTCATCCTCTCAGGCCCCTCTCCCTCAGATGTCATTCTGGGCGGGGCCACCGTCTTGCAAGGGTTCTCTGATTGGAGGGTTTATGTTCTTTCATGTTGGCGTACTGCTGACAGTCTGAGGTGTTGTATCACCGATCTGTCATCTTTTCATCATCTGTAGTCACACACACACACACACACACACACACACACACACACACACACACACACACACACACATTGCATGTAGAAGAAGCCTGTTGTTTGGATTCATTCATCATGGAAGGACTTAGTAATGCTGCTGAGTCAGGATGAGGGTGTTTGGGAGGTTTATTTTATTGTTTATAGCCTTTAATGGTCGACCCCTGAGAAAAAGAAATAAAAGATGTGAAGAAGAGGAGTCAGAATAAAAAACTAATGCAAAGGAGGGAAACCTGAAGATGGTTTTATTTAGTTTCTCAGAGTCCAGCGATCATGAATTGGACAATACTTTATTCATGTGTCTGTCCTGATGCTTGATTGGCTGAAGCTGAATAACAGTTTTCATGTTTCAGAACACAAACTAATGCTGATAATATGAAGTCTCCCTCCAAACATTAGTGACTTTTAATTCAGGCAAACGTGTCGTTCGAACAGGAGTGTTTTCTCTTTGAGGACATCCGTCATGTGTTCAGGTCTTTCTCAGGAGAAGCTTTTATCACCAATCACAAAATGCAGGGAGGATCTGGAAGAGAAACGCTGCTAAATAAAGGCAAGCAGGAGCGGATTTCGTGAGTCAGAGGCGATGACACCTACACAAACCTGGATTCAACACGTGGCCGGGAGGGAACGGAGCGCGAAGATGATGAAGAGACAGGATGTGAAGCTGAAGAGTCACAGCAGAAGATGAAGAACAATCAGATCATTAAATGATTTTCAGGCTTTGTCGTCAACTCCGTGGGCGTTTATCTCATTCAATGAATGAAAGCAAAACGAAGGAGGATGTTCAGCGCCTGAAGACCAGCAGAAGGTTCCTGGTCGCGAACCATCAGAATTATGCAACATGATGCTGATGTGGACGTGAACATGCGGGTCGGACCCGGTGCAGGTCGTGTATTTATAGATATCCTTTTTGTTTATTCATGAAAAGCCTTCATCTCTATTTCAGTCGTTCAGTCCGATGATGTCATCGCTGGAATGGGATGCACATCTGTGTCAGTGTGTCTGCTTCTTATCCGCTGATCCTCAAACAGTTTGACAACTACAACTTTTCTGTTGCATCGAAGAAAGAATGTTCCAGAACTGGAGGCGTTTGTCTGAGATCTGCCGGATTGATCAGTTTGTTACTGGTTATTGCTTCTCATCGCGTGTGTGTGTGTGTGCATATGTGTGTGTGTGTGTGTGTGTGTGTG
Organism: Antennarius maculatus; assembly: GCA_013358685.1. Lineage (NCBI taxonomy): Eukaryota > Metazoa > Chordata > Actinopteri > Lophiiformes > Antennariidae > Antennarius > Antennarius maculatus. Next base: position 5,380,854 of record CM023629.1, read on the forward strand.
TGTGTGCGCATGCTATATGCTGCCGTATATGAACTCATTCAGAGGGAACAGCTGAGGCCACTGATTGGCTCTCACGCTTGTTGCTATGGGAGTTGAAGCAGCTCTTCCATTGGTCAGACTTCAGACGCGGTCCAACTGCCCCGGTTGGCAGCATCCGTCCGTCGTCATGACAACAGACAGGAAGCAAGGGTCAGAGGAGGAGAACCCTGTTGTTGTTGTTTCTGCCGCAGATGCGGAGAGAAAAAGAAACTCCTCAGTCATTTGTCTGCTTGTTGTTTTTTTTTTTTTTTTTTTTCAGATTATGATCTGTTGCTCGTACTAAACAGCTTTCTGCTCACACACACACACACACACACACACACACACACACACACACACACACACACACACACACAGATAACCTGCTAATCCTCCAGCAAAAGATGATTATCAATATGACGTTTAGATAAAAACGTAGACAGAATGTGTTTCTAATGTTTATACCCCCCCCCCCACAGTTGGAGGTTATGTTTGTGTTTGTTTGTCTAGAAATGTTGTAAACATACTGAAAATAAATGTTATACATCTTGTATTTAGAGGTACTTTATAATATGTGAATATAAATGGATATTCAAATAATGTGAGTTGATTTAAATTAGAATTATAAGTTTCGAAAGTTTTGGAGAGAGAGGGAGCAGATTGCCCTCGTACGTCCAGCACGAACACCCACTGTTATCTGAGTTATTATTATCTCTTGCCTCCGCCTTCTGGGATGTCAAACAAACAATCTGTGTGTGTGTGTGTGTGTGTGTGTGTGTGTGTGTGTGTGTTTATGCATACATAAATCTGTTTTACTGGTTTTGCCGTTTGTGTGGTTGATTGTCTGGACGCTGCTGTTTAAATGACATCGTTTTTGGTTTACTTCTTCACTCTTCATCATTCAGGCGTGCTTGTACTTTCCATCAGTTTCACACAAACACACTTTCTCATAAACGTGTTCGTTCTTAAGCGAACTGAAGTGTCTTCTTCTGTCCTCGCCCTCAGGTGAAGTCATGTGGCTGGGCGCCGCTCCCTAGCCTCCCCCGTTCTTCTCCCACTTGATCGCCTCTCCTCATCCATCCACCTCCTCTGCCCATCCCTCCCTTTGCTCCCGATCACCATGACGACCACCCTGGAGACCCTTCTGGCCCGGCCGGGTCAAGAGCTGAGCCCCGGGCGGCTGGACGGCTGCGAGGCGACCAGCGACCGGTACAAAGTGGTTCCTTGCGTGGTCTGCTCCATGTGTTGCCTCTTCGGAATCATCTACTGCTTCTTCGGTGGGTTTCAGGCGTCAAAGGTTAATTGTTCAACCAGGGAGGGGTCGCCGCCATGCTGATCCATCCTCTTTGTGTTTCAGGCTATCGCTGCTTCAAGGCCGTGATGTTCCTGACCGGCCTGATGTTCGGCTCCGTCGTCATCTTCATGCTCTGCTACAAGGAGCGCGTTCTGGACACCCAGCTGAGCGTGGAGGCCTCGGTGGGCATCGGCCTGGGCATCGGCACGCTCTGCGGCCTGGTGACCATGCTGGTTCGCAGTGTGGGCCTCTTCATGGTGGGCCTGCTGCTCGGCCTGCTGGTGGCCGTCGCCACCCTGGTGGGTATGGAGGAGCTGTCCGACAGCCCGCCGCGCTCCGTCTGGGTGCCTCTGGGCGTGCTGCTTGGTCTGGGCATGCTGTTCGCCGTGCTCACCCTGCAGTGGCAGCGCCTCTTCACCACTCTGTCCACGGCGGTGTTCGGCGCCGCCGTCATCACCGTGGTGCTGGACTACTTCGTGGAGCTCTTTGCGCTGGTGTTGTACATGTACGAGCGAATGAAAGCGGCGCCGGGGAAGCCCGTGTGCTGGCTGACATGGGTGGTGCTGGGGGTGTGGCCTGCCCTCACTCTACTAGGGGTGGTGATCCAATGGAAGGTGACCGCCGAGGGATACTCTCACACAAAAGGTGAAGACATAACAGATTAAAACACAAGAGCCGACCAATGACGGCACGGCAGAACGGTCATGTGATCTTATCGCCCTCCTCTCTGGTTCATAGTCATCATCAGTCGGCAGCAGAGGAGGATGCAGGTGATGCGGATCCGTCAGCGTGACGACCGATATCGCAAAAAGAAGAAGAAGCAGCAGCAGCACGGCTCGGCCTACCATCACCACCAGGCCAAGCAGCTCCACCCTGAGCCCGCCTACCGCCGCAAACCCAACCCCATCCGCCGCTACGACACGGACGTCCTCTCGCCGGTGAGGATTTGACGATTCACGTTTATGTCTTTATGTTTTTAGACCCGTTTGAACTGGAGTGTTTTTTTTCTCTCTCCGTCTACTCCAGAGCTACATCCAGAGTTTCCGAGAGCGGCAGGTTCAGGCGCAGCCTTTTCCGGGCCAGCTGGTGGGCGGAACCCACGCCGTGGTAAACGTGGGCTACGACTGTGAATCGACGACGCCCCTCACTGGAGCTTCAAGACCGTCATCACAAGCCTGAACGCCTTCCAGCCAGGAAGGAAGTGACTCTGGATTTAATCACGGCCGTAAGAGGATGAAAATATATATTGAGGGCCGGATTTAGCTAAAAATCTAAAATATATTGAACACTTTACTGAATAAACTTTGAATCGTGAAGCTCCGCCCTCTTCATGGGAACCTATTGGAGCATCCATGTGGTGCCGAGGTTTGACCTCATCTCTTTTTAGTTCAAATGCACAGATGCATGCAAGCACTTGCACCAACAGCAGCTCCAGTCTCCACCAGCCGCGCCCGGGCACCCCCCCCCCCTGCGCGTCTCCACCTCCGGTCAAACCGATCAGGGATCACAAACCCGCCTCAGGTTCCAAACACAGGCTTGTCACTTCGCATCCTGTTTGTTCCGCTGCTGTTTCCACCAGTCTGATGAAGGGGGGTGGTGGTGGTGGTGGTGGGGGGGGATCTTTAATTGCTCTGCGTGCCATCCGAACAACAGATATTGATCTTGAAATGGAGAGCCACTTCTTTTAATGCCATTTTTAACTCTTCATCACCCTTGGTGCTGAATGATCACGGCTCGATTGATTGGGAATCTGTTTGTTTTTTTTTTTTAACGGGTGCCTTTCCCCTCTGTGGACTGTACCATTCAGCGACAAGAGGGGGGTTACTGGCAGATCTCCTTTCACGGCCTGTTGTTGCATTAAATATGATCACAAAGGGATTTCTCAAAAGGAGTAGCCATGGAGCTACGACAAGCAGGGTACAAAGGAGCGGAGCTGCCTGGTTTCTCCACAAATGCCTGGATGTATGAGGAGGTTTACGTTTACTCTGGCACCTCGTCTGAGAGTTAAAGTGAACGGAGTGATGCAAGAATGAAAGCTTTTAAAGAGCCCCAGGATGCAGGGGAAAGAAAAGAGCTGATTATTAGTTTATGTAAAAACACCAGAACGCCATCGCTTAAAGCCACCAGTTATTTTTAGTTCCTTGTGTTAAGGATGGAATCTCACATACTCACGCGCACACCTATTCGCCGTAATCTTAGTAAGACATGGAAAGGCTCATCCATCCCTCCATCCATCCATACGTCCATCCGTCCATCCATCTGTCCATCCTCCCAGATGTCTCTTGGATGTGAAGGAGCAGCAGCTCTACTCCGAGGCTGAGCCCCGCCCCCTATAGGGGGTCGCTCATCTGTGCCCCCAACAAACACACACACATCTACACACACACACACACTCTTTTTGGTGCTGTCTTCACCGCTAGCTATAAATGATCCTCTATTTTAGGACGGCAAAACAGGTTCAGTTTCTTTCTTCAAGCGGGATGAACTGACCCGTCGGCGGTTCTGGTGTAAACAGGGGGGGTGCCAGAGTGAATGTGACTCAGGAGGATGATGGTGAACTTGTGGCCATATTAACTTGTACTTAAACTCGTCCTCCATCGCGTTCATCGAGTCTTTGTTTGGGTTTTGTCAGTGAAAATGTGAAACTTTTACCTTTTTAAAGGAGAAGCTCGTGGCGGTGAGGTCGGGCTAGGGGGGGTTATGGTTCCTCTTTATCTATGGAAATGCATGATCTCACTCCCACCCCCCACCCCCTCATCCTGATCTGCCCCATGGGGCTTCTTCATGGCTCGAGTACGCCCCCACCTCTTGGTGTGTATCAATGTGAAACCTGTACATAAAACACACAATTTTGCATTATTTTTTTTTAAGCTTTCTTCTAAATTTCGTAGGAAACTTCATTTTAATGTTTGGGATATTTTTTGGTAAGATGTATTTACTTGCTGATTTATTTATTTGCCCAGCTGTTCTGTAAAGGAGAGGTTAATGTCATCACTGTAGGCCAGTACCTCCATGCTTTTTTTAAATATGACTGACTATTAAAGCATGTGCTCCTATGGTTCTGATCCGCTCGCGTCTGATCAATGACTCACGCACACAGTTAGAGGCAACACGGAATTCACTTGACTTTTATTAGCAAATAACTTTGATATCCTCTCTTTCTCTCTTCCCGTCTTTCCTCCATCTTCTACCTCGTATCTGTCGCTCCTCCATCTATCCTCCTCTTCCTCCTTGTTATTAATAAGCTCAAACATTCTGTTCACCTCCTGCTCATTGATGCAGCTGACGGCACCCCGAAGCCACCCTGATCTTCAGGAACAGGACAGAAGCTGCATTTTCATTGTCAATTTGGGGTTTGGTGGTTAAAGTTTGATGCAAAAGCAGATGATTCCCTTTTTATTGATTATTGATTGATGATTTTCTGTGTGCGCACAAACCATTTGATTCAGAAGGGTGTCTGAAATGACCTTGTCTTTTTTTTCTGTTATCGTATTCTTTCCTTGATTCCTTTTTCTTTTACAGACACTCCATAAAAATTTTTGGAACAAATTCCGTTTAGAGCAAGTTGAAAAGTGATTTTCAGAAATCATTCTCCATTTAAAAAAAAAAAGCGCAGCTGAGCAGAGACAAATAAACCCTGGTTAAGTTAAGGATGCCACCAAATATCACAGTAACTTAAAACAAGAAAGAACAGGCTGTAATCATTCAGTCTTTTTACTGGTAGCTCTTGTGCTTCTGGCTTGTTTGGTCTGGCCGACAGGAGCACAGATGGGTTTTACATGATGTCCTGTTGGTGATCTGTTGACTCGCTGACAACCTGCAGCACAAAAAAATGACACATTCAGTGACATTCAAGCACAGATGAGATTAAGTCTTTATTTCTAGATGCAAACTCTTTAGTCCATTTAAAGCAACTAGAAACAAACATTTAAACTGGTTGTTTCATTTGTTGGGAAGTGAAACCCCTGGAAATGCAGAATGAAACGTTTTTATCGTAGGAAGTGAAACAAACAGTGACAAACAGCTAAATACAGCAGTGCGGTTCATTGGGATGCTATAAGCAGCAGAGACACACCTGTGACAGGTGAACAGGAGGTCTTGATAAAGTTACGCAGGTTTCTAGCAATGCTTTTTGCAGCTGTTTCATGAGCTTCAACCCAAAATGACCCTTTTTTTAGATTTGTGCTTTTTATCACATTTTCTTCATATTTTTATTCGAGAGGAAACGTTTTTGTGTACTTTACCTCTCCATCGCGCGTTTCGATGGTCTTAATGAGGACGGTTTTCTTTGAATGCATCTCAGAGGAGCGCTGCTGATGCTCAGGGCTGCTCTCTGTTGGAACACAGCAGCAAAGTGTCAATTTTCCTCATCGTCTAACCTTTAGATAGTAAATGTCAAATCCCATAATGTTTTTTTATTTTTTTATTTTTTTTAGTCCTGTTTCTGAAGGACTCACAGCATTGGTATGTACATATATATTTATTCTTGATGATAAATCAACAGTGAACCTGTCAAACTGTTGACTCTTGTGTTCTCTGGTGGTGTGTTCAGGTAACAGCAGTGTGTTCGTACCTCTGAAGCTCAGGGTGGAGTAGCTCTGCGCAGGAAGGGCAATCCTGCAGAGACAACCACAAACATGTGACACCAGATTTTTGATTTCAATCCGTTTGGTCGGTAATTTATTTCAGGGTTTTCAGTAATTCAAATTTGGATCAGTTTTTATCTTTTATCAGCATCACCTGCTCTCCTCCCCTTCCAGGAGCTTCCTGTATGTGGCGATCTCCACATCCAGTGCCATCTTGACGTTCAGCAGGTCCTGGTACTCACGGAGGTGGCGAGCCATCTCATCTTTCATTTTGGCGATCTCCGCTTCCAGCCGGGCAACGGTGTCCTGGAAGCCGCTGGCTTCGAGTCCATGACGATCCTCCATGTCCCTCATCTGCCTCATCAGGGACTCGTTCTGGGTTTCACAAAGAGACAAGTGAGGCGAGACGCACAGCAGGAGGCGAGTTTGTCTGTAGTTGTTAGACCTACGGTGCCCTTGAGCGAGTCAATCTCACAGGTGTAGGACTGGATCTGGTGTCGGAACTCCAGGGTCTCTCCTCGGGCCTGCTTCAGAGCCTCATTGTTCTTGCTGACTGCCTGGTTGAGGTCAGCCACCTGCAGACACACAGGTTGGGTCCGGTGTTAGTTCACATCCCTTTATTATCACAACTTCCTTCTACCAGTCTCACCTTTGACTTGTACCAGTCCTCAGCATCGGCGATGTTCTTGGCTGCGATGCCCTCATACTGAGCTCTGATGTCCCTCAGCGCAGCCGTCAAGTCCGGTTTGGACATGTCCATTTGGATCTGTACCTGAGTCTCCTGCATCTGTGCCTGCAGCTCACGGATCTCCTGCAGGAGGAGGAGGAGGGGGAGGAAGGTCAGTGGGTGTTAAGGCGAAGAATACTGCTATGCATTTAGTTCCATTTGACTTTCTGCTTTGATTTCAGCCTTAATTTAGGTGGAAGTATTTTTAGACTGTAGCTGTACTGAAATCAGGTCACTACATGAAGACAGTCGTAACAACTCTCATTCTGTCACACACACACACACACACACACACACACACACACACACACACACACACACACACACACACACACACACACACACACACACACAAACACACATCTAAACTCACAAGCCTCCGGGTCAGAGACTCTGACATCAGTAATTTTAGCTCTACATATGCTGTGGGAGATTTCACAGTTCCAACCTGCTGCCAACATACAAGGTCTATGAAAGGGTGGACGTCCCCAGTGTTTGTCATCACAGACACACACAGACACACACAGATGTAGCAACAGATGCTAACAAACAGACAGGCCAAATGTAGCACAGACACAGAGAATACAGACGACAGCATGACAAACATGAAGGATTTAAGCAGAGACCTGACTTACTCCTGAAAGAAACGAACCAAATTCATTCATAAATATTAATATTTTTATCCACACGTCTGTGCATCAGATAGAAGTCATAGAGAGGAAGACGAGGAAGAGAACCTCCTCATGGATCTTCTTCAGGAAGGCAATCTCCTCCTGCAGCGTCTCAATGCGCCTCTCCAGGTCCAGACGAGCCAGAGTTGCAGCATCCACATCCTGCAGCAGCGAGTAGATCTCTTATACTTGTACTTGTGAATACTTGTGAATACTTCTATTTGTGTATTTGATGCATGAGAGACTCACCGCCCTGAAAGCAGCCAAATTGTTTTCTGCTTCCTCCTTTTGGAGAATCTCTTCCTGGAGTCTGGAGGAGGTGAGAAAAATTTGTTTTACTTAGAGGAGCAAAAGTAAACACTACACTCCCTATGTTCTCTGCAACTGTCCCCCAAAATGTATTGTTTCCAAAGGATGACTAAAAGGAGAGAAGCTGCTTTGGCCTGTAAAACATGTGAATGAAAAGACAAAAGTGCACAAGACATTTATGGATGTATTAAAAGCTCCAATGTGACGCCAGATGTTATTGTAATCCTCCTTTTGCAGCAAACAGATGCTCATTTTATTTATTTAGCCAGAAAGCACCTTTGATTTAAAATGCAACATAGAGAACAAAGTAGATGAAATTAATCCGACAGAACTGTCCTGAACACATTTAAATATCCTCACAGAGATAACAGATAAAAACTCCATTTATATTTTATCCTAAGAGAAAAGTCTTTTATTCCCTGTGAAGGATCTCCAGTTGTAATTCATTATTAACTGCAGCAGCCGCTGTCACTCTGAACCATCATTAAACCCTTCAGATGTAACAGAGAGAAAGGACAGGTCATTAGAGATATGTGCAGCTCTTTCCTCTCCTTTTATAGAAGAGGGCTGTGTAAGCATGCTGCGTGTGTGTGCGTGTGTGCGTGTGCGTGTGTGTGTGTGTGTGTGTGATCAGAGAATCCTTCTTGACTTCTTTAATCTCATTTCCGAACTCCAGGTCCAAACTGGAGCTCATGATCAAATCTACATTCAAGCTGTGAGAGGAGTGTGTGTGTTCACAACATGTATGTATAACATGTATATTCACATGTGCCATTGGAAAATGTCTTTAGGATGATCGCTGTGTTTTAACACAGGTTCATGTATGTTGTTGTCCTGAAAGGGAGGCTGTTCTTGTGTGAATCACGGTAACACCGGCTTGGTGTCAATCAGTAAAGGTTAAAATATATATTTGAGACTGTTGTCAGTAAGTCTTTCAATCAACATCTTGTTGTGATCCTGTTTGCTAGAGTAAGTACTTTTGAAGATGAGCAAATAAAACTCATTTTCCTGCTGCTGACTGTTTAGAGCTTTTGCATAGGGTCGATGCTAAAAACTTTGTAATGGTCCTTTAAAAATGTCTTCATCGGGTTTAAAGATGCTTCCTGTAACCACAGCAAACATGAGATAGCAGGAGTGGACGGTCCGCCACATGGCCTGCAGCTGACACCTCACACCCCTCCTCCCTCCATCCCTCCATCCCTCCCTGGCTATCATTTTTAAAAACAGCATTTTTGCCTCAACTCCATCATTTTTCATTCTTTTGTCGCATCTGGAGATAAAGATTCTCTCTCTCTCTCTCTCTCTCTCTCTCTCTCTCTCTCTCTCTCACACACACACACACACACACACACACACACACACACACACACACATTCAATCATGACCTCATAACCTACTGACATTCTTAAAGAGACTCACACTGTCCTCCTCCTCCACCCACCTGAGTTTGAGCTTGTCCAGGTCGTCGAGCAGGTTGTCCCGCTCCACCTCTATGTTTGACCTCTGATTGGTCACGATCTCCACCTGCCTCCTCAGCTCATTCATCTCTTCCTCGTAAAGCTCAGCGGTGCGTGTTGGCTCACGGCCACGCAGACGCTCCACCTCCACCGTCAGGGCTTGGTTCTGCTGCTCCAGGAAGCGGACCTTCTCAATGTAGCTGGCGAAGCGGTCATTCAAGTGCTGCAGTTCTGCCTTCTCATTGGTCCGTGTGGTCAGGAACTCCTGGTTGAGGGCGTCTGCCAGACTGAAGTCCAGGGTCTCCCCCATGCCGCCGTACGAACGGCCCATAGAGACTCGGGAGGCGGCCATGGGTTTGCCGTAATAGCTTGAAGAGACCCGGTAGGCTGGTGTGGAGCTGGTTCGGGTCATTTCGTAGACCCTGGAGGTGACGTGTCCCCCACCACCACTGCCCCTGGGGCCCAGCATGGAGCGATTGAGGGAGGGTGAAGCGTAGGCTCCATGGCCAAAAGTGCGGCGGTATGAGGAGGCAGTTTGGGCGGAGGAGCTGTAGGAGGCCATGTTAGAGAACGAGAAGAGCCTGGTGAGGGAAGCAGTGAAGAGGAGCTCTCTGCCATGGACTATTTGTAGTTACCCCACCCTCTTTCTTTTTACCCCCTCCTCTCTGTAAATGTTCCTCCCTGTCTCTCTGCGGGGCTCTAACCCTCTCCCCTCTTCTTTCTTTTCCTCTTTGTTTCATCTCTCATCTCTCCTCCATCAGCTCCCACATTGTTTCTCTCTCCCATCCCATCATCATTCCCTCTCTCCTCTCCCCATCTCTCCTCCTTTGTTGGTTCTAGCATCATCTGTCTCAACGCTGTGATGCTGATCCTTTAATGATCTGGAGGAGGCTGAGGATAACACCTGTGATGCTTTAGGTCTCACTTGAGATCAGCTGTAACTCATTGTTGAGTCAGCAGGTTTATGAATATTAGATGCTCAAACAGTTTTGAAACATCAGGGCCATCCTTCATCATGCACTCCAGAGAATGCTGCTCAGAGAATCAACTTATGTTGATTATGCATCTGTACAAGACATTGGATTTTTCCCACATTGCTTTGCAATGAAAAATTAATGAAATTTGAGCTGCCCAACGTGAATCAAATCTTAAAGATGCTTCAGCAGTGAACACAATATGAGTTGGGTTGGATGTTCAAGACAAATGGCCTCTTTATTTCTATTTCTGAAAATAATCTATCTTCTTGTCTGTGATCTCATGGCATTACAATGGATGAATGGTGGCTCTCGCCAGTCTGCGACATCCTCACATGGTGAGTTGGTGCAAGTTGTAAATGGGGAGAAGAGCTTTGACTAACCTGCCTTAAAAAGGAAAACTATCCCATCCTTGGAGTCGGTGAGGTACAGCATGTGCCTGCAAGCTCCCGGAGAAGAGAAAGCTCACATTTCCAAACAATTTGTGCTGTTAATGATGACATTTTATGAGTGTGTGACAGGGAAGTGGATTTAAAGGGTGGTTTCCTCCTGGCTACACAATTGGGAGTCATGCTGAAGATATGTTTAAAGGGAAAGTGTATACACCAGCAATGAAGGTTTGTATATTATGAGGATTCAATGTAAATTAATAACCAATGAACATGCAATATAATATGCCCTCTATTGGAATCTTGACCCTGTTTGTTCAGGGCATGGCGGCAGACTAGGCAGGTATTCCAGACGTCCCTCTCCCTGGTGATGCTCTGCAGTTCCTCCTGGGAATCCGGAGTTCATCCCAGGCTCAGTGAGATCTCCAGCTCTCTGGAAAGCTCATTTTATCCATGAGCTATAGTGATTACTGATTGTGATAGCTCTTTTAACTCGAATGAGTCATCAACCAAACCAAGCAGTCTGATGCCTAAACCTAATCAAACTACGGTCATTCTTCCATGTTAATCACGTGAAAGCAAGAGTCCAACATCTAGTCATTTATTGATATCTTTTGTTAGTTATGATTTTTGATTTAATTAATTTGGCATGTTGTTCTCTGTAGCTGCAAACAAGAGTAAAAGAAGTTCCAAAGACAGTTCTGCCAGTCCTGACACTATGCTACTACCATTAGATATTAGAATTACACAACAGCAGTGGGGTGTTAAGATTAATCCCAAATGTAGCACTCATATCCATTAATAGAATCTTGCTAATTTCAAAAGTGTGTGTGTGCGTGTGTGTGGAGGAGAGGGGTCTGTGCCCCTGGGTTTCCTCAAGTGAAGGCAAGATGCAATGAGACGACAGCTGATGTAAACAGCTCTTCATCACTTTGTGTCTCTCCTCCTCTCAGTGTCTCCTCCTCCCTTGTTGGTCGGGACTATATAAGGACAGTTCCTGTAGTGGCACGCTGATAAATGGCTACATGCGGGTAAATACAAGAATAAAAAAATGGCTATAAATTAATGTGTCCGACAGAAATTCAGAAGCTGGGTCCAACCTTTGGACTCGAATGTGGGGTTAAAAGCCTAACAAGAGAGGTTCATGCAACTCTTGTTCTGCTTTCCTGTTTCCATGTTTGCCTTAGTGGAGAGATTCTGGTAGAAGTGAAGGAACATAAATATAAAGAGAGAAAAATAACAAAATGGAGTCTCAAACAATAATGTCTAAACTGACTGACTGACATAAAAATGCAAAGAAATATTCTGAAGAATCTGTGAAAATGTACACGATGTAATTCCAAGCCTGGCCACCAGGTGTCACTGCTTCCCGGTCTGACGACAGCGACTTCCGGTTGGTTTTTGCTGTCATTAGCATGACCATCATTACGGATTCATTTTATTGAGAGACTCGAGCCGCTATTAATGCAGGTGAGTATCATAAAATGATTATTATGGGTGCGGTATGTGGAGGTGTTGCTCCTTCGGTGAGAGCTGTTTTGACTTTGGCCAGAAAAAGAGGAGGAGTGAGAAAGAAGAAGAAGAAATAAAAGCTTTTCCCCAGCAGGTTAGCACCTAGCTGCGACCCGGTGCGTGCTTTATCGGACAAGTCCGGTAAATTTGTGAAATAAAGTTATGGGGCAATTAATGATTTTATAACATTAAATGTACTGCTAATTAACATATTATTTCATATCTATGGCGTGTCAAATAAGAGAACAACTTTTTTTCTTGTTTAAGTTTGACCAACTTGGTTTCCGGTGGGAGCTTCTCTCCCTCTTTCCTTGTGCTTAACTTCAACGACGCGTCTTCTTTGTTTCATTTTTGCTTTCTTTCATTCAGGGTTTGGTCATGAAGAGCTCCAAGGAGGCCGTGCAAGCAGCTGCCAAAGAGTTTATTCAGTTTGTCAACAGAGGGGTGTCTCCATATCACGGTAAAGTCTAAAACCTTATGTTGTTGTTTGTTCTATGTGAAGATAATTAATTTCTGAATTATGAATTAATCTCTGTTAAGTTGTCCTGTTGCTTTTCACCATCATACTTTACTTTCATTTCGTTCTGTTTCTCTTGTTGAATCTCCTATTAAAGTGTCTTTTTTTCAGAGATAAGTGTATAATAGACTTAAATCCTGACCTACTACTTTGACATTTAATATGTAATATTGTCTATGCTTTTTTAAAATTTTTAAACCTTGTAATTTACTGTTACTGCTAGAGAGTGTTTCCCCCACCAACACGGAAGGAGCCTTCTTTGGTTTATTCTGAAGCTGACAGTGCATTTAACATGATTTTCTGCTGACTTGCCACATTTTGAATATACTTTGAGTTTAGGAGTTCAGATGAGGCTACAAGTTGATTAGAAATCAGCTATAGTTGCCAGCTGTTTGGAAAGTAAATAGATGTGCATATGTCAGCATTTTCAAGGTGTCAAGTAGAGGCTGGGTGACTTTGAGCCTGAGATAAGAGACTCTTTCATAAGACTCCTAACTTTGCACTCTGACCTTTGACATGTCTCATAGTGTGATTGTCCTACATATTTTACAGGAATTTTTGATATGTGACAACTCAGGATCAAGTGGGCACAATGAACTGGAAAACCACATTGAGAAGCATAAAGGATTAGATGTCAGTTGTGTCTCTGTTTTTTTTCTATGCAGTGGTTGAAGAATGTCGACGGCGCCTATTGGATGCGGGATTCATCGAGCTGAAGGAGGCAGACCGCTGGGACATCAAGCCCTCGATGAAGGTCAGTCTTGATCCTCTGAGAGCGTCAAGGTTTTAAATTTTAAATCAGCTGGCAGCGGTTTTCAATATTAAATGTCAAAATGTAACAACTTTTAACGGTTTGAAGCATTGATGTGGTGACTGTTGAATAAAAGTCGTCCTCTGCTCGTTTCAGTACTTTGTGACCAGGAACTTCTCCAGCATCATTGCCTTTGCTGTGGGTGGACGCTACCTACCAGGAAACGGGTTTTCTATGATTGGAGCCCACACAGACAGTCCCTGCCTCAGAGTGAGATCCCACTCTCACCTGTCACTCTACCTTTTGACCTTTCTTGCATTCTCACATTAGTCTGGATCCTCATGAGGGTATTTAAACAGAGTTGTTTGGTCAGGGACGGTCAGGATTGAGTAGACACTACCGCCACCTGCTGGTGTAGATAGTAATTTCTTTTCTGAGAATGTGCTTCACAGTGGGTTTTTTCAGACTCAAAAGAACAGCTCATCTCAAAATGATAATTCAATCATCCTCCACTTACCAATGGAGTCAGATTTTTTTTTTGCCCGCAGAACATTTTGTGAGGTTCTCAGCAAGACAGTGTTGCAGAATTGTCCTGAACAACGGAGAAAAAAAAGGAGACTAGTTTAAAAAGAAGCGTGAACGGCAGGCTTTAATTGCAGTTTAAGGAATGTATGAAAGGATGTGTTTGTTTCAGGTGAAACCGAGGTCTAAGAGGACGAAGCAGGGCTGTCTGCAGGTCGGGGTGGAATGCTACGGCGGTGGTATCTGGAACACATGGTTCGACCGTGACCTTACTGTTGCTGGCCGCGTTATTTTCAAGGTAGTGGGTTTGCTGTCCTACACTGTGTCATGAATCACCCACAAGTGTTGTAAAACTTGGATCATTGTGTGTGCTGCTGTTCAGGTTTGTGTTGTGTCTCCCGACATGTTCACTGATTCCTGCAGAGTGACACCAAGTTGGTCCATGGACTGGTTCATGTGCCCAGACCTCTGCTCAGGATCCCTCACCTGGCCATCCACCTGCAGAGGGACATCAACGACTCCTTCGGCCCTAACAAAGAAAACCACCTGTGGGTAACACAACACAGACACAATGGAGTCTGATGAGTGTTAAAAGAAGAGAAAATCATGTGGGGAGATTTGTTCCATGATTCTGACATTGGTGTGTGCTTGTGTGTGTGTTTGTGTCTCAGTGTGCCCATCATTGCCACCGTCGTCCAGGAGGAGCTGGAGACGGGCGGCGGATCATCTGGAGACTGTGCCAACAACACGGTGAAACACTCATATCTCCTTCAAAAACACGTGGATAGAAGTCAGAAAAATCCTCACACTAAACATATTTCATTGGGTGTGGAAGGTGTTAATTCCAGACAGGCACTTGTGTTGTATTTTGACTCTAGGCGGCTTCTTTCAGCTTGTATTATAACTGCAGTGATGATGATGTGTTGAATCTTCCTCCTTTAGGCTGATAAGCATCACCCTACCCTGGTGAACCTGCTGTGTTCAGAGCTGGGTGTCATGCCCGAGGACCTGCTGGACTTTGAGCTCTGTCTGGCCGACACACAACCTGCAGTGAGTCTGACACACACACACACACACACACACACACACACACACACACACACACAAACAAACAAAACCTGTTTTCCATGTGGGCAATCACAAGTGTTTGTCTCTGCAGGCGTTGGGCGGGGTGTATGAAGAGTTCATCTACTCTCCTCGCCTGGACAACCTCCACAGCTGCTACTGCGCCCTGCAGGTCAGCAGAAAGACGTTTATTAGAGAACTGACACCTTTTACCTTCACCTTTAGTGTTCTCCTTTTTATTTTTAACCTTCAGTCTGTTACCCAAATCTTACGTGAAAGTGATTTCCTGTTTACTGCAAGGCTCTGCTCAAACGAATAAACCGTAGCAGCACAAGTTAATGAGATCAAGTCATTCCACATTAGGTCTAGTTTGAGTTTTTCATATATTAACAATTGATTCTTCCTTGTTTGTCTCCTCAGGCTCTGATGGAGTCCTGTACTGGAGATTCTCTGGGCAATGATCCCAACATCCGTATGATCACTCTGTACGACAACGAAGAGGTGAGAAAGGTGGAGCTAAATTCACCTGACGGGCGAACAGCTGATTTATTTCCATGTAGCTCACGGGTTGACCCAGCATGGCTGCTGGAATAGGTTCCTTTGGGCTTCAGTGGTGATGTGTTGTCTCCAGGTGGGATCAGAGAGCGCTCAAGGAGCCAACTCCAACCTGACGGAGCTCATTCTCAGCCGCCTCGCCGCCTCCACCTCCAACCTCACCACCTTCCAGCAGGCGATGCCGCTGTCTTTCATGATCAGCGCTGACATGGCGCACGCCGTGCACCCCAACTACCAGTCAGTATCCGTACCGGGAACAGAAGAAGTTCTGCATCAGCCATTAGAAGCTGAGGCTGTTTGTTTTTGCACCATGTCTTATTATTTCAGACAGAATCATTGGTAGAGAATCATCCAGAATCATCAGCAGAGAACTTCAGTTGACTTTTATTTAAACTGGTGATTGTTTTTTTTCTTAGGGAGAAGCATGAGGACAATCATCGACCACTTTTCCACAAGGTAAAACAGATGTTTGTTAACTCTATCATTGAGTTACCTTTCGAGCTTTAAAACAAGTATGAACTTTATTTATTTTCTACAGACTCTTTTTCTTAAGCTTGGTTTTATTTTCTGTACATAAGACCAGAGTTTATAGAAACAAAGCCATCTCCAGTTCTGCCTTCAACATCGCTCCAAATCCTTTTCCTTCCAGGGACCCGTGATCAAGTTCAACAGCAACCAGCGCTACGCCACGACAGCGGTCACCGCCTCCATCATCAGGGTGGTGGCCAGCAAAGTCGGCGTGCCTCTGCAGGTACAGTTTGTGTTCGTATGAATGACGGCTTGTGTTGGTATGAATGCAGCACGACGACAAAGAAAAACAGAAGATCAGATGATGTGGAATCCAGACATGCATTGATTTAATTTTTAAATGTGTGAAAAAAGAAAAGGAGGAGAATATACATCCTGTTCAACCAGAGATTCAGGCTAGCTGACAGAAGAGAAGATATAAAAAGTCAGCTATTACTTCTGACCCGTCCTGCAGGATGTGATGGTCCGCAACGACAGCCCATGTGGGACCACCATCGGACCCATCCTGGCCTCCCGCCTCGGCATCCCTGTGGTGGACATTGGAGCTCCGCAGCTGTCCATGCACTCCATCAGAGAGATGTGCTGCACCTCCAGCGTCCTCCAGAGCACTGCCCTCTTCAAGGTAGTTTACTGACGCCATCGTCGACTCCGATGTCAACTCGGACTGACATTTGAGTTCGTCATGCTGGTATTTTCTGTTTGTGATTTGGGTTTTATTTTATATTGTGTAGTGTCTGTTCGGTAGCATCTACCATCTTTTTGTTTTCTTGGTATCCCTCAGAAAGCACGCTGAATAATGACAAAGTTTGATGTTTTTTCTCATCCAGTTTGTTTTTATAATCCTATGTTTCTGTTTTCTTCTAGGGTTTCTTTGAGTTGTTTCCCACAGTCAGAAGCTCGCTGGTTGTTGACTAGAGCAGCTGATGAAGATCATCACTTTACTTTTACTTTAAAACATGCCTGGATATCAGAACACTAATGAAGAATCGCTGAAAATTCCACACTGGCTCCACCACTGATGTGTGGATGTTGTAATTATACCTCAGAGAAGAGCATAACAAATACAACTCACTAACCTGTCCTTAAAGTTTAGAAAATAATAAAATTTTAAAGCTGTCTGGAGTCTTCCTGTTCTCATTACTTCTTTCCATCTGTCATCCTTTTTTTTTTTACCATTATGACTTTTATTACCTTATTGATCTGAAGATGCAATGGATTTATTTGTCAAGGGAAATAAAATGGCACAACAAGAAAGTAGTCCACAAAAATCATCAGAATGACCAGCAGTAACCCTGCAGTGGGTTATAAGAGAATAAATATTTATTTACTGTGGTAAAGAAAACCTGATTTAAATGAGCAGAAGACAAAACATCAAGATGATGATGGTTTCATGTGATGGAAACACAAACCTGCAGCTGCACTATTCCATTCTGGTGAAGCAGGACTCCTGAAGACAAGAGAAGCCTCTAGGAGTCTTTCGGCGGTGCAGCGCCTCCTGCTGGTCGGTTTTGGAAACGACGCTTCTCTCTTTCCCTCTTCCTCTCCCCTCTCCATCAGTCCTGAGCAGCAGCAGCAGCCGCCACCAGCAGCCTCTCCTTCCTCGGACATGGAGCGCTGTTAAAAGCGCAGCAGCGGCCGCCGCGCTCCCTCCTCGCTTCTTGGATGTACCATGAAGTCTCCGCAGTTCCTGGCAGCTCTGTGCCTCCTCCTGACCGCCTCCTGCCGGCTCTGCGCGGCCACCCGACACGGTAAGGTCTGGTCCTGGATCGAAATAGATGGATGCACTTCCCTGTTAATGAACTCGTCTCATCCAAGCGGCAGCGCTGCGCGTAAATCACGACTTCCCCGATGACAAGCGCTCCAATGTTCATGTAGTTTGTTCTGAGGGATGTTTGGAATAATTGCACTTTATGTGAGTGTTTATTTTCTTGGTAGTTTTTCCTTTCTTGGTCGTATTTCTCTAAAATATTGATCAAAAACTGACTTTTATTTTGGTGTAACGTCCTTTTACCATTTCGGATCAGTTTTCCTTTTTGCGCATGAGTTGTGAATTATTATATAGATGCTACCATCCTCTTCTGATCTCTTCAGACTTGTGCTAAATTGCGTCAGTGACGCAAGTGCTCCTTCCAGGCGCTGCGTCTGGCAGCACAAATGACTCATTCTGTAGTTCAGTCTGAAACTACAACAACAAATCCTCCAGCAGAGAAGGAGGCCCTGGAGGAGCCTGTAATGATCAATACATGATCATGTATAGAAATTGGATCAGCTGAAGGTATGTGCTCATCTAGAGCCAGTCCTTCATGGGGGGGGACATCAGGAGTTATCAGCACCTTTTATTTTGATGCATCTGTTTGCTTTTTTTTATGATGCAAGTAAAATGTGTACAAGATGAAATTGTGGAGAAGGGAAAATAGTATTTATCTTAATTTGAAGTTGCAGAGCCCAGTAAGGAGAACATGGAGATATCAGAATATTATCCTGCCATTACGTCAGTAATTGACTTACATATTAAAGTCTTAATATCCTGAGAGGAATTTTGTATTAAACTGCAGTCCAGGAGCTTCATGACTGACGCTTAATTTGTTTTAGATGATCAGATAATGTTGATCTGGGTGAACGCGGCCCCACAGCGTTATTAGCTCTGTTTGGTTTCTCCTGCAGCTAAGACATAATGCAGAGACTAAAGCTCATAAAATTACCAACGCTAATCAATAAGCAGCTTTCACTGGGGGATATGATCACTTTGTTTTCACCTGTTCTTGTAAACCCTCGGGTCAGAATGTGAAGTGTTTAATTTGAACGATGGAACAGAAGCCTCCATTGGGCCTTACATCCATCAGATCTGGATCAAACCATAAACCATCTGAGAACAGCGAGTTCCAACTTTAAGGGTTCGCTGAGCTGAGGGACGTCGTCATCTCAGCGACACCAAACAGGATTTGTTCTGCTTCATCCCGGCTGAGTCACTCCACCTTAAATATCCCCTGCCAACTGGAGGACGAGCTCATACAGCTGCAACAAATGCCAGCAGCACCATTATGAAAATGACACTAGATTCAATCTAGCAGGCAGTTAATGGATGATAGGGGTGAGACGCTGCTGGAGAAGGGAGGCCATCAAGCTGGGGTTCTAGAGCACAAGGAGGTGGAGGACAAACATGGCGACTCTGAAAGCACAGCTTTATCATTCAGCGATGTCATGATCAAAACGCAAAAAGTGAAAAAACTTACTTCTACTGGGAAGGCAGTTTTTCAAATCAGCCTATCTCTACCACTCTTCTCTTCATATGAGCAAATACAGCCATTTAACTGAGGAGGAGGAGGAGGGCTGCTCAGCCCTGTTGGTGTATTAATGCATCATTGATAAGGAATATTTTAATGGCATCCTTTGCAGTGATCGAACTTTGAACTAGTGTTAATGGATTCTCAAAGATGAAACTTCTTTTGCGGTGACGGACTGGCTGCACGTTTTGACGGCGATGTCTCAGCTGCTTGTTAGACACTCCATCACGCTGGTCGTCGTCTAATGAATGGATAATGAATGGATAATTGATGACTGAGTGTGGTGTGACTGGCGACACTGACGGACAGCCGGCAAGAAGAACAAGCGAACAGGAGGAGGGATGGAGGGATGGAGGGACGCGTGGGCAGAGGAGAGAGGACAGAGCAGAGATTAGTCATCATGAACGGAGGAGGCAAAGAATGGATGGGTGGACAATCTCTCTTTTCTATGTTTAGCTCAGCTCCTTCATTTAATGGAGTTTCCCTCCGTGATGGCGGCTGACCAGACGCTTTGTCTGTGTCGCCACGGAGTCGATTATCTGTCTGATTGGTTCATAGATTATAAGGGATAAAACACTTCCAGCTTGGCTGTGGAAGAGAAGATAACGTCACCTGAAGCTCAGGTTGATCTGGAGGAGGTTGGCTGGAGATGAGAGTTTGGATTTTTATTTCAAATCAGAGACAATTATTGTTCAGATGAATAAAAAGGAGATCTGTGTATCAACAGTGTGTAAGCAGCAGGGCGTGAAGCTGGATGCATCCTTATTATGGCCGGGAAAATACTTTATCTTCAGCATGCGATAGAATGATCTGCAGAAGGAGAACGCCTGCAGCATAATAATAATAACACACATAATAAATACATCAGCTTTACATTCATTCAGTGCATGTTTAGTTTGTAATAAAAGTTTTATCCCACATTTTGCCTGAAAACGTTCTTGAAATCAGGAGATTTGTTTTGGTTCTGTGACCAGAGAATCGAATGACAGGTGTGTTTAAACAGGAAAAGATAGCACAAATAGTCAAATAATGGATTCAGACAGATGGAGCTGCTGTGAACCGCCTCACGGCTGATTAGGAGCGGGGAAAGGTCATCTGTATCGCACACAGAAACACGCGTGTTTGCATCACTTAGCAACAACAGATCAGCGGATTGGTGTCCCTTTTTTGTCTTTGGTCACATAATAAACTTGATTTAGCCATTATTGTTAAGACCTTAGCAGCATTTAATGTTTCCTAAGATTTGAGGTTGACTGTTTCCTCTCACATCTGTTTCTGTCTCTGGGTTTAATAGAAGAAAATAACACTTATGAACATTTATTCTTTGTTTTTATTTATGCTTCCTTCACTTTTTTTTTCCAGTTTTCACCTTTCTGATTCAAGATGTGTAAATGTTCATGTGAATTAATAATCTGTGTGTGTTCTTGTGTGTTTGCAGGTTGTTTGTTTGAAAAGAAGCTCTGTCCTAGAGAACAGCTGTGCAACAACGGTGAGGACTTCTTTACATGTTTACTTGTTTACTGCAGAGACAACCTGAGTGTGATTTATTATTTAATAAGTAAGTAGAACAAACTAAGAATGAGTGTTTTAATTAGACAGAACAAATGTAATTTGCTTTTCACCATCCCAATAGACTGGAGCTAAAATTTATTGGGACAGACATAACTTTATTTTGAATTAAGAAATCCAACATGTCCAGATGATATCCACAAAGCAAACTTAAACTCTCTATCCTCCATCCCCGTGTGACGCTGGTATTTACGGTACCTGAAAACAGCGTGACCAGAATACTAAAGCGACCAGCGCTGACAATCCCCATCAGGCTCTTGTTCAGGAAGCTGTGACGTGTTGTCAATCCATCATCCCTCAGTGGGTTTCTGTTCTCTTCCTGTCAGCTCAAACATCATTAGGTTGTCGTTACGGGAGCGTGTGAGTGTGCACGTGTGTGAGCGTGCACGTGTGTGAGCGTGCACGAGTGTGAGCCCTCAGAGAGAGCAGTATTATTGAAGGCGGTATGTCTCTCCAGAGACGAGATCATGAGTGGCAGTCAGATCATTTGGGCCACATGTTTGTGTGATGATGAGAGACAGGAGGAAGAATGAGAGTCTCACAGATGACATTCAGTTACAAAAGAGGCCAGGTCAAAGGTCATGCACTCCGCTCTGCTTGTTAACCTGCACATAGTTTGGTCAAAAAATAAAAAAAACGTGAATTTATTCTTCAAACGTAACCCTCCAGTACCCAGTTCCCTGGAAAAGGAAGCGTTATGCAGCGTTCCCTCGTCAGTTTTATCTTTGATTTGACGTCTTGGGGTTGAAACCATCTCCAGAATTCACTGAAGAAATATCTAATTTCAATTTCAATTCAGCAGATGTAGCTTCTACATGTCAGTGTGTGTTTAGTCTGAGTCATCGGTGAGGATCTGCGTGTGTGTGTGTGTGTGTGAGAGAGAGAGAGATAGAAAGAGAGGGCGAGACAATGTGTGAAAAATGATTTGTTTCTTCATGAGATGCATAAAGAAGGAGGTGGGGGTAAAAAGTGAAAGCAACAAAGGAGAGAAAACGAGTGAGAGTGCAATGTAAACAAGGTCTCCCTCCGTCAGCCTCTCACTGCCAATCACATCCCCTCCTGGCCATCTCTATGACAACGGTGACATCCGTTGCCTGACGACCGTGCATCTCCCTCGTGTGTGTTTGTGTTTTAATGAAACATGGAGGAAGGTGATGACTCACCGCTGCCCTCACACACACACACACACACAGTGCTCCACTTTTGCATGCATATCCGTACATTACGTCTGTATAAATATCTGATGTGTGTTATCTCTAAATGCAGAAATGATGGTATCTACGGTCGTACGCATTGAAAACATTCTCACTCACTCACACTGTGATTCTTAATCCAAACAAATATATATTAGATGTGAACACATCTCCATGGTGATTTCGTGTTTGTCCATCAAAAAAACAATCTCTTGTCCTTTTGGTTCCGACTCAGACCGGACTGTCCTGACCTGCGGAGCTCTATTGATGCAGATAGTTTTGTTTCTATTGGTCTCATCTGTGAATAGCAGCTCAAACTATATGCCTGGTAATGGAACCCGTGAAATTAAAGCTGACTTTCTGGGATGCTGTTTAAATCACAGGCGTGGGTGGATCCTCAAACCAGAGACATCCTCCACATGAAACTCCTGCCGTGTGACTGTTCTTCTGTTTTATTTGTAGATGGTCTATTTGGACAATGCCAGCCTCCTCACCAGAAGCCCGTCCAGTACCAGGTGTCTGTTCCAGTCCTGCACAAGCTTCAGGAAGTCCTCAAAGACCTGATGGTGCAAGGTGGGTCCTCAGAGGATTTAGGCTTTAAAACATGCAGTATCGCAAAGCAGTGAAAGTCAGAGCAGTGTCGTCTTGTGGTCGTGCAGGTCTGACCTGGAGGGACGACGTCACCCAGAACATCATCAGTCGAGAGCTGAGTCGTCTTCCCACAGTTGGCTCCTCCTCCAAACTCTATGAAAAGCAGTTTGAAGAGTAAGAATATTTCCAGCAATTGTCTCAGTGCAGACCGAGAGAATACAGTAACAGGACATGCATGGAGTTTTTTTGTTTTTTTTTCAGGCAGCCAGGTCCCAGTCCACGGAGGGTCCAGGAGGATCCAGATGATGGTGACATGATGCAGCAGTACATGGACTACATGGTCCTGGACCCTTCCAGATCCTCCATCCACATGCAGGCACCCCTGCTGGACCCGTACACCTACCATCAGGTGCGTAAGGTAGACAGCCACCCGCAGAATTTGATTTTAAGAAATTACAACATTGATTTCACCACAATTCTGAAGAAAGACCAAATCTGACAAGTACAAAAATAGATCCTACAAACAAGGATGGAGTGTTTCTAGGATTATTCTGCTCCTAATAGCCATTGAATTACACATCTGTTTTGTATGTGTTGCAGCAGCAGCAGCAGTACGGCTACCAGGATGAAGAGGAGCGCTCCCTCAATTCCCTGGATGATAATCCACCCTTTCCACTCCTCACGTCCTCCTCTCGATCCAGATCCAGAGGAAGCCCCCTGGACAGAGACCGGCAGCTCCTCCAGGATCTGGTGTCCTTCTACCTCACCTCCCCTTCGTCCTCTTCCTCCTCCTCTTCCTCTCCAGTGCAGTCCCTCTCCCACCATGGAGGAGCAGCTGCAGGATTTCCCTCCTCACGCTCTTCTTCCTCCTCCTTCTTCCCGGAGCTGGACTTCCCGGTGGACTTTGATGAGGACTACGTTTCCCAGATGGCTCAGCTCAGCAATCAACAGCAGGACAAGACGGGGAAGAAAGTGCAGGAGGAATATGACGCCCTGTCAGGGCTGGATGGTGAGACACGACAAAAACACATGTGCATTCAGATAGCTGCTGAAGCTGCAGGAAGTAGTTTATAGGATGCTTTTATTTTGAAAGAAAAAATTCTTTAACGCAATGATTGAACTACTTTCCATGAAGATAACTGTTTATTTTTTAATTTCTTGATCAATAATGTAAAATACTCTACCTGCTTATACTTGGCGTGTATTTATTGCCCCCCAGTTTGTTTTTATGTGAAACTACCACTGGTTTAAATGTGGTATAGTCAAACCTCTGATATGTGGAGGATGTCGCTGAAACCACATCTGTTTGCTTTCAGAGCGATCTCTGCAGAGGCTGGCTCTGCTGCTCGATCACTACAACATCAACTTGTCCCCCGAGGAGAAAAATGTCCTTCCAGCCGCTTTGAAGCAGCTGCAACTGGACAACTCCTTCGTCAACAAACAGGTCAAAGGTCAGTCTAAGGCCGTCACACTGGAGCGTTTCTATCCCACAATATAATCTAGTTAGTTACTTTGAAATCTTGTCAAAATCTCCTTTTTAAATTGGGCTCATTCCATAATATTGACATGAAAACATTGTAAAATCATGTCAGCTGCAGTTTTGTGTCCAGATACAGATGAATGACTTTAGTTTCGCATTCTTGACGATTGTGTTTTCCTGGCTTTTCTGTTCAGAAAAATATGGAAACACTGCAACAGGAAAGAAGGTGTGTTATTACCACAAACATCATTTCTCTGGATTACATATTATTTAAATTACTATTTATTTGTAATTAAAATACATAAATATTCTTAGTGTCCATCACAATTATAATAATTAACTATTTATTTTAAAAATCTTTCAATTTGTTGTGAGAAATTGTTTTCTTTTAGTTGATGTTTTTCGTCATCCATCATCCATCAGGTCAAAGAGGGTACGATGGCTTATAAGACGGAGGCCCCTGTGGCTCCGCCTACCACCTTCAAGACCCCCCAACCAGATGTCCAGAAAGATGCAGGAACGGCAGAGCAAGAAAAAAAGATGAAGAACGAACCGGCGCCGCAGACGGGGGAGTACGGATATATCGTCACCAATCAGAGGTGGAGTATTTCCTCTGAGTGTCTCAACCAATCAGAATCACTTCATGAGGATGAATGAATGAATGAATGATTGGGGGATAGTGTTTTTCAGTTGTTTTCATCTTTTGAGAGGCTGCGGTTTGTGTGCGCGTAAAAGAAGAAAGTGTGTCTGTGTGTTTGTGTATTCATGTTTATGCATGTGTGTGTGTGTGTGTGTGTGTGCTTGTGTGTGTATGCGGTCTGTCACTACAGCCTCCTCCGTCTGAACGACGGGTTTCAATTGTTGGAGCGTCTGTCAGAGAGCATCGGCCTCTCATTTGCCTTCTTCTTCAATATCAGGTAGGATGGGATCGGATGTGTGACCTTTGACCTGCGTCTCCACCTCATCGACTTCCATCACTAACGTCATGTCTGAAATTAAATGCAACAAACACAAATAGAGCACAGATGTTAAAATACACAAAAGACTCCAAAGTCTAAAGGAGTCGTGTCTGAGTTCAGAGTAAATGTCCTCAGGTTCCTGCTAAACGTCCCGGTGGATGTGTTCTTGTATTTGTCCTCTGCAGTGTGGTCGGACCTGCCATCACCTTCCGGATCAGGCCGAACCCCAACAACATGACAGTCGGAGACGTGGCAGAGAAAGCCGGTAAAGATGCTGTCACTTCAAAACGGTGGAATAAAGATGGCGGAAATAAAACAGGAAAAAAATGATTCCTTCATTCAGAGATGTTCTCACCTTTGTTTTTATTTGTGCAGCAGCAGAGAAGAACCTGATGGAGACGGAAATGGGCCTGACGGTGCTGCAGAGCGGTGTTGGAGAGGTGGGTGGTGTTCCTGAAATATCAAATGACTGCTAACCTGCTAATGAACACTTCTAGATGCTTTTACTTTGAAAGGGTGAGTTTTACCCTGGTGTTATTTGAAGTGAGTCTAACTTGTGGGACGTTTATGCACCATGTGGGTTCATCGAGGCTCAGGATAGTTTCGCTGCATCAAGAATTTGGTGAGTGAAAACATCTGCTCCTGGAGGCTTTACTATTTATTATAAGTTGATTTAACAGCTGACAGGAACAGGGGTCACATGTTCAAAGAGTTTCTAATAATCGAGTTTCACTCTGTAAGATCAGGATCATGTGTCTGAACTTTCAGTTCCTTCTTTATCGTTGTTTATTGCTGATTTATTCTCCAAAGCCTGATATGTTTACAACAGCCATGTCGTAGTTCCACCTTCATCGTTTATATAAAATTAATATTAATACTAATACTAATGATATAATACTGCAGTTTTCTTGTGTTCTTTCTGGGAACCCCATCGGTCCTCCACCCACATGAATGAAGCCCATTTCTTGTTTCACACTGAACCCGACTGGGCCCCTTTATAATAGCAGGTGACAGAGCCTCTCCGCCCCCACCAAGCTCCCACGTCTTTCAGATAACACACACACACACACACTTGGATAGAGCGCCTCACATTCCTGAAGCCCGTGGAGAGGAAGGAGGACCTAAAAGGCCAAGAGAGAAAATTCATCTGAGAGAGAGGTGGAGAGGAAGGGAGGAGGGAGATATTAAAATGTGTGCTCACAATTTTATAAAATACGCATGTGAATATTTTTAAATTACCTGAAATATGATTAAAACAAGTGAATATAAATATATACAGTACATAACAACCTTTTCCTCTTCCCCTCCTTTTCCTCATACTTCCTTGTTATTCAACCAATCATCTCTTCTCTCCTTGTTGTCTCTCCCCGTCGCCACAGAGGAATGATGGGAAGGTGGCGCCCCTGGTGGCCCGTGTGCAGCCCGGCTCCCGCTGGGTGTTCGCCACGCTGGTGGCCATGGCCTGCATCGGCACCATCCTGGCGACAGCCATGACCATTGCTTGCCTACGTCACCACGCCCACAGGCTGGCGGCGAAGAAGCTGGGTCTGGGCCCGGAGGGGGGCAACTTCAGCCACCAGGAGTACCAGGTGACGGCGGCAGATGTGTCCTTCTGATGAGCGATCAACGGACGTTTCTTCAGACGTATGATAAGTAAAGACTAATACAGCAGTGTGGTAAAACTCATCAGGACCTGTGTCGCCAGCACATGGCCTCCAAAGGTGCCTTCGGACGTCTGGAGGCCGCTGCCCTCGGCGCGAGCAGGGGTGGAGCTGCAGGAGGCGGAGGAGGATGTGGAGGTGGGGCAGTGGGAGGCGGAGGTGCCGACTCCAGGGTGAGCAGCGTGTCATCCCAGTTCAGCGAAGGAGCTCAGCCCAGTCCCAGTTCCCACAGCAGCACGCCGTCGTGGTGCGAGGAGCCGGCACAGGCCAACATGGACATCTCCACCGGTCACATGATCCTGGTGTGTCCTGGTTCTGACATCATCAGGGTGAAGCTGGTGAGCACAAATTTGTAATAATAACACGTTTCACGCCTCAGGCCTACATGGAGGATCACCTGAGGAACAAGGACCGTCTGATGAAGGAGTGGGAGGCTCTTTGCTCCTACCAGGCCGAACCCAGCGCCGTCTCGGTCGCGCAGAGCGACGCCAACGCCAAGAAGAACCGCTGTCCCGATTCTGTGCCCTGTGAGTCCCTGCAATCCACTAACCGTCCACTTTAAACCCATTAAAGTGTTCAGGGGAGTAGAAGGAGAATCCTGATGGTTAAAACCTGCTGTTACTTTTCAGACGACCACTCCAGGGTGAAGCTGAAGGTGGAGAACAATCCGTCACGCTCCGACTACGTCAACGCCAGCACCATAGTGAGTGTCGTTCCTGTCATAAATGTTCCTATTTCACTCAAATCCTTCATCCCTCAATAATCGATCCATGAAAATCTGATGTTGCTTCATGTAGGAGACAGAGTTCCTGATGTGTGAACTTTGACCTGTTGTCCCACCCCCTTCCAGATTGAGCACGACCCCCGGATGCCGGCCTACATCGCCACGCAGGGCCCCCTGTCACACACCATCTCCGACTTCTGGCAGGTCGGTGAGACGTGAAGCTCTGAAAAAACAACAAAGATGATTATTTCTAACATTTATGTTCTTTTTATCTTTATTTATTTTGAATAAAATTTAATTCCCCACACCATACACCCACAGACGGCCAATCAGATGTAGCCCTGATCAAATTTGTTCCTCCTGTTAGAGATGAGAAAGTGTGTCCTTCTGGGTTAACGTTCATGCTGCCGTTGATGTAGATGGTGTGGGAGAACGGCTGCACCGTGATCGTGATGATGACGGCTCTGGTGGAGGATGGAGACAAGCAGTGTGACCGCTACTGGCCTGATGAGGGCTCGTCCCTCTACCACATCTACGAGGTGAGACCCCGGATGTCTCCGGGGGCTAATCGACCTGTCAGAACACTTCAGCAGCCGGATGTCATTCTGTCCAGGTCAACCTGGTGTCAGAGCACATCTGGTGTAATGACTTCCTGGTGCGCAGCTTCTACCTGAAGAACGTCCAAACGCAGGAGACCAGGACCCTCACCCAGTTCCACTTCCTCAGCTGGCCAGCTCAGGGCATTCCCACCTCCACGCGCCCTCTGCTGGACTTCCGCAGGTACTGCAGCCCCAAACTTGTAGAACTTCACTCCACGGAGACACACGAAAGATGAAGCAGGAAAATGTGACCTAATCTTATTAAAATAAACTATTAGAAAGACATTTGAGACGAAATTAAATGAGCACAAACCTCAGGCTGTCCCTCCTCTCTTCTCATCCTCCCACCTGTGCGATGGAGATCAGCAGGTTTATGGTCAACATGTCTGTCTGTGTCATTCTTGTGGTTTGCAGCTAGTAGTCTGGTCCAGTTGCATAGTCACAAAAATGATCATGGACTGATGTGGCTGCAGCGGGAGGTCAACCTCTCTATATCTATCTATCTGTCTATCTATCTATCTATCTATCTATCTATCTATCTATCTATCTATCTATCTATCTATCTATCTATCTATCTATCTATCTATCTATCTATCCATCCATCCATCCATCCATCCATCCATCCATCCATCCATCCATCCATCCATCCATCCATCCATCCATCCATCCATCCATCCATCCATCCATCCATCCATCAGCTGATTATTTAATCATTCATTCATGAAAACGGTCCACTCGATTATCGACACTGAAACAGAATCAGGACCAACGGACTCTAGAACCAGTCTGCTACTGGTTGACCTGCAGCTGACTCATCATTACATGAGCCTCCCTCTATCATCGTCATTGTCATCGTCATCACCAGAGCCTTTCGGTGCCTCCCAGATGGAGCCGCTGTCATTTCCATCACGGTGCTGCTGGTTTGTGTGACTGAGCTGGCAGGAAGCTTTACGTGGAATGAGTCATGAAGCAGAGTTAGACCTGCAGAGACAGCAGGGTTACAACCCCCCTCTCGGCCCGGTCCACCTGTTCATGTGTTCCATCTGTTCTCATCCTCCTCTTCATCATGTTTTGTCTGTTGTCCCCACAGGAAGGTGAATAAGTGTTACCGCGGACGATCCTGTCCCATCATCGTTCACTGCAGGTAAACTTCAGCGCCTGCTAAGCTAAACAGATGATGAACCGTAGAGATGTTAACCACACAGGAAGTCTATGTTGCTTTTAATTGAAACATCAGTCAAGACATTTAAGGTGAATTTTATTATTGTTAATTATTAATAAATATATTGGCTAAACTTACAGACTTTTTGTGTTGTTTCTGTAGTGACGGGACAGGCCGGACCGGGACGTACATCCTAATTGACATGGTCCTCAACCGTATGGCTAAAGGTGAGGTTTAGAACATGGGCAATGAAAATAATTCACAAACACCCCAGTGAGAATATAATGTAGTTCTGGGTAGCTTCCGAACCACAGCACGCGTTTAGAACCCGCCTCCAGTCATGTTGAGGACATGTTGTGTGTCCTCCTGCAGGTGTGAAGGAGATCGACATCGCGGCCACGTTGGAGCACGTTCGAGACCAGAGGCCTGGGATGGTTCGCACCAAGGTCAGTGGTTGTCTCGGTAACAAAACCGAGAGTCTGAATACAGACTCCATCATATTGGCTCCTGATGGATCAGGTTGTGGACTCATGGGAGCCTTTCCTTGTCTCCAGGACCAGTTTGAGTTTGCCCTGACGGCCGTTGCTGAGGAGGTCAACGCCATCCTCAAAGCTCTGCCCCAGTGAAACCAGTAGGACCCAGACTGACCTCCAGCTCCTGTGCCATGACCCTCACCCTCCTATCATACCTTGGCTTTTCTGTTTGTGATGATGATGATTATGATGAAGAAAGACGTGTGCCTGTTGGGTGATTCTGAGAAACATTATGATGATGTCAAAAATACCTTATTTTACTTTTGAGGTCAAAAAGGATGCAGGATTCAGGTAGGATGTGTTCAGGGACCTTCAGAAGTGGACAGTACAACATATTTTTCCTCAATCATGTTCCACAAAAATTACAAATCATTAGTGCTAATCTCTCAAATATTATTATAAAATAATAAACGTGAATTTGTGGTAAAAAATTCCTAATAATTGAAAGATGTAAGAAAACATTTCTTTATAAGTTATGTTATAAATTTCTTTTATTATAAGGTCTTTAGTATACTCACTGATGAACAGACAAAAATCCAGAAGGATTTTTAAAAGTCATGCCGCTTTAATCAAGAACTAACACAAAATTCATACAATAAAATTTCATGTCATGTCTGTAATTTCCAACCTAGCTGGCTGCATGTGAACTAGCCATAGGTGGGCTAAACATCAGATTTTCTTCTATTATTCCAGCCTGAAGGCAGTTGAGCTCTAATCTGAACGAGATTCAAGTAAAAATGTTGTTTTACCTCATATTTGTGGTTGACATCTACAGGCATTGTGCTGTAGTTGGGTTGTCTTTTTGGTTGAAGTTAAGGCAGACAATTTATTCAGAGTGACTCTGAAGCATCAGAAGGCTTCAATGATTAGAAACTTAAATGTAAATGATGATCCGACACCTCCCTTCCTACATAAAACACAAACACACATCGTCTGTCTCTTTGTGCCATCGGATCATCGAAATCACTGGATGTATTGTTGTGTACCTCACGCAAGTCAGAAAATTAATAAAAAAGTGAAAACATTAAATGCTATTCTATTGAAACAAGACACTCTATTTTGTATCTGTGAGACCTGAAATAAATCTTTTCGTGTTTAAGTGCTGCAATCACTCCTGTGGGTTTGTGACTTTGTGCCTACACGTCCTGATTGTAGAGCTTTGTTAAAATTAAGTCGGGTCCATTTTCCACAAATGTCTTAAAGGAAGAAACCGCTGGTGATGAAAAAGACATTTGTAGTCTGCCAAATCACTACAAAGCTTATCTCAAAGCAGTCTACAAAATATTTAATAAACTGAAATGAGCAGTGTTGATATTTCAGGGAGAAACATTACAAATCAGAGCCATTGATCTCTGGTCATTTATTCAGACGGTTATTTGTCTCCCTCTTGTGGTCAGAATGAGCAACTACAATTATTCAACGTTAATCCATTTGATATGGTTTCAGATCTACTGAGAACTGCTTGAGGCTAAGTCCATGTGTTCAGTCTAAACCAAAAGGGGAATAAAACAGACACCCAGCCGTGATCTCTTGCGGCCTGAGGCCCGATCAGAGCCCTGTCTAGCACGATACAGAAATTTATTTCTATAAGAGTTAAATAACCTCCTGCATGAACGATGCTCAGTTACTAAACAATCAAAAAAGACAGAAGATAAAGTAGATGAGGAATAAATCAGATTTCCCCACTGTGCGACAAATCTTTTTGTGTTTTCTGTTTGAGATTCAAAAATAAAACTACGAAAATGAAAGCCACACATCAAGTCATGGTGGGTAGCGCTGTCGCCTCACAACACGGCGGACACGGGTTCGAGTCCCGCTCTGTGCGGAGTTCGCATGCTCTCCCCGTGTCTGCGTGGGTTCTCTCCGGGTTCTCCAGCTTCCTCCCACCTCCAAAAGCATGCGCTTTAGGTTGATTGGCCGGTCCCAAATTGACCGTAGGAGTGAATGTGTGTGTGAGTGGTTGTTTGTCTCTGTGTGGCTCCGCGGTACACTGGCGTCGTGCCCGGAGTGTCCCCTGCCTCACGCCCTGAGACTGCCGGGATAGGCACCGGCTCCCCCGCGTAAGCGGATTAAGCGGTTAAGAAAATGACTGACTGACATCAAGTCATGTCCTCAGAATATTCCCTTCCCTACCAGAAACTAACATATACTGTTCACACCGCCAGGACGTAGAACCATCCCACCAGGGATGTAGAACACATCAGCATCGTGGTTCACACAGGTTTGTTTTCCAGCGTGAGTTGCCATAGTAACAGAGCATAAAATAAATGAGACTGACCCGGTTCTTGCGATAACCCGGCTTCATGGGTCAGGTTGCTGGTGTCGCACACACAATCAAACGCTTCATGCAAGAAGAAAAAATCAAAAAAATCTAAGAACATCTCAACATTCATTCAGTGCATCTGTTGTTTATTCATTTATATATTACTTATTTGTCCTCTTGAAACAAACTTGTGGTTCATGCTTCAGTTTTCAGCACAAATGAAAACATTCAGGAATAAGAGATGAAAACACAACAACATGATTAATTTGGGGCGAGATGATTCACTTTATCTCTGAACTCATGCGTTCATGAACTCTTTTCATTTGGTATCATTGAAACGTTTTATTCCAGCATACATTCAATCATGTACCGATCAACGTTTAGCGGCGTCTTCTCCAGGTGAGACATTTCAGGCTACCGGAGCGGGTCAGGAACCTTCAGGGGCATCGACCTCAAACCTTCTGAGTAAAGTTCTCAGGGAAAACGCCTTTAGCTGAAATATCTTTGTTTTGCAACCAGTGAGACTCCTTCACCCCCAGCAGCCAGCCGTCGTCCTGTAGACACAGGTCCAAAACCAATAATCATGTACTGATCTGAATGAGACGCTTGTTTTTTTATTAGATTAGAATAGATTCAAGTTTATTGTCATTGCATAAGTAACAGGTACAAAGTAACAAAATGCAGATTGCATCTAGCCAGAAATATTCATAGTGCAGAGTATGAGAGCTATACATATATATATGAACATACATGTATTGTGGTGAGTATGTACAGGCTACAACCAGGCTATGACTACGAAATACAGTATGGTCCTCCACCGACCTGTTCGTCTGGGGTGTCAAAGGCCAGAGCCAGAACCACGTCTCCGGTCTTCAGCTCCAGCTCATCGTTGTCGGTGGCGGCGTAATCATGGACGGCTTTGACCTGCAGGAGACATTCAAACGAAAGCGTTTTAATGGATAAGAACATTAACTGTTGGAAGATGAAGATTCAGATGTTTGACCTTGTAGAGGAACCCTGGTGGGACGTCACCCTCGGAGCCGCTGGTCGCTGCAGCCTGCGTTACAAACAAACAGGAAGTTTTTGTGTTTTCGTTGGGGAAGTCTAACAAAGGGTTAATGTGATTGGTCGGATGTGTGAGGAGGGAAAAACGAAAGGAGGAAAAAAAGAGTTCTGTCATGGATCGTTTCTTTCCGACGCTGCTCCTGTCCCCCCTTTGACTCTACCTGGTCCCCTCCATCATCCCCCCAGCCCTCCTGTCCCACCGGGGCGCCATCGTCGTCCCAGCTGGGTTCAGGGTATGAACAGGCGCCGTAGACTCCGCCCTCTGACCAGCCCTCCTGACCCTCGGCTGTGTCTGTATCATCCCACCCGGGGTGGGTGTAACTCTGGGGTTCGCTGTCGTCGTACCCCCAGCCCCCTGGGGTTTCCTCCGGGTCCTGGTCTCCATACTGGTCTGTGCTGGTGTGCTCTCGCTACCAAGGGTTCAGGGTGTTAGGGTGTGGTTGGGTTGTGGAGGGCAGGAGGAAGTGGGGTTGGATCAGTCGGGACGGGGGGTTTGAACGACAGAAGAAGTTTCAAATATTCAAACTCATCGCTGCTGACTCAAGAAAAAAAGAGACAGGAAGTCCAGCTGTCCAACGAGGACACAGGAACCCATGCTTACCCACGAGTCCCAGGACGACGCCTTCCGTGTAGCAGAAAGAGACAGAACGTGTGAAATGAGAGTGAGGAAGACATAAAAGTCTTCACATGCATCATGAATCTGAATTTTCATCAGCCATGTAAACCCCTGAGAAATGTTTCTGTAGGATGTTTTCAGCTCCTTTTATTGTTCCTGTTTTAGTGGCGGCGGCGTTGGTGGACGTCTCAGGCTTTTATTCTATTGATATTTTTCATGCTTAAAATCAGGGAGGACAGAAAGGTTGTGTCATTCCAAAGAAGAAGCATCTGAAAGAATGAAATACTTTAAAAGCTGCAGGTTTTAAATGTTTCAGCAGCATGCAGAGACATGCAGAGAGAAGCAGAGGACGCCACACAGCCGCTGTCGACATGCAGCCTAGAAGAACACGCCATGATGGCTGTGTGGAGACGACCATTAGATGAGCCAGAGCTTCATCTAAAGAAGTTCTGAAGGGACTCTGCGGACACACTCCTACCTCTGGGGCCCAAAATGTGGGCTGGACTACCTCCACATCCCAGCCCAGCAGGTTTGGCCCAGACTGCTTCACACACACGCACGCACACACACGCACACACACACACAGGTCAGGAGGGTTCAGTATCCAGCTGGAGCTGTTAGCTGGCGAACATGTTCTATTTAGCTTCTATGTAACCTGCAGAACCAGTCAGTCTGATTGATGACTTTATACTATGGGTACGTTCAACTGGGTCAGAGTCAGTCTGACCTGCTGGGATCCGGGGTCCTGGTCCTGGTCCTGCAGCCTCTGGTCCGGAGACGGCGTCAGCTGGGACGGAGGCCGGCTGGGAGGAGGACCAGGCCTCTGCTCCGCCGGGGGTGGGGTCAAACCAAAACCACACATACATGCAGGCGCGGCGAGAAGAGAGGTTAGCGCGACGTTCCGGAAGCCTTCAGGCCTTCATCAGACTCTTCTTCCTCTCCCTCTCTTTCTGGCCTCTGCTCATTTTTCACACTTTTATACAAGCAAACATTCACAAATCAATCAAACACTACGCTTGGTTCCTTTACCTTTGGTGGAGAACCGGCTGATTCGCAGTGGTTGACTTCATCACTGAAAAAAAAGAAGGAGAAAATGAAGAGAAGGAAGGAAGGAAGAAAAAAAACAGAAATGGAACTCATCCCACGTGCAGTTTTCTGCTACTACCACAGGAAGGCGACAAAACGCTCCCAGGAGGACATGCATCAGATCACGTGCAGGTTATAATTAATATTATTGTTATAATCAGGGTTAGAAATGGAATTAAATAAAAGTTAGATTACTTTCTGTCAGTAAATCAATCAAGTTATTGATGAAACCAAGCGTTTCAGGCTCAGCCAATGAGGATCAAGGTTTTAACTAGCATGGTTTACCTCCTGGCACCGTCTTCTGTCTTTGCGGCTGCACCTTTTCTGCAGTGGAGGGGTATGAGGGATGGGGTAGGGAGGGTCACTGTTTTCATGTATTCTCATAAAGTCTGAAAATCTTAGAAGTGATCTGTGTGCTTACTTGAGCTCCCGCTGCTCCTCCAGCTTGGTCATGATGTCGTTCAGGTTCTGGCTGAGCTAAAGACAGTTCAGTCAGCCAATAAATCTGCTGATCAGCCTAATCAATCAATCAATACATCCATTGATCGGTCCAGTCACAGGATCTGCTGGACTCACCTTGCTCATTTCCTTGTGGAACTTCTCCTGATGACCTGCCAGACTCTGGAATGTGTTAACATAGATGCCAACACGACTGCAGACACACACGCACACACACACACACACACACACACACACACACACACACACACACACACACACACACACACACACACACACACACACACACACACACACACACACACACACACACACAGGTCAAACATGTAAACTGGATTCTCACAGACCTACAGAAGAACAAATGTCTCTCACTTGTCCCACAGGACTGGAAGCTCGTCCTGGAGCTCCACGTTCAGCTCCTCGTAGATCTTCTGAGCTCGACCCAGATCCTCCTCTGCCTACAAACACACACACACACACACACACACACACACACACACACACACACACACACACACACACACACACACACACACACACACACATACACAGGATCTTAATATTTTGTTGTAGTGATTATGGGTGTTGTCAATGAGCGGTGCAAACCAGACCAACACATGCAGGAAACAAAGTGTCAAACTTTATCGATAGCTGTGACAAAAACAACACCAACAGGAGTTTGGATCGGGGACTGGATGCTCCTCAGGTTCTGGACTCATGATCAGCATCAGTTCAACAACAACCAGTTTTTGTCTGGAATCTGTGAGAACAAAAATGCCGACTTGATAGGAATGGCATTAAAGGTGTCTGAAGAACGTTGATGTGTTGGAATGATGCTGCTAACGCTGCTAAGGCTAATGCCTGAGGACTGTTGTGATCATGTGTCGACAGCCTGAGGAGGTCAGGGGTGAGAAAGACGAAGGTCAGTGATGAACCAGAGTGTCACCTGGTTGTAGGAGAGGTTAGTCTGAGCCACCTGGTGGGCTGAGATCAAACCCTGAGCCCAGCTGGGAGCCGCCATCTCCAACAGGGCCGCTGGCTAACCACTCACACCATGCAGAGGAAAGAGAGAGAGAAGAGAGGAGGAGAGAGAGAGAAAGAGAGAGAGAGGAGGAGGAGAAAAGAGGAGAGTGGAGAGAAGAGAGGAGAGGAAGAGGAGAGCCAAAGCAAACGGTTCATGACAAACTCAAACATGTTAATAATCAATCAGTTAATCAATCATTCATCAATCAATACTGTTTGGACTTTAGGGGGTGTGACGAGTAGCTGCACCAACTTCAGTCCAAACACACACACACAGTGGTGGTTACCTTGGCAATCTTGGCCTCGTCCTTCTTCTTGCCTTTCTGTAGGGAGGCAAAGTGATGCCTGGCACTGTCGAAGTCCACCATCTTCCTGTCGCGTTTGGCGATCCGAGCCTGCAGCAGTTGAAACAGGATCAGTTTGACGCTGCAGTGGCTAGTCCATCCCATAATCGTCAAACATTTTACCGAACTGATTCATCTATACAGTCAGGAATACCAGGAACGGGTTAGAGTGGGGCGTTTCCCCATTGTCATTCACACCTTGATGTCGGGGAACTGAGTCAGGTACGCGTCCATCGTGCTCAGAGGTTTGTCCATCATGTTCTGGTGGTAGTCCATCCACAGCGTGTCCGTGTCCTGGAACACACAAACATGACATCATCTACTGGTTCTGAACCAGTGCTCCCCACCTGAGGCCCAACTGGAAACCATCGACTGTCTCTCCTCTGTTGGAGGCAGTTGATCAATAAGCCAATCAGTGATCAATATGTTCCTATACTGTGAGACAGATCAGACATTTTCATCCTGTGGTTCAGGGACCTCCAGTGCTGTTTACCTCCAGGTTGTTGTCCATCTCCTTCTCTATCATCTCCTTCAGGGAGGAGGACAGATGCATGCAGTCAGAAAGAGAGAGAGTGTTAGAAGGAGGAGGAACGAGGAGGAAGAACGGGGAGGAGGGACGAGGAAGAAGAGGAACAAGGTTCAGAACAACAAGGATGAAGAAGGAGGAGGAATGAGGACCAACCCACCCATCCACACACCAACTAATACAAAACAAGACTGTCTTGACAAATAGGAAATGGTCACAGGTTACTTCCTGATGAACTCACCTCTGCCAGCGCGTCCATCTCCTCCTTACCAAACCATTCTGGTTCATACATCTCAGCCAGACAGTCCTGAAGCCGCCGGGACGCATCGTGCATCGCTGGAACACACAGAAAGTCACACATCACACCCAGGAAGTCACACCATCACACACAGAAAGTCATATGTCACACACAGGAAGTCATAAAAAACATACAAGAAATCACACAGGAAGTCACACTATCACACACACGAATATCTCTCTCTGTGTTTTCTTAAATATGACAGAGGATGATGATGATGATTTTTTCACTATGTCTCTTTTTCAGTGTGTGTGTGTGTGTTTGTGTGTAGTGAGTCTTAACCCTGCACACGTGTAACACCGGCGATCATACAATGATGACTCACTTTTCACTGCTGTCAGGTAGGCCTTCAGATCTTTATGTAGTTTGGTGCCTTCATTCTGAGATGATAGACGAGTTTAGAGTGATTAAAAAGAAGTAGACACAACATTAGAAACAGTGGCAACAACAATAAAACCAGTAGAAAAAACAGTAGAAACAACTGTTTCTACTGTTTTTCTTGTTTCTATTGTGTTTTCTACTAGAAACCACAATAGAAACAAGACTAGAACAACAGTAGAAACTATAGTAACAGTATAAACTATTGTTTATGTTTATCTGTCTTTTCTCTCTGCCCTTCACAGAGACCCTTCACGCACCATCTGCTTATTGAAGTTGGCCACCATCTCCTCGAAGGCGGCGTCCCGGGTCTCGTCTGCTTTACCAAGCTTCTGCAGGACCTGAGGAGACGACCACAACCAATCAGAAACCGATCACAAAAACGACTACAACCAATCAGAAATCAATCACTGTAATGACCACAACCATTCAGAAACCAATCAGAGATGACTAAAATCAGAAATCAATCACTGTAATGACCACAACCAATCAGAAACCAATCACAGAGATGACTACAACCAATCAGAAATCGGTCAGAAATTACCACAACCAATCACAAACTCATCACAGAAATGACCACAACCAATCAGAAATCAATCACAGAGAGACGACCACAACTAATCAGAGACGACCACATCAAAAACCAATCAAAATCCAATCCACTAATCTATTGATCTGTGTGATTCGGGCCACTGAGTGTTCCAGAACCCACATTAAAACTGGTTCTGTAGAAATGACACGCCTGACCACATCTCTGCTTCCTGCCAGAGGAGAGGTCAAAAGTCAAAGCCTATTTAATATTTAGATTTTGTATTATTACAGAAACCTGGACGTTATTGCCGCCGTGCATTGGACAAGGTCATTGGCTAATCTGGTAGGGGTGCGGGGGGGTGTCAAGCCTGTAGCAGCAGCACCTGCTCACTTAATCCTGTGACAGACACACAAACCGGATCACCATGGCGACAAGGGACTTCCCCGACACACACACACCAACTTATGCACTAGTATTTAAAATACACAGCTAGGGTATGAACCCAAACCCTACCCCTAACCCCCCCACCAGGGCCAAGGCACGCCTCTGAGTATTAACACTATTTATTAGACGCTTCGTTCAGGTACAGTAGGACAGCCCAGCCCTCTTCATCAGATACATCAAAATCCTCACCTATGTTTAGAACAACACAACTGTCGTATCCATTACAGCCCAGCTCCTGTGGCGCTCAAATGTCTCACGGTGCATTCAGGTGATTCCAAAAAAGTCTGGAAAGATTTCATGACACCAGGATGGTCACCTGGTGTGTGTGTATGTGTGTGTGTATGTGTGTGTGTTTGTGTGTGTGTGTGCGTGCGTGTGTGCAACTACTGTCTGTCTCCCATTGGTGTTTCATTTCAAACCCCAAAAATACACACACACACACACACACACACACATTCTGTAGGGTATTAAGGGTGATGAGGGGGTGGCCTATAGATAGAAACAACCCCCCAGCACACACAAAGCTCAGCCCACAGCAGTGAAGCATGCTGGGAGACTTGGTGGGAGGGACAGGTGTGCAGAACAGGACATTTGATAACTTTAGAATCAAAGAGCTAAAAATAAAACAAGGGAAAGTAATGGATTACAGTTCCTACTGACAGGAAGTATTCTGATTACACCATTCTTTAGGAGTTTTGTTATATTTGTGTGGTGAGATGTTTTTATTCCCTTCTAGTTTCAGCCAATCAGACTTCATCTCCGACCCCCTGAAAGCCGGGTGTGCCAGTGGAGCTGCCTTCAAACCAGCGTCACTGGTTTTCACTGACAGGTTCACGCCCCCTTAAAACTGGTTTCAACATTCTAGAACCTGAAGGACTGTCAGAACTGTAAGGTTATTATTGTGTTTTGTGAACACATCGGGTGCTAGGGGTGTCCCCTGGGGGGGCCTTTGGGCCCTGCTAGTGTCACTGGGTCACCCCTCTTTGACTCCCAGCTCCACTCCGGATCTCCAGCTGCTCCCTAAAGGCCACCCATCCCACCTCCCTCCACCGTCACCAGTGACGGAACTTTTCCCAGCATGCTTAGACAGCTGATCAGTTCCTGAGAGGGTGACATCACATCGCCATGGCAACACGAGAGGTACCAGCAGAATCTCAGGATCATCCTGAATCCAGTTGTGTGCAAAAAAACAAAACAATGTGAAACAATTCAACATTATGAGCAGAAGAACACTTGATGTCGAAACACTGACTCCATCATCATCATCATCATCATCATCATCAGTGATCAGTAAACACCGATGTCATCTCCCATATCATGACATCAACAATCACAAAACTTAACCACTTGACCTTTATAAAGTGCTAATGTTGAGCAGGATGTATTCCTGTCAGTATCCTGACCCTCTCCCTCCTGATTGGACGGGACAGATGCTGGAGTGTGACAACAGGAAGTGAACGTTCAGCTGAGGGGCGGCGGACGGCGTGCCAGCAGACAGACAGCTGAAGCTGACGCTCCCCTCCTCCACCTCAGCCAGCCTTCAGGAGGAAGATGATACTCTGACCTTCCTCTTTATTCAGAGGTTCGGTGTTGCCTGTGAGACATTCACTGCCTTCAATGCTGCCTTCAAGGACCGCTCAAAAGTTTAATTCTCTTCTCTATCTGCTGCAGGCGAATGTCCTCCAGACAACTAAATTTGATCATTTATTTCAACTATTACTCTGTCATTCGTTTTGTAGCTTCTACTGCTGGATAGACAAGATATTGATGGAGTAAATATTGATAATTTATGCTGGCAGAAGAACAAAAACTCTCTGATAAGCATCCGGAGGAGCAGCGGTTTGAAATATCATCTCCGTTCTGTGTGAGGCTGTTCTTTCAGATGGAATTCTCCCACTGGAGCTTCATGTATGTTGATTCTCCATCCCATCACTCCAAACAGAAAAGCTGCCGAATGAGAAGAAGCGTTTGGCTTCTCACGTCTGACCACGTTAGCGCCGAGCTAACATTTCCCTCCTGCTTCCAGTCTTTCTGCTAAACTAAGATAATACCAGCACAGGTCCTCAGCACAGACATAACAGAACATCCCCGTGATTCCATAAACCAACACTCGTTGATTTGCAGCACTTTTAGAAAAATTATTCAGATCTAAATTTAAAAAGAAGCAGCTGCTGGAGGAGTGACGAGGGGAGGGGTCAGAGGTGGAGCAGCCAGGCTGTTTTAGGTTCAAACCAGAAAGACCACCTGGGAGGAATTCACCCAGAACAAAAAGGAGTTAGTGCATGAAACCAGACTGACGAGCCTCCTGCTGGAGGAGGAGGTGATTAGAGGGTAAAACCTCAGCAGGCTTAAACAGGAGCGATTAGGACTGACGAGAATAACTCAGAGCCCAACTGACTGTAAAAATCAAAGTTTACATGGTCTGTCTGAACAGGTCAGTTTTATTAAATCCCATCATGTATCACTCCTTGATGCCAAATGGCACAGTTTAAAGATAACTGCAAAGCTTTAACTTCACAGATGAGGAAAAAAAACAAAACAAACTACAGTCCAGGCGTTTTGGCTTTAGTATGAAAGGCTTCAGGTCTAAGTTAGTGCTGCAGGTTGTTCAAACGGTGTCATTGTCCCGGGACATGTGACCCAGTGACGGGGGGGGGTGGACAGGTTTCAAAACGTTCCACAGATTCTTTAATGCGGTAAAATAAACTGCGGTGGAGAAAAACCAATTCATTGGTCGACGAGTAAAGTCAGACCTCATGACGTCATCATCATTAGGTAAAAGAGCGGTATTTGAAGGGGGAAAAAAAGTTGATGTGACGTCACGAGTTTTACCTTCTCCTGCGCTCTGGTCAGCCTCTTCTGGACGTTGATGGCCAGTTTCCCTGCGGTGACGCCTTTCCCTGTCTCGGCCATGTCGCGCAGCGTGGAGGGCTCCCCACGGAGGAGTCAGGAGCAGCGAGGAAGAGGAGGAGGAGGAGGCGAGAAACGCGCTGAAGGAGACCCTTCCTTGCAAAGCCCTCGGTTGTGGCTCGGTGCGCGTCGCTCCAGTCCGGGCGGCTTCTGAAGGGCGCGACGCGTAATTTAATCCGGAGAGTGTGTGAAAAAGAAGAAAAGCTCGGAGATAAAGTCCGGTCCCGTCCCGGTGTCGAGCCTCACCGTTAATTGATAAAGACTTGAGCTCGATATGTGGACATATTAGGTTTCCTTCTCAGTCATCCTCTTAAAGGCGTAGCAGGTTGTTATTATTAGCCGACATCTGTTGCATTCATGCAACTGGTGCGTGTCCCTCTTTACGCACGGCCGCGTTTAGTCCGGGGGCTCCACCGGCCTGAGCCCCGTGCGCATTCACCACTCCTGTCCCATCGATGGTGCGTTCACGCGTCAAACGGACAATAACAAGACGACACAGCTCATTTCCATAGAATTTAATTTCAAAAATAAATCTTTAATATCTCTTCAGCCTCATAACTCCATAAACATTTAGAATTTTTTTTTCATGACATTTAAATACATCCTATCATTTCTCTAAAACGTCTTTATTCAACAGGATCCAGGACTATCAACCTAAATCCTTAAATATTCACCTGGAAATCCACTAATTTACCAATTCTTTAAAGTAACTAAGATACTGGAGTAATGGATTACTTGTGTGTTGAAGTGAAAGTCGTTACCATTTATTCACTTTTTTTTACACAACCCAGTTTTCAGTTTGAGGTGTTGTTCAGGTTTGGACAATTCAGGTGCAGCCTATTGACTTTTAAAGATGATCTCACCCCAAATGAAGATATTTTAAAGAGTAATCAATAACTTAGTGACTTTGATCAAGGGCCTTTCATTAATGAACAGCTCTGTGTCTCCCAAACCAAACTGTTGACTTTTATAGTTTCAGGTTAAGGTATTTTAAGGGATGATGTTTCTTGGTGATTTCAGAATGTAATTGTCATAAAACCCAGAGAGACACCTTTGGTCTGTTCGCGTTGGGTCCGTTTGTTTAGCTTTGATGCAGCGGCGTTCATTTATCCGTGTCAGTTCACTGAAAACTCCCATCAGGCCTCAGCAGGAACCACAAACGCCTCCCATTTTGTTCCTCTCTTTTTAAGTTCTTGTCTTTAGAACCCGCCTGTGTTTCCCGTCCTCACCTGTCATCCTGAGCCACTCCCAGTGGGTGGAAGCATCCTGAGTCCAGCAGCATCCTCCCCAGCCAGTGTAGAAGCTGTGAGTACCAGTGGATCCCATCACTGGGGCCCCCAGTGGAACCAGTCCACCTGTGGATCAGCCTTAGTGGGGAGAAGGCCCAGTGGGCCATGGAGTGATGCTTGACAACGGCGTAGCAGGACGTCACCACCCCGTCCACCACCAGCGTCCCCTCGTGGGTCAGCGGCGCAAACGCCCCCCTTCTACTCCTCACTTTGACTTCGGTGATTCGGGACAGACGTCCCTCACCCCGCTGCTGACCTGAGGCCCCGCCCGACACCAGCACACACTGTCCAGGCCGGGCCTCGCTGGCATAGAGAGTCCTGAGGCTGCCGGGGGCCGACGCCGCCCCCTCTGAGCAGTTCCTGTCACTCACAAACAGCAGGTGGGCGGCGGTGAGCGAAAGGAGGGGTCCTGCTTCCGTCTGCAGGACATAGAAGAGCTTCCAGGTCACGGGGTCGCGGTCCAGGAAGGTCAGGACTTCGCTGTAAACCAGTTCCCCGCTGCCATCGCTGCCCGCTGAGGAAAGGACTCGTTCCCCGGGTCGCAGGTCACTGATGGGCTTCTGGCCGCCGTCCTCTAACGTGACCAGAGCCTCGCTGGGGAAACACCCTCCGGATTTAGCTGCCACTGAGTGGTCTGAGAGAAGAAGAGGAGACAGGAAGTCACACGGGACGGCAGCACACAGGTCCTTCTGCTAACATTCAGAGTGAAAACATCTCTTTAGTCTTCGTGCTGTACTCCAGAACCTTTTCCAGCACTTTTGGCTGAAAAGTGAATTTTTTTCTTGTTCAGAAAGACGTCCAGGAGCTTCAAAGTGACGTTTGAGGACCATCTTTAATCTATCTGGGGGTAAAT
Organism: Antennarius maculatus; assembly: GCA_013358685.1. NCBI lineage: Eukaryota > Metazoa > Chordata > Actinopteri > Lophiiformes > Antennariidae > Antennarius > Antennarius maculatus. The sequence continues at coordinate 5,424,570 of CM023629.1, forward strand.
ATTCGGGGAGGGAAGGAAAGTCAAGGCCAGGTGATGAGATAAGTCACCTGGAGGAGGAAGAGGAGAATAGGAAATCAGCAGCAGGTGAATCACCTGAACAAACACTAGTCCCTTTCCCACGAGGGACGCGTTCCGGCCACGGGGTGGGGCCCAATCACGGCTCTTGTCCTAGTCTGAACTGATCGATCATATTAATGACCTCCTGCCTTGCTTTCCGCCCCGCTGCTCTTGTCCAGGGTTCTGGAGCTCTGCTGCCCCCTACCGGCCGCCTGCCTTCACCGACCCGGAGGTTCTCATCATTTCACTGGTCAACAAGTTTGTTTCTTTATATTTTTAGAAAAAAGAGGAGAAAAACAGAGAAAAATACCAACTTGATTGATTGGTTGCCTTTCTGATCAAGTCAAGGACTGGGCCCTCGCAACCCGATCTGGGAGGGAAGGAGAGAGGAGGAGAGGAAGGAGAAAGAGAAGGGAGGGGGAAAGGAAGAAAAGGGAGAAGTTACCACTCAGCGTTAAACGTGTCGGGGGGTTCAACTCATTCTGACACGACTGTGTGACTTTTATCACGTGTGTGTCATGCTACCTGCACACGTGTGGTTCTGAACAGACACTATGTTGAACAGTGACTCCTCATATGGGCATGTGGAAGTCAAGGATGGGACAACACAGCATTTTGAGCTGCTATGACATCTTTTACTTTAATTTTTTTTTTTTTTTTTTCCCCTGCTGACGTGAACATGTTGAACCTTTCTGCTGATAAACCTGCAGCCAATCTCCTCTTCGTATTAACGTGCAACATACGCCTGGTGATGTTTTCTGGGTGAGACGAAGGTCGAGTACATTAAAATGGAAATGCAATCAGTCGTCGTCTGTTGTTTAGACTCACTGACAAACACGACATTTAAGTGGTTTTGAGGCAATGCAGGGTTTTTGTTTTCCCTTTGGAAAGGAACTTTATGCAGATTCATGACACGTTCCCCTGGTTAAATCACTCCAGCGTTTTTTTGTGAAGAAATGATGAATCTGCCTGCAGGCCAGGAAAGACAGCAGGAAGGGAAGAAGGGAGAGCAGCAGAGGAGAGGATGAAAACAAGGAGAGTTAGTGGTCAGGGATGGAGGAGGGAATCAATCACGTGATGAAGGAAGGAAAGATGGACACCTGCAGGTGACGTCATGTTGCTACCTGCTGGAAGCTGCGTCAGGTTAGAGAAGCCGAGGAGGAAGGTGCTGATCATTGGTTAATGGTAACCTAACCCTAACCACCGACATGTTTGTCTGAACACCCCTACACCCCTCCCTCACCTGACTTGACGCTGCAGTGGATGTGGGCCTTGGACTCATAGTAGACCCAGTCGAACCCGGCCTCCACCGCCAATCGGGCCAGCATGGCGTACTTGTTCCGGTCCCGGTCAGAGGTGGTGATGTCCACTGCGCGGCCCTCATAGTGCAGCGACTCCTCCGAGTGGTGGCCATCCTCGTCCCAGCCCTCCGTGACCCGCAGGCGGACCCCGGGCCACAGGTTCATCACGGAGATGGCCAGAGAGTTGAGCTTGTCTTTGCAGCGCTGCAGCCAGACAGAGAAAGCTGATCAATGTCAAGAAATGAACTAATTACTTTAATTCAGTTAAAACTGTCACCTCTGGTCCAACATCAGGTAGAAATCTGTTCAATATGAGACTGAAACCAAATGTCTCATCCGGGACTTGAAGGTTTTTGGTCACATAAAGGTCAAAAAGTCCTACTCGTCAAGTGGTGTCGGTCTTGTTTGACTTACAGGTCTGGTTAAATTAGCGCTGCTCGGGGACGTCTTGTCATTTCCTGCAGCCCCTGAAAGCGTCTCTCAGTGATCGTGAATCTCGGGTGAAAAGTGGGATTAAACGCTATAAACGTCTCTTTCCATGTTGGCTGTGATAAGAATAGCTCGCGGCTCGGTGGCCACAGATGCCTTCACACAGTGTTCACTGTGGATTTTAACTCTTATGTTTTCTCTCCGCGGTCACAGCAACGCGCTGGACTTCATAAATCAGACGAGAGATTCTGTTGGTTTTACTTTCAGGGGATCCAGATCGACGGGGGTTTCTGCGCTAAACCGCTGGCTGCACAAACATTGGACGCGCCGGCTGACAACACACGCCTGTGCGCACCTCTGTGAGTGGGTCATGTGGCGTCTGGGTGTCTTGTTTTATTGACATGAAGTCTCAAATCATCCTCTTATCAAAAGCAATTGTCTGCTGCATTACGCATCAAAATGGACGAGGTGTTTAAATAAAGCTCCTCATCCTTTGTTTTTAACAAGTGCTTTAAAATAAAGGGCTCTAAGAAATGAGCGTTTCTGCGTCGCGCCACGATAGCCGCGCACAGAGGAGTCAAATAGGAAGAAATAAATTGAAAAGTAGCTATAATTAAGGCTCCAGCAAAAGTGAGGCGGCTATTTTTGCACATGTGCTGCGAAAACAAACACAAAAGTAACGCGGAGTAGTAAAGGACAAACATGAGGCTGTCTCCTGCGGCTTGGAGCCCATAAATTGTGCGCAGGTCAGCGTCGTTGACGCGCAGCCGCTCGGGGTGCGCGCTGCGGAAAAAAAGAGCAGTTGGGTATTTGATTGAATCTCAGATGAACTCTGCAGGCATTTTTGATGGGAAAGTTCAGAAAAACACGCGTGAATTAATTCAATAACGTGTACATGTCATCCCTGTTTGCTAATTTTGCGTTAAAAGAGTTGATTTCATGCTTTTGTCCGCGGAAGGCCAGCCGGACTGTGTCGCTCAGGATGGTATTTCTTCTCAGTGCGCGCAGCGAGGTGACAGCTCCAGACGGGAATGCGCACATTCATTCCCCACGTGGGTCTGTGGACATAAGGGCAGCAGCTCGGAGAGGAAGCCCGCGGTCTAAAGAGCCAGATATAAATACTTTATTCCTGGGGAAATTGGGAGTCAAATAAATTCCAGCAGGGGCCACATCAATGACGGTGTCGTAAAAATTTTTGACAGTCCAAAAGGCGACTGTTAAGTCTGGCCAGTCGGGGCAAAAACGGTAAACATGAGTCCACGCTTGACCCGAGCTCTAACCAAATACGACTATTGACTGTTTTTCCACCGACAAACATGATGTTAAACAGAGGACATAGTGTTTTAATTAGCAGTGACCGCTTTTCCATACATTTTTAGATGGGGTTGCCCTCTTTACGCAGGAGCTGCCCACACTGAGCCTCTGAGGGCAGAGCAGAGACTCAAACAATCCAGACACAAACTCCACTGTGACAACAGTCCGATCCGTTTCACAAGTGCTACAAAATCCGATTTAAAACCATTTTTTCCAACAACAGCAAAAACAACAAAAAAGTTTTTAAATCACCGCAGCTGTGTCGCTGCTGTGCTTTAAAATAAAAGTCGCACTAAAACCGTTTATTTCACAGTATATTTGACTCACATTCTTCAAAGTAAATGAACTGTTTTGCTGCATTACTTCTAACTCTGTTTTTGTCAGTTCACACTGATTTTACGAAGCGACGAGCCTTGAGTCAACAAGAATAAGGAAAAGATAAGAGCGCACACGCGTTTGAAGACTGGGCAAAGTGCACAGAGACACGCACTGAAATCCCTTCAGGTTGCTGGAAACCGAAGCTAAACGGCACTACGGAAGCCGGCAGTTACCTGTGTCATCATGCGGTCTGCACCTGTGTTCTCCTCATCCTTGAAGATGATGTCGGGGTTGTAGTTGGGGGTGAGCTCCTTGAAGCGCTCAGAGTTGCGGGTTATTTTCCCTTCATATCTCCCGCTGGCCCCTAAAGTCTTCTCGGCCACGTTGGGGCTGAACTGCTTGTAGACGAGCGGTGCGAGTTTCCGCGGCGGCCGCCTCTTGCCATAGCCTCTGCCCGGTCCACAACCCTCGCTGAATGTCGACAGGAGAAAGGCGCACCCGGCGAGGCACGTCACCAGCGTCTGGAGCAGCATTCCGCTCCGGGGCCGGTTTGTAACCCCCCGGCGGACGTCCAAAATGTCACCACTGAATCTTTTTAATGTGGGATCCTTTTTATAAATCTAGAATGGAGGTATCGGTGCTCCGTTACTCATTTCCGAGCCCCCTAAAAGTTAACATTTCCGGCGCGTAAAAGTCGCCAGTGCGCCTCTGGATGGACCCGTCCTCTGAGCCGCCCGCACTGTCCTGTCCTGCGAGGCAGGGGCATAAATAGGAGACGTGAGTTTATCTTGGCAGACAAGTTCAAAGCTGCCTCTCGGTGTCGAACTTGTGAGAAAGGGGATGCAGACAGACGCGGAGGCGCGCAGTGCGCAGTCTGGTTGCGCCTGCTGGGCACGGCGGTCAAAGGGTGTCCCCGCAGCGGTTTCTGCCTCTCGGTTTGTTCTCAATGCGGAACTGTGGCGCAGGGATGCTGGAATGGAAGAGATCCCACTCCGGCACAGATGAGGTGCCGCGGGAGAAGAAGACCGCGCCCTGTTGGTCCTGCCCTCTGCGCTCCTCTCCTCCCATCGGGGTGGCACAGGCCCCGCAGCCGCCGTCACTCGTTTATTGTCAGTCAAGAGATCAAACACCAAGACACGAGACTGTCCTTTGGACCCTCGTGTTTGAGCTAAGGCGCACGAGGAGAGCAGGTGCGCGCGTTACAGACCTACGCACCGGGACGTCAGTGACGTCACAGTCAATGACAGAAGTTCAGGAGGAATTCAGTATTAAAAACCATCATTTTCGGATCCCGCTGATATCCTACATTTCCCAGAGGTCCCCAAAAAGCTCTGATAGATGAGGAACACGTGAACATCATCCATAGCTTGTTAATTCTCTTCCAGCAAATGTTCTGAAAATGAAAATCTAAATTATTTCTGAAATATGAGCTAGATATTAAAAATAATTTGACAAACTTGCTAATTTCTGAATATTTTATGACAATGGCAGAGGATGGAGCTATTTGACTTTTCATTTTCAGGGAATGATTATTTTTCAAATTGTTTCATTAAAAAAACAGCTAAATTGAATTTTAAAAAAAAGAATGTAGAAAAAATGACACAAGAGGACAAAAGAAAATCTGAGAGCAATAAAATCATTAAATAAGGAGACTTTCTACTATTATTGATGCTTTTTTCTGTGGAAACACCATCACTTATTTACCGGCTGAATCACTGGAAGCTTTGGGAACATTAGCAGGATATTAGTCAGGACGACTCAGAAACGTTTGTCACACAGAAACTCTTGAAATCCAGCAGGTAAACAGTGACTTTCCAACCAAAAACTTCAATAGCATTCCCAAGATGCTGCAACGCCTTGAGTCAACATGTCACCGCGCTCTGAAAAAGGATGGCGGCTGCCCTATCGACCGCTGACGCTACCGCCGTCTGTCTGCAGCGAGAGAAAGAAGCAAGACTTCAAAGTGAAGCTCTGCATGCAAACATGGAAAAAATGTCAATTAAAAAATTTGGATAATTGAACAAATCTAAACAATGGACAAAAACATAATCAAAATAAAACAAATCTTTTTAATCACTTCTTTAAAACCCTCGTAATCCAGACAAATTAAAATATCTAATCGCATTCTAAACGTAAAAGACTTAAGTAAAACCAAATCAATATAAAAATGTAAAAAGTCCATCACAGTTCTTTGTGGTTTGAGTGCGTCTTTCTGCTGCGGCTCATCTGAACAGTCCAACCACTTTCTTCTTCTTTGGTTTGGAGGCTCGCTCAGAGCGGACAGGAAGTGGCTGAAGGGGACAGATGAGAGGTTTAGCAGTAAAACAATCATTAACTTCTTCAAATGAAAATCTGGTCTTCAACCACTTCAGTGAAGGAGCTCTGGGCTCTCAGTGAGTCTTACCTGCTGAACTGCTGGCTTGTCGGCCATCTTGGATCCAGGTGGAGCCACCTGCTTGTCCTGCTGTCTGTCCTCAGCTGCTTCCCTGCCGACAGACTCACCTGGGGGAAGAAATAATTTGTTTGACTGACGTCGTGTCTCAAAGGGAACACGTTTAAACCCACAGGAGGGACGAAATCGGCGGAGACATAAACACACGAACCCATAGACGAGGACAGGTCCGGTCCTCCAGCGGGAGGTGGGGCCTCCTCGGATAGCTTGCGTTTCCGTGCGTTTCCGTGGGCGACGATGGCAGCGTACAGGTGCTGGAGGTTGGGGTCAAAGGTCAGAGAGTCCTGCTGTTCTGAACACAGCAGAGGAAGAGTCTGTAGGGAGGAGAAATCAGACAAATGGACGATTAGACCAGTCTGTCCTCCGGCCTGGACGTGTATGTAGCAGGGATTGTTCTGACATCTAATCGGTTTTCATCCAGCCCGCTTATTTAGATCTACCCCATTGGACGCTCATGAAACAGACCGCCACAGATGCACCTGATTGTCATCAAGAACTCATAGAAAAATGAAAAGAGGAGGTGAAAGAGTTCCTGCATCAACTCGGGTTGCATGGAGGTCCCCCCGGCGGACCACCTGAATGATCAGGTGTGTCAGAGCTCCTCCCAGAGGCTCCGGGCTTTGTTTGTTTCGTGGACCTGTTGTGGAGTCACATGTTTGAGGGGTGAAGCAGGGCGTGTCTGATAAGCCTCTAATCATAGCTGCATTATTGGCACAACTGAGCGCAGGTCGAAATAAATGACACACACACACACACATACACACACACACAGGTGAAGGTAACCACAGGCCTGACAGATAAGGGTGCGTGTAAACTCCGGCGACATTATGCAAACGCACGGTCGACGCGTAGATAAACAGCCGCTGCTCACTGAACTCCTTCTTCTCCCCCCGATGGAGAAGAGAACAAACTCTCCAAATTAGCTCCTCAAATATTGACCGGGAGAAATTGGTGGTCTGCTGCTCGCTGTCAGGGCAGAGGGGCTCCTAAACACACTTTGGTCAGGTTCGGAGGTTTTGCATTGATTTATTTTTGTTATTTGTTTGTTTAAATATCGTAAAAATAAATGTAAATGCTCTTGTGAGGTTTGCTTCTGCTTTGGGCACAGAGGAACCAATGTGAGGGGACAGGAAGAGGAGAAAGCCCACCTTATCCTGTTCTCCCCCCAACCCCCCTCTGGCTGCCAACCAGCGAACGTTCCTGATTTCAAGCATTCACTTCAGTTTGTTTAATGATCGCATTTTAAAGCTCATCCTCTCTTAATGATGAGCAACAGGAAGATCACCAGCCAATCATGTCTCTTGTTTCATTGCTGCGGCCAATCACAGAAAAGCAGGAAATCCTGTTGCTGGTTGGATGCTGCAGAGCTACACCGTGTCAACAAATTGGTGCGACGAGGAGAGGAATAATTGAAGTCGTCTGATATTACTATTGTTTGTTAACCCTGAACAAAACAACAATAACATGATGGTGACGTTGCCTTCAGAATGCAAAGAAAGCCTCCTTTATTTCATTGGAGGAGGAGGAGCGCTGCCACGCCTCTGTTTTATGCTTTGACCAGGAAGATAATGTCAGATCAGTGGCAAAAAGTCATCGACCCCCCACCTGTTCAGCTGAGTCGTGTTCTGGAATGATCCTCCCTGCTTTGATGAGAGAACAAAGTGGAGGAAACAGCGGAGGTGAGGTACGAGCACTCGCTCACCTGGCGGCCACGCCTCCGTACCTGCTCTCTCGGCTGATAGGACAAGAAGTTGCATTGTCGCTGCTGTGCTGCTTGTTGTTCAGGTGGGAGCTCTGGTGCCAGACAGTCTCAAACTCTCTTCTCCTCATCTTCACCTCTGCTGTTGACCTAATGTTTACTCCCCTCCTCCTCCTCTCTCTGAGTGACCTCAGCTTCCCATTCCGAATCGGAGCTTTCATCCCTGAGGGATTGAGGTGATGTACTTGGAAAAAAACTGGAAGACCAAATGGCTAGAGGATGTGAAGAGGATGGACGTGAGCTGAAAACTGTCTGGAGCGGGACCGACACCAGGAGCAGCAATGAACCAGATTCTCTTATGTGCTCCAGAGTCTCCACATCTCCTAGATTCATAAATGAAGACTTTCATCCATTTATTCAGAGCTTTGAGCTGAGGGTTGAGGTCCAAAGCCTCACCTCTAGGACACCATCTTTACTACTGATACTCAGCTCAATCGTCTCAGGTAGATCTTCTGGAGACTCGCTTCATTAAATGTTTGCTTTAAGTCATCCCCTCCCTTGCCGGGGAGGATGAAGCCATTGAAGTGCCCCACAAGTCAAGTTCAGTGCTTTATGATGTCAGATCCTCGCGTCCTCTTGTCTCAAATGTCTTCCATCGTCAGCTGATGGAGGCCTGATGCTGACTCCCGTTCACCACTTCAGTCGCTCTGCAGGAAATGTCACAAAAAAAACCCAGTGTTGGTCTGGCAAGGTCACGTGTCGGATCACACTGCAGCCGTGTTTCATGTTTCAGCTCTCATGTTGCTCGTGATGTCTTTGCGGGACGCCGCACTCGGCCGGTCCAGGCTGGGTCCAGGCCCCAACGGCCCGGCAGCTGACGAGGGGAGCAGCCAGGCCACAGAGGCCTAATTACAGACCCGGATCAGGGACAACCCTGTGGAAACTGTGTGCAACGGACAGGAGGCTGGGAGGAGGAATGACATGACGGTCAATCCTGTTTGGAAACCAAGTTGGAGACGGTCAGTGTTTTCACTCGCTATCCAGGTGGGACATGATTGTAAAACACTCCATCAGCTGCTCTGTTAGAGCGTCAGGGTGTTTAAACACCGTTTCTGACTGGCCAGAGGAGAACCAGAAGCCTGGCAGTGAAGGAATCCATCATTACGTTGAACAAATGATGAAGTTATCAAGCATCAACCCGACAACGGAGGAAACGCACGAAGGCTCTGGAGAGGAACCAACAGCTGTGGAGGGAGAACCAACACCAACCAACCAAGCAACGGTGACGGACGGAGAAGACGTCAGATCGCTGAAATGTATCACTACCTTTACATGAGATTCATCTGAAGATGAACGCTGTGACCAGAAGGCTGATTGTTTTAGTGTTGGCGCCCTCTTCCAGCCGCGCCCTCTTCCCAGCCAGACCCTGAATTCCTCAGAAATGTGAGATAAAGATCCGCTGCTGCTGTTTATGAAAGAAGTCAATCATTGACTGAGGACACCTCTCCTCCTCCTGTCGTTTATTTCTACTCACAATACAGAAGGACAGAATTATCTTCTAGTTTTTCTTCCATGAGATCATTTCTCATCGTCTCAAGGAGCAACAAGTGTTCTGAAACCACTGGACAGATTCTGAGGAAACTCAAACCAATCGTGAAAGAGATGAGAAAGAACGTTTCCATGTTGAGGAGATCAGGACAGGAACACACAGGTTTATCGTTTCACTTCCACAGGATAGGAAGACTTTGTTTATGCACCACAGAACTGATTCCCATGAATCTTTGTAATGGGGTGAGGCAAGATAAACAAACGTGTAGTGTCGATCAGCATTGACAGAGATATGCCATCATTTAGGATGAAATCTCAAATGTAACTGAGAGCAGAGATGGAGAGATAAAATGTGCACATCTGTGCGTTCATGTTGATTCTGCTGAAACAAAACCAGATTAGAAAAACTTGATCTGAGTGAGAAAAAGCAGGAAATCTGGAGTGAGGAACACCAAATTTGGAAGACAGGCAGAAGGCAACATCTTGTCTCAATTATGTGAGTGTGCAGCTCCAGTGAGGCGTTCTGGTCGGAGGCGGTCAGTAGTTGTCAGATGTTGTTCTGCTGCTGGTTGCTGTGGAGCTGTGAAACGCAGCTTCATTAGAAGGAACGGGCGGCGGTCCCAAACACTGACACGTCAATTCAGAGCTGTCAGCAATGATGCTGCTGCACAACTCACTGGGAGCGCATGTGTCACCATCTCTCACTCACACAAACACACTCCAAATTTAGGTCCTAAAGGAAGCTGATGTGATCCTGAAAGGCTTTGGATATTTTTTCACCGTCAGCTCCGACCAGCTTTAGCCTCTGTGTGTGTATGTGTTTGTATGTGTGTGTGTGTGTGTGTGTGTGTGGTGGCAACTCCTGACCTGACAGGGGAGTGTCTGGTCATCTGTGACGCATGCTTCGGAGCAGAATGTGTGTGTCATTGAGGTTGTTTTTTATCTTTATGAAGGTGTGTGTGTATGTGTGTATGTGTGTCAGTGGGAAGGGCATGCTAATTCCACCCATGTAAATGTTGACCTGAGTTGGGTGGGGTGTTTGTGTGGCGAGGGGCTTTCATGGAAAGCTCCAGGAGAAAATAAAAGCACCGGCTCCTGTCATCATGGTCTCTCTTTTGCTGTCCTCTGCCCTTCATCCTCTTGCTGTGGGAGATGAAGGCCACAGATGGCTCAAGTACACACACACACACACACACACACACACACACACACACACACACACACACACACACACACACACACACACACGTACACACGCACACACACAGAGAATTTTTGATGGAGAGGCTGATGAAAAGAGGGATATCAGAAGGTATCTGCTCTGTCTTGGCACCAGGAAGAGTCGTCATTTCTTAAAGTTGTTCCTCAGACTAGGACTCTAACAGTCTGATCATATAGAGTCTCACTGATGTCATATTAATCTGCTAAAATTGTAGAGAGATGGTTGAAATGTTTCTGCAGCGGGACGCGACCCCAGCTCTCTCCTGAACATCCTCTTCAGCTTCAAATCTGAGTAGACTGGAACCACATGAACCGTCCAGAGGTAACAACACGTTGTTGTCCATCGATTATCAAGACGGATAAAATAATCAGATACGGAATGGCGACTGTTGCCATGGACACAGACAGCGATACAAAACAACACAGACAGTACAAACACACACAAACACGAGAAGGCCCTACCCCGATAGATAAATACAACACACACATGCCAAACGCCTTCCACACACACACACACACACACACACACACACACACACACACACACACACACACACACACACACACACACACACACACACACACACACACACACACACACACAGCGGTCCACTCAGTCTGCGACTCCCCCTTTGACGCATCCCTGTGACATTTTTTCCAGACAGGTTTTATTTCAGGTTGGACTTTAGTCTGATGGCGACCGCGTTTCAGCCCGGTGGAATTTACCACGCGGAAGAAGATGACTTTGATCCGCTGCCGCGTTGCTCTTCTTCTTCTCCGTGTTCACTAACATGATCACCAAACAGCTACGCTGACGCAGCTTCAGGAAGAGAAACTATCCTGGTGACTCTCAGATAAACCAGCGACTAACAGACTGGGTTCCTCACAGAAACCACTAATATCAGCTCTGAGGGCTCAGATGATGTTGAGGACACTGTTATTTTGATTTTTGTAAGCAGCGCTGAGCGATCCTTCAGTTTCACTGCATGACTGGCGTCTGTGTTGTCTGATTGTCTCCATGTACAGTATTCCCTTGCTGTACTCACGTGAAACCGTACGCGCATGCTATTGGCTGACAGCATCGGTGTATGCACTGTGTTCCGAGACCCACGGTCTAGTTTACTTTCGCTTTGTGACAGTGGACTTTTTTCTTTGTGAAACCCTTGCAATGGCTCCCAAACGTGCTGCTTCTTCTCCCAAACTTCTAAGGTGGTTTAATATCAGTATAAGGAGGGTTCAAAAACATTTAAATTATATGTAAATAATAAAATAAATATTTGGTCATTGTGGATTTTCGCTTTTTGTGGGTGGTCCTGGAACACATTAACCACGAGTACCGAAGGATTTCTGTATGTATTTAACCATTTAAATAGACACCGCTTGGAAATTTCACAAGTAGATCTGGAATTCAAACAAGCATGAGCCAGATGTCAAAGGTCAACAAGCTGAGACAGGAGAAATTCCACACCTGAGTCCAGTAAACACACTTCAATACACACATGTAATAAGTCAGTCTCAACCTGCTCTGATTGGCTGACAGTAACAACCCGAAAATGTGACAATGGCTTACGTTCCAGCAGCCACTAGAATTCATCGTGTTAATAACAGGAGCGTAGTGTGTGTGTGTGTGTCTCTGTGTGTGTCTGTGTGTGTATGAGACCACTCACCTGTGCCTTGAAGGCTTCTCTGTAGGTTTGCTCCTCAAACACGTCCGTCTGCAGGCGCTCTGGAATCCGACACATTCAGATTGGAGATGTTAGAAGGCTTCAAACCTGGTAGTGAAGCTAGCTCCATCTCTGTCATCACAGTACAGCTTAGCATCTGATCAGCTGCTCCACAGATACCTCTGCTGAGCGTGGCTCCGTTCTCCCTGTAGTCCTGGATCTCTGCATCCTTCCTCACCAGCAGATCTCCCAGCTGGTCCACCTGCCGCTGCAGGAAGCGACTCATGGTCAGTAGGGGGCGCACCAGCTGAACACACACCTGACAACACACACCATCCTGTCAGGCTTTCTTCAGCCATTGTTCAGCTTCATAGATGTCTTTACCAATCAGTCATGTCTCTCCAGAATGTCACCATAATATTTGGGCTCACATCCAATTACAAGGAGAAATTAATGGATGATGCGGCGTCAGTAATGGAACAACCTGGAGCGTACCACAGTGATGGGAGCGGGGCTGCAGTGAAACTCCCAGTAGAAAGGCAGCCCTGCCAGCTCGCTCTTCAGCTTCATGCTGATGGCACCATCTTCCTGTCGAGTCAAAGAAATCTGGGCCTCATCTTTGGGGTGTCCCTCACCCCTCAGCAGAAATGGCTGAGCCACGTCACACAGGTGGGAGAAAAATGCTTTGACGGGGGCTCGCAAACGTTTGTTCAGCTCCTGGACAGGAGGAAACTTCATTAATCCCCTGTCTTACTGCTTGTATCATGTTGATTGATCTTTATCTCAGCCCACCTGTGCCCTCTTCTGGATAGCGGCTGACTCCATGCTCTCCTCCCACACACAATGCATATCTGTCAGCAGGATGCGGTATGCCGTTTCCCCAAACCAGCTCTTGGCTAGAAGCCGGCAGCCGTCGATATCAACAGGAAGCCAGGGGCGCTGGAGGAGATCAGCGGGGCCTCCACCATGGACCTCCATCACTGCCTGAAAAAGAACAAACAGCTCAAGCTCTTCAAGTCTTTACTGAACGTAAAATATCTTTTAAAATATCTGCCCTCACTCCACCGATTTGAATTAATTTATGTCAGACTGATAACGGTGTTTGCCCCCTAATATCTAAGACTGCCACTGACTGTCCCCTTTGGAGTTAATTCAGTGACATCATATGCAAGCGTTTTCTCTCACAGTAAGGACTCAAGAATAAATTGAATTTATATTTTGACCCTTAAGTCAGTTGTACAACTGCAGGTCAAAGCAGGTAGAGGCTCCAGCTTGTTTTGAGATCGTTCCTGGAAGCGGGTGCTGATGAACACCCACACCCAAAAAACACGGTGTAATTAGCTTTTTCAATCAAAACGTGTTTTCTTTATCACTCACCTCCAAGGAATGCGCCTCGGAAGCCCGGACTGAGATGTGTTACAGGCGGGCTAGAGACGCCGTCCAGGCCGCATAATCACCACCTTACAGCGGGGACACCGCAGTGGCAGCTCCTGCGGGTTACCGGCTCCTCTCTGCTGATCTGTAATGAGGCTGTTTTCGGGGAATAAAACGAGGTATTTCTCGTCAGTTGCCATTTGAAACACAGTGAACGACTCATGCCAATTTGGAAATGTCAGAAATACCAAATCAGTAACTTTATGACCAGCAGTACAGCTGAACACGGACGCCAGCGGTTAGCTGCAGCCCTGACACGCTCCGTTCTCACCCGTCAGACTAAATTCCATTCATAAATCTCTTAATTTACATTTAAGTTAAACTCTTTCCTACATCTGTTTTCTACATCTTTCAAAGCTACTCTTTAACTCGGGACCTATTTTTCCTCCACGTTAAGTAGAAGACAAAACCGCTTTACGTGAAACTCTTTTTTTTTTCTGACGTTGATTCGATTTTTTTTTTTTTTAAATATGCATCTCAAACTTTATTCTATCAAAATATATTCAACACTAACACACCCGAAGTTGTAATAAACTATTAAAACTTGATAAGAAATACTTAAATACAACCTACATTAGCGAAAAGCGACTCCTTTTCTCCACCGGTTCCTGTTGAGATGAGGAGTGCAACACCGACGTCAAACAAGAACATGTTTCAAAGGTTCCGTTTCGCCATTATTACTATGATTATTATTAATATTATTATTTACTATTATTATTATTTTTATTATTGCTGCTTTTATTGTTGCCGTTGTTGTTGCTGAATCAATTTTTGTTTTGATGCTTTGCATAAAATATAACCCCTATCAAATGCTACTATTGTACTTTTTTACTTTATCTCGATGGTAGCTCACTTGATTCAGATAAATACTATTATAAATAAATACCATTTTCTATTTGAATCAGTGTTTTTCTGGAGCCTTTTCCAGCTGATACCTGACCGACAAACATTTACCGAGTTCCAAACACGCGTACTGTCCCTTTAACGGTCACGTGTCAGTGTCGTAGCCAAGGAGAAGTTTTGTTTACTTCCGGGTTGTCAGACAAACAAGCAAAGCGGATTAAGGAGATGGCAGGGGAGTCTGAGGACGACATACCAGGTCAATAATAATTATTTCATCCTTATTCGTGTCTGTGGTTTTCAAACCGAGGACGTAAACGACAAAAAGTTAGCTAGCCTTCTGTTTTCCAGGGTTCCGGGAGTTCGTGTAACCTTAGTCAGCTGTGCTCATGTCTGATGTTTTACTCTATTTGTTAATTTTATAAATGTATGTTTTATATTCTGTTGGCCTTTAAAAACTTATGAAAGTTAAATAAAAAAAAACACGTTTTTCTACTTTATAAAGTCCTTGCACTGCTGTGACAATTTCATTAGCTAATAAGTTATTGCAGAAGTGACATAATTCAGATTGGACTATATATATCATAGATATTGTTGAGGTACGTGTGTTTGCAGTACAGCCATATTGTACTAAAATACTCAATGCCTTTACTTGTCAATGGAATACATCGAACATCGTACTGCTTTTTGACAATTATGCTGTTTTACATGTACTTTAGTTAGTGTCTTCTTTTCATTGAGTGTTTTCAAATGACGGTAAACTACCTTTATTTCAGTTTTCTGCACATTTCTTTTCCAAATATCAGTAAAATATGTAAAGGCGAAGAGTTGGTTTGATTTCTTGATGAAAAGTCATTTTGGATCGGTTCACTTGAAGACAAGGAGGATTCCCTTCATACGCTCTTTGCTTGTTTCCCTCTCTGTCAGAATCTGGAGCAGTTTTCACCTTCGGAAAGAGCAAATTTTCTGACAACCTCCCAAGTAAATTCTGGTTGAAAAACGATGTCCCTCTAAAAATTGCCTGTGGGGATGAGCATACCGCCTTAATAACAGGTGAGAAGATTAAAGGTGCCGTACTAGTTTAAATGTGTGAAATGTCTTGAGTTATTTAAGAGTTTTTCTTCTTCTTCTTCTTCCCCTAATTCCATGAAAAAAGTAATTGTACATCATTACCTAAACCTTTCAACTGGAGCACCATAGAAATTAACAGGTGCCTTTGTCTCCATAGAAAATGGGAAACTCTTCATGTTTGGAAGCAATAACTGGGGTCAGCTTGGGCTGGGGTCCAAGGTGACAGTGAGCAAGCCTACCTGTGTCAAAGGTGGGTCTGCGTTCCATCAGTTGGTCCTAGAGGAGAGTTGTTTAGGTGCTGGAATGCTGAAGGATTGTTCTGATGCACAGTGGTTTTATGATGCTGAAGGTTCAGTGTGGACAATGGCGGCATGGATGATGTCATCTCTGTGGCCTGATCTCCATTCAAATCAAATCAACTTTATTGATAGAACTCTTTTCATACAAAATGCAACTCAATGTGCTTTACAGAATTAAAAACAATAAACAATTGAAAAAAAAAAAGAAAACTATAAACGGACATGTGGACCCCCACATAGAAGGGAGGAACCCCCTTCTATGTGGGGGTCCACCGGCCGGGCCGAAGGGACCCACAGACAGCTCGCCCATTAGCAGAGTGGACACTGCTCCCAGAGTGGAGGACCCCCCCCTGGGGAAACATGGGAGTAAAAGCATAAAATAGGATTAAAATAGTAATTATAATGAAAAAAAGTACAAAAATAAAATTTGTAAGATTAGAAAACAAAATAGAATAGAATAGATACAATACAACTAAAAAAAACCCAGAACACTATTTAAAATTATCATCTTTAAAGGTAGGGTAAAGCAGCATCATAAGATTAAATAGACTGTGATAGTAACATAAGAAAAGTTTAAACTGTTAGCTAAAAACCTCATTAATATCATTGATAAAATCAGTGAGCCCTATTCCCAATCTGGAGGTCCGCTTGAGTGACAAATGGCTGCTCACCAAACATCTGTGAAGAGCAACTAACATGATGAGACTGACATAAGGAAGCATGACTGATAGCTGAGCGACAAATGTGTCGTTGTTGTTTATGGGTTTAGCTTATTTTTTGAGTTTTAAATGTTTTGTCCTATGGAATATCATGAAATGATAATGATGAAAGCCAACAAGAATATTTTCTGTCAACAGCTCTGAAGTCTGAGAAGGTTTGTCTGGTGGCCTGTGGGAGGAACCACACTCTTGTCTGCACGGGTTGGTTTTTGACATTTTAATTTATTCTAAACAGACTCCGGTTTAATGGGGGGTTAAAGACGTTTTTTTTCTGTGCAGCTCGAGGAAGCGTCTTGGCTGCAGGTGGGAACAGCGAGGGTCAGCTCGGGCTGGGTGACTGCGAGGAGAGGACGGCGTTTCACAGGATCCACTGCTTGGATTCGCAGGGACCAATCAAAATGCTCGCTGCTGGTTCAAACACATCCGCTGTCCTCACAGGTTCAGTTGCTGATCAGCTGTTCCTCATCATTCCACAGCAGTTTGTTCAATAAATGAGATTTATGTTGTTTTATTGTTTTCATTGTTTAAGTTGTTAAAGGTTTAAATCTTCAGAAATAATTCTAAACTTCATGAATTCAAATGAATCAGATTTTTTTGAAGTGATGTGTGTTCCTGTCATTACAGAGGCGGGTAAAGTGTTCATGTGGGGCGATAACACAGAGGGGCAGCTTGGTTTGGGGAAAGAAAGTCACGCCTCCTCACCACAGGAAGTGAGTGTGGGGCAGCCAATCAGCTGGGTGTCCTGTGGATACTACCACTCTGCCTTAGTGACAGGTGAGGGTCCAGAATGATTGTGGCCCCCGAGTTTCTGTCAGTGGTGTGAAATTGTCTTCCTGCCCCAGTGGATGGCGCTCTCTACACCTTTGGTGAGTGTGACAGCGGTAAACTTGGTCTTGGCACCGACCAGCTACCTCGACATCGAATTCCTCAGCTGGTGAAGGGCATCAAGGAGCCGGTGGTGCAGGTGGCTTGTGGGGGGGGGCACACAGTGGCCCTCACAGGTGGGAGCTGAATAAATCTGCTCTGTAATATCGTCATTTTGACCTTTATCACTATTATTAAGGCTGTGTCTTCTTCTCAGAGGACGCCGTGTTCACCTTCGGTCTCGGTCAGTTCGGACAGCTTGGTCAGGGGACGTTCATCTTCGAGTCACGGCTGCCCCAGCCTGTGGAGCACTTCAGGAAGGGTCGGGTGTGCCAGGTGGCCTGTGGGGAAAACCACACTGCTGTCATCACAGGTGGACTCTACTTCACCCCGTGAATCTGATTGTCTGGTATCATTGAAGCTGCTTGAGTTGTTTGTTTGTTTGTTTGTTTTCCAGAGGGGGGATTGCTCTACACATTTGGTGATGGCAGACATGGAAAACTGGGCCTGGGAGAAGAGAACTTCACCAACCAGTTTAAACCAACTCTGTGTCCGCGTTTCCTCCAGTACAGCGTTCAGGCGGTGGGTGTTTCACAAGACCACACTGACGCTACATCCAGTACTAATACTAGTACACACACCTCTTACATTGTATGCATTAATCTGCCTTTTGTCCAGGTGTCATGTGGTGGCTGTCACATGGTGGTGCTGGCCCGGCCCCGGGATCCCAGCTGTGGGGCAGTAACTCTAGAGGAAGATGATGTGACGGAGGACTTCCTGGAGAAGCCGTACGTGGAGCTGCTGGGAGACACGTCTGGCTCCTCCACCCTCCAGAGAAGCATCTCTGCTCGGGTTCGCAGGAGGGAGAGGGTGGGTGCAGCCATGAAGCCACTTTCCTCTTCTGTTACCATGATGCAGACGTTCCTGCATGATTCCCTGACCCCTCCCAACAGGAGAGATCTCCGGACCCGTCCAGTGCCATGTTCAGCACGCTGCCAGCAGCCATGCCCAGCTACCTCCACCCACCGGTGCCTGTCTCCAACCAGACCTTCCCACCTCAACTGATTCCACCCAAGCCATCCCACAGAAAGCAGCTCAATGGCGCCCACCAACACGGGAGCACAGGGTCAATCCACCATGGTACTGAACCTACCTCCTCTTCATCCCTCATATTTTCTTCTCCATGAATCCGTGTGTTGGTGGTTTTGGTCGTGAGGGTCTGCAGGTCACCAGGCTGACTCAGGATCAGCTGGACTAAGTACCGTCTTCTTTCCACAGAGCAGACCAGGGGCGAGGCCGACACTGTTGTGGAACGGCTCACTGATGGTGACAGCGTGAAAAGCCTGGGAGAAACCACAGACTTCCTCAACATGGTGAGAATCTGGCTCCATCCTCATCGATGATGAAATGTCACTCTGGATCAATGTGGACTCACGTCTCGTTCTCCTGCTCTCAGACACATGTGATGAAGAAGGAGCCGGGGTACAAAACATTCACCCTGTCACCAATTCAGAAGGTACCTCACACCCAGACCACGTCCACAATGATCCCTTCTCAGCCTCCTCTCCTGTCAGAGGAGGAAACGCCACATGTTCACTTTCACACAGAGCGTTACTCCTCCTCCAACTGCTCCTTCATCAGGTTGGTAACTGAGGTTGTTTCAGCAGGGAGGTGTAGCAGCTCCGCAGCTTCCGAGTTGATCAAACTTGACTTCATGCGTCATATGAAGCTCAGGTCTTGTGTGCAAAGTAAAGATGCACATAGACTTTCATTTAGAACTGGTGCCAGAAACAACCTCATTATTCACGATGGAGGAGTAGACTCATTTTCCATTTTTCTGTTTTTGAGTTTCTCTTTTCGCTGCATGTCTTTCTTCTCTAACTCAAGGCTCTCTTTCATCCACTTCTTGCTTTCTGGTGCCGGGACAGAGGAAGGGTAAGAACTTTAAGACTAAAGGGCAGGAAGAGAGTCACAAGAAGCTCTCCAGACAGAGCAGCGTCTCCTCTTTGTCACATACAAGCATCTCTCAGAGCCGGGCCCTCCCCTCTAAGCTCCTGAGGGGCGGGGATGCTCATTCTCTGGCCCCTCGGAGCCCTCAGAGGCAGAAAACAACAAATCAGCAGAAAGAAAATCTTATTCTGACAGTGGAAGAGCTGCAGAGGAGAAACAAACCACAGAGTAGGAAGGACATCAGGAGGGAGGCGTCCAATCAGCAGCTCCGGACAGGTAAAGGGAGGAGCCAGCTGACAGCGGCCGGCAGGAAGATGTCTCCCTCCAGAAGGAGTCCCGGGACCAGGAAACCAGGTTCAGGTGAATTTGCTGTGGCCAAAGTTAAGCAGGTACAGCCTCAACCTAAAAACAGCTCACCTGGTAACTCACCTGGCCTTAATCTGAGGGATGCTCTGAATGAAAAGAGCACAAACAGAACCCCTCTGATGTCTGGGGAGAAAAAAACATTATGGTCAACAGAAAACACAGCCTTTAACAAAAAATCTAAGAACGAGGCAAATAAAGAAAAGTCTGAGAAAGAAGCACAGAAAGAGAGGCTGAATGCCAGCCTGCTGGCTGGTGCTGCCTCATTAGCAGCAGGGTCGCTGGTAATGCAGGAAGTGATGTCCAAAAGCTCTGCCTTCTCCTCCGAGAGGGACCTGAAACACAGCAACCAATCAGAATCAGCCACCGACGTCAGCCAAAAGTCTGCAGTTAGCATTAACATCATAGCTGCGCCTGAGAGTCCTGACATCAGGACAAGTCAGGAGGAGAAGGACACGAGTCAGGAGAAGGACACGAGTCAGGAGGAGAAGGACACGAGTCAGGAGGAGGAGGACACAAGTCAGGAGGAGAAGGACATGAGTCAGGAGGAGAAGGACATAAGTCAGGAGGAGGAGGACACAAGTCAGGAAGAGAAGGACATGAGTCAAGAGGAGGAGGACACGAGTCAGGAGGAGGAGGACACGAGTCAGGAGGAGAGTAAGGCTCAGACAGACTCTGAGATGGTCAAACAAGAAGAGGAGGAGGAACAAAGGCAAACAACGAGTATAAATGTGAGTGGTGATGAAGAAGAGGATGCCAATTCCTGTAGTGAGAAAGTAACAGAAGAAGAGGAAGAAGAGGAAGGCAGCGACACCCTTCAACCAGAAGATGAGTCAGAGAATGAGGAAAGCAGGGATGTTGAGGAAGATGAGAGTAGTGCTGAGGGAGAGGAGGAAGAGGAAAGTGAGACAACAAAAACTGAGGGCAAGGATGAGAGTGAAGAGGAGGGGAGTGAAGAAAGTGATGGAGAGGAGGAGGAAAATGAGGAAGGGTCAGACCATGACACAGAGTCTGAAAATGAGGAGGAAGCTGAGGAAGAGGACAGTGAAAGTGATTCTGAGAGTGAGAATGGAGAAGAGGAAGAGGAGAGTAGTGCTGAGGAGGAAGAAGGGAAGAGTAAAACAGAGGAGGAAAGTGAAGAGGATGACGAAGGTGAAGACGTGGAAGAGGAGGAGGAGAGTGAAAATGAAGAAGAGGAGGAAGAAGAGGAGGAAGAAGAAGAGGAGGATGAAGTTGAGGAAGAGGAGGAGGCTGAAGAAGAGGAGGAGGAGGTTGAAGAGGAGGAAGAGGAGTCTGAAGAAGAGGAGGAGGAGGCTGAAGAGGAAGAGGAGGAAGAGGAGGATGAAGAGGAGGAGGTTGTTAAAACTGCTAATGTGAAGAAACAAAGTGCTAAATCCAGTAAACCAAGGTCAGGGGTCAAAGGTCAAGCAGCAGCGGAGTCAGAGGAGTTTTGGGATGACGTGTTACCGCAATACCTCAACCTGAAGTGACCAAGTATTGACTGATTGATCCGTATTGATTGGTTTTGTCTGAGGGAGAGAAACACAATTGAAACACCAGAAAGACGACGTGAGAATAAAGTTCTCGTTTTGATTTCTCTGTCTTTGTTCTTGTCTCTTTCCTGTCCTCCAATCGCAGATTCCAAACCCAAATATGGGCATATTTAACATCATGTGGGCGTGTCCAACCCTCACTCTTCTTTCCTGTCACACGTCTGTTCCATTCAAGGTTAATAGCTTTATAGCTCTCATGCTGATTTAGTTGATGTATAAATTACAACAACTCAAATAATAACTTTTGCTGATTAAAATGGGAAAAACCTGATCAAATAAATGGAATTTTTTGATATCTTGATCTGTCTGTCTAAATTCTCTTTTCTAATCAATACCTGAGCATCAGACCAGGACTAGTCCTCCAATCAGTTCACGTTATCAGAAAGAGAATCACTGAATGGTGTTCATAACGACTCGTCTGTTCCTTCTTTTGATTGGCCGGTGTCACGATCAGATGGGCTCAATTTTCTCCTTCCCATCAGCCCCTGTTGTACCCAAGAGCTCTGAGCTGCCGCTAGTTCCTCCACCGCCTCATCTCATGTCCTCGTCTCCTCATCTCCTATCTTCACCCTGACTCTTTCCTGTCACCTTATCTACTTCCTATCCTCCTCGTCTGTTATCCAAAGTAGAGACTTTAATGTAAAACATGTCAGACGGCGTCTCCGTGTCTTAAATCCACTGTTTGTCAGGATTTATCAAATCGATTTGATCCGACGTGGAAAACAGATGAAGCCAATGAGGTTGACAACGATGAAGACAGTGTGGATGAAGAAGAGGAGGGTGAGGTCGAGGAACCTTCCTCCAGTCTGGATGACTTGAAAGACAACCCAGAGGATGCTGCGAGTCCAGTCAGTTTATTTCTTATTTATCGATCAATTGATTGATTATTATGGTCTTCTGATGCTGACGTGTAATATTTGCAGAAGCCTGAAGAATTGAAAGAAGAGTCTGAACCTGATGGAGAGCAGGAAGGTCAGCAGGAGGCCTTCTTCACTTCAGTTCAAGCAAAGTTGATTTCTAAAGATTATATTTGATCGATGATTTGAAAGAACTGCTTGATAAGTTAATTATTAAAAAACTATTTTTAATCATCAGCAGCTGAAATCACAGAGCCGGTCGACCCTCCAGATCAGCAGGAGGGACAGGATGGCACCAAACCGGCCAATGGGACAACAGGCAGCAGCTCAATAAACCCATCCACGATGAAGGTATGAGGTCATACGGGCGTTTGCAAATCCAGTACCAATGTAGATGATGTCACCCTTTATGCTCCATCGGGTGATAGAGATGAATCATACTCATCCTCCCTTCCCTCAGGTCTCTCTCTTCAGACAGCTGTCCTTCTCCCGGTCCAAGCAGAATGACCAAACCCGGGTCCTCAGGGAGGCAGATACCCAGGGAGAGCCCTCCTCCACTGCAGGGACAAGCAACCCACAGAGAGTTGGAGGTAGAACTCAGCAAAGATCCAAAGGTCCTCGCTCTGGAACCTGCACCCTTCTCTGAACCCAGGAACCGGACCGGTGTCAGTCATAATACCCTTCCAGCAGATTCACAAACTGAAGCATCCTAGATTCATGTCAGGACTTTTCAACACCAAATCCAGTTCTTCATCATCTCACTGACAGCCATCGTCACCTGACAGGACCAGAGTGCTTTTATGAGAGCCACAGTTCACCAGTTGAGCCTCATCCTCTAGCATCACCAGTACAACCAGTATCATCGTGACACTGAACCATTGAAAGGTTTTGTTGTGTGGCACATATTTTCTACCCAGCAGCTGAGCCTTGATGCCTCTTTGTGTGTGTGCAGTGTGTGTGTATGTGTGTGCTTGCGTGTTTTAAACTGTGAAGATGTAAGTAATCTTATTTATTGAGGGCTATTTTGCACTTTTGATGCCATCAGTCTCAATTTTAAGGCAATGCATCAGTCCCATAAACTAATATGATAATCTCATTTTACTGGCTCTCATGTTTGTTTGTTTTTCATTATTTGGGTTTTTGTGATGTTAACACATTTTTATATAAAGCTGAACGTGAGTTTTTGTACCATTTGGAGGTTTACATATTAGTGGGTCAGCTGTTAACTGTTGAGCTCACTTTATCCTTGGTTTTTACAGTTTTCATTTCAAAATATAAATTTGCAATTAAAGTAATATTTTCATTCTTACTTTGGTTGTTGTGATGATTGAATGCGCTCAAGTAAAATCGAAGTACAATAGATGGAAAGGCCACGCTTCTCTCGGTGCGTGTTTTCACCAGCAGGTGGCGCATTCGGCAACCTTTCTTCTTCGTTTACTTTGTCTCATTCTTCGTCTTCGGGGTCACTGTGACATAGCCTCATCAAGACACTTTTAATCTTGCTTTTAGCTGAAAAAAGTCTGTTTAAACCGTTCGTGCCGACTTAGATGATCTGAATGGCGGACTTTCGCAACAACAACGAGGTCAGTAATTCAAATATTTTTTTATTTTTTTTAATTTCCATCGCACGTGGTGGATCAGACGGGAACGGGTTGGTGGTCAGTGACGTCAATACGGTACAGCCAACCCTCGGTTATCGAACATAATCCGTTCCAGAAGGCTGTTCGAAAAGCCAGTTGTTCGAAATCCGAAACTATTTTTCGATTATAATTAATGTAAATAATTTTAATCCGTTCCAAGTCTAAAAAACAACTTTTTCTAAGTTTTTTTTACTATTTTACACCATAGACTGCACTGTATACTGTTTACCATGAATAAAAAGGGTAGAAATAGACACTTTGTTTTATTTTAATAAAAGATATCCTATCAAACTTTGAACACGAATGCACTACGGAGGAAGCATCCTGGGCAGTTAGCTCTGCTCCCAAGTAGTTGCGTTCAGGTACGCTCGGATTCTTTCGGTTTACACCATAAACTGCACTGTATACTGTTTACCATGAATAAAAAAGGGTAGAAATAGACACTGTGTTTTATCTTAAAAGGACAGTAAAGTTAATTTTAAGTGACATACATGTTATTCATCATTATGAAAAATAGAAGAAAAAATAAATTTTATATGTGTAGCATCATCCGTTTGGTCAAAAAAGCTTAAAATGTGCGCAGCAGCAGCTTCCGCATTCAGTGGTCACGTGGTACGTCACTGGCGCCCAAAATAGCTTGGCAGCCATAAGAAACAATGCAATTCTGGTTATCTGCGCGGTGAACGGTAGTGTCAACAGAACAGCAAAAGGACACGAAGACAAGGACCTGTCGTTCTTCAGAAAACCTTCTGGGAAGCTAGGAAGGAGACGGAGAGCACGGATAAACCGGGTCAAAATGACCCAGGATCCGAGGATCTTCATGAACACTTTACCTCGGAGGATTTCCAAAGAGATTTGAAGGTAAGATCGTTTTCAGACAACACATAGTATTTATTCTAAATTCCCAAAGTTTAGTGGATAATTAATTAAAGTCTGGAGCTACTGGAGATATTGTATAAATGTTGTTATTACCAGATTATCATGTGATTATGGCACTCCTGAAAAATAAACAATATCAAACGTGATAGACAGAGAAATTGATGGGGTTCGTTTCCCCCGGGGCTTGTTAGTAATTTACAACAATTGCCACAGATTTCGGGGGGTTATCTCCTTGATTTGGTTTACTGTGTGTATAGAAAAGTTAATCGCGCTAAAGATGCTAACGCGCTAGCCCGTCAATGGGATTTTCCATATTATGTTAGCATTGAGCTAACCGCTGTTTATTACTGTTGGACTGTGTGGAATTAATAACAACTCCAGTTTAATCTTCACAGCTAATTTATTTGAAAGTCCATCTCTCTTCCATGGAAAGTAGAGCTTATTACCAGGAAATAGTGACAAAATATAATAAATATTATCCAGAGGTAATTCAGATATATTGGTATTGATATACTGTATATTAAAATTCAGAAATTACTACAGCTTACACCCAACTCCAGAAATGTTTTGATAAACCGGGTCTGCATTTGAAGTATATAAGTTAAAAAAAAGGCTTGGTGGCATTTTTATTTTTTTATTTGCAAAGGGGACTTAGAAAAATGAAATTTATTATAAGTTATGGAGCGCGCCATGACAGCAGAAGTGAGGCGTATTGAAACATTATTAGTTGTCTTTGAACTGGCCTCTCCTGTTGATAGATTACAAGACATGATAAATTACAATTAATTGCAAATGACATATAACGGCAAATATTGTCTTAACGTCAGAAAATATAGCAGACATTGTTGTCATTAGAATATCTTTGACATAATTATTTTATGACATGTTAAACACTGAATTTTTTTATTTATTTCAGATTTCCCCTGTATCACTCAGCACCCATCCATCGATCCAGTTGTGCTGCACAGGGACACCCTGGAGACGGTCCATCTAAGGATGACAGACGTGAGAGCTGATCCTTATGTCAGACCCATCCCACACAGTACTATCAGATGGGTAGCCTACACCCACTTCACCTACTACACCTACCAACATTTAGGAAAGGGCAACAGGGAGGTAGTGCCGTCATGCATGAAGGACGCCATTAGATCCATGTATTCAGAGGAAGACGGCATCTACACAGGATACAAGGAGGCTGAGGACCAGTGATTTATGGCCTGAACCCCCCTGTCTGAATATGTGACTCTGATATCTTGATTCTACAATAGCAAAGAATGTAACCTGAAACTGGATGTAAACTGTTGCAATTAGAATTGAATATTTTCTGTTGTCATTCATATCTATAAAAAAATAAAGTGTTTATGAATACAAAATAATTTGTTTGATCTATTTGTGTTATTTTCACAACTGTTTTGTGTGTTGTGTTGTATTACAGCATCATAAATGAAAATAATATGTCAAATTGTATAATTTATGTATATGATTATGTTATATGTTGTTATTCTATACTGCTATCACCTGTACTTTTTATTGAGTGCATAATATTTTCATTTATCAGTATAACAGCAGTAGTTCACTTATTTGTAAATGCAGAGACTTTAAAGGGATTAATATTTCACAAGTGGTTACTTCTCTATTCAATTACTGATTGATAGAATGATGATGAAAGACAAATGAGAAATGTGTATTGTAAAAAGTGCAGTAATATTTTACTTGAGAACACATTTCATATTAAAGCTCCAACACATACAGGCCACCTTTGCTAGCCTAAATAAAATCATACATCAAATACATTCATTCTGGAAGAGGAAACACCTTAATGTATAATTGTCTTGTAAAGAACAAAGTACTCAGATTATGCATGTCATGCAATTCAGGTTGAATTCTCTGATATGGTAGAGCTGAAATCGGAGGTTGGGTTCTGCTGTGTGGCTGAGGTGTCTGATGAAGAGAGTCGTTCATAAACCATCTGCAAAATAATTTTAACACCATGATCCGAAACATTTCCATGTAGAGTGACATTTTCAAATAAATACATAAATACATATAAACTGAAATCTATGAGGGTGTGCAAGTATAAAGATTAAAGATTAAATCTCTTTAATGTCCATACAATTGGGAAATTACCTTTACGCTTTTACACTCCTACTGTCAGCTCAGTGGGAGGTGTCAGCTCACCTTTCAGCCACTGCCAAATTAATATACATACAAGTATACTTATAAGTATACAAGTATATAATTTAACTTTTTTTTGGCCATACCTCTTGGCGAGCCTTTTTAACGACAGGTCCTTGTCTTTGTGTCCTTTTGCTGTTCTGTTGACACAACCGTTCACATATCTGTTGACATAACCATGATAGTTTTGGAGTTAATCGCGTCTAGAATTGCATTGTTTCTTATGGCTGCCAAGCTATTTTGGGCGCCAGTGACGTACGACAACCACGTGACCACTGAATGCGGAAGCTGCTGCTGCGCACATTTTAAGCTTTTTTTGACCAAACGGATGATGCTATACATTTAAAATTTATTTTTTCTTCTATTTTTCATAATGATGAATAACATATGTCACTTAAAATTAACTTTACTGTCCCTTTAATTTAATAAAAGATATCCTATCGAACTTTGAACACGAATACGCTACGGAGGAAGCATCCTGGGCATTCGAGTTCGCTCGGCTCCCGAGTGAGTCGCGTTCAGGTACGCTCGGCTTCTTTCGGTTTGGTCGACAGTCGAATTTTGCTCGAGTTCATAGGCGTAAAATTCTCGGATTTTCTGGTCGAAAACCGAATTAGTCAAGAACAGAAGCGTTCGAAAACCGAGGGTTGACTGTATTTTCACCCCACCCTTCACAGCTTTATCAACACTAATTGTCTGACAGTAAAAGAGAAAGAATATTTGTGTCTGATCATCTTGTTTGTTTCTGTTCATGTTGTCTCTAAGGTCTCCTTCAGCTCCGAAGAGGGTGAAAACATCGTCAGAGAGGTGAGTTCATGTCAGCTCAACCACAGTCACTTCATTTCTATTGAACCACCATCAAAAATCTATTGATAAAAATCTATTGATAAAAATCTATTGAACCACTTCAAATAGATCAATAAAACGGCTATTAAAGTTTCTTTTTCCTGATGGCCGCAGTCCAAAAAATTATCCTGACCATCGTCATCATCTTCATCATCTGCAGATCAGATGAAATTCAAACAGAGCCAACCTTCCAAAAACATGCACTGTAGGTGAATTGGTCAGCCTAAATTGCCCGTAGGTGTGAATGTGAGCGTGAATGTGGCCAGGGCTCCCTTGCAAAAGAGATTTGTAATCTCAATGGGACTCACCTGGATAAATAAGGTTAATATGAATTTAATAAATAAATTCATAGAGAAAAGTGCTTCTGCTCAGGCTTTAATCTACATCAGGGCTGACAATGGAAAATTCCAGGACTGAAGAACTTAGTCTATGAGTAGTGGGCTAGGATTCCTCAGGAATGCTGCCAGAAGCTGGCATCTGGATCTTCCGCAGTTTAGAAGCTACAGAGTCTCTCGAAGGCCATCAAAGCACACCAGGCAAGCGAGATGTACCAGTTTGCTAAAGCTGCAGCAGAATCACCGGTCAGGCCACGAGGCAGGTGAGGCATGGTTCGTCTGCTATACCGAACGTCCATGCAAAGTACAGCAACAGCATCCTGGCTGGTAGCACTGTGTGCACTGTATATGTGCTGACTCAGACTGGAATCACCTGGAATTTGTTACCTATTGGGAAAGTCATGCTCAACGAGTCGAAAGAGGCCGAGGAGTAAAGGATGGCCATGCATCCCACCGGATGAGCAATGTTGTATAAATGATTAATAAACGTCTGTGTTCAGACAACAAATGCTTGTTTATTCAGAGATATTACTTTGTCCAAATAGATTGTGATTCTAATGATAAAAAATCAAAACATGCTGGACCATCAGAGACTGCAGTAAAAACATGTTAAGGTCTGATCTGTCTCAAAAACTGTAGCTGTTTATACCCGATTAACATTTGATTTTATCAGTAAAATCAGAATATAACTGAAATTAAACAGTTTATTTTGTTATTATTACTATTAAGATAAATGAAAATAATAATTAAACTGCAGAAACTTTTAACTTTTTTATTTTGTAATGCAACCAGAGCTGAAAGCTGCTCTTCATCACTGGATCATATCACAAGGAAGAAAGCAGACAGAATCAGTTGTGTTGCTGTGGTTACGGAGCTTTGGCCACAACATCAAGCAGGATAACATAATCCCACAATCCACCCTATTAATAATTACTTTCTTCTGCTGGGGGCTAGAAGTCATATTTAGGGCCAAACAGAGTTTCTCTTGACTCCAGCCTCTCCAGGCTGAAGCCAGTGACTTCCACATGACTGTAAACAACCGGTGTTTGTGTGTTTGTCAGTGCATCGAGGAGGTCATTGGCCATCACGACTACAGCCAGAACCTGGTGAACATGTGGACAGTCAGCATTGTGGAGCGCTGCACGATTCATCTGGCTCTACTGGGAAAACCCTACAAATACATCGGTTTGTTCTTCTGTCTCCTTTTGATGCTGATGTTTCAGGTGATGCTTCCGAATCTGCTCAGACATGTGATGTTGTTTTTCTCAACAGTGACGTGTACTGTGATGCAGAAAAGAGACGCAGGCCTCCACATGGCCAACTGCTGCTACTGGGACACCGTCATGGACGGTAAGAGGAGGAGTCACGTTTGACTGGATGAGGATGGGATTTATGATAATGACTCGCTCGTCTTCCTGTCTTTGCAGGAAGCTTCAAGGTGAAGTGGCAAAACCGCACCATGTACTGTGAGGTCGGCGTGTTCGTTGTCACCAGCCTATAGCATGTCACCATGAGCACTTTGTGTTCCTCTGACCAGCAGGGGGCGACCAAGAGCCACACCCACAAGTTAGCTGCAGAGAGGAAGAGTTCCAGTTGTTCAATGCGTTTAGTATTTATCTTGTTACTGCAGGGCTTTATATTTACCACTGCATAGTTATAGTAGTGTTGACTTACAGTTAATGTTTATACACAGAGTTTGTTAAATGTTTACCCCCCCAGCCAACCTTTACCTTAACTGGTGGCTTCAAACTTTCTTTATTATTGTCACAGGAAGAAAATCCCAGCTGCCCTTACAATGACTTTCAGTTTCGCTCCAGCAGCTACAACACGTCTTTTGAATCTGATTATGTTCATAAAAGAAAGTTCAAAGGTTTCTGTTAAAGTAATGATATAAAGACAACTCTGAATCTTTGTGGAAAGAACAGTGATGTTTTTATTCCCATTAAAGTTAAGTTGTGTTACATCTGAACTGGTGTGTCTTCTTGTCGAGAGGTGAAGGGTGGTCTGACGTTGTGTGTCCCAAACTGCATTCTACAGGGTCTCACTACAAATATTTTATCAGTGTTTGTGAACACCTCAGACTATCACACAAAACTTAAGCAGGAAAAGATTTCCATTTTTTCACTTCCCCTAAATCTCCTATTCTGACCCATCTGGTATTGAAGGGTTTAATTTATGTCCTGCCAATAAAAAACAAAGTTACAAACAGGAAGGAAAGCCGTGAAGCCAATAATTAAAAGCAGAACAAAGTACAGGGGAAAGAACAGCGTTATTTCCTCACTTTTGAGCAACATCTTTACAAAATGGTGAGACTGACAGGTGACAGTGAAAGCCTCATTTCTCTTTTTCTGCAGTGGTTTTTGTGCTCAGAAGTTCTCCTTATTGAAGATGAAGCTGACGTCCCCCTCTGAGTGGGACAGACACTGTTTCTGCAAAGACTTGCCCAGCTGAGGCGGCCCACACAGGAAGACGCCCACTTTAGTTCTGCATGAAACAACAGAACCAGTCACAACCAGAACTCAGGTCATTGTGTCGTCCTCTCAGATGTTGCTACTAGTTTTGTCATCAAGAGAGTGTGTCTGTGTGTGGGTGTGTCTCACCCTGAGTGGCTTGCTGCTATGTTGGTGAACTCGTTGTCCCAGTTGGGTTTTCCGTAGAGGGTCTTCTGCTTGAGGCCTGTGATTGGGTCGTTCTCTGCCTCGTGATGAACACGGAAATGAGCTGCCTGACACAGAAAACACATTTTAGAAGAAGCAAGAATGTTGAAAGTTGTTCAGAGAAGTAGTCGTACCTCGGTCTCCTTCCAGCGGGTCAGGTAGATGTTGTAGCTCAGGAAGTCAGTCACACCTTTCTCCGCCATCTGACCCTCCAGAGATTGCAGCAGGTCAGCGAACCACTCGAAGGCCTGGGTCTCCGGGCACAGCCAGTAGAAGTAGATCTGAGGGTCAGAGATCACACCTGTCACTCTTTAGTGGAATAAAGTCGGTGAAGCTGGAGTGGCTCGGTGACACCTTCCTCACCTTCTTGGTGAACACGTCCTGGTTATTCTGGATGCGTTTGTACCACACAGACTTCAGGATGGAGGCAAAGGGGGTCACGCCGATCCCAGCACCCACCAGCATCACTACCTCGTAGCGGAACACGTCTTCACTGGCCGTACCAAAGGGGCCGTCGATGGCTATCCTGAGACCAGAGAGGGGACGGGTCATCATGAGGGACGTGTGCTAGTAGTTTCTTATTTCCTCTATTATCACCGTTTAAAATTCAAGAACAGTTTTGTCACATGATTGTAACGGGTTTCTTTGGTACATCATTTTTTCACTCATTTGAAGTCAAAAGGGACTTTTATGAAGGGAAAATATTAAGTAAAGAATGCACAACTTCCTGCTCAAAAAACACTTCTGATCCTGGATTACAACCCCCATCTTATCAGTAAATGTCGTAAGAGCTTGTTTGCATTTTCTAGAGGTCACTGAAGAGATCCCTTGCTTCACCCTGCAGCTTCCTTCTTGTGTTTCAGCTGTAAATAAAGACTGAGCAGAACAACGACCCAATCGCCTCTCCTCCTGTAAGGGAACACGATTGACTATACTGACGGTCGCTCCATTGTCAGCTTCAAAAAGCAGCAATCAAATGTAATCAGGAGCATTTTCAGGTCTGTCTCCATGACCCCCCCTCCCCTCCTTGTGTTGTCATACTTGGGCAGCTTCCAGGCCTCCAGCGGCTCAGTGGTGTCGCCTCCACAGGCCTTGTACAGTGCCTGAGTCCAGTCTCCCACGATGCGGATGTGGGCGCTGAAGTAGTCCTCCTCGGGGGCGGACGTCAGGGTGAAAGGGTGCCATTCCAGCCGGGACACGGAGGGACACTGGATGAAGACGTACTGACCCACCTCCATACGGAAGCCCTTCCTCTTCATCTGCAGCTCCAGCGTCTTAGAGGGGTGCATCACCACCTGGGGTAAAGAGAGCCTCAGAGATTACCTCAACCGTTCAGCTTTTGTTCTGTGTTCCCCGGGTTGTAATGGCCACCATCATTGCTGCATTTGTGAACACACCTTGGTGATGACCACCTTCTGGTGAGATCGATAGATACGGACCAGCCTCTCACACACGTAGAGGATCATGGGGCCCACCACCCACTTCCAGGTCTGTAGAGAAACACACAAGTCAATTGAAAAACCATCCAGTGATTGAAATCACATCATCAGGGAGGGAGTCGGACATCGACTGTGAATGTTTATCACGTGCCATCATCACCCGTCAGCCCAACGACTCACCATCGGAGGGTTCCCAGCAAATACTGGCACAGAACAGTTGGAGCCGCTTTTCCCCCAGTCCTCAAACTGCTCAGAACAAACGTTGGGGTTATTTGTTTTCAGGCTGGCGGGCGTCTGTCCTCGAACAATCCTCCTGCAGCCAGAGAGCAGCATGCAATCATTGATTAGCAGCAACGCTAGCAGACAGCCTCAGAGCGTCTCCACAGATCATTAATCGATCGCCACAATATGTTGTCAAACCTTCTTACCCAAAGCCGTGGAACACCAGTCCAATGAAGAAGATGACGAAGAGATGGTGGGTGTACCAGAACACCTCGAAATACGACCTGCGGATGACCTCCATGGATGAGGTGATGATGAGGATGAGGGCCAACGTGATGGCAACACCCGTTAGGCCAGCAATGGTGGTGAACATGACATAGGTGGGGTTCTGAGCCAAACAGAACAATTACTAAACAGAGGAGTGGTTTAGGTCAAAGGTCATGGTCGTTAAAATGCCATTCCTGCGGATATCATGTTTAATGGATGACATCATCTACCGCATTGAGGAAATTAAAAACACACAAAAACATGTGGATATCGTTAGAGAAGGAGAAGAACTGCACCTGTGTTACACAGTTACAGAAACTGTAACTGTTTTTGTAACAGTTACAGTCACTACTACAGAAATAGCTAATGTTATTGTAATACTGATGCCTAAAGTAATTGTTTCTTACTGTTACAGTAATTGTTATAGTTACAGTTAACTTTCTGTAACTATGTCTAACTATTTCTGAAATGCACGGTACCAAAATGAGGTGAAAGTGTTTTGAGGAAGCCAAGAGAAGAAGTCAATGACAAAACATCTGAGGACAAAGACATCCAGGAGGAACTCACAAAATGAAGTAAAGAAGGACTTTTGCAACAGCACAGAAGGGGTTTTTGTATTTCAGCAACACGAGCAGCATCCGTGCTGGACAGATCTGACGTTCACTATGGACTCACTGTCTCATTGGACCTGATGGGGTTCAGGAAGGAGGCGTTGTCCCCGGTCCCGATCTCAGACAGGACAAAGGGCAGGAGGCTGCTGTTTCGATCCAACTGGGCGTCCATGAAATACTCAAAGTTGAACAAGTGCGCAACGATGTGAACGGCTAAAGCCAAACAAAAGACATTATCATCTGACATAATTATTTTGAGCTTTGAATTACAAACACAAGCAGGATAAATATGAACCAAGTGCTTCAGACTGTGACCTGAGGAGAACCACATCTACAACTGAGGACTTATGGAAGGAGGACCTGTGTGGAAGGCAATCATGTAGGCCACAAGCTTGTGGAAGGTGATGTTTCTGTCCAGCTGTCGAGCTGCTGTACGGCTGCAGTACTGGAAAGAAAATAGCTGCTAAATGTGGTTCTAAAGCTTTTGTGGGTTGATGGTGGACATCATGAATGTCTTCTACTGTAAAACCTACCTGGATGGTCCCCCGGAGCAGCGACAGCAGGTTCCGGCAGACAGGCAGCAGAATGAGCAGACAGTTGAAGTTGAGGCAGGCGGCTGGAGCTCTGGCCCAGGACAGGGCATGCTGGGGGAGGGCAGAGGAGGACAGGTACCTCAGCATCAGGACACTTATGTTCTCCTTGATGGCATGCTATTCTATTCATATCAACAATAACGCTGCTGAGCATGAGCGACGATGCAGGTCCAACTCACCCCCAGCAGGACTCTGGTGTAAAACCATCGGTCCACCAGGAAGGCCAGGTAGAAATGAACGAACAGGAACACGTTGATCCCCAACCAGAGCAGCTGCCACACACAACAGCAACACAACACGACACACAATGTTTTCCGCCTGCTTATCTTTTCGATATTTGTGGTGGACATGAAGAAGGAATTGCTTTGACACCTGCTCTGCTTTACGGAGCAGTTAGTTATGAATTGTCAAAGATAAAACAGGAAGTGGAACAGAGGAGTAGTCAATCCAGTAAATAAACTCACAATAACAAAGATGGAGAGTCCTTCATTGGCAGCAAAGTTCCCCATGATAAGGAGCTCCTGTCTGGTAGTGGAGGAGGAGAAGCAGGAGGTGGTAGCAGAGGAGACGAAGGGAGCAGTGAGGCAACTCCCCAGGCTGGAGCATTTAAGAGGAACAGATCAGGAAGTGGCCCGACCCAGCTGGGCTTCTCTCTGTGACTCATACAATATGAAACTTTTCTCATCCACCAGAGAAATAATGTTCAAGCTCCAGCTGGATGATGCTGACAGCTAATTGGTCAAGTGTTTATGTTGTTTAGAAATGATGAAGGCTCTATCTCTGATAAACCTCATCACTACAACATGAAACACACTTTTTATTACTTCTTTATGTCTTCATGATGTTATAAAAAGTGATGAATGAGTGATGCTGAATCCTGATTGGTGCACATTCAGCCAATGAAAATGCAGTATTCCTCATAAGGCAGAAGAAAAAGATGAGAAAATCAAGAATCAAACAGCAGAGATGATGAAAGGCTGCCATGATCCCAGAGGCAACCGTTAGAAGAAGTTCTGCGTCCTGCAGCGGCTGTTGGCTGTATTGTTGTCAAACTAGGTGACCGTTGAGGAGGAAGAGGATAGAGATGTGCTGAGCGACATTTCTAAATGTGAAACAGGAAGGACGAGTTTCCACACACTGAACGACCCAAAAGAAAAAAACCTGAAACATGATGGATGAAGATGCCACGAGGCTCTCATGCTAACAGGGTTGGGGGGTAGGGGGGCTGAAGGGCCTCTCACCTATCATGTTTGTCATCATCACCAGCCCTTCATCACTAATGATGAGGACTGAGGTGTTTTCTTCTGACTCTGAGACCTGATGTATATTCCTGAAATTCTTTCCAACAGCGCTCCCTGCTGGCGGGGATGTACAACATCACTGAAGATGGTTTCATGACCCCTCCTTCCCCTCCCTCCCCTCCTGACGTATCCCTGTGGGAGGGCCCAGATTAATGACGCTGATATCAACAGCATCCATACCATCCCAGCTGATAGTATGGATGCTGTATGGATCACAAAGCGGCAACAGCAGGATGCACAGGATGACGTAATTGTCGTGTCATTTAAAGCAGCCAATCAGATGTCAGCAGAGACTAAACACGACACACAAACACAAGATACCATCCTAAACATTTTGTACTTCAATTATTTTTATTTTAATTAAAAGATCATTCAGCAGATTTCACTTGTTTATTTTGTTTGACTTTTTTTTCTTCATTTAAAATTAGTCTGCAATTATACTAAATTAAACCGCAGGCAGAAATTGTTCTGATTTAATGCTCTCTGAAGAACCCAAGTGGGAATAGCACGCAGTCAGGTGTGGATGAACTCACTAAAGAAAATGATAACGCTTCAAGTCCAGTCATAAATGTTTTCATGCTGGTCTGTTCTGTTACAGCTGAGCCGTTAAATACAAACACTTATACTCTACCACGTGATTCTATCAGCAGTGATTAACATCATCTTATCCTGTCAGCGTGTTTCTAGTGATTTATTATTATTTTAGTAAATTTTCAGGTAAGTCAACATGTTTTGATTAAATGTCACTATCATTATTATTAATTTATCAGGGTAAATTGTCCATTCCTCCTCCAGCAGCTGAGGAGCCTCCACAGGAGGTCCAGGACCCAGGAGGTCCTTCTGCTCCTTAGAGAGGAGGAGGAGGAGAAGGAGGAGGAGCCGGGCGGAGGCGCAGCAGCCTTACAACTAACAGTGACGGCAGAAAACCCAACATTCCGTTGGCAGCGGCTGGAGCCTCCACCGGGACCTTCCTCGCTCAGCTGCAGCTTTCACCGGCGTCCCGGTGTCGGTCCGCAGGTAGTTAGGAAGCCCCGAGGCGGCGGATTGACTCTGCAGGTAAGAGTCTTGTTCTAAAACTAACCTGAGAGGCTCGTGCGCAGGTGTGCCTCTTCAAAAGTTGAGATCCAGGTCAGTTAATTAAGACCAAACCCGCGTTTCCGGTGGGTGGGGGATTAACTACAGTATATGATTAAAACCTAATTAAGGAACCGGGATTAAAACGTATTTGTAGTCGGTTAAATCAATAATCTGATTGAAACGTCGGAATGATTTTACTGTGATTAAGTGTTGTGACAAACCTTTACATCTGGATGAAAAGATTTTTATTTTGCATCATGTGGTCTGATGATTTTCACCAGGGACGTTTCTAGAACTAGACCGGGTCAGGTGCTCATGCTCCTTTCAAGGGTGTTCAGACAAAATGTTTGAGTGTTTGATCTGAACTCATCAGTTGATGAACGTGATTGGCTGTTCATCATGAAGAAGTCAGAATGTGTTCATGGAAGGACAGGAGCTGAGCCAGTCCATCCTTGTTCTGAGCTTCGTTAAATTTCCTGAAGATCAGATGTAGTGAAGCGTTTGATCCAACAGCAGATGCAGTGACGCATCGCTTCCACACCAGCAGTGAACTCACACAGTGCACTAACCAGAAGACGGAGCTCTTTAGATTTACCTCATACATGGTTATTATTCTTCTTTGTTCACCTTCATTCTGATGATCACATGTCCCTCAGAGAGAGAGAGGCATCCTCTAGTGCTAAAAGTTTGTCTGCCTTGTTGGGTTACAGCTGAGAGGACCATCAAGCCCTGCAAAGGAGGCCACACCTCCTGAGGGAGGACACCCCCCCCCCCGGAGACAGGACATGGTTCCTTGTCTCTGAATGGAAAACAAGATCATCCAAGCTCAGATGGACACATGATTAGCCTAATATTAGTCCGATATTAAATACAGATACTGAAAAGGATTTGAACCTGGACTGATTCAGTGTGTGAACCTGGACCGGGTCAGTGTGTTGACCTAAACCAGTTCAGTCTATGGACCTGGACTGGTTTAGTGCCTGGGCCTGGACTGGTTCAGTGAGGGACCCCTTCAGTCCTGCTCTGAGGACCATGATGAAATCTTGTTTGACCTCACAAACCCTCTGAACTGTCCTTTCTATGCTAGCTACTAAGCTAACACATACCACTGGTTACACTTTAACATGCTGCTGAAGCAATAACTATTTATCAGTACCCATTATCAGATTATGTAGGATTACATAAAGTTGGAGGTTTATACCAAAGCCTGCGTGTGACCAGGTGCGACTGGTTGGCGTGCAGCGGCGTAACCGGATGCTGCTGATTGGTGGATGCTTTGACCAGTCGACCTTCAGACGAGTCTTATCAGCGGCTGAAGTTCAGCAAGAGGCTGAGCTTCTGCTGATGTGATTAACACAAACTGGACTTTCGGAAGCCAGACTTTCATCAGAACAGGCCTCTCTGGAGGGGTAGGGAGACGGTCGTCACAGCAACAGGTGGTGAGAGCAATAAGGATAGAGGAATACGCCAGGTAACTGATGGACCTGTACCGTTAAAATGTCAGACGTGTTTCAGATGTTCTTCTGCTCGTTTGATCGACGGATGGTGAAAATAACTTTATCTATAACAGCTTCAAAGACAAATGTCAAAGTGCTTCACACACAGGCTAACTCACAGAGAGATAAAGGACAAGACAGCAGATAAAAACAAGAAGAGATGCTGTAAAGTCAAAATAGCTGTCAATAAACACAATTTAATGAAAAGATAAGGAAGCAATAAAAACATGTTGTAAAAAAATAAGCATTAAAGAAATAAAACAATAAAAGATGGTGTCCCATGAGGCAATAGCTAGCAATTAAACCATAGCATAAAAGTTTTAAAAACAATAATGGGATGACGTTGCTGGTTGAATACATTTAGCAGACTGGTGGTATCAAAGGCCTCTCAGAGGATGAGGAGGTATTCATTACCATGGTGAAGAGAAGATCCCACCAAGACAAGAATGAAACTAGCTGAGTGCCTCTGAGGCTGGTCCGGTGGGTTGGGTTCTGAGACCAGATGGAACTCTAAGGTTTAGGAGATGCTCTACATCATGGGAACAGATGGGTCAAGGTCAGCATGTTGAAGAATTGTCCATAAGAGTCTGTCAGGAACCTGGAATAGAACCAGGGCTGCTTATGGGGATGTGAAGCCAGACAAGGACGCCAGTCCAAAGCTGCTGAAATAACTCTGGACTCAGCTAGAGAGAGGCAGAGGAAGGTAGGGGAGACAGGGGGAGTCTGCTGCCAGGAACCCCACCTTGACAGCCTGACGGTGGACACCACGTCTCTTTGTTTCATTGGTCCTCAATTGGTTGTTTGTCTCCAGCTGATTCTGTTACATCATGTACCGTCAGCTGATGGTGAAGAAGGTTCTGGTTCATCTGAACAACAGGAGGTTCCGGTTCATCCACCTTCATCTTTTAAGGAATGACAATTCCTTATTTAATTTCCTTCATCGTTGACGTTGGATGTTTGCAACAGGAAATTTTGTTGTCTCCTGTCTCTTCATGTCCTGACTTTGGTCGGCATTCAAGCAGCTGAGAAAACATGTGATTGATCACGTGGCACTGATGAAGAGGAAAACATCAGTGAAGGCCAAAGGGCCTGGAGTTAGGGACTCCTGACATGCCTCCAACCATCTGAATTTGATTAGATTGCATTAGATTAGGTTAGATTAGATTTATCATCACTGGGGGGGTGGGAGGGGGTTACAGATGACAGCAATCAGCTTCCAGTAGACCTTCACTTTGGATGTGATGGTTGTCATGTGACTCAAGGGCTACGAATCAAGAAATTCCAAAATAAAATACAGTAAATTTGTCCTTGGCGCAGTGGGTCACGCTGTCACCTCACCAGAAGGTTCTGGGTTCAAGTGCTTTCTGTGTGGAGTTTGTATGTTCTCTCTGTGTCTGCATCTGATCTCCCTCCGGAAATACACCCGTGTGCATGTGTGACAAGTGTGTAGTCTAGGGCAGTGGTCCCCAACCCCTGGGCAGCGGACCAGTACAGGTCCGTGGGTCATTTGGTCGCACACAAAGAAAAAATAATTTACATTCCATTTTATTTATTTCATAGTCTGAACGATGTTTTATTTTGAAAAGGGACGTCTGTGTGGAATGACGCACAGACGAATGCATGTGTCTGTCCCGCTTGATAGGTTACCAGCCATTACCCCTAAATTAAGCACCCACAACTGTGCCAGTATTCTGGATTAAAATCAATGCAGATTATCCTGAGATCGCCCAAAAAGTATAGAAAACGCTTCTTCCATTTCCAACCTCCTGTCTTTGTGCAGCGGTATTTTCTGCAGTGACTGTAAAGAAACCAAACTACGTAGTAGACCAGACATCTGGAACACACTTCATTTGTCATTCTCTCCCATTACCCCTAGATCAGTGGTCCCTAACCACTAATTCTCATTATTGTAATATTATTATTTGATGGAGTTGTTCACCCTTTTATTGGAAATGATCAGCATTTCTCCTACGTTGAATGCACTGATAGTAAATCGCAATATTTCAAAATAAACCTCAATAAGAAATTACCTTGTAAGAAATTACAATATTATATTGTAATTTCTTACAATTATTTAGTTTATAGACATATTGATTAGCAATTTATGAAAAAAAAGGCTGTTGTCTGTTGATGTCTGCATTTTACATAAAATCACTGCAGATGATTTATTATTAGACTGCAGCTGTCCTGGCATCATTAACGATTATCGAGCAAATGAAGACTGGTCTGTGAAAGTATTGTCTTAGATAAAACGGGTCCGTGGCGCAAAAAAAGTGGGGACCACTGGTCTAGGGTATTTTGTCTCCTTCTCCAGCGGTAGAGGATAATGATGGTCTTCCAGCTGCTTGTGTCCTTAGAAGCAGGATGTCCAGCTATAGACATTCTTAGAAGAAGGACGTCCAGCTATAGACGTTGGTAGAAACAGGACGCCCAGCTGTAGACATTAGAAGCATGGCGTCCAACTATAGACGTTGTCAGTTTGCTGTCTTGTGTACTGTTGACAAACATGCTGTAATTGGTAGGAATGCGTGACATCTTGTTGGACGGGCCTGTCCATGGTGTCCTTGCGGCAGGAGTCTCATGACTGCTGTGTTTGGACCCACAGAGCCACAGGGCAACCCTCCTGCTGCCCTCCAATAGAAACATTTCATCTGTAGGTCACATGCTCGAGTCACTTCTTCAGACCAGCCTGTCAGACAGTAGGGCTGCTGAACCAACGTTGTGTTGTTTGTGCTGACAGGTTGATGCGGCGGTAGGATGTGGTTGTGGCTGCTTCTGATTTGCCTGCTTCCCGTGGCGGGTGGCACCAGAACCGTCTCCCCGGACCTCCTCGCTGAAGACAGACCCGGTCCAGGTGAGTCTACATCCAGCAACCTCCTGAGAATAAAAGTCTGTCCACTTGATAATAGCATTTAAAAAAAACAACCAGGATGAAATCTTGAAGTAGTCGCTGATAAACGTTACCAAACCGTTGAAGCGTCACAGCTTCTTCAGACACCAGCCGTCCTTCCTAATTGCTGTGACTGGAGTCTTCATCGCTTCCAGACTTTTTGCTTTTTTGAAGCTCTAAAAGCTTTTCTGTCTGTTTGTTTAGCTATTGGTTTGTTTGTTTGTTGGTTTTTCTGTCTGTTCGTTTGTCTATCTGTCTGTTTTTTGGTTGTTTTTTGTTTGTTTGTTTGTTTGTTTGTAGAAGCTTATTTTTGTCGTGAAGGGAAGACCAGTAAACATTCTGTTGCAATAAATAAAATATATTATTCATGTTCTCATCGTCCACGGTGCGTCACGCCTAGAGTTTCCCCCGCCTCACTCCCTCAGTCAGCTGGCTTAGGCTTCAGCTCCCCGCGACCTGCTATGGCGGACAAAGTGGAAGAAGATGAATGAATGAATTTTCTCACCAACCTGAAACTATGGAAGAAAATGCACAGGAAACATGAAGAGGAAATGAGCTATCAAAATGAAATGGGAAACAGTTAATGTATGCATCCCAGTCAGAGATGTTTTTCCAAAATTTCTTTAGTGGAAATAATTCCTTGATTGAATTACTGATTTTGTGAGTTATGCAATCTGGTTTGTCCCGATATTTGATATCTTTCTTCGTCTTCACTGTCTCTATTTCTGAGAAGTGAGCTTGTTGATTGGAAAGTTCCTGAAGCGTGGTCCAATGAGCTCCTGAGAGCACACAGCAGACCTTTGTTCCCCGCTGCCCTCCGACGTAGCGCCACGCATTCTCTGATGGATTACTGCTTACATCCATTTCTTTAATCCGTGACCGGGTCTGTTGTTAAAGGACGTT
The DNA here is from genome assembly GCA_013358685.1 of Antennarius maculatus. Lineage (NCBI taxonomy): Eukaryota > Metazoa > Chordata > Actinopteri > Lophiiformes > Antennariidae > Antennarius > Antennarius maculatus. Next base: position 5,465,854 of record CM023629.1, read on the forward strand.
CTCTTCTGCATGGCAGCCATGATGCTGTAAAGACCTCCGAACCTGACTGAAGAGAGTTCAGTCGGGTTTATCATTTGATCATCAGCGCTGGAACAGAGACGTTTAGCAGCTGATGCAGTGAGAACAGCCCTCCAGAGTAAAGGTGCAGTCACGCCAGAGCCAGCAGTTGTTTCTGATGTCTGTCTCACATCCCATCCTCCGATGAAGACCAGGCTTGACGTCCTGTTGGTCCATCCATCAGGAAGCCTCGCAGGATAATTCACAGCGTTTGAGTGTTTGAGGCAGAAACAGACAAGATCAGAATGGAGTGATAGCAGAAAGGACTGCTGGGTAATTGATTTCCTCCTGCAGTTCCTGTGTGTTCTCACTGACCACTTACTTAATGTCTTTTTGTTTAAAAGCTTTATCTTCCAATGAGCTGAATCTGCATTAGCGTCCAGCTAGCTTAAAGCACTTGTGTGAAGTTGATCTCGAAGTCTCTCCAAACAGGCCCTCAGGGGCCCTGGAAATGGATTTGGACCTTAACCTTAACCAATTTAGTAATAAGAGAGCCTTTATTAATTTCTCCTTCTATAACTGGAAGGTGTGTGAGAGTCAGCTGGTGTGATGATGTCATGCTGAGTCCTGGTGTTTCAGGGGGGGCTGGCGATGCCATGAGGCCGCACATCTCCTTCTGCCGGTCCCGAAACATGGAGGACTTCACCTGCTGGTGGCATCCAGTGGACAACCTGACAGACGGAGAGACGGTGAACTATGTCCTCAGCTACTCCAAAGAGTGTGTACAACACACCACACACACACACACACACACACACACACACACACACACACACACACACACACACACACACACACACACACACACACGCAAACAGGAGACGTTTAATTTCTAATGAACATTCCTTTATCAACATCATTATTTTACTTTCTGACAGATTACTTCTGCGCAGCGACGTGTGGTTCAGAATATTGATTATCCATCTGTGAAAATCTCTTCTGATAAATAAAATTTCAGGTTGTGTGCTTATTTAGGAGACGGCTGAGGGAATTAAACCTACTTAAGGGTTTTTATTGGAAAAGCGTTGGCTTTTAAGTCCAGCTTGGTTTGTCTCAGCGGGAAGCTTTAACATCAAAATTTCAGAGCAGTGCTGTGAGTCTGAGCCACACACACACACACAAACACACACACACAGCTGATCTTTGTAATCAGAACAAATTGGATTGTGCCTTTGGAGCCCTGGCGTTGTCGCTCGCCATCCACCGTCGTCTCCTGCATTTTGTTGCACCCCAAGAGTAATTTGGAGTCATGTGATGACATCATCAGAGTAACCAGAAGTAATTCACCCCAAATGTAATCAAAGTAGTGTGGTTAAACAAATATAAAGAGGAATGTAGACAAAACGCTGGCACATATTTGATATGGTCCCGCCACTGCTCCAGGTTCATTCAGTGAACAGGATGAGGAAGAGCGAAGGTGTGATGGCACGTGTCCAATTTCCTGTTTTTTAGTAAGGGGCCCAGTCAGGGATGTCCAGACTACGTGAGCGCCGGCCCCAATAGCTGCCACTTCGACAGCAGCCACACCTCCATCTGGAAGATCTACTGCATGAACGTGACCGCCGTCACCGCCCACAGGAACTACACCTCCAGGGAGCACTGCTTGGACGTGGCCGAGATCGGTGAGGATGCTGCAGCCCGATCGGGTCTGGTCTACCCAGTTTAAACTGGAGCTGAGACAGGTCGTGTCGGGGGTGGGGGTGGGGAGGTTGGGACTGGTTCCCCCTGAATGGAAGACGTTCTTGACAGATTTAGAATTTCATTGCTTTGTGATCCAGTTTTCTGATTGGTTGGTGTCGTTTAGATTTCATCAGTTGATAGAAACAGTGATGTTAATCCTGGATTTACTGAATCTGGATTAACTGACTTCACCTTCATCGTCTGTCAGAGCAGAATAGAGGGAGTTCAGAGGTTTGCTGCTGGACACCTCCTCAGAGGGGTCCCTCTGGGGTCTGGGGGTCTAGTCCCGTTTAGACAGGAGGATCCTGCTGCTGTGAAATAGCAGTCCTTCACGTCAGATCCAGACCCCCTTTCCCACGAGGAAGAGCATTTCCTTGTATTCCTTACTTCAAGATAGAATGTCTGATTATTACGTTTGAACCAAAAAGTGGACTCAAGCAGACAAGACAGGAAGACGATTCATGTGACGTTGATCCAAACACAACAGTTCAAAATGAAAGGCCGACGGCAAAACCCAGAGCAAAGGCAAATGGTGGAAACTCTGACAGCAGCAGAAGTCAGAGACGGACCAACACGGAAAGAAGCGAGAGGTCGTCTCCGTCCAGCCACACAGAGTGGCGAAGCCGCCGCCCTGCGTTGTGTCCGCAGGCGTCGGTTATCTAATCAAAGGGACGTCCCTGACATGTGAGGCCCGCTAACATGAGTCACATGGGGGTGTTTCAGACACTGAACGCCTGTGTTGGTTCACATGACAGTCCCATCTTCTGCTCCAACTGCCCCAGAGGCTGGGGTAATCACACACATCCAGCCCCCAATAAATGACACTAAGTGGCTTCGTGACGCTTTCACACACAACCTCTCCCCCTGTCAGCGTCTGTGTCGTCTTCATGGAAAACAAACAGAATTCAGGTAAATTTGAATTTTCAGTACAATTAAAGTACAGTTAATTGAAAAATTAAGGAAATTAAGAAAATGAGATTCTTTTAATTAGGCCCCGCCCAAGTGGATTTACGTCAAACCTTATAATAAAGAAGTGGTTGTCTTCTGGTGCTTTTCACTGACTGTCTCCTAGAGTGACATGTAAGTCTTCTTTTTATATAACCAGCAAAGCACACTGATTTTATTCTTCTCGGTAAATGACTAATAGATGATTGATTGTAATTACATTTTTATTGGTTATCTGAAGGCTGACTGGAGTTACTGCGTGGAGGCAAGAAGTGTCTGAATCTGTCCAAATAAACATTACAAATATTAGAATGACCTTAAACAAAATCATCAAGAGGTGTCTGGGTTCATCTCCAGACATGGATGTGAGTCAGAACATCCAGAATCGTTCCACCACTGGTGACTCTAGTAATAAAGCTCTGTTTCTGCAGTCCAGACTGAAGCTCCGGTGAACCTGACCTACGTCCTGAGGGAGGCTGAAGGGGAGGAGCTGGGTCAGAATGCCCTGCTGTCCTGGATGTATCCGGTGCCGTCCGACCTGCAGTATGGTTGGATCACGCTGGTGTACGAGTTGCAGTACCGACGTGTGGGTGATCCCGGCAGCTGGAAGGTGACCCGTGATCCACGACCCGTCAGGTGCAGCTTCACGTGGAATCGATGCCACTGGTCCAAGTAAACGGCGTGCTGTTTGTTGTCCACAGGTGAAGCACCCCCTCAGGGAGCCCCACCTGGAGCTGCTCGGCCTCCCCCATGGCGACTACCTGGTCCGGGTTCGCTGCCGCTCCCACAACTACGGCATCTGGAGTGAATGGAGCTCCACCCTGCTCATGAGCCTGCCCAGCAAGCCACCTGCAGGTAGGGTTGTCATGGCAACAGACAGGAGTCAATGACCAATATGCTTTAATTCCAACTGACTGTGTTGCTGTTGGATGATGATGATGATTATTGTCACACCTGTGCAGGTAAACTCCTGGTGGGGATTCTTGTGTCAGGGGTCGCTGTCATTGCTCTGCTGGTTATCGTCTGTGGGGTTGTTCCTCAGAGCAAGAGGTGGGAGACACACACACACATACACACACACACGCACACACACACCTTAGGAACAGCTGGGTTGAACAGGTGGTTTTCTTTTCACTTGCAGACTAAAACGGTACTTCCTGCCGCCGATTCCAAAGCCGCGAATCATCGGCATTGACCCACTGCTCCTGAAGGTAACACACACACACTCTCACTCTCTGTGGGCCCTCCTCCGTTCATTGGTGTGTTTTCTCCTTTCTCATCCCTCTCTTCCATACCTCCTCTCAGAAGGGGAACTTGGATGAAATCAACCATCACTTCAGTAACTTCCACAGTTACAGCCCTCCGATTTATGTCGAGGAGGTCTGGGACCAGGTCAGCTCCGACAGCCTCTACCTCACCCCCCTGAAGGACTTTGACATTCTGGCTGCTCCACCGGATGGGGAGAAGGAAGCCCTGATCATGCCATGCGACATGACGCCTGTGGCCGCCCTCCATCAGCTCACGACCCCAAAGCCGATGTCGTACCTGGAGAGCCTGGCGCCCTACTGCTCCATGCCTTCCCAGTGGCCCAGAACGGAGATCGTGATGCTGTTGGGGACGGACTACAATGTAATAGAGCAGACTGCTGGCCCCGTCGCTGCCCCGCCTCCTGACCTCCCTGCTCCCACTACAGACCCCTCAAAGCCGGGTTTCTACACCTGTGTGCAGTTGATGAACGAAAGTGGCGAGGTGCACCTGGTGCCATTCGCGGAGGGGGAGTACTACCAGGACGTCCCGCCCCTCCTGAGGGCCAGCGTCAACATGGTAGAGAGAGAGGCGGAGAAGAAGTTGGCGGAGTACCAGGCAAGGATGTTCCAGTCCAAAGACGGAGCTGAGGTGGAGAACAGCGAAACGGCGGCTCCTCTGCTGCCTGTTACCGTTGACAACCAGGGCTGAACAACCTGATGCTCAGACATGGAGACTGTTGCCCGAAACGGGAAGTAAGCCTTGTACGAGTCTTTGTCATACCAAACTGATGATGTTTTCTGATAAGCAGCGTTGCGTTTCTTCTTCTGCTCACTCGAACAAAGACGTTGTCATTGAACTACAGCCAGGGTGACCAGATCGAAATTGAAAACGGTGTCATAACCAGCTCTGACAACAAGTCCAACTGGAAAACATTGCGTACATTCTGGGTAAACGAGTCCATAGCCTGTGACGCTTCAGATTCTCGACGTCTGTCTCAGGAATTAAAGCGCTGGATGTCGCCGTAGTTCCACAGACATCTGAGTTCATCTGGCTCGGAGCCATCTTGTCCTTTCCTCCATACGTCATCCTTTCTTCTCCGGTCTCCAGATCAGCCACTGCAGCCACGGCCACAGGTCGTCGTTCCATCAGTGTTCCTACATTTATCAGCTTGTTTCAGTCCTGCTGGATGTTCCTGAAAACGAGGAGAATGTTAATCTGCAAGTGAAGGTTTCAATTACCTTTGTCTCATCCGTCTGGGCCGAAGATTTATTTCAAAGAGGAACGTTTTGTACTTATTCAACAGATTTATTCCAAAAACCTGAGAAATCAAGTTCCAATCAATTTTAGAACATATGTTTTATTCTTTATTCTTTTATTCAACACATATCAAACCAATATAAATGTTATGGAGAAAAGAGTATTTTCTCTTTCAGCGAAAATAATATATTATTTAACATTTACAATTCAGAATTTGACCACCAAACTTGGTGAGAATAAATCCTAATTTAATTTTATAATATTTTAATATATATGTCTATGTGTTGGAGTTTAGAAGGATTTTACTGGGTGCCTCATATCCTGTCTGCTATTGGCTGACTTCTGATGCTAGGTGATGTTAGCCTGATGCTAGCCTCATCACAACACTGTATGTGACTTAGTGTTGTACCCATCCATCCAGGTCGCGTGGATGTTCCTCCTCATCACCTCCTCCTCCTGGAAGGAGACACAGGAAAAAATGGGAAATTGGGGATGACACTCTTTTTGGCAACACACGGTACACACCCACCTCCTCAGCCCTGTCTCAACCAGACACTTTCTGCCAGCTTCTCATTGGCTGTCAGTCAGAAATGTGATTGCAGCACCAAAGAATAGCTGCTTGCATTTAGGTGTTTGCTGAACTCAGTGTTGACCTTATTTGTCTTATAGTGTCAACTAAAATGTGACATGGTGTGTGATGGTCGTACAATGTGACCCATGTGACCAGTGTCTGATCGATCAGGACCAATGTTGATCCTGACAGAACATTAATTGGAAACGCTTTGCGTCGTGTGTCTTTGTCCGTGACGTGGCCATTAGATGTCGTGCTGTCATTGAGATGCTATTGTGCCTTTTTTGTATTGCAGTATTTGTTGGTATTCATACTCGGCAGCGAACCAATCAGTGTGCCTCATACGCATGGGACCTCTCTCAACAGAGGAGGAGCCTAAAAGCGTTAAATCAGCTCAGACTGTCATTTCATGCGGAGGAACACTCTCTGATTGCTGTTCAATGCAATAAAATGTGAAATTGCGTCTATTTGTGTGTGTTGACTTTCATTTTTAACACACAACTATAAACCAAGTACAATCAACAACTGGTTTCCTACTGGTTAGGCTGGGGCTAAAATGTTTAAAGTCATTTTACTGTTTTTATAATCTCCCCTGATTTAATCTTCCCTGATAGTTCATTCAGTTTCAGTATCTGTACTTAATAATTTTAATCAGTTTGCGGCCGATCACCACCTCAATGCGTGATGTCAATCTTCTAGAACACACCTCCTACTGCTGAGATCACTGGATGGTTCGCTGCATTCTGAGGTTATTAATAGACGCTTGACTGTCAGCTGACTTCAGATAAACACACGCTCACAGGGAAAGTCATCCTGTGACAAAAACAATTTTTATGCATGAACTTTTCGACAAGCAGCTTATCTGTTTAACATTGAAATAAACTGGAACGCTCTGCTGAAAACACTGAAAAAGTCTGTCTGAAACTATCAGTGGTTTACCTATTGAAAAATATCTCATATCCCAATAAAGATTTTTCAAGATTAAATGGAATATTTATAGAAGAGCTATTTGTCCCACCCTCATAATGCTCTATGATTAAGGTTTAAATTGTCTGCAGCAGCTTGTCGTAACCAGAAGCAGTGATTTTTATCTTCCAGGAGCCATTAAAGGTCAGCAGAGATATTCTGGAAAACAAATTGAATTCAGGGAAACCGTCATCACCCACATCCAGACTGTCTGATCTATACAGAGGCCCGGAAAGCACGAGACTTGCTGACTGTTTCATATTTAACACCTCAGTTCACCCAACTACGAAGATGAAGGCAGCACCATGATGAAGAGGAGCGCCAGGACTCGCTGCAGATTAAGAGAAAAGGCAAGGAAAAACAGCTGTATTAAATGATAAAACAAGGACAAAAGAAGTAAATAAGGAAATGAAAGTCAGAAGACGAGTGGAATGAAGAGAAATATTTCAATTTGTAGCGTCTTCAAAGAAAAGTTTAGTGACCCCAAAAGAACCCAGTCCAGTCAATAAAGACTGAAGCGTCCGTCCAGCAGTACTCCAGTCAGCTGGTGTCAGCTGTCATGTAGGCCTGGTGGGGGGAGTGGGTGTGGGTGAGAGTGGGGGACTCTAAGTTTCAGAGCGTCAGACTGTTGGCCATCAGCTCCAGATTGAGACTGATCAGCAGCGAGGTAAGAAACCATTCACACACACACACACACACACACACACACACACACACACACACACACACACACACACAGTGTACTTATATTTGATGTTTTTTCTCACTTCAGTTTGCCGTTGACATTTTAGAAGCTTGAAGGCTTTTGCTGCTGATCCCAGGCCCAGCGGCGTCTGACGCAGCTGCCTGTTTAAAAATAGACACAAACACACACACACAGAGTCACATTTGGTTTTAACAGCTGAATTACATATTTTGTATTATTTGCTGTCTCTTCAGGCTGGATCAATCACTTTAATAGATTTCATCTGTGTAACAAGGGTTAGGTAAAGCTAATAGTGCCCTATGTGATGATTATTAACATTACTATGTAGTAAGAACACACAAGCGTTAACAATAGCATCATCAACATGTTCCATGTTAACATTATGAGATATTAAGCGCAAGAAGAAATTTATTAACCCTTTATGTTCTGCTTAACAAAAGTTAAGTCTTCTGAGGAGAGTCTTAACATTCAGACTGTTTTATTCCAAACAGCTTTTATTTAAGACGAATGCTTATATTTAAATTTTTTTAATATTACATTAGTGTTAGCTACTAGAGCTCAAGACAAAGCATGACAATGTTTTATTGAGTGTAATATTGTAAGACTGAACTTTAAACACGCTTCTCCGTGTTCTGATTTTAAAGAACAGATTTAGGTGTTGGTAAATGTGTTTAATGAGTTCATTGTCAGACGCTCTGTGCCCACAGAACAGAAATTATTCTTCTATCTGCTGGACTGACGGTTCTCGGTTACCATGGCGTCCACCAATGAAAGGGTGGAGCAGCGTGATCAGGCAGTTCCTGCTGGAGAGGAGGAGGAGGAGAGGAGCATCCAAGGAATCCAGTCTCATTACCTGCGCTGTCCGTCCCCCAGGTAGGAGATCACCTGAGCTAAAGATTAAGGTGAGGTGTCTAAAAGGAGGAAATAAAATGTTCTGAAAGTCATTCAGCTCTTCTCCCCCTCAGCTTCTCCATGGCTTCAGAGTCTAGGTTCTCTATGATCTCCGGGTCAGACGCTGCTAGCATCTTCATGGAGCCCATCCACCTCTCCTCAGCTATCGCTGCAAAGAAGATCATCAATGAAGGTGAGATGAATGAAAACAAATCTACAGTGTGAAACAATCAAAACTAATTAAGTGGATGTCTTGAATATACTCAGAGTGGAATCTCATAGATCTGTAGAGCTCTCCATTCCTTAGATCTAGTTTGGTTGATTATTCCTCAGATGGATTTCAAGCTTCATGTCCTTGGCTAATTATGAGATGTAGAGATGGAGATGGTGGAGGAAGAGGACTGAACTGATTGAGGCAATTAGCTACTCTGAAGCATGGATCAGCTCCTCTATCAGAATCCTCCTCTAACATTATTTCACAGTAACAGTTTAATGGCTGATGCATGTTTCATGTACAGCATGTGAGACGTCTACATGAGAACAGGACACACAATGTTTAAAAGTCCAGAATATGTGGAAAGAAGGAGCGGAATTAAATTCCCAAAGACGTTTTTGTTTTGTTTAGGGCTAAAGTTCTTCCATTCTTTTCAAACTAACTCTAAACATTATACCTCATACCTTAAACCTTGTAATTTATACTGTACCTTATACCTCATAATTTATACCGTATACCTATACTGTATACCGTATACCTCAAGCCTTATAATTTATAACTTCTTCTTTTCCTTTCGGCTTTTCCCTTCAGGGGTCGCCACAGCAAATCAATTGCCTCCATCTAACCCTGTCCTTTGCATTCTCTTCTCTCACACCAACTACCTTCATGTCCTCTTTCACTACATCCATAAACCTCCTCTTTGGTCTTCCTCTAGGCCTCCTGCCTGGCAGTTCAAAACTCAGCATCCTTCTACCGATATATTCACTATCTCTCTTCTGGACATGTCCAAACCATCTCAGTCTGGCCTCTCTGACTTTATCTCCAAAACCTCTAACATGTGCTGTCCCTCTGATGTACTCATTCCTGATCCTATCCTTCCTGGTCACTCCCAGAGAGAACCTCAGCATCTTCATCTCTGCTACCTCCAGCTCTGCCTCCTGTCTTTTCCTCAGTGACACCATCTCTAGACCAAACAACATCGCTGGTCTCACCACAGTTTTGTACACCTTTCCTTTCATTTTAGCTGAAACTCTTCTATCATACATCACACCTGACACTTTTCTCCACCCATTCCATCCTGCCTGCACACGTTTCTTCACCTCTTTTCCACACTCTCCATTGCTCTGGACTGTTGACCCTAAGTACTTAAAATCCTCCACCTTCTTGATCTCTTCTCCCTGTAACCTCACTCTTCCACTTGGGTCCCTCTCATTCACACACATGTACTCTGTCTTACTGCGGCTAACCTTCATCCCTCTCCTTTCCAGGACAAACCTCCACCTCTCTAGCTTCTCCTCCACCTGTTCCCTGCTCTCACTGCAGATCACAATGTCATCTGCAAACATCATAGTCCATGGAGATTCCTGTCTAACCTCGTCTGTCAGCCTGTCCATCACCATAGCGAACAAGAAGGGGCTCAGAGCTGATCCCTGATGCAGTCCCACCTCCACCTTGAACTCCTCTGTCACACCTACAGCACACCTCACCACTGTCTTACAGTCCTCATACATGTCCTGCACCGCTCTAACATACTTCTCTGCCACTCCAGACTTCCTCATACAATACCACAGTTCCTCTCTGGGCACCCTGTCAAAAGCTTTCTCCAGATCTACAAAAACACAATGCAGCTCCCTCTGGCCTTCTCTGTATAACTTATACCTCATAATTTATACCTTATACCTCAATTTATACCTTAAACCTTATAATTTATACCTTATACCTCATAATTTATTCCTTACCTGGTGGTGATGCAGTTCCTTGCTGTCTGTCCCCCCAGAGCTGCCACCTCGGAGCCCTCATCCTGAGTCGATCCCAGAGTCCATGATGGAAACCGCCGAGCAGCTGATGGTGGAAGACCTCTACAACCGTGTGAGGGACATGATTGACGACCGAAGTCCCTATAACACCCCTTGTGTGCTGGACATTCAGAGGGCCATGGTGCAGGACCGCCTGGAGGCCCCTGTCAACCCCGTGGATGAGGTGTGGCCGAACATCTTCATAGCGGAGAAGTGAGTCGAGGCATCTCTGCCCAGCAAAGATGTCCTCTTGCTTTGCCTTGTGATCAGCTGATAAGTGGATAACCATCTTTCAGATCTGTTGCTGTCAACAAAGCTCGTCTGAAGCGAATGGGTATCACCCATGTCCTCAACGCTGCCCACGGGACAGGAGTCTATACAAGCGAGTCCTTCTACGCTGGTATAAACATCAAGTACCTGGGCATCGAGGTGGACGACTTTGTAGACGCCGACATCTCTGTGCACCTTCGACCCACTGCCGAGTTCTTGGACGAGGCTTTGCTGACACACAAGGGTGAGGGACAGTTTGACTTTCAAGCCTTCAGAACGTCCAACAGATGGAGGGCCTACTTGTTCTTCAGTAGGCCATCTGTCCATGTGAGGAAACCATGAACAAGGAAACTGTATGCCATCGTTACACAAACAATGGAGCCAGGAGCACATTTTATCTCTATGTTGAGGTAGAACAGTCCACCAACATCTCACCACAGACTTCTGGCCACTGCTTCTCAGAAGTGTTATTTGGTCCACAGCATGAATATTTGTTCCAGGAAGACGCTAACAGAGTCTCTTATTCATTATGAGTCACGCTGCCTGAAACAGCATCTACTGCCCTTCTCATCAATGAGGTCATCAGATATGGAATGTAGAGCTTACAATTCTAGTTATGAGTCGTCCTAGAGACCATGGAGGTGACCGTAATTATACAAAAACTGCAGATTTTCATGAAACTTGATTGGAGGACTTTTGAAGCTAACTAAATAGATGAGTTTGAGTTTTGAACTTGGTGGCATCCCATCTCTGTTTCATAGCCTTCAAAATAAGTAATAGCTGTGCCATCAGTCATGATGTGTTTGTAGTAAACTAGATAATATTGGTCTCAGCCATCAGTCAGACTGTAATTACCCTGCTTTTCTCCTGCAGGAAAGGTTCTGGTGGTTTCAATGATGGGGGTTAGCCGCTCTGCTGTCCTCGTAGCAGCCTACCTGATGATCTTCCAGCACATGACCATCATGGAAGCTCTAATGTCCATGAGGAAAAAGCGTGCCATCAACCCCAACGAAGGCTTCCTGAAGCAGCTGCGAGAGCTCAACGAGAACTTACTGGAGGAGCGCGACGATGACGATGAAACGCTCAGCCAGTGCTCCGTGGTCGATGCACACACACGCACTCTCATCTTTGGTAAAGGTGGGGATGATAATGATGATACCGATAAAGAGGAAGAGCAGAGCATGGTCAACGTGAAGGCGCATTCGATTATGATGGAAGAGGAGGAGGATGGAGAGAGTGTGATGAGCAGTGTTGCCTCTTCTGCAGCTGCTGCAGCACTTAGGAATGGATCGGTTGGAGAACACAACCAGCTAGACAACCAAGCATCGAGCCACCTCCAAGAACAGCTTGCTCTTCTCAAGCAGGAGGGTGGGGAAGATGGTGACGATGATGAGGGTCTAATTGGGATGATCCATGAGTGGCAACGGAGGAATGAGAAGTATCAGAACGATGACTGGTGGGAAGCCCAGCTGAACAGTGACAGCGAGGATGGCGAGTCAACCCCCGAGGCCCAACCGAAGAAGACGAGGAAAGGTGCAGATGTCGATTTGGAGAGTGTCACCAGTGAGGACATACAAGCCGTAAGAGAGCATTTCAAGCGCCGCATCAGACGTCCACCCGCGGATGCCATGTCCACCTCCAGCTGCACAAGTTATTCTGATCTTTGGAAACAGAGGTTGAAGGAAATTGAGAAAGAGGCCGCTGCTCGCTACCACCAAAAAGAGGGTGATGACGGCACCACCACGGACGATGAAGAAGGAAGACAGACAATTGACGAGGAAGTAGATAGCATCCTCAGTGACACCGGTTCCATGTATAATTTTTGCCAGAAGAACAAGGAGAAGATGACTCCTTTGGAGCGTTGGCGCATCAAGAGGATCCAGTTCGGCTGGAACAAGAAAGATCGAGAAGATGGAGAGAAAAGCTCCACGGGAGTTGGAGAGAACGCTGATAATGAGAAAGAAGCTAAGACTCCCTCCTTCAAGGATGTCAACCTTACAGCATATCAGTCGTGGAAGTTGAGGCAACAAAAGCGTTACGGAGAGGAGAACCCGGAGGAGATTCTGGAGATGAGTCGAGGTGAGGACTCTGCAGCCATCAAACGGAGACAGAGACGTGAGGAGATCCTGGAACGTTCCAAGAAGAACTTAGAGGAGAGTCAGTCCATGTGTGGCTGGGAGACGGAGAGTTGCATCAGTGGAGGTACCATACCACTCTCCTCTTTCTGGGCTGGAGCTGGAGTTACGAGTCAGCCAAGCATCATCAGCGATGACAACATGTCCATGCTTAGTGGAAAGTCTTCCCTCATATCTTCAGCTTCTCAGGCTCGCAGTACAAGGTCAGGAACACCAGCACCGATGATGCCACTTCCTCCAATCCTCCCAGTTCCTGCTGTTCAGGGTCCTGGAGGGGAACCCATGATAAATCTAGCCAGCATCCAAAATTGGATAGCTAATGTGGTGTCAGAGACCATCAAACAGAAGCAAGGTGAGCTGAGTCTACCTCCTCCATCGTGTGCTGGAACGGAACTTAACTTTGCCGGTCCAGCGAGCGTGATTTCAAGCCGTGGTATGGACAATGATAAAGCATCCTTGTTGAGTGGAGCTTCCTATCCCAGTCTTAGAAAAGCAGTATCCGTGCACTCTGTTGGTGGATCCAGCAGCATCTCTGGCCTCGGTGGAAGAGGCTCTGCTCTGGGATCCACAAAGAACAAGATAACTACCACCAGTGTACCTCTTTTCAGCCTCTTCCAAGACCAGGTCGACATGGACAAACTGGACGCCATAGACAAGGAGATTAAGTCTGAGATGAAGGACAAAATGGGGACCTATGAGAAGAAGAAGATCCTGGAGGACAATAAACGTAGCACCCTGTACAAGAAGAAGAAACCAAAGGAGGATGAGGATGAGGTGGAGGAAAGAAAAAAACTAGAGGAGGAGTTTCTTGAGGAAACGAAGAAGAAGGAGAAACCCAAGAGGTCTTATGGTCTCTCTGGACACTTGAATCTCAACCCGGCCCTGGAAAAAGATAAGAACACCAGCATCGATGACTGGCTGAGAAGCGTCAGACCTCCTCCCAGGAAAGAACCAGGTCCATCAGAAGACCTCTACGATGATCTCGATGCTTCTGCTTCTGAGTTTGACTTCTGCAGCCGCAAGAACTCCTATACCGTTGATGAGGAAGATGAACAAACATATGGCATGACCTCCAGATACAGGTCGAGGCTACATGAGGATACATCAGCTGAAGATGATGAATACTCCTGCAACGGATTCACGTCATCTCACGGCTACTGCCAGGCCATGAGGTCACAGGCAGAGAGCGATGAGGTCACAGGGAGCTACGGCGACCTCTTGGCAAGGCCAAAGTTCACTCATCAGTCAAGATGCAAAACCGGGGATATGGAAAGGGTGAAAGGAAGAAGGGAGGATGCCGAGGAGGAGGAGGATGTTGAAGCCTTCCTCACCCAAACCAGGCAAAGAATCAGAGCTAGGCTCACTGCTGAGGTTAACGATGATGAAGTCCTCACAGCCTGGAGGGCACAGCAAGAAGCAAAATCACAAAGTGGAAGATCATCTTAGAAAAAGCTACCAGTGCAGGAAGTTTTGAGAAAACAAGAACAAAAGACAAACAGCTGACATTTAAAAACAGTTCCGTAAATCTCCAAAATAAAGATTTGGATAAATAACACACACGCATAGCAATCCATTAAATATTGTCATTAACGTAGCGCAGGGAGGCAGGACTCAAGTGCACGACACTGAGTGGTAAAATCAGAAAACAAAGTTTATTCCAGGCGAGGTTCGGTACACAGGTAAGGCGGTCAATCCAGGCAGAGGTATCCAAGGCGGTAGGCAAAAAGGCAAGGTCAAAATACAAGCAAGGTTCAAACACGATAACGAGAACAAGAGCAATGAAGTAAGGCTGGAACGTGAGCTATGAACTACAACGAACTGGCGACGAGACAAGACACAAAGGGGGAATATATGCAGGACTGATGGGGGGTGATTGGAAACAGGTGCGGGAAACATAATCAGGGATCAGGTGCACACAGATGGGGAGGGGGCAGGGCAGACAGGAACCTGGAACAGAGACAGGGGTGAGTGATCACAAAATAAAACAGGAAGACAAGACATGAAACATAGGGAAGCAAACAAACAGGATCATGACAAATATGGCCGTTTTACTTTTTCACAGTCCAAGATTTTAAGAAACAAACATTTCATGTTTAAGACATTTTTAAACCCTGCATCCATATATACATGTATATGTATGTATTTATAAATAAGGCTTTAATAAAGATAATATTTCTAATTGTTAGTTGAGATGCAAGTTGTTTTTTTTAAAGGTCCTGACAGACTGTTCCTTCACCGTTCTGACTTCAGGTACTTTTGTCGTTCTTCACCTAAACACACCCATAGGTTCAGATTCCATACTTGTTCTTTTCTTGCAAACTGCTCAGGCTCTACTGTTCTCATGATCTGGTGTTCAGATGGTCTAGTGTTCCAGTGTTCTGATGTTCTAGTACCAGAGGTCAGATGCTCTAGGCCACTCAGACCCAGCCATAAACTCTTTGCCACCACCTTTTGGACGTTAGTGTTAGTGTTTCTAACATACTGTCAGGATGGTTTGTATGTTTCTCTGGTGCTTTAGTCATGGACACAGACAAAACTACCTTCTATCTATAATGTTGTTTTAATATTTTACATTACTACTGGCTGTCAGCATGTAGATGGGTTGAGTATAACCCTTGAACCCGGGCTGCAGCTTATTGTGAAGCTTTACGTGCTTGTTGGATAAACCACGATGGGAATGTTGATCCTCTGGTAGGAGGAGGTGAAGCTGTTCTGTTTCAGTCTGAAATACATTTACCTTCACAGAACGTCTGTGTTCAACATGTGCATGTTTTCTGATGCTGATGCCAGGTGAGAACAAATACTTCTTCCATTATTCCAATGAAAACACTAAATTTGAATTGAGGAAGATGATGATGAGGAGGAGGAGGTAAATCACACCTGAGAGATTAACGCATTACAAACTGGAGGCTGAAAATGCGTGGCCTTCAGGTCACCGAACTGAACTAAACTTCCTGCCAATCAGCATTCATCAAGTCCTTTCTGGGCGTGGACGGCATGATCCCGGAGGAACGGTTCAGTTGGTGTTTGATCGCTGAACCACCATCGCCATGGCAAGCTGGTGGACACCTGCAGACATACTAGACAACTCCATCGTGTCTCAGGTCATTCAGGCCGTTGGTCTGTTTGGAGACATCCTGTCTCTGGAGGACACGATGGAGCCCATCCTATCTGGAGTCCAAGGAGATGGAGCGATGGAAGGGGAGGAGAAAAGAGGACAAGACACAGTGAGAGATAGAGAAGAAACAACTGATGGAGTGATGGAAGACAAAGAAGGACAGGTTGGAAAGGAGGGAGTAATGTGTCAAGATATAAAATGGAAAAAGGAAGAAGAAAATGAAAAACAGGATGAGGACCTGCAGCCAGGAGAAAAGGTGGATGAATTGGAAAGAGAAGCAATGAGAAACAAGAGAGAGGAGAATGAAGGAGAGAAAGAAGAAAACCCCGAGGAGCAAATGGGAGAAGAAAAGGAGGAATTAAATGAAGATGAGAGAGAGGAAAATGAACAAAAGAAGGCTGAAGGCAAAAAATGGGAAAAAAGTTTGGACAATCAAGAAGAATGGATAGAAAGAAAAGAAGAGGGAGGAAGAGAACAGTCAATTAAAAGTAAAGACAAGGTAGAAGGAAAGGCAGGTGTAAAGGAAGGAGAAGAAAATGGAAAAGAGAACAGCTGCAATGAAGAGCAGGTCAAAGAAAGAGAAGAACAGATTGAGGCAAAGGACGTGGAAGAAAAAGAGGAAAGGCAGGAAATGGAGGAGTACGATGAAGATATGCAGGAAGGGGAAGGTGGAGAGAATGAAGAAGAGGTTTTAATGAACAGACAAGATGAAATGGCAGAAATAAAGGAGACAAATCACAAAGAGGGTGAAGAAAAAAAAGAGCCAATGGAGTTGGAGAAAAAAATACAGAAGGACTTACTAGATGTGGGAAGAAAGTATGATGGAGCAGAGAAAAAAGCAAAAAAAGAATGTGATAATGAAAGAGACAAAAAGGTGGGGGATGCAAAGGAAATGGAGGAAAAGACTGAAAAAAATGACAGAAGCGCAGGAGATACGGAGGGCCAACAAGAAAAGATGGAGAAGATGGAGGAAAATATGGAGGAAGAGATGGAAGACAAGGAGGAAAAGATGGAAAACAAGGAGGGAAAGATTGAGGGCAAAGAGGAAAAAATGGAGGACAAGGAGGTACAGATGGAAGGCGAGAAGGAAAAAATGGAGAGCAATGAGAAACAGAAGGAAGACAAAGAGGAAGACATGGAGAGCAATAAGGAAAAGATGGAAGACGAGGAGGAAGAGATGGCAGACCAGGAGGATAAGATGGAGAGCAAAAAGGAAAAGATAGATACAACGGAAAAGATGGAGAACAAAGAGAAAAACATGGAAGATAAGGAGGAAAAGATGGAAAATGAGAAAATGATAGAAATAAATAATAAAAGGATGGAGAACAATGAGGAAGAGATGGAAGAAGAGAAGGAAAAGATGGAGAGAAATGAGGAAAATTTGGAAAACAAAGAAGTAAGGATGGAAGAAAAAAAGGCAGTGATTGAAGACAAGGAGGAACAGATGGAGAACGAAGAGGAAGATAATGAGGAAAAGACAGAGATAATTGAGAAAAACATGGAAAACAAAGAGGAGAAGATGGAAGAAAAGGTGGAAGTCATCAAAGACGAGGAAGAAAAGATGGAGAACAAAGAGGGAAAAGAGGAACAGAAAGAACACCAGTTTGATAGAAAGGAAAAGAAGGCCTTGGATGAAAGTGCAGAAGAAGAACAGGAAAACAGCCCAGCAGATCAGCTGGATCAGTTATCTTCTCATCTCATCTCATCCTCCCTTCCACCAGAGTCTCGATCTGCTGGAATGCTGAGTCATGATATGAAACAAACAGGAAATGAGAACCATGACTCAGGCACTGATGAAAACCTCTGTGTTTCTTCTTCATCACTGAGCAGCGATGATGACGAGGGAACCGCCTCTCTGCCGATTGTTGATGCTCGCCTCCACCTGATGGATCCCACTGAGCTGGAGACAAAGAAGTTTGAAATATCAGTGACATCACTTCTTGTTCTGGAAGGAAGAGGTGAAACAACAGCATCCAGGTCCATCCCAGATATCACACGTGAACATCAGACAGGTAACCAACCACAGCTCTGAAACTGTTCTTCAGACCTTAGAGACACAACATTAGTCAGAGCTGCATCATGCTGAAGATTAGATCATTCTCTGAAATCCAATTAAAACTTTGCTCACTCAATTTATAAAAACAATAAGAGCCAATTGAGCCCAAATTAACCTTTTAAAAGTTCCAATTAATAAAAGTTGGCTGATAATATTTTAATTTACAGCTTTGCGTGTTTCAGGCTGTTTGTGGGACCAGACGTTGATGGACTCAGCAGGTCAGGCGTCGTTGACTGTACAACCAGGAAGCAAAGAGGCCAGTCTAGCACAAAAGCCCCACAGCTTAGGAGGCCCTCAAGGGGAGGTGAGCAAAGACAGAAGACCAAACTCCCACAAGATGAAGAGCGAGGAAGGCCCAATGGACAGCAACAAGAAGGGTAGCCAACAAAACAAGTATAAGAGTGTGTCCTACAGGAAGATCCGAAGAGGAAACACCAGGCAGAGGATTGATGAGTTTGAATCCATGATGAACTTTTGATCAAGATCCAATCAGGGATCTTGTTCCACTGAAATATGAGATTTCATCACTGGTTGAAGTAACAGAGAAAAGTAGTGGATTCATGGCTGAGTTAAGTAGAACTGATGTTTTCAATTTATTGTGAGGAAAAATAATTTCTGTTTAAATACAAGCTCCTTGAGTGTGTTCTCCTCAGCAATCAATGTCCTGCTGGACATCAACGCAGGATGAGACATGAAGAGACACCTGAGCCTGTCCCAAATGATAATACACAGACCAATCAGGACTTGTATGAACTTAAATTAGTAACACAACTTAATGTAAAATATCACCATAACTTTATGTGTCTAGTTAATGGATCTCCATAGCCTTGGAAACACTATTGTGCTATTTGAATGTTATTACAAGAAACAAGCTTAAAAAGGTTCACATAAAGTTGTGTGTTGTGTGTTATTTGTCAAAGGTTAGCTGCAAACAGCATCAAATGCTAGTTATACAATTTCATCCTTTACACAAGTGTACACTCAACCAAAATAAATATAAAAAATATTAAATATATTTGCGTTTAAACATTTCATGCATGTTTAAATAAAGACATTACATGAATACAATGTCTCTTCAGAAGCTGGAATGAAACATGTAGTTTGACTACATGTCCCACAACCCTCTTCGCCTGGCACTGACGTCACTGTAAACCCGCATCCGGCGGAAATTTTGAACCCCAGCATGGCGAAGGAAAAGGGCCACCCTATCCTGCCTCTGATTGGCTAAAACTCTTTATTTCAGCGACTGTTTGTCCGACATGAGGACTGCTGATTGGCTAAAATTAACCAATCACAGACAGGAAAGGGCGGGACATGGCCTGACCATTGTCGGATTCGTAAATGTACCACCCGGTGTTCCCGTGTCATGAGTCCGGTACGTTTGACAACAAAGGGCTCCTTTTGAACCAGCGAGTGACGTTTTACCGTCATGTTTTTTAGACGTCGTCACAGGTAAGCTCGTGAGCCGAATCACGTCTGTAACATGTGTATATTTCAGATAAAGTTTGTAGTTGAAACGGTTTAAATCTAATGTTTAAGTTAGCTAGCTAGCTAGGTTGCTAACAAGATGGCTTCGTCTGTTTACTGTGAAACAATAGTGAAGGCATAATGCAAACTTTCACGGGGCTCCTGCCGTTAGCATTGCGTTGCTGCGAGCTGCTCTGCTCTTTCTGCGTGTGTGAACTGGCGTCGTGTCGTCCGTCTCAGGCAGTGATGACACCGCCGCCTTCACCGTCCGTTGGAGGAAGAGGAAGAGGAAGGAGGTGATGATGATGATGATGATGACATGTAGTTAGTTAGTGGCCCGGCTGGCTGACGGACACACGGACCTCAGCCCGCTCTGCGTGCGTGTGTTGCCCGACAATAGGAGCAGGATTCGGGACGACGTGGAGCAAAATGCCGCGGAGGAAACAGTCCAACCCGCAGCCGGTTAAATGTGAGTTCCTCCCGCCGTCCGAAGAGTTTCTCCCCACGAAGTTGAAGTCACTGTCACGGGTTCGGACGGTGACCTTTGACCGCGTAAACACACATCTTAATCCGTGTGTATGAAGCTTTGTTTCAGATGTTCTCTGGAGGAAGCAGCCATCCCGTCCGTCGCTGCCGAACTGGTCCGGCATATTGACATTTTAGGCTGGGTCCTTCCTCAGAGAAGAGGAAGACTGCTGGAGACATGTTGTCCTCCACCCAAATGTCTTTGTGTGTTATCTCTTCCTGAATGTCGTAGCTCTTCCTTCTCTCTGCTTCCTGTCTCTGCTTCCGTTTTGCAGACCAGACCTCCCTGCCCTCTCTCCCCTTCTGCTCCTCTTTTTTTCTTTCACTTCTTCCTGTCATTCTTTCTTTGTGAACACTTAAATCGGGGTCGTGTTGAAAGTGCTACTGTGGAATCTTTCTTCCAGGGTCTCTGGGTGGTAAACTTGTTTTCTACCTCTTGTGTCCTTCCGAATGTCTTCAGTCAAAGAAAGGAAACTCATCTTTGAGTTCAAGTTCATTTATTGAAATGACAGAAGCTTGTTTATGTTGAATATGTCTAATTTTAACTCTTGAATCAGATGTGTGACGTGGAGCCTGTTACGCCTTTAATGTTTCTATCCTCTGATTAATTCAAGTTGAAGTAATAAGATGATGATTTGTCAGCGTGTTGTGAGTTTTTGTGTTTGTGATCATTCTGTGACTGATCCCTTCTTCCTTTCTGTCTGTCGCCCACTTTCCTCTTCCTCCGGTATTTTATCTCAACCTCACTGGCTTCCTTTGCTCCTCTCTTTCCTCTCTCGCTTCCTCCCCACCTCCCTTCACTCGTGTCATCCTAAATGTGTTGTTCACTTCCTGTTTCTTTCCTGTGTTCCCAGATGAAAAGTGTGTTTGCGTCCTTTTAATCCAGTTGTTTGTCTTCAACTTTGTGTTCAGTGGATTTGGAGGATGGGGCTGTATGTGATCCGGGGTGTCTGGTTCTGGAGAGTGACTTCCTGCTGAATGGAGAGCTGGAGTTTGAAGACTCTGACATCATGGGCCTGGATAGAGAGGGGGGTCAGTCTGTCACACACACACACACACATGGGTCAGAACAGCGTGGTTGATGGTTTAATGTGCTGACGTCAGGTTCTGACACCTCTGTGGGATGAGGCTGTTGAACTGAAGGCAAACTGAACAGACGACTCCAGTCAAACCTGCTCTGTCAGATCATTAAGTTTTTGGCAGCAGCTGCCTCTTCGTCACATGCTCATCGCATTATTCCAGGGCTCCTCAGCGACCCGGTACTGGTTCCACTGGTCCGAAATTTTCAGTGACTAACAGACTTTTCCTCGGTTATTATCTCGTTATGAATAAAACTACAAGAAACCATCGGAAGTTCATTCGGAAGTGTCTAGCGGTTTAACACTCAGCGGTCGAGATAAACCAGTGGCAGGCCGGTTGTTATATGGATGTCAGGTGGGTGGGGGGCTGTCAGGTGGGAGTGGTTTTTTTGCTTCACACCTGAGCATTAAACTCCTCTGAATATTCTTCTTCAGGTGTGACCGTCTTCTCCCTGAGCGTGGAAGATGACTCGGCACCGACAGACTCCACCTTCCCGGCCTTCCTGTCTTGCAAGGGGTGTGGTCAGCTCCTGGGAGACATGCCCCTGGGGGCGGGGCTAGATCTGGGTAACTCTTCCTGTTCATTCCAGTCTGTTTTTTTGTCTTTGGTGATTTTGGCATCCCTGAGGTGTGAAATTCTCCGATCCGGACCTTGGTGGGGATTTTAATGATCTCTCCTCCTGATGTTTCAGGTGTGGGTCTGGACCTGGGGGCGGAGCTATATTGTCTGACCTGCGAGGAACAGCTCCAGCCTGATGCCGAGGTGGACGCCTCCCAGGAGGAGGGTTTAAACCCAGCCGATGACACCATCAGCGGCGGCTCTGACGTGAAGCGAGGCAAAGGCGAGGGCGGAGTTCACCTCCAGCCCAGACTGTACTCCTGCTCGCTCTGCGCCTTCACCTCACGCTACTCCAACCACCTGAAGCGCCACATGAGGACCCACGATGGCCACAAGCCGTACCGCTGCCCCGTCTGCCCCTACGCCTCCGCCCAGCTGGTCAACCTGCAGCGCCACGCCCGCACTCACACCGGAGAGAAGCCGTACCGCTGCCACAACTGCAGCTACGCCTGCAACTCCCTCGGCAACCTGAGGAGGCACCAGCGTATGCACACGCCACAGAGAGCGCAGAGGAGGGACAAGGGGAGGCGCCGGGGGAGGAGGAAGAAGACCGAGGAGGAAGGTAACAGATGGCTAACTCCTTCTTGAGTTGCTCCTAGATGCTAGTGACACGCCTAGATTTACAGGCAACACAAATGAACTGTGATTGGTTGAAATCTGTTGACTAGTTATTCAAGAGAGCGCTGCGTCCAGAAGGGAGCTCTGATTTAAATTTACTGAGCTGAAAAGAAGAACCAACACTGTAAGATTTGAAAAAGAGGAAGAGCCACTGACTAGTATTTAGAGCAGCTCCTCATTTATTGATTCACTGAGTCCCAGTTAACTGAGACGGTGAGGAAGTCCAACCATCAGAGGAAGTGAGACGCAGACGATGTGCTTCTATTCACAACGGGTGCTTAACTCTTTGGCTGCCAGACGTTCTCAGAGCAGAGCTCCCCAGACTTCAGGCATTCTGGAGCATCTTGACTGATGTTTTTAAAGAACACAGAATACTGGGTTCTATGACTATAAAAAAAAGTGTCGACTGTCTTCTGTCATCAGGAACAAACGGCCCCTTGATTTCTTTAGTTATTGGTGGTAGAACATCAGGTAGTTTCAACAGAAACACCCGTTCTTGACCACAAAACGGAGGAAAAGCAGCTTTTTGTACGATGCATGTTGAGCTGAACAGAGACTTTAACGCTAATATTTTAGCCTCAGTGACGGCTCACACATCTAAACAGTTGTTTACTTCTGTAAAACAACAACACATAGAAAGGGCTTTTGATGGCAAAATAATTTAATAGTATACAACTTTGCTCAACATCTACATCTGACAATAACAAATGATTTGTTTTGGGGGGTTTATAGCGGCCTCAGCAGTATCAGATCTACAGCTCTCCGGGGTTCAGGGGTCACAGTGACAGAGATGAGATTCGATCATCTTTTCTCACGATCATGAGTCTATCTCCTCCAACTATTAAATATGAAACCGTGTTTTAACGAGTCTGACCTGCTCAATTTGTCAGTCTTCTGTAGTTTTTATGATCGTCTCCGGTGTCTCTTCCTGTCTCATTCTTGTGCGATAGTCGCCAATCACTCAGACTGTTTTCTTGTGGTTTCGCACATTTTAACCTTGAACGTTTCGATCCTGCAGTTGTGTCGGACCTGACCCTACGGGTGTCCCAGGACTCGGGGTACCTGCAGACGCTGGGGGGCCTGGGCTCGCCCTCCGCACCCCTCCCAGTGCTGCTGTTCCCCCTCTGCTGCCGGGTGTGTGGCCTCACCCTGGAGGAGGCGGACCTGGAGGGGGAGAAGGCTGACGGGGAGGACGATGGTGATGGAGGACAGGTATGTTTGCTGTGAGCACGCTGTTAGAAATTCAATATGTCTGCACCGTCTGACCTTTGACCTCTGTCTGCACCTTCAGATGTGCCGTCGTTGCTCTGTGGACCTGCTGTCCAAAGACAGATCCAGGCCCCCTTGCAGCCTGACAGTTTCACGAGGGTCCCGGCGGGGTCAGCGTGGCACCAAGCTGTACCGCTGCCCTCACTGCCCCTTCCTGTCCCACTATCCCAACCACCTGACCCGCCACGCCCACACCCACTCAGAGGAGAAGCCCCACCGCTGCCCGCACTGCCCCTACACGTCCTCTCACCTGGACAACCTGAAGCGCCACCTGCGGGTGCACACGGGCGAGAAGCCCTACCAGTGCCCGTCGTGCAGCTACGCCTGCGGGAACCTGGCCAACCTGCGGCGCCACGAGCGCATTCACTCCGGCGCCAAACCCTTCCACTGCGGCGTCTGCGGCTACTCCTGCAACCAGAGCATGAACCTGAAGCGCCACATGCTGCGGCACACCGGCGAGAAGCCGTACGCCTGCGCCGAGTGCGACTACACCACGGGCCACTGGGACAACTACAAACGCCACCAGCGGAAACACGGACACAACACGGACAGCTGGGACAAACACGCCCCGGTCAGCTGGGGCAGACACGCCCCTATCGACTGGGGCAGCGACGCTCAGGAGGGTCAGGAGCAGGATCGCCGCTAGAAACTGTGTGCATGTGCGCGCGTGTGTGTGTGTGTGTGCGCGCTCAGGTGCCTTAGACAGACTGAACGATTATAACGATGCACTAATTTAAATGACAGGCATTTGTTTGTTTGTTTGTATATTTGTTTGTTTGTGGACGTGCTCAGCTTCAGCAGCACCACAACCCCTTATCTCAGGCAGGATGGGATCTTCTGTTTGTCCTGAAGCTGATCAGATGATGATTTTTCTCTACAGATGATCTATATTTTTATCGAGTCGGAGGCCGATCATGTGATGAGCTGTCAGTCAGATTCAGGGCTCGACCACAGAAGGTCACTTTGGGGCTTAAGCTGCATCACTGATGACATCATTGATGACATCACTGTGTTCCCTGGGTTGGAGGATGAAGATGAAGCAGCACAGGAGTCCTGAGCTTTGAGAGAATTTATCTCAGGCTTGTTTTAGTCGGCCGGAAGACGCCTCCAAACCAGGATCAGGTTCTAAGGCTGACCAATCCGATTCCTCCAGGATGTAGAACCGTGTTTCTAATGAGCCGCCACATGTAAATGTGAATACTGTGAATGTATGGATGTATGGGGGGGGGGTCTGGAGAATGACTATAGATGCTAACTGACATTAGCTTCAGCTAGCCTAGCCTCCAGATCGGCCTTCTGTTTTTATTTTTCATAAATTCCTGGTTTTCCTGTAGCGACACTGAAAGAATGTGGAAGAACCCAAAGAATTTTTGTCATTGAACTGTTTCTGAAATTAGACGATTGTCAGGCTGGAGTTAGCCTAGCCTAGCTTAGCATTACGAGCTGAACCAGTGAAGTAGTTCAGCTGTCTCCACATGGAAGCGTCTTCAGTGCCTTACCTTCAATAAAGCGTCTGATGCCGCTGAGCTGAGTCTGCTTCCTCTTTCACCCTCACCCTCCTCATCTTCCTCCTCCAGGAAACACCTGCTTCTCACACCCTAAACGGGGCGGGGCCCAAAAGCAGAACAATAAATTCACCCCATTTAAAAATAGCTGGAAAGGAAAAACTATCAATGCAAATCAAGGGGGGGGGGAATCAGTCCACCATGACTGACGGGTCGCTCAGAACAAACCAACGTAAACGTTTCCTTCAGACGCCACCGCAGGAGAACCTGAGCTCATGGGTCTGGTGAGTAACGGCATTGAACTGGTCATAGCTCCTCCCACCAGGCTGTTTGTGCTGTTATTTATTTACTAAACACCTTTCATGTAAACATCATTTCTGATCACGTGACCACTTCATTCCCTGCAGAGGACTTCCTGCCCTCAGCTGTTCCCGGGCGACATTGTGGAATACCCCAGGAACAAATACTTCTCCCACTTCGCCGTGTACTACGGCGAGCGGGACGGCGTTCCCTACGTGGCTCACCTGACGACTCGAGGTCGGTGTCTTCATCAGAACTCATTGGTGTGTTTTGCTGCCTCCTCTGGAAACAAACATTGATGACAGCAGAATATTTGGCTTTCAGATTCAGACTCCAAGCTGCCGCTCTTCGGCCGAGCTCTGAGGTCAGAGGTCAAACTGGAACCCCTGGAGCTCCTTGGGAAAAAGTATAAGGTGATTATTGTGAAGAAGAGTACTGTGACGCGCCCGCTGGGGATCTGGATGACTTCCTGTTGACCCATTGCAGGTCAACAACATGCTGGACGACTCCTTCCCTCCCAGAGACTTCCACGGAGTGGTGAAACCTGCCATCGAGGACCTGCTGGGTCACGAGGTGACCTTTGACATCTTGTTCCATAACAGTGAGCACCAGGCCACGCTCCTCAGATACGGAGTGAAGAAATCTGCTCAGGTTTGTGATTGATCACCAACAAATAACGCCTGTTGATGGGAAGTGATCTGATTGGTTGAAGGATTTCAGGTGAGATGAAGGAAGAGGGTCTGTTTTAAAGGTGATTCATGTCACGTGCTTCAGATCGAGATGATTTACAAACACATCATGCCGGCCTGGAAGACGCTGTTCGATCAGAACCTGCTGTGACGAGCTACTCCAGGATCAGTTCTCCCCTGGGCCACCGGAGGGCGACACTTCAGGTCAAAGAGATGAACTACTGACATCCTGTTCGTGTTTGAACACGTCATTTACTTTACATATTCAAGTACTTTAAAAGAAACAATGAAAAGACGGTGTGTTGAATTAATTGATATATTTAAGTAATAACGTATCAATTTTCACCTGATGTCCCATTGCTATCAACATCTTCTGTGGTTTTTCCTCTTTTGTAGTGACAGAGCCAACCTATGGCTGACAATACAAACTACATCACAGGAATCTTATTCTATTATTAAACAGACCGCTCAGTTTGTAAATCCATGGAAGGAAAAAAGATACAATTGATTAGCGCAGTGCAATGCAAATATTTCTAAAATAGAACGAGAACTGAAAAAAAGCAATGAAATAAAATTTTCTGAAAAGCTCGTCAAATAGACTTGGATTCATAAAATTGAAATATATCAAATTGGTAATGCACACTCACACTTTATTCTCATGTTTGTTCTCGTTAAAAGTTCTCACTGACAATTAGTGTACTGTAGTGTTAATACTCTGGGCGTACATCTCCCTCTTGTGGTCACAATGTGTAACAACATTCTTTTCCGTTAGCTGTTTTAAGTAGAACACGGAGCAAGTGGTGCTAGCGCTAATGCTAATTGTTGGCTAAAGTCACTACTTCTACTGCATTGCCTTGAAAAAAATGGCCCATTATATACAGGTGTTCCACTCTCGTGTTAATAGTGTGACGTGATTTAAGGAAGCGATGATTTATTTGACGACATGCCCCTTCTACGTATAATATTAAGATAATAACATTCTGGAATACGGGTTTCAAGTTTTTGCTTAATTGTCTGTGTAGGTTCTCAGTTATCCAGGTCATGGTTATTCGAAGCTGTTTAAATCAATCCATTCTTAAAGTTCAGTGGATTGATTTGAACAGCTTTGTATTTTTGCTTAATGGCATTTTATTTTGATAGCGTTAACCGGAAGAAGGGTAGTTTTCAGTACGTCTAACTTTATAATGTCCATCTGTGGTTCCTCATAATGGCCACCAGAGGGCAGCACTATAGAACACTAGACAAGGTGTGTCAAAGCGCTCCGGTTTGTCTGGTAATTTGTCGTTTTTAAGGACATAAAACAGAAGCAAAAGAACTTATTTTAATGACGTTAGAGGACATTGTTATGATATTCGAAATTATTAATTTTTTTTTCAAATATTCAAAATTAAATTTAGAATATTTTTGGTTTATTAAGGATTCGTTTTTTTTTTAATCTACTCTCGAAGAAACCATCACGTTATTGTGGTGGAGAACGATCCTGAGAGCTATGTTGTCGCTAGTCTTATACTGGTAAGGTCACCCAAGGCAAAAAGGTCTTAGGTGAAGGGCCAGACAAAGAATGGTTCAGAAGTTCGCATGGAAAAACGTAGAGTGAATTAAAACTATCATTTCTGTTCTTGAAGAACAACCTGCTTTCTGCTGAGTGTCTTATAACTTAACAAATGAGGCTTTATTTAGCTTAAAACCTTAAAGAGAAGGACTGACTCCAGTATGTGCTATAAATATGTTTAATTGATGGATTGTAAGTCTTGACAGAGCTGTGGGACTTATCCAGCATCTCTTAACCCAACAAACATGGAGTGGCAGAGCAAAGTGTCTGGGAGTTCACTGTGAGACGAGACGACAAACCATCTGCCCATTATATTCATTATTATTACTGTCCATGAACGGTCAAATAGAGGTCAGAGGTTACAACGGCCTGCTGTTGTCCTTTAGCGGGTTAGGACACTTCATGACACCACTCGCCGTCAGACACGGCAGATTCTCCTCAAGTTCATCTGACCGGCAGGAGGCAAACAGCAGAAACCACAGAAGAAGAAACGGCTGATGTCAGAGCTGCCTTTTTTCTGTCTGTGAATTTTGAGGTGACTCTGTGGTTTTGCAGGCGGTGGTCAGCATTGAAGCAGCTCCGGTGTGTTTTCTGAGGATGGAGCTTGGATGATTTCTCCACACATGAAGGACTCCTGAAAAACACGACAGAACGTGTTACTGTTCTATGAGTCTGATCTGCAGACGTGACGCTGACACTCATCAATCAACGTCTGGCATCAGCTGACCTTATCGTAGATGACCCTGACAATGAGCGAGCAGCTGGGACACGTCGCCACCTCCTCACCATTCTCCAGATCCTCCTGGAAAGGACAACAAGTCAGCATTAAAGGCCTCTGGACCAATCACAGACGGGCGGGTCTGATAGCCGAGTGCGAATCGATCCATTTAATAATCAATAAAAAATAATAAACACTCTAACTTCACCTTCATGATTGAGAAACGGATCATGATTCACCTTATACATTACGTCATGTAGTTGAATAACCACCATTTCGCAAGTAGAGATGACGTCAGTATCACGGGTGACGTTTAGATTTGTTTGTTGATGTGTCGACAACAACAACCTCTCAGCACCACGTAAACACACGATCACCTAAACACATGACCATCCCGTCAACTCTGGAACCGATCTGTCGGTTCTCAAGACTCATTTTAAAGGTGATTCTTAAAAGATCACGAGCCTCTGGTGGTTTTCACCCAATAATTTGTGTTCAACACGAAGCTAGATGTGACGTCATCGAATCGTAAAAACAAATTTCCCAAGGGGGCTAATAAAACTTTGTTTCTTCGTCCTCGTGAATATACTGGTCTAGCTGTTAGCCGTTAGCTTTCATCTGCTTACTTTAGTTATGGCGAACTTGTCCCCACAGGGACACGGGAAGTAAAACGTCTCCGTGTCTTCGTCATATTCAAAGTCTTCGATCTCAATTTCGTCGTGAAACACCGACATTTTATCCGGATAAGATCCGACGTCAGCTCCAAGTTATGAAAATCCCCATATAGATGGGCGCCATGTGATGACGTATGAGAATGCCGTCTCCGGTGAGTGACGTCAGAGTGACTGGTCGGGTTGGGTCTGTGGCATGTTTTTTTATTTTGAAAGAAGTCACAGGAAGATGTACTTTACATTTTGTTGGTCTTTATATCGCCTTCCAGTGGCCACGGAGAACACTGCAATCAACGAATGAACTAAAATTAAATATTCGGAGAAAATGTTGAACCAATTGAAATAAATTGAACAAATAATTAACATTAACCCACTCTATGTATATATAGGTTTTTTCCTCACTGATGGCTGTAAAGGATGTGTTTCAGTAGTAAATAATATTTATGGTGATGGGTGTGCACTTCCATCTTGTGGTCATAGTGTGTAACTATCTGTTTTTCAATTAAATTACACAACAGAAATAATGATTATACACGGAATTTTTTTGTTATTAATTTAAGTGAAGGGGTGTCAAACTCATTGTCACCCAGGGCCACATCCTCATAATGGCTGTCCTCAAAGGGCCAGATGAAAGTGTAACTCCTTAATGTTAAACAATGCTGCATTTATTATTATTATTCAAGTTACAAAATTACAGTTACACAGAAAAAATATAGCTAGAGTGGTTTAATTATTTCCCAACGGGGATTAGTACAGTAAAACAAACAAAAAAAACAACACCAACAGGACGTGTTGTTATAATTTTGAAAGTCAAACCGAAAGCTTTTATCTATTTCACTTAGTCTAACTTTACATTAATTAACCACACGCTACCAACTACGGCCACCGGGGGGCAGCAAAGCTATACGCTTTGAGAATCCGAACCAATAGAAACCATCGCCTCTCTTCCAACACGAACTTCAGTTTTAAATCTGTAGAACCGATATAGCTCCGTCCGCCATTGTCCCCAGAAACAACAAAACGTGAAGTAAATAAAATATAAAATTCACACAATCTGTGTTAGATTGTCTTTGATGTCACATGAATGCTTAAAGGTCTAACTTGAAGCTACTGGACCTTGGTTCTGTTTGGTTTTGATGAGACAGGAAGGTCCCTGACTCGGAGGGACAGGAGGACCAGCATCCGCTATGATGAAGTCCTTGTTAGGACTATCACGTGTAGCTATGACGTCATGTGACACTAGCAGTGCTTCTGAACTTTACAGTTTATTCACTTTAATATATTTGATTATAAATGCAATCATAAATAAAATTATAATAAAGTCAACTCTAACACTTCAGGGTTCTTAAACGTTCCACAGGACCAATTAAAGTTCTTTGGTAGCTTTCAAACACAGTGCTTTACTTTTCGGGGGCGTCACGCATCTTTTGTTTGCGGTTCCTTCAGCTTCTTTGTGGCGCAGCTGAAGGCGCAATAAATCACCGCAGAGATGCGTCTCCGTGGGCGTCTCCTCCTCTCTGCTGCTTGTTCAGCTGCGGGCAAACGGACGACTGTGCCGGGGGAGACGGACGTGAGCCGGCTGCAGGAGCTGACTTCAACCGGGACAGTGCACCGGAGCCATCTGTCCAGTTTGACCAGTAAGTGTGTGGTGCGGTTCTGTTCTGTTGTTCAGATCGGGTTCTGTGCAGCAGTCATGAAACTTCTGTGAAGTTCCCCCAAACTTCACCTGAGAACGTCCTGTAGCCTTAGGTAAAAATGAGGGCTGCTGTTGTGTGATGGGGTCTGAAATACGAGCCGATTTGATGAGCTGATGAAGCATGTGCTGGTGAGGTCTAAATGAAAGCGTTATAACGTCTAGAAGTCATGTAATTAGCAGGAGACCTTAAATTGGCTGTTTTATCTTGTTAGTTTTGGCGCTGCCAGAGGATACCTGACGGGTTCCTCCATAGGAACTCTGAAAGCCATTCTCATTTACAAATACGTCATTTTCTTCACTATACACAAGCTGACACGGTGACGCCACTCCATCGGAGAATGAAGTAAAGTCCTCTCCCCGATTCGGACCGGACGGCATTGGTCACGTGCCAGCGGCTCGAGTCGGTTTGGATTTCTCATTTTGCGGTGGCGGTGCGTTCAGGAGCCGCTCTAGTTTCTCCTGGCAGCTCGAGCCTGTGAAAGCAGCTCATTAACATAATCCTGAATGAGGCCGTGAACACATCGTAGTTCAAAGCCCTCCCGGCGGCTGGCTGCGTTTTTGGTCAGATGGTCAGTTTAATGTTTAAAATTTAAACGATGAACTTTGTTTTTCTGTGTTTGCCATCCTTCCTTTTCTTCCTTTTATTCCTCTACTCTTTTAAAAGCCCTGTCTGTTTCGGCTCCACAGTCATCTTTTATTTTCAAGGTCGTGACCTTTTAGTTTTAAAAGCTCCTGTTGAGCTTTTATTCTGATGGTCCAATAAAACCCAAAGGCCTCCTTCAGGTGGTGTCTCCTCCTCCCCCTCCTCCTCCTTTTCTTCCTCATCCTCCTGTTGTTTCTTCTTGTTTCTTGTAGTAGTACTAGTAATACTACTAGTACTAGTAGTAATAATGATACTAGTTGCACAAGTAGTAATAATAATAATACTAGTAGTACTGCACTGGAAGTAGCAATAATAATATTACTGGTAATAAAAATAATACTGGTAATATTAGTAATAATAATGCTAGTAGGGCTAATAATAATAATATAATTTGTTGTTCAACTCTAGACCCTCTTGAACATCTGGATTGATCCCTGTGTTGATTATCAATCACTTCCTGTTCACCTCCATCCTTTTAAATGTTTACACCTTCATTATTCATGACATCATTCATGATGTCATCATTAATCCCCTGACTCAGGTGTCCCCCAGCTGCCAGCTCTGATCCGGGTCCTGCTGCTTCTCTGTGTTATCCAGGTGTGATATCATCATCATTATCATCAGCATCATGAGTGTCGGCGCCGATGACCTCACTGAGCTCATGGAGCTGTGGGAGGAGCTAAACCTCACTGACCACTACAACCTGTCCCGTGTGGAGACGCTGCTGTGTTCAGGTGCGATCAGCCATGCCTTCTTCCTGCGCCTCCTCTCCGTCCTCTACGTCTGCATCTTCCTGGTGGGCGTGGCCGGTAACGTCCTGGTGGTGTGGGTCAACCTGCGCTGGAACAGGAACTGCTACGAGACGCACCTGTATGTCCTGAACCTGGCTGTGGCTGACCTGTGCGTCGTGGCCACGCTGCCGGTGTGGGTGGCGTCTCTGCTGCAGGGTGGGCGCTGGCACTTTGGGGCGGCGGCCTGTAAACTGACTCACCTGGTCTTCAGTGTCAATCTCTTCAGCAGCATCTTCTTCCTCACCTGCATGAGCGTGGACCGTTACCTGTCTATCGCCGTGTTCACAGAAGTGTGTGACAGCCGCAGGAGGAAGGTGGTGAGACGTTTGATTTGCATCCTGGTGTGGTTGATGGCGCTGGCGGCTTCCATCCCTGACACGTACTTCCTGCAGGCGGTCCCGTCTTCGCACCACAGCGGCACGGTCTGCCGGCCCGTGTACCCACCTGAAAACACTCGATTGTGGATGGCGGGCGTCCAGCTGAGCTTCATCACGCTGGGCTTTGTGGTTCCTTTGCCCATCATAACCGTTTCCTACCTGCTCCTGGCGGCGGTGATCTCTCCCACTTCAGACCATGAGCGCCGCACCAGTCGCCGTATCATCTGCTCCTACATCGTGGTCTTCTTGGTGTGCTGGCTGCCCTTCCACACCGTTCTGATGCTGGACACCCTGTGGCTGCTCCAGCTCCTCCCCTTCAGCTGCCAGCTAGAGAATTTCCTGGATGTGGCACTGCACATGACGCAGGGCATCGCCCTCTTCCACTGCTGCGTCAATCCCATCCTCTACAACATCCTCTCCAGGAACTACCGTTACGACCTCATGAAGGCTTTTATCTTCAAGTACTCCACCAAGACAGGACTCACCAAACTCATTGACGGCTCCCAAGCCTCAGACACAGAGGTCTCATCTGTCCCAGAGGATAACCGTGACCTACTGTGAACCTGAAACCGTCTCAAGAGGAACCATCACAGGGTATCTAACAGGTGTCCCAAGACCCTTTTGAAGACTCACGTTCTCAACGCTTAACAAGGACATACCTGAATCAAATGGGTTCTGATGAGTCTGAGGCTCACGCTCCCCTACGTAGTAGCCCACCGCGTGGAACAATCAACTAATGTAGATCTGAACCAGGAAACATTAATCCACTGGTTGATGACAAGACGGAGGATCTTCAGGAGCTCTTCAGACTCGTCAGTTCATATGAATCATGTAGAATGAAATATTATTTGTTTCAGACTTCAGGTAGACTCAAATGGACCCAAATAGATCCAATAAAACTCTAACGTGATCCAAGTAAACCCAAATAGACCCTGACAGACCCATGGTAGACCCAAGTAGACCCAAATAAAGCCTAGGATACCCTGAATACCCACAAATGCAAATAGACCCTAAGAGACCTAATTAGATCCTAACAGACCTATGTAGACCCTAGCAGACCCAAGTAGACCTAAATTGAACTGGTTAGACCCTAACAGACCCAAATAGACCCTAAGAAATCCTAGTAGACCCAAGAAAACCCTAACAGGCCCACAGCAGACCCACATACACCAGTAGAAACCCTAGAAGACCCTAAGAAACCTGAGTAGACCATAATACACCTCAAGTCTTAATTGTGTCCAGTGCTGGTTTACTGTTGAGGAGGAATAAAAAGAAGTAGGGAGGGAGGGAGGAAGGAAGGAAGGAAAAGGACAGACGAACGGACAAATGTTTGATTTGTGTTGAGAACACCACAGAAGAAGAGAGATGAAGGTTTTGTTGGTATGAATCAAATGTCATTTCATGTTTTTGTATTAAAAGTTTCTGGAAGTT
This sequence comes from Antennarius maculatus, assembly GCA_013358685.1. Taxonomy (NCBI): domain Eukaryota; kingdom Metazoa; phylum Chordata; class Actinopteri; order Lophiiformes; family Antennariidae; genus Antennarius; species Antennarius maculatus. The sequence goes on from CM023629.1 coordinate 5,499,714, forward strand.
GTCCTCTGTGTCTTTTCTTTGGGATAATTGGATCTGATTCTGGGTTGGCGGGTTTGGTCCTGGTGAGGTCACACCTGTGATGACAAGGTGAGACCGCCTCCATGACTCTGTCCCGGGTCCTCCTTCGCACACCAGAGCAGGTACCGAACTCTGGATCGGTTACCATGCTCATCAGGTTCTGTCTGCTAACAGGCGCTCACCTCTGACCTCGGTGAAAAACAAACTGAACACGTCTCTGTGAATGGGCAGCTCTTGCTGACCTTTGACCCTCATGTTTACTGGTGACAACATTCCTCACATCCTGTCTCCAGGGTTGCTTGGAGTCCAGATAATTGATTGGCTGAGAGCAGAACAAGGACCAAAGAAGAGCGCCGCCTATCCTCATCTATTTGCTTCCTTTGACCTCTCACTGACACGGTGACCCTTGGACATGCCGGACAATCTTCTCAAGAGCCACTAGAACTTGTTCAATACAACTTCTAGAACTTGTTCTGAAGGTTCTGGTTCTCATTTTAAATGCCACAGTAAAAGTCAGCAGTAGATGAAGGGTGACACCTGGTGGCTGAAGAAGGACACAGGAAGGAAGGAGGGAGAGAGGAAGGAAGGAAAGAAAAGGAAGGAAGAAAGTAAGGAGAGAGGAAGGAAGGAAAGAAAGAAGGAAGGAAGAAAGGAAGGAAGGTGATCACAGAGTCTTAATCCGTATTAACGCGGTGACAAGACTCCACCAATTACAAAAAGGCAATGAAAATGTGATGATGTCAGAGTGTGATCATAGATTATAAAACATAACAATGATCCCAAGTTAGGGCTCAACCAATCACAGCTTCTCCTGAGTCACAACCAACATAACGTCATTGAGAAAGAGTTGGAGCAAGAAGTGTGTGTTAATGTGAGTGCGTGCATGTGTGTTTCAGTGGGTGTGTGTTTCAGTGTGTATGTGTTTCAGTGATGTGTTTGTGTGTGTGTGTGTGTGTGTGTGTGTGTGTGTGTGCGTGTGCGTGTGTGTGTGTGTGTATGTGTGTGTGTGTTGTCATGAGGATGCTCATCATGTGATCAGCTGATTCTCTGGTTCTAGCCTCGGTCTTCGTTGTTGATCTTCTTCAGTCTCAGCAGCTGGACTCAGGTGGTTCTGGTGAGTTCCTGTCTTTGTCTATCTGTCTGACTTGTGTGACGGTGTTCTGATTGACAGGACAGACGTACACTGGTGTTCTTCATTGGTCCAGTAAACTATCCTAGGAACATCAGTAATGGTGCTTTTACTCTGAAGGTCTGTAGCAGCCTTCAGTAGATGAGAGGAACAGAAATGAGACGCAGCCAGCGCCTCTGTCTACTTTCAGTGGTTGTGTAATGGGTTCTGGGTGTGGTGCTAACAGATAGCATCCAGAACTTGAACCGGTTAGAGATTTCAACAGTCTGAGCCTGAACATGAAGATGAACATGTCAAAGTGATTCACTTCATACACCTCATCTATGAATTCTCTATGTATGCTCAATGCCTGCTCCATGTAAGCTCTGTGTATGCTCTATGTATGCTGAACGTCTGCTCTATGTATGATCTTTGAAATGTGTGGTAAACATCTGCTTTATGCATGCTGTATGAATGCTGAAAATCTGCTCTATGTATGCTCTATGAATGCTTGCAGCGTAGATGGAGCGAAAACTGGATTTGTCCCGTCTGACGGACGAGGAGGCCAAACATGTGTGGGGGGTGATCCAACGAGACTTCACCCTTCGGAAGGCCGAGGAGGAGCGGATCGGGTAAGCACTGAGCATTGATCTGTTTCACTGATCGATCAGTTGATTTTGTTGTGTTGTGGTGTTGGTTAATAAAGAAGGATGGTTGTGACGATCACGATCACCACATGACTCTTGTTGTCCACGATGATGTCATTCTGGATCATGATGTCACCACCTACCTTCTACAGTAACACACCATGAACAGATGATGTGTTCTATAGGGACAACCTTCCAGCATGAGGTCATCACACACAGGTGAGCCTCCTCACCTCTACAGGAGCGTTCAGGGACGTGGTGACGTTGTGACGGTTCAGTCCATTTGTTCACGTGAACTCTAGAGAAATGTGATCCAAAATGATGTTTTTGAGTCAGTCGATCATCACGCAGTCACATGGGTGATGGCACAAAAGTAGCAAACAGGAGGCTCACAAAGACGCTTCTGTTTGCCACGGAGACTCCAACTCCGGCCCCAGGCGAACAAGCAGAGAGGCTTTAAATAACACTTTATGAAGACACACTGTATTTCCTGTGTGTGCAGTATTCACTGACAGTCCATAATCAATGATGATGTGATTCTGTATTGATCAATGTCTGATGAGTAATAGACGAGAGCAGCTAGTAATCTGATTACAACTGACACAATTAATTTTTGACCCTCCAAAGCTTTCCGACTGACCTCAGTTTGACCCCAAGATATAAGGAACACACATGGATCTTAAATAGATGATACATAGGAACATGCACAGGACATACGTAGGAACATACACAGGATATACATAGAGTATACATACGATATTACACAGAACACACATAGGGACATACCCAGGACCTACATAGAGTATAGATAGTAACATACACAGAACATAGACATTGAGTATACATGGGAAAATACACTCAATATACATAGGAACATAAACAGGACATATAGAGGGTATACATAGGGAACTTAAGCTGGACCTACATAGAGTATATCTAGGAACATACACAGTTCATACATAGAGTATGTATAACACATACAGAGATAACACATGGAAAATACATAGCTCATACATAGAGTATACATAGAGCATACATAGGGTATACATAGAGCATACATACTACATACATAGGACAAACATAGGGCATACACAAAACCAAGGAGCTCCCTTGCTCCTCTGGTCCAGCTGCTGACCTCCTCTCCTGCCTTCTAGGGAGCTCAGGACCAGGATCCAGAAGGAGGACTCCAAGCGGGAGCTGCTGGGCTCTCAGAGCCACCTCTCCGACTCGCTGTGCATCTGCTGCCTGCAGCCCTTCAAGTTCCTGGTCAACAGCAAGCGTCAGTGTTTGGACTGCAACATGTTCACCTGCAAGTCCTGCAGCCGCTACAACAAGAAGGAGCACGGCTGGGTGTGTGACAGCTGCCGCATGACCAGGTGAGCCCCCACAGGTAGGTGTGGCTACTGACAGTCGCTGTGGAGCTCTCAGGGTTCACACACGTTACACAGGGTTCACAGACACGTCTGTCCTGATCACGTCATTCTGCCTTCTGTGTGCTACCTTGTTAGCATTAGCGCCTCACTGGAACAACTACTGGTGAGAGTGGTGATCTGCTAGTTATTATTTGGAGCCCGGTTTGTTAAAGTGCTTAACGTCTTATGTGACATGTGTTCACCTACAGGGTGGTGAAGATTGGTACAGCTGGCTGGTACCATGACAACGTCAGGAATCGCTTCAAACGCTTTGGCAGCGCCAAGGTGATGAGGTCGCTTTACAAAAGGTTGAATGGAGATGGTGAGCTGTGACATCATTGTTACCATAACGGTCATGTGAGTGATGGGCTTTGATTGGAGCAGTGGCTGTGGTTACCTGTGACTGGAGCAGTGGGTGTAGTTAGGTGTGACTGAGGCAGTTGGGTGTTGTTTCTTCCGATAGAAATGGGTGTGCTTTCCTGTGACACTAAAATGCATCTTCATGTCCTCGCCAGGTGGACATGATGACGACACCCAAAGCATGCCGGACTTCCGCAGTCGTGAGTCTCTGCTGGTTCTGTCTTCAGGTTTAGTCGTTACTGGTTTAAACGTTGTATAGCTCTTCGCTTCACACCTGACTTGGGTGTGTCTTCTGTGGAGGTGTAGAGTTGTATAACGGCATGGAGGATGAGCATGGGGAGGGTGACGCCCAGCGATACAGAGCGGTAAGATAAACAAGACGTTGTGACTGACTCAGAAGTGAAGTGGACACAACTCCTCTTCCTCTGTCCTGTCAGATGAGGAAGAGTAAGCGTCTGCTGTCGGTTCATCCTTTGGACTTTGACCCAGAGGACTATTTCCCTCGTTCTCGACGAGCGTCCATGCAGGTAGGATACCTAGGCGCTGAGCAGCGTTAGAACGACCAGAGGAGGTGGTCTCAGCTCGTCTTTTTTCTGCAACAGATGCAGGAGGACCGGGGTCACAGGAATGATGTGGACTATGACATGTACACCCACCGGATGAACCGCAGGAGAAGTCTGGACCGCTACGCCATGAGACCTGGTACACAAAAAGAACACAAACAGCATCTCTGCAGGAACCAGATCAGAGGCAGTCTGCCCCCTAGTGGCTGTTAGAGCACCTGCAGTTCCGCCAATGACGACATTTGAAACAAAAATACCTGTTTGTCCCCCTGTCTGTGTATACCTGTCTCCATCTACTTGTCTGTGTCTACCTGTCTCTGTCTACCTGTCTTTCTCTGCCTGTCTCCATCTATCTGTCTCCTGTCAGATGACTATGCAGACAACCGAATGGTCCGGACTCGCTCACTGTCTAAGATCAGCTCATCGGTGGCTCGTCAGCAGTACGTCGACACCTCAGATGAAGACGAGTATCCCAGATACCCCCCCATGTACCACCAACCCCCCTATCGCCGCCGGAACAGTAGAGCCTCCTCCCAGGAGAACCTAGGCCAAGCACCACCTGTGAGTAAGCATGCGACCACAGAGTGTTGGTTTGAAACACGCCCATCAGGGGTCTCAGAGGTCCAGCAACTGACTGATGAGAGCTGAGCATTATCTCTGAGTTGAGGAGAAACTTGACGTGTCCTCATCTCATCCTCATCATTTCCTCCTCTTCATCTCCTTCTCCTCATCTCTTCTTGACTTCTAGATGAACGAGTTGAACAAAAGGATGTTTGCTATTGAGAGCCTGCTCAGCCGCCTGGAGGAGAAAATGACGACCGGAGATGAGGTGAGATGAGATTGCGTTGGATGGGATGTCACTCTGACCCTCGACCTGGTCAGAAATCCATAAATCTGTGTTCCGCACTAGCTTTCATCAGGTCAGAATGAGGAGGAGAAGCTGAGGAAGAAGCTGAGTGAGCTGGCAGGTACTCTGAGTGACCGGGTCCTGTCGTCTGATGAAGATACTGGAAAGAAGTCCATCTCCATGGGAAAAGATCCAGCAGGCATCAGGGGAGGTCCAGCGGCCGCTCTGGACTCTGTGAAGGACAAAGATCTGAGCTCATCCAGCGACGAGATGCCGACGGAGGCCCAGAAGGTAGAACGATCGCCTGACCTCAGTCCGTTCTGGCTTCAGAACGGTTTCGCAGCTTGTAGTCTGATGTTGTATAAAAAGGAACCTGACGTCATATACTGTAAGTCTTCAAGTATCTCCCAGTGTCTCCTAGGGTCTCTTAGTATCTCCTAGTGTCCATCAGACAGAGGAAGGAGTTTACCCCTCAGTCAGGGTGCAGGAAGGTGTTCAGACGCCTCTGACATTCTACTGATCTTGTTTCTATTCAAAATGTTCACGCAGACGTGAGCCAGTCTGAGCAGAAGAAACTGACGCCAGCGTACAGGCTGGTTTCTGCTACTGGACCAGTTGCCCTTTTCCAGCTGCTAACACCTGTCCTCTAACATGGCTTTCAGAGATCAACTGCTGCCGCCCTATGTGACCTCACCACTGAGGTCCTGAGAACCATTAACGCCACAGAAAATGCGATGGTCGAGTACGGCCTCTCAGAGCCGGTCGACCGGTCCAACGTAGTAGCAACCGATGCTAAGCAGGCAGACGATGCTTTCAGGGAACTTGAGGAAAATGTAAGCTTAAACTATGGACTGCACGCCTCATTCTCCCCTAACCTGCTGCTGTGTGAAGGTCAAACTAAGCGACCCCTCCCGTCTTGTTTGAAGCATGACGGAATTGTATCGACTGGCTTCAAGCCCCCCACTGCTGTGTCTCAACACAAACCCTCTCATCAGAGAAGCAATGAAGGCCATGTTAGGGTTAGCAGAGGTGTGGACACGCCAACAACCCCACAGGTGACCTATTTGTGCTATTTGTCCTACCTGTCCAGGTGTACATGGCAGCAGGGAAATCATACGAACTAGAGACCAAGCTGCAAAAACTCGAGCAAAGTGCCAAGAGTCGTTTCGGAGGGACAGCCGACTCAGAGTTGTCGGAGCTGGAGGATGTGGTGGCGCTGACCGCCGCCAGAGTCCAGAGCGCTGAGAGTGAGGTGGGTCAGGGCAGAGCCGTGCCACAGGCTAAGTTATGATTGGTTGGTTTCCAGTGTTTGTGTTCAATCCACAGATGTTTGTCCGTTTCTCTGCAGGTGTCTGACATCGAGAGTAAGATCGCTGCTCTGAACGCCGCTGGCTCCAAGAAGAAGGTCTGTCCTTGTCCAAATTACTGATGAGTCATTATGAAATAATTAGTGTTAAATGTCTGTCAGCAGCCATCTAAATAAGGCATATATATGATAAGGCAATAATAACAATAATAGTAATAACTTTTATTATTACTTATGATGATGTTGCGTTTAAAGGCTGTTCATGAGTTTTGCTTTCCAAACAGGGTTCTGGATCTTACCAGAAAAAGAAATCACCGCTGGACACCAGTAAGAAACTCTATCATGTTTATTCAGTTGAACACAATCTGACAATGAATATTTGCAGACGGCTTCCATGTGCAAACGAACAATTTCTTTGTGACAGTTTCTAGATGAACTGATTAGATGTGGAATGTCTTGTTTTTCTGACAGAAAACTCCAACGGAGCGCTGCGGAAGTCATCCAACATGTACTGAAGCTGGAAACATGCTGAGTCATCCTGTCTTCATCAACAGTTTCAGCCATGAAGATACAAACACACAAAAACTGAAGTTTTCCTGTCGATGCCAAAAATTATTTCAACAATGCTGTCAAGTTATTGGACCCTGCAAACCTCTAAAAAACTCATGTTGTGGTTTTAAAATCACACTGCTTTCATGTCGTAGTTCTTCTGGTGGGGGTGGAGGCAGCTAGCAACGTGTTTGCTGGCAGTAAATATCCCTCAAATATGAAAAAACTGACTTCACAAGTGGTCGCTGGTTGTCAGTACCAAACTCTGGGCTTAGCTAACAAATAACATTATTATTATGGGTACTTTACCATCAGCCTTTTTGCATCAAGCATAATAGTTTTGTCCTTTTTCAACCCTTTTATTTCCTTTGAGCTGAATCCAGTTGTTCCTCTCGAAGACGCTCTGCAGGGAGTCTTTCATGAATGGAAATGAAGGGAGCTACATGATTTAAAGAATTGTTTACAAAGAAACAGAAACTGTCCCCAGGCTAAGCTAATTAAACCAAGAACATCACCTAGAAGTCGAGATAAATGGCAACACATATGACTCAATAAAACACAAAACTCATCAAAAACTACTACAGTAAGTATAATTTCTGTTAAAAATGTTATGACATTTATGAAAAATTTAAAATATATAAAAAAAATACTTGAAATTAAAAAATGGTATAAAAGTGTATTTTAAATGTCCTGACTGATTGTATTCTGGTCACTTCTGACCAACAATAATCTTGATTTTAAAGAAGTCTGAATTTTTTGATTTCTCTTGATGTGATCAGTGTTGAGAATATTTGATGACCGAAGTGACGAACTGCCCTCATTTATTGATTGTAAATGAAATGAATGCTGTATTGATGATAATAGTAAGTGATACATATTGATGTCAGTGTTTATGATCAATGAAGTACTGAAACTCTGATTGATTCAGTCAATCAATAAAATTTGACGCACCGGTGTGAGTCCGTCATTAAAAGTGTTCCGGCTTTATTCCCGGTGTTGCTTTATTTACTTCGTGGAGGCGCGCTGGGACAAGGTGAACTTCCTGTCCGTTACAGAAAAAGTCCCGCCCTCCGTACGGCTGCGGGCCATCTGGTTGGTCCAAACGGGAACTTATGGTAACGCCCACCACAGGAGCTTTAAATATTGGCGGCGGCCGGAGACAATGGCGGTGGACATTAGTTTAACAGGTGGCTAACGTCGCTAACGACGACAGGCAGTATAGCCGCAGAGGTGCGTCACTTCAGCTAATGTGACGCCAAACACTGAATCAGGAAGTCTGGACTTGTTTGAACTATCCGAGCTCCGGTAAAAATCGTCCGACCCAATCCTTCAAGCTGCTATTGTCCTTCAACACTGCCTCTGGGTCCCGGTTCGGAGCTGCCGGTCAGCACCTGATCCGGTTCCGCTTACGGGTGATGGGTTCCCATGCACCCGGGAGAAAGAGGATCCCGAAACGGGACAAGCTGACGGGCGAGAACGGCGCTCTGAACCGGATCGCACGGGAGGTCAGGCCGCTTATCGACTGATCTGATGACTGATTTGCTGTGAAGATGGTGACGTCACAGCCGGTGTAGTTCTGATTTGTAACTTACTGCTGGTTTTATAAACTTTATAATTACATCCTGGACTTATTTACTAATTTGTTGGTTTTGTAGATTAGTAAGATGATTTGTGTTTGTTTACTATTGATCCATAATTAACAATATGGATTTGTGTGTGAGGCTGAGGCGGAGCTGGCAGCAACCCGAGCTGAGACAAAGGCGACCAGAGAAGTGAAGATGAGGGAGCTGGAGCAACAGCACAGAGAGGTGAGGAGGCTTTTATTCTGAAAGAATTGTGTGATAAACTGACACCTGATTGGTCCACAAGTTTGTTGACTGTTTGCTGATTGGTTGCTGTTTCTGGTGGCTAAGGAGAGACCTCGTGTGACGTGATGAAATCTGTCTTCCATGGAGAAACAATTCTTCAGACGTCTTCATGTTTAGAGACTAAATCTGAAGTTTAGCACATCAAACCTACTTGTAGAGGTCAGAGGTCAGCCGCTATGGGGTCACTGAGTGCGAAGAGGTCAGAAGTCCGTCGTGTTCTCAGTCATGAAAGATGTTGGAACTCCCTCTTCAGAGGAGGAAGTGGTTCTCTGTGTGATGAAGACCTGATGAAGATGAGTCCAACCTTTCCTCTTGTTCTTCTTGTGCTTCTCTGGCGCTCCCTCCTTTCTCTTTTAGTGCCTTTCAGGAGGACAAAGGGTCGTTTCCTCACCTGTCCTGGAGACACACTATGGTCTCTGTCGTCCTTCTTGTCTGTCCCTCTGTTGACTTCTAATTATTTGCGTCTGATGCCCTGTGATCTCTGTGATGTCATCAAGAACCATCATTCTCCAGCCAATCAACAAGCAGTGACTTGATGGTTGGATTGTCAGTTTTTATTGATCAGAGACTGTTCCCAGGTCAGCATATTCAGTCAACAAATGTCCTGTTGGACTTCACTAATCTGATCAATGCGTGGATCGATATCTGTGTGGCCCTGCTGCTGATTGGACAGTCCGTCTGCTGACTACAGTGATCAGCTGATCCATGTCCTCACATGCTGCCTGTCAGTGTCAGTGTTACCTGTCTGCTGAGGAGGACTGAGAAGACAGGCTGGTTTGCTTGCGGTTTGCTTGAAGAGAATAAGGTTCTGTAGGGAGCAGAGGAGGTCTGAGGAACATCTGAGGAACACTGCTGGTGAGTTGCTTAACTCCTCCCGATGAACAGGAGGTCACATGACTCAACAGCTGCTGTCTGAGTCCCTCAGAGCTCCTTCAATCGGGTACAGGGATCAATTGATGGACCCTACAGCAGATACTTCATACACGTTGTCAAGCAGTCTGGCGCTACCTGGAGGTCATGTGATTGACTGCAGTCACCATGAATCGGATGATTTGATTGGTCAGTGAGGAGGAAAGGCCTGATAGCTGACTGGAGGGAGTTTGTTTTCGTTCTTAGTTCAATTCCTACCTTCTAACGGTTCTCATTTTAAATCTCTGATGGAGTTTGATAAAAACGAAAGCAAACATGGATGTGATGTGCTGAATATATTTTTCTCATTTAAAACTGCATATTCCAGCAAAAAATCTATTGCTCTATGTATTGATTTTATTTATTTATTTATTTTTATTTGTTGATTGTAAATGGACTTTGTGTAATCTTGTACGGTGACCTTGAGTGTCGAGAAAGGCGCCTTTAAATAAAATATATTATTATTATTATTATTCCTCTTCCCAGGGTTCAAGGACAGCTTCAAGTCTTCCCGCCTTCACCCTCAACTCTCTGGGTGGCGCTTCATCTCCTGGAGGAAGCTGTGACATGTTGTTCTCCATGGAGACAGAGGCGTCAGTCACAGACATAAGGGTCAGTTACTGCTAGGATCAGTCCATGTACTGTATTTATCTGTCCTCCAGACTTTGACAAAAGGTGACAATAGAACACTGAGTTTTTTTGACGTTCAGGAGTCACTTTTGGAGATGCAGCAGAAATACTGCCAGGCCACGGCGTCTAACGCACAGCTACGCAGAGACAGGTTGGCTCTCACATATCAGGTGGAAACGCTGAAGGAGGAGCTGAGCGACATGGAGGAGCTGCTGTGGGAGTCACGACAACACTGTGACTGCACCAGCAAGGTCAGAGGTTACACAGATGGTGTCACGAACGGTGGTGTCACGCACGTGATATACAGGCTTTATACAGGGGTCGTACAGGCGTCATACAGATGACATACAGGCATCATACAGATGACATACAGCCTTCATACAGGTGGCATACAAGCTTTATACAGATGACGTACAGGCTTCACACAGACTTCACAGAAAGCTGATGCTGTCATATCTGTGTTGATATAAGGTGACTTCTTTATTAAAGATTAAGCTTCATTATGTCCGACCCTGGGATGTTCTGACTTGTTCTTCTTCGTGATTGTGTGACAGGCGTTGGAGCGTCAGCGTCAGGATCACAGCTTGCTTCTGTTTCAGTGTGAATGGCTGAAGGAGGCTCTGCGACGGACGGAGGAGCTGCTGACGGTCAGTCACTTGTTTGGCTTAAAGACGCTGCATGACAACAGAAGTTTGTTGTCGAAAAAGAAGAAACGTGTTGTTTGTGTCATAAGTGGACATTTGTCCTGAATAATTACCAGACTTTCATCTGTGAATCTTGCCCTTCATGTATGAAGGTACAGACGGTCTGACTGTTAAATGTTTCTTTTTAATTTGTGTACTCCTCTTCCTCCTCTACTCCTCTTCCTCCTGTGCTCCTCTTCCTGTCAGGCATCTGAGGGGCAGAGACAAATCTCTGACATAGTTGGAATTGAACGTGATCGACTCAGAGAGGAGGTCATCCTGCTCACAGGTTTACTGGAGGTATTCAGGAAGGAAGTGAACAGGCCCTGCCCCTCTCTGTGTGATGTCATCACACAACTTAGAAGAACATGTGATGCTGTTTGGACGGAGATGATTGATCAACGCCATGTTTCTGTTCCACACAGAAACATGGCGTTGTTGTTACTCCTGAAATGTTCACCAATTGGGATACAAGACAAGGCGAGGATGATGTCACCAGACCGACTCAGGAGTCCCCCAGTGGAGGTGGAGACAATGTACTCGGTAAATATCGATTAGGAATTAGCGTACGTCTGTCAAATAATCAATACCTGCTCTGATCAACCCTTCATTAATACGTTTGATCAATTTTAATCATTGATCAAACTTATTAATGAACGCATGCCTTCTAATGGTTGTTTGTTTCTATGGGGATGGCCTTCAACCAGATGAGCTTCTTGTTCCCTAACCATCAGAGGAATCAAACAACCCTGAGAGTTTCATGTGTGTGTTGTTAATTCATGTCGGGTTGATTCCCAACTTCTGGATGCGACTCGGTGGCCCAACGTCTCCTTCATGGTCTTTCAGGCAGGATTGAAGACCAGTGGCCCAAAGGGGGCGTGGTTTCTACCAGTGACGGATTAGAACCATTGAAGGACAACGGGGACACAGGGGAAAAACTTCCAGGCAGAAACAAGGGCTCAGGAAGGGGAATCAGAACTCCTGGAACTCAAGGGGATCTGTTTCAGACCAGACCTGATGGAAATGTCCAGAAACATCTGAAGGGCAATGAGCCACAAGCTGCTGCTCACATGTTGGAGCTCAGAACCTCCCTTCCCCCATTACCTGTTGGCGACCCAGCCTCTGGAGGCGGAACTGGACCGCAGAGGGACTTCAGACTGAAGTCAGCTGGAGTGTCAAAGCAGGACGTCCTGGGGACTCAAACGGATCCTACCCAGCCAGCTGCAGACGACATCATCCGCATTGACCAACCGAGCATTACGGGAGCTTCTCAGAGTCGGGAGACACTAAAGAGACATGCTGCCCATGTGGTGGCACACGAGGCAAATGATCAGGAGGAAGATGGAGACGCCAAGAGAAAAGGGAGCTGCTCCAACAGAGGAGGACCGGGTCATGGTTCAGACGGAAACGTCTTCAGTACAACGCTGGTGAGGCGATGGAGAGGACATGTGCTTGTCCGGATGAGCCACAATGAAGACTGTGGTGGAAATGAAAACCAAGTTCTCATGCTGATCATGGACCAAACCTGTCCTGGTCCTCTAAGCCACCAGCAAGCAGCTTCAGAGGATCTAGGAAGTACCACTTATGACCAACCAGAAAAGACCAGGTCCACGGCCTTGCCAGTGTTGGTTCCTGTCCAGACGTTGAATGACTGGAGAGTTCTGGAAAAGATGCTGAGAGGAGCTTCTGAAAGTCAAGGTCAAGCAGCTGAACCCTGGAGAAGGGTTTCAGAAGGTCCAGCTACTTTCAGTAACCTCCAGGAGGTGCTAAAGAATATGGCACGAAGTTCTTCAGATCAGCATGAGACCACGAACCAGGAGTCCACACAACAAGTGACAGCAATGGAGCTCACTGTGGAGGGAGACCTGAAGGACTCAGGAGGACATAGAAGCCCTGACCGTATGGAAACGAGCCCCGTTGGGTGTTCTGGGTTCGACCCTGAACATCCTCCAACAAGCGGCGACAAACATTCTACAGGAACGACTTCAAATCTTAGATTCAGTCCCTGCAGATTTAATGAAGGCAGTGAGTTGTCCCCACAAGAAGTGCCCTCTGACGTAGACCTTGACAGGTGGAGCAATCCAGAGACCGCCAGCTGCTTTGAAGAATTTGTTCTTGTTGAGTCTGACTTGGTGGAACCAGCCAAAACTAGAATCGATGGGGCTTCGGTCGACTCCTCAGGAAGTCCATTGGTGGTAAAAACAAACGAAACCGGACAGATTGGTCGTCTAGGAGGAAGCAGCATCGTTCCCCTAGAGGAAATAGAGCGGCGCCTGAAGAAGCATCAAATTATGTCAGGCTTTCAAAGTTCAAAGGTTGGAAGGCTGACTGAGAAAGCTTCAGAGAAAATCAGAGAATTTTTATTGATTGGTGTCCAAGAAGGTAGAATTGCTAACCCTCCACAGACTGATCAGACCCCCCAGTGGAGGAGCCAGGGTATGGAGGACATGCCAGCTGGAGACATGGACAGCTGCGAAGAGGCTGGCGAGAAGGAAGCAACAGCAGAACAACTGGTAGGAGATCAACCAGTGGAAGATCGACCGGCAACACGTGTACTGGCAGCAAGACAGCCGGCAACAGATCAACCAGCAGCATGTCAACCAGCAGCAACCGTTGTGGATAAAGACTCAGAAGGTCTTCCAAACTTGAGAGGAGGGAAAGTCAACAATAAAACCGACTGCAACATTTTCTGATCCGGTGTTGTGGTTCTGTATAAACCATGTTGTCTCCTCTGACCTGTTTGAACGTGTTTGGCTTCAGTTTATCTTCATTTTGTCCATAGAGTTGAGAAACGTTTTGTGAGTTTTTCTGTGTATTTTTTGAAGAGAAAGATTTTAGTCATTTGATGTTTTTGGTATATTTCTTGGTTTTTCTTTAATAATCCACCTCCAGCAGCATCTGATGGACCATCAAGACGTCCATCAGGGCATCCTCCATCTGCCTGAAGGGTTCAAGGACAGACAAAATCACGAGATTTTATTGTGACTCAAATGACGGAGTGGTCAGAGGGTTGTGACATGGACATGCAGTTTGTTGCTATCAGCTAACATTGTAGAACAGCTGGCAGGTATCTTGGTGAGATTCCACAACATCTAGACAGGTCCATTGAGTTGATGGACATCCAGTTTTGGGGGGACCCTGAGACGGACCAGCTATGTCTCATGACGACTGAACTGGTTTCTTTCATGACCAACAGGAATGATCTGAAGACACATGTCCCTGGTTATTTGGTGTTCTCTCTGTCCACAATAAAAACAAATCAATTCAAATGACTGCAGGGTTTCTTCTTCTGCTGTGTGGAATGGAGTGAATAAAAATGAGAATGACTGAAGACTCTGTTACAGCTGAAAACAAAGGAACAGACTGATGAGGGATGTCCTTTTCAAAGACGAGACACAGGAAATACCTGCCCTGGAACGAAAGGTGAGCGTCCACATGTTCACAGTCAGCTGTTGACCTGTTAGCCACCAGAAGCTGACAGAGTTGAAAGAAAGAAGCGCTTAAGCATGTTTGATTCAACCCAGTGTCTGAACTAGATCAGTGGGAGAAAACTGAGATGGTCCATCCTCAGTAGTTGATGTCCATCAAGTGCTTTTGCTGGATCAGGTGGTCCGGAGGGATGGAGGTGGATATGAGGCATAGAAGATAGTGGAGTTGGAGCTTCATGCAGTCGCTGCACAGCGACTTCACGGCTCCTCACTTTCTTTACTACTTTGACTCGTTTAATTTCATGTCGTCTGTTGTCTTCAAATGATGTTTGTGTGACTTGAAGGAGGCCTGAAAACACTCATGAATAAATGCATTGGTTTGATTTTTGATTGACAGGCGGATGTGAAGTTTGATGCGGAGAGATAAAAGGTGTCTGAATATCAAATGGCTCATTTGGATTTGATGGACGTCTGATCATCGTTTGATGAAATGTATTCACAAGACACTAACTAGAACAATCAAAGTGAGCGCAGTCTTTGATTTCTGCCCCTGAAGAATCCCAGCCATGTTTTCAACCCCAAACTTCTCACAGCGTTTGATTTCACTTTCTCCAGCTGCAGTTCATTGCTGGCGACAGAGCAGAGCTAGCACCTAGCCTCCATCAAATGTAAAGACGCCAAACACTCCTGGTAATATAATCTTGAGTTAATCTGCTAACCCAACAAACCTGCAGCAGTTTGTTGCTACATGGTCAACATGGACCAAATGTCTCAAAAACCTGTATCCTGTAATGCAAAACAAGCCGATGTGGTGGTCTTCATCTTCTTCATTCTTTTGGTCTCTGCAAATAAAAAGACCAAAAGGAGAAAGCTGACCATCCTCCAAATGGTCAGCTAGCTTTTAGGATCAGAGAGGATTATTTCTCATCGTACGTGACGAGGTTCTCATGGATTGAAACCTTTGTGGTGCATCCAGGGACTTCCATTCAAGCTTCTGTCAGGTGGAGCAGCACCTGGTTGTAAGGTTTTAGGAGGTGGACTGTAGTGGTCTCTTGTGGAGCCGTTTTTATCATGGTCCATCTGAGGAGCAGCAGGCTGAACCATGATTACATCTGGTGATAGGGCTGTAGGAGGTGGACTGTAGTGGTCTCTTGTGGAGCTGGTGGTATTCCAAGTCTCAAATGGATGATAGGTTAGAGAGTGCCCTGGGTGTCATTCTCTCTCTCAATTTCATTTGAAACATGCCCACTGGTAGATGGACTAACCCTAAAACTTACTAACCCTAACCTCTACTAATCATAACCCCTACTAACCCTATCTTCTACTAGCCATAACCTGTAGTAACCCTAACCTGTACTAAACTAACCCTGACCTTGTGGGAGGAAGATGCTCTGCGACTGAAAGAACGTTGAAGACATTAGCATGCATGATTGTCTCTTTGGTCATGGTGGTAACTCGTTGGTTTTTTCCAAGAGTTTGTACGTCTTTCCTATCCAGTAGAGCTAGCAAAGTAGTTTGTAAAATGGTTGTCTTACATTTGGACTTACGAGATTTTATCGTCTTTGTGATCATTAAAACATGAGTGCGGTGGAGTACTTGTTATAATTAGTAAATGAAAATGAATTATGCAGACTTTAAACAGATTTGTTTACTGTGGGGACTTCTGCCCCGCCCATTTCACCCCCACCAACCATCAGCAACAAAAACAAGTAAACAAATCATTTCATTGGAGGAGTGAAGGCTATGAGTTTCAAGGCCACCCTTCCTGGTTACAGGAAAGGCCTTGAATGGCGGGGGCGCCCGGAAACCGACCAAGTCTGAGTCTTTGATTGGTGGATCAGAGTCAAACATTGAACCGACGGTGGACTTAAAGCCACCGTTAGCAACGGAAGTCTCTCTTACAGAGGGGGAGGTGGTTCCTTCACATTCCGTGGCCAGAACTCTTCTTCAACCATCGATCTTCCAGGCTGTGAGCATTGCAGGACTGCAGTTGGCGTTAACAACCCCCCACTTTCTGTTAGGACTAATGTTACACGGAGTGCAGGCAATTCTTCTTTGCAGCAGCTGGACATTAAAAAATACTTTTGTGTCATCTGGCATGGCAGCAGCTGGAAGCTGGAGGTGGGCTTGGATAACGGGCTGCACTTTGTTTCTCGTCCAGTCCTGCACTGGTCAGTATGAGACGGGGATGTTCACCCTGGAGAACAAACTCTGCCAGCTCATCTCCATACCACTGTGTACCGACATCGGCTACAACCAGACCATCCTGCCCAACCTTCTGGGGCACACCAGTCAAGAGGAAGCTGGACTGGAAGTCCACCAGTTTTACCCACTAGTTACAGTCCAGTGCTCCGTGGATCTGAAGTTCTTCCTGTGTTCCCTGTATGCCCCCGTCTGTACGGTTCTGGAGCAGGCCATCCCACCCTGCAGGTCGCTATGTGAGCGGGCGCGGCAGGGCTGTGAGCCACTCATGAATAGGTTTGGCTTCCAGTGGCCGGACCGACTTCACTGTGAACACTTTCCAGTCCATGGAGCAGGAGACATCTGTGTGGGACAGAACACCACCGAGGTAGACAACCCCACATCCAACTCTGTTTTCAGCCCGTCTGAACCGGTGAGTCAGACCGACCTGCCCTTCTCCTGTCCTCGACAGCTCCAGGTGCCCACCTACCTCAACTACCACTTCCTGGCAGTGGAAGACTGTGGTGCCCCCTGTGAGGCATCCAAACCCAACGGACTGATGTATTTCCACGAGGAGGATTTAAAACTTGGCCGTCGCTGGGTTGGAATCTGGTCGGTTCTGTGCTGTGTGAGCACCCTCTTCACGGTGCTCACGTATTTGTTGGACAGCAGGAGGTTCCGTTACCCCGAGAGGCCAATAATCTTCCTGTCAGGTTGTTCCTTCATGGTGGCAGGGGCCCATGTCACCGGCTTCCTGTTAGAGGACAGTGTTGCTTGCATCGATAAATTCACAGCGGACGGCTACAAAATGGTGGCCCAGGGCACCAGGAAAGAAGGCTGCACCCTTCTATTTATAATCCTGTATTTCTTTGGAATGGCCAGCGCCACCTGGTGGGTGGTCCTGTCACTTACCTGGTTCCTGTCGACCGGGATGAAATGGAGCCATGAGGCAATTGAGGCCAATAACCAGTACTTCCACCTGGCAGTGTGGGCTGTGCCAGCAGTTCAGACCATCACCGTTCTTTTGATGGGGCAGGTGGAGGGTGACGTCTTCACCGGTGTCTGCTACGTGGGGATCTACAACTTGGATGCCCTCTGGGGCTTCGTGCTGGTACCACTCTTTGTGTATCTCTTCATTGGTACTTCCTTCTTCTTGGCTGGTTTTGTGTCTCTGTTCCACATACGTACCGTCATGAAACAAGACGGCGCCAGAACTGACAGGATAGACAAGTTCATGGTGCGAAACGCAGTGTTCAGCCTTTTGTACACTGTGTCCGCCACAACTGTCATGGCATGCTACTTCTACGAGCAGGCATTCCGGCTGCAGTGGGAGAGGACGTGGCGAATGCAGACCTGCAGGGGGTTTGCTGTCCCTTGTCCAGGTGGCAACTTGGTGCCAATGACCCCTGTGTTCTCTGTGTTCCTGATGAAGTACCTAATGACCATGATGGTCGGGATCATGACTGGTTTTTGGATCTGGTCCAGGAAGACACTGCAGTCATGGCAAAAATTCTGTAAGAGACTGACCAACAGAAACCAGGAAATGGTTACCGTGTAGAGACAGTTGGACAGCGGCAATTCTGTGGCACATGTCTGATCCTGAACTAAAGATGGGTTCAGATCTGGTGTGAGAGCATGAAGTTTTACTGGTCTGATGGATGTGTTTGGATCTTCCCACTGTTCCTTCAAGTTCTCATAGGAATTCCAGTCGAACTCAGGTAATGTTTGATTTATTGGTCAGTAACTCATGCTTGCACAACCTGAACCACAACTGTCTCTCTGTTCTGATTGGTTGATACAGCAGCATCGACCTCCATGTCAGCTATTAAAGAACTGCTCATTTATGGAGACCAGCGTGCATTGAGGCCGTGTCCACACCCGACACACACTAAATGACACTGACACACAGGTGGACGATGACATCATAACTGGACACCTGAGAGTGTTTCAGACATTTTATTATCAGGATTAATTACACAGCTAACGCCACACCAGTCTGATTGGCTATTAGGAAGTTCATCTGATGGCAACAGCATCACCTGTTGGTTTAGTTGTCGCAATAAGTTGTCCTCAACCTTAGGGTCGTGGACTGGTACCGGTCCTTGGGTCAAATGGTAACGGGTCGCCCGGGCTGCGGGCGACCCGTTACCATACAGAATTTACATTATTTACATTATAGAATACAGAACTTACATTATTTTTGTTTACATGTGCTCTGATTCTGACATTTTTTTTAAGATGAGCAGATGCTCTCCTCCACATCTGTCTGACTCACTCTTGACACTTGTCAAGATGCTTGACTTGGTCACATGACTACCTTCTTGAAGGGGCCGCTCCGGCTGCTAACACAGAATACATTACCGCTAAACTGGAATTTCCTAGCGAGCAAAACCAACAAAAATAAATGATGGCATGACACCATGAGAATGCTGCTAATAAAGTTGATACACATTAGATTCACATTTATTATTTTTTTTCTAAATATAGTATTTATGTTGGTTGTATCGTTTAATTCTGTTGTATTTATCCGCCGGTCTGTGAACATACCATCTGACATTGAACCGGCTTGTGGAACATGTTGGGGGCAACTGGTTGTGTACAAAGCAACTGACTATCCAGTGTGAATCCTCATGTGTGGAACCAGACTGCTTCTGAAGCTGAAACTGGCGTTACAAACCGAGCACACAAACAAGCCTTGTTGGCTGTGAAGCTTGCCGTGTTTTGTCAGAGCCGAGCGCCGGGTGAATACGGCACCACAGACGGAGCAGCTGAAGGGTTTGTCCGCTGAATGCTTCCTCATGTGTTTGGACAGTGTCCCTCTAAAGCTGAAGGAGGTGTGGCAGATGGAGCAGCTGTAGGGTTTCTCCCCAGTGTGGATCCGGAGGTGTGTTGTCAGGATGGAGCTCTGCGTGAATCTTAAGCCACACACTGGACAGCTGAAGGGCTTGTCACCGGTGTGGGTCCTCATGTGTTCCTTCAAAGTGCTCTTTCGTGCAAAACCCGTCCCACAGACAGAACAAGCAAAGGGTTTCTCGCCGGTGTGGACTCTCATGTGTCTCTCAACGTCCCCCCTCCGCGGATAAACCTTCTGACAGACGGAGCAGTGGAAACTTTTCCCCTCAGTGTGAAGTCTCATGTGAATCATCAGCGAGTTCCTCCAGCTGTACTTTCTCTCACAAACGGAACATGTGAAGAGCTTCACTGCTTTCCCGGCATGACACTCACTTCCTTTTTCATTGGTCCGTGGGCTTAAACCCGACGAAGGTCTCCTGGGCTCCCAGTCACGACTGTCATCAGTGGCGGGTTCAGAGGACAGTGATGTCTCCTCGTCATTATCTGTTTCTAAAGGACTGTTTGGATTTAAGTCCCCATCTGGTTCTAGTTCTCCACATTCCTCTCCGTCAGACTCGTTCTTCATGTCCTCGGCGTGATGAAGCTGTGAGGCCTGAGGATCCTCTTCTTCACCCTTCACAGAGACGGGACTGAACATGAACTGGGTGATCTCAGCCTCCTCAGGCCCCTGGAGCCCTTCTTCCTCCAGACTGGTCCACAGTTCCTCCTGTTCCTCTTTAATGTGTGTGAGCTTTGGGAGATTGTCCTGGTCCAGACTGGGGCTCTGGTCCTGCTGCTGAGGAGGAACCTCTTCTGGACTGAGCCACAGCACCTGGACGTCTGTGGAGATCAAACAGAACCATTAGAACTCTGGTCACCACTTTATGAGAGTGCAGTTGTCAAATGAGGTAAAGAAGGACAACCGTTGTTCTCCAGTCCTCCAGACCAGTTCAACGTGTCAATCGTTCTGAAAACCCACAAACCTGAGGACACAACCGTTCCCTCTTAGATGTCACAGAGCAGTGTTCTCGTTAGCGTGCGTCCTTGCGTCTTTGACGCACACTTTTTGACAGGGACTCACGATCATCAGACAACGTGCATCCCTGGGACGCAAGCTTTAAATACTTACAATAAAAAATACTAAAAGTTTACTCTTTTTCTGTGATATAACACTGAGAAAAAATGCATTTCCGTTCAACAAAAATATTCACAATTTATCCATTTCACCACTTAAATTTCTAACCAAGAAATGCCATGACATTTTAATCTTACGCGAGTTTCTTGTCATGAGCCTCACCTGCGCGACTCAGCCAGATCAAAATTTATCAAACAACAACCTGACGTCTGCTCATTTTACACGCTGCAGTGAGAGAGCGACGAGTTGTGATAATGAGTGCTTTCTTGACCAAAAAACAATCATAAGTTAATGAAGGAAAAGAGACAGATTTTACTGTGGACAGTACAGATAAAGACGCAGAGGAAGCCATGCGAAAACATGCAAAAATCCAAAAATTTGTACCGCAATTGTGCGATTGTTTCCTTGGGTGAGGCATGGCTAAATGTCAGCCACCACAACAAAATAATGAGTACAGCTTACAGACAATTGTTTGGAGAAGGCTTTGTCAACTTGGTGCAGTGTCCACAGGAGAATATATGAACTAAAGGCAAAGAAAACTATTGAGTAAGAAGCAAATGTGGAAAAAAAAACAGTAATACATCTTTTTTTTATTTCTAAAACTGTTTTTTAAGAATACCAGGCTTTAACATTTTCATGAAAATGTTATTTTACTCTTTTTTTTCTTTTTACTTAAACAGTTATGATGATGTTGTTAATAAAATCATTAAAATTAACGGTTTAGTTTTTATATTGCAGTATTGGCAAAAATCTATTCTTGCACACAGCTTCTACTGTATATTGTTATTACTTTTGGGATGCACAAATTTTTTTGAAGTGCATCCCAGGGATGCACTCCTTTCCTGTGGTAAAATCAACTCTGCTACAGAGGCAGCCACAGCACCTGAGACCAATCAGGGAACCAATGACACGACTGGGGCATCACTGACCCAATCGGGGCACCAATTATAGTGCTTTGACTGGGTCAATGGTGCTTCGATTGGGTCGATGGTGCCCTGATCAGGTCCATGATGACCTGATCAGGTCAAGCATACCGGTTAGAGTGCTTCTGACTGTGAGACACCGGTTGAAGATGTAGAAGAGGCCCAGAGCCAACGTCAAGAAAATCTCCCAGAGGTCACTGCAGTGACAACCAATTAGTGTTGGGCTGACCTCTGAACCTTGGACCTGATGCCTGCTGTACATTTCTGGCAAATGCTTGGAACAAGAATAAGAGGAGACTGAGTGAAACGCTCCAGAACCCCCCCAAATGGACCATTCCAGGGTCATGTTGTCATGGTAACAGCCAATAATATGAAGACTGCAGGGTGAAGCCAAACCTTTACCTTCAGTATGAAGCCTTGTGTTGTCCAGTCCTGACAGTTTCACTCTTGGATTAAACTCTCCGCTTGGTTCTTGTCCTCCATTGTTCTCTCCATCAGACTTGTTCTTCATGTCTTCAGCATGATCAAACTGTGAGGCCTGAGGTTCCTCTTCTTCCCCCTTTACAGAGACTGGGCTGAATGTGAACTGGGTGATCTCAGTCTCCTCCGGTCCATGGAGACGTTCTTCCTCCAGATTGGGCCACTGTTTCTCCTGTTCTTCTTTAATGTGTGGCAGCTCTGGGGGCTCCTCCCGATCCAGACTGGGGCTCCAGTTCTGCTGCTGAGAAGGAACTTCTTCTGGACTGAGTTGCAGCAGCTGGACATCTGTGGAGGTCAGAGGCAGAACCGTTAGACTGCTGCTGGAGGACAGAACACATAACAGTGGAACGAACATAAGGTCTGGTTCTGAATTTCTGAGCTCAGCTGAACAGGGAACAACTGGATGTTTTGGCAGGGGAGGGTCTGGAACACGCCTGCTGATGCGATGAGAGTTCTCCTGTGTTCCTGGTCAGCTGATCACATGACATCCTGAATCTGATCAATGCAGTTCACTATTGATGATTCACAAAGATCTTCTCCCCTACACAGTGCCAATGAGGTCATTATTGCCCCAAAGCACGTCCCATAGTGGCCTCAGCGATCAACCTAATCTACTAAGACACTCACTAGTAATAGACTCAGCTTTGAATGGTCCGGACCAGTAGAACTCTCAGTGGATCTATGTCCACGGGGTTCCAGTGTGGGGAACCAACCTGTTTTGGTTGGGGCGACGTGGGGCTGGAAAACTGCGTCCATTGGTTTGTGGGATATTTGACTCATTGATGCGTCAGATGTTCATAAACTAGAACACAAACGACCGTGTCTCCAGCTAGCAGGCTACTTTAGCTACATTAGCTTCGTCGGACAGCAGCAGCGAGGCTATCTCTCAAATCCTTTAGCATATGTGGCTAACAAGCGATCATTTTAGCCGAATCATCCCTGGAGATTTCCCAAAAACAGGATAATCCAAACGAATAGATTCCACAGGTTTCCTTGCTGCCACCGACGGGCTACGGAGTGTCGAACGCTAGCCAGGAAGTTGTCATACTTCCGGATCGGTGTCCGGATTTTCAAGATAATGACCGGATCAGAAGTGACCGACGTTTTACCAAAGTAACACCTAACAAGTTAAACAATTACTTTATGAAATCACACTAAGATTCACTGACGCTAATGTAGTAACCAAAGCTACTGTGACACAGTGAATAGTGTGTTAATCAATAACTTGTCCTGGAGATGCTCGTCGGAGCCACATCCGGGGTAATGCGTCGTTAAACTGGAGGCTAGCGCCGTGAAGAAGAGGAAGCTGCAGCTTCTTTCGGTAGCTAACGTGCTAGCTGTCTGTCGTTCCGATCATCAGCTCGGCACGAAGTGAACCAGGACAACCTGTATGTTTAGATGAATTGGTTAGATTTTTTAACCTTTAACTCCAGTCTGATGCCCTGCTAGCCGAAGATGCTAAAGGTATTTAGCGCAGCGTGTCAGCCGGAAACAACGCAGCTCGGCTTCACGGTTCGGTCGCGTCAGGAGAGACTACCGTGGATTCTTCCCAGTGACAAAATGCCGACATGCCCTGCCTCTGATGGATCTGTCTGATTAGGTGATGTGTTCTTCTCTCAGTGTGATAAAGTTCCACGGGAGAATCATTCCTTCTTCTCCAACGAAGCTAACTTAGCTTCTCCGCTGGAAACAGACGGCCGTCAGCGGCGCACACCGGAGCGGAGGAACCGTTCCTGACGGAGGTACGGCGATCCACATGTCGCTACAACCACCGGACGCACTTTACAAGCCTCATGTAGGCCCACGAGGAGCAGGTTGGTTCACGTCAGTGATGTTCTGTCCGGAAGTTATTGAGCCATGCTAACAGTCACTCCCTGCTGAAGGAAGACGAGCTAAAAGTAGGACATGATGATGATGATGATGACATGCACAAACTGCTTAAGACCTCTGTTAACCGCCATACCTGTGAACATCCGGTCTGAGTACAAAAACCATATTAGAGACAGGTTAGCCTTGACAACCACAGGCCTGATTCAGCACCAGGTCTTCAGCTGCCACAGTTAGGTTTCCCCTCACTGTGAACATCTTCTTCACGTAGCTCTTCTTCATCATGAGACCAGACCATCACCAGACACAGGTGGCCGACCTGACACTCCTGAGTCAATCCTGTCCTCACAAACCGCTGACATGAAACGCAACACCAATACCTGACCAGGAGGGATGTAGAACACACCTCGTGACACATTGAACATGTCATCAGTGTTCTGTCTCTCAGCACCTATCAAACGGTTCTGTCTCTCATTATTTTGTCTTAGGTGCTGACATTTAGCCATGCCTTACTCATGGAAACAATCGCGTCCATTGTGGTACAACTGTTTAGATTTTTGCAGGTTTTCGGGTGGCTACTTCTGTGTCTTTATCCATATTGTCCACAGTAATATCCATCTCTTTTTCTTCATTAAATTTTAGTTGTTTTTCAGTCAAGAAGTCATAAGTCGCTTTCTCACTGCAGCGTGTAAAATGAGCAAACTTCATGTTGCCGTTTGGTCAGTGTTGATAAGGCTGAGCTGCTCAGATGTGGCTCGTGACGAAAAACTCGCACGACGTCAAGACATAATGGCAATTTCCGGGCTCGAAATTTAAGTGGAGAAATGTATAAATTGTGAATTTTTTTGATGAATGGAAGTACATTTTTTCCCAATATTGTATCGCGGAAAAAGCATCAATTTTTTTTTTATTGTAAGTAATTTTTATTGTAGGTGTTTAAAGTTTGTGTCCCAAGGACGCACATTGTGTTTTGATCGTGCTTCCCTGTCAAAATATGTGCTTCGAGGACACAAGGACCCACGCTAACCAGAACACTGCTCTGTAAGAACTGAACCAACAGCAGTGACTTCTAAGGAGATGTTTGTGTAGGTTCTCAGTCATCCAGGTCATGGTTATCCAAAAGCTGTTGAGTCGATCCATTGGACGTTTAAGAAAGTTCTTGAAGACGTCTCGTCTCTCATCCAAGAGACTTCTTCAGTTCGAGACTTCTTCAGTTCGAACTGAAGTTCGAACTGAAGAAGTCTCTTGGATGAGAGACGAAACGTCTTCAAGAACTTTCTTAAATGTCCAGTGGATTGACTCAACAGCTTTTGGATAACTTCTAAGGAGGAACGGTTGTGTCCTCAGTTTTGTGGGTTTTCAGAAATGTTGACACGTTGAACTGGTCTATGGAGGACTGGAGAACAATGGTCGTCCTTCTTTACCTCATTTGAGACTGTGCTCTAATAAAGTGGTGGCGAGAGTTCATGTGGTTCTGTCTCTGGCCTCCACAGACATCCAGCTGCTGCCTTTCAGTCCAGAAGAGGTTCCTCCTCAGCGGCGGGACTGGAGCCCCAGTCTGGATCAGGACGACCCCTCAGAGCTGCTACACATTAAAGAAGAACAGGAGGAACTGTGGACTGGTCTGGAGGAAGAAGGGCTCCACGGGCCTGAGGAGGCTGAGATCACCCAGTTCACATTCAGTACTGTCTCTGTGAAGGGTGAGGAAGAGGATGAAGAGGAACCTGAGGTCTCACAGCTTCATCATGACGAGGACATGAAGAACGAGTCTGATGGGAAGGAAGGTGGAGGACCAGAACCAGACAGGGACTTGAATCCAGGAGTAAAGCTATCTGGACTGGACCACACAAGGTTTCATACAGAAGGTAAAGGTTTGGCTCCACCCCACAGCCTTCATATTATTGGTTGTTACTGTGACAACATGACCCGGGAATGGTTCATTCTGTGGGTTCTGGAGCATTTCACTCTTTCTCCTCTTCTCCTTCTTCCCAACATTTGCCAGAAACTTGCAGCAGGCCCAGTGTTCAGAGGTCATCCGAACATTAATTGGTTGTCACTGCAGGAGATGAGTCCACAGTGTTGCAATGACTTCTGGGAGATTTTTTTGATCAATCAATCAATCTTTATTTATATAATCACATCAGCAGACATTTTGAAACGCTTGAACATGTTGCTTTGTCAGGGCCTCTTCTACAGCTTCAGCCGGTGTCTCACAGAAGCCTGTTACACTGTTACCGGTATGCTTCACCCAATCAGGGCACCATTGACCCAATCAGGGCGCTGTGGACCCAATCTGGGCACCATTGATGCAATTGGGACTCCATTGACCCAATCAGGGCACCAGTGATGCAATCAGGCCGTCATTGACCTAATCGGGGTCACTGTTGACCCAATTGAGGAACCATTGTCCCAATTGGGGCACCATTAACTCTATCGGGGAACCATTGACCAAATTATGGCACCACTGACCCAATCAGGACTCCATTGGTCATTGGTGCCCCGATCAGTCTGAGCTGCTGTGTCTTCCTCTGTAGGGACTTAACCAACAGCAGTGACTTCTATGGGGGAACAGTTGTGTCCTCGGGTTTGTGGGTTTTCAGAACAGTTGACACACTGAATTGGTCTGTAGAGGACTGGAGAACAATGGTTGTCCTTTTTGACCGATTTGAAACTGTGCTCGAGTAAAGTGGTGGCCAGAGTTCCAACGGTTCTGTCTCTGACCCCCACAGACGTCCAGCTGCTGCCGCACAGTCCTGAAGAGGTTCCTCCTCAGCAGCGGGACTGGAGCCCCAGTCTGGACCAGGACGACCCCCGAGAACTGTCAAACATTAAAGAGGAACAGGAGGAACTGTGGACCGGTCCGGAAGAAGAACAGCTACATGTGCTGGAGGAGGCTGAGATCACCCAGTTCAGGTTCAGTCCCGCCTCTGTAAAGGGTGAAGACGATGAAGCAGATTCTCAGACCTCAGAGGTTCATCACACTGAGGAGATGAAGAACGAGTCTGATGGAGAAGACTATGAAGGACCAGAACAAGATGAGGACTTGAATCCAGAAAGTCCACTAGAAGCACATACTGAAGAGGAGACGTCACTGTCATCTGAACCCGGCACTGATGACAGTCGTGACTGGGAGACCAGGAAACGTTCGTCGGGTTTAAGCCCACGGACCAATGACGAAGAAAGTGAGCGTCATTCTGGAAAAGCAGTGAAGCTCTTCACGTGTTCCATTTGTGGTAAGAAGTACTCCAGGAAGAAGTCCTTCATGACCCACATGAGGCTTCACACCGAGGGGAAACGTTTCAGCTGTTCCGTCTGTCAGAAGACATTTCAGTTCAACGTGGAGGTTGTGAGACACATGAGAGTCCACACGGGCGAGAAACCCTTCACATGTTCCGTGTGCGGGAAAGGATTCGCCCGCAAGACGGAGATGGAACAGCACATGAGGATCCACACGGGAGAGAAACCCTTCAGCTGCCCTCATTGCAGCAAACTATTTGCTCAGCGCTCCAATCTGACCGCCCACCTCCGGGTCCACACCGGGGAGAAACCTTTCAACTGCTCTGTCTGCCACACCTCCTTCAGCCTCCGGCACAACCTGTCCAAACACCTGAGGACCCACACCGGGGAAAAACCTTTCAGCTGCACCATCTGTGGCAAAGGCTTCCGCGATAGCGGGACGCTAAAGCGACACCTGAACGTTCATTCTGGAGACAAACCATTCAGGTGCTCTGTTTGCAGTAAGGTCTTTGGTGCCAGGAGAACTCTGAAGAGACACCTAAATGTTCACACAGGCGTCAAACCATTCAGCTGTTCAATCTGTGGTAACCGATTCGGAGAGAGGAGGACTCTGAAGAGACACCTGGCCATCCACAGTGGAGAGAAACCCTTCAGTTGTCCTGAATGTGGGAAAGTTTTTGGAGAGAGGAGGACTCTGAAAAGACATCTGATTGTCCACACAGGGGAGAAACCCTTCAGCTGTGATGTTTGTGATAAAAGCTTCACACGGCTCGCCAACCTTAAGAAACACAAATGTGTTGGCGAGAGCGTCAGAAGGAAATAGGAAATGAACCAACGTTAGCCAGTGAATGTCAGCCACAGACATTTGAAGAACTGGATGTGGTTTAAACACTCATTACATCAGCCACTCCGTGAGAAGCATTCTAGCTTTAGAACAACTGATGTGTTTCCATGACGCTGTGCCCGTTGTGGTCTGTATATTTGTTGTCTGTAAACAAGTGTTGTTTGTTTATTAAAGACAAGCATTCCTCTGAGGTTCATTTCTTGGGGTGATCAACAAAACATTCAACTCTAAGAGTTTTTGACCGGCGTGTGTGTGTGTGAGGTGTCACGTTAGCACATGAAAGGCACATTAGTGTCTGAGCCCCGTGAGCGTGTCTGAGCTTCACTGATGTCCAGCTCTTCTCCACCTGGACCTTTTTCCAGTGTGTGGAGATACTGCTGAGTTATGGTCAAGTTGGACCTCTTTCGCACCTTCATCTTTCCCACCGCTGCCAGTTCAGACCTCCGTCCAGCTGAGGTCGCCATTCACACAGATGATTTGTCAGATTCCAGACATGGCAAACTTCAGGTTTGTCTAACATTTGTGTTAATTTGAAATGAAACAAATTTTTGTCTTTTATTTGCAAGAGGTCCAACTTTAATGAATAAAGAGCAGAAATGACAGGAAGGCTCTCATTTGATTAGTGGTCCTCCTCCCTCACAGTCTGGGGGCATCGGTCGGGTGCTGCTCCCTCCGGTGTACCTCCTGGAGCCAGGTGACCAGGATGCTATTGGTCTCAGCTGGTCTTTCCATCTGGGTCCAGTGTCCACACTCCTCGATGTGTCTTCTGGTCAGGTTTGGGATCTGGAATTAATAAATGATCCATCAGCTAGTTACCAATTAGTAACGAATGATGGACACGCCCCTGGTCCTTGGTCTCACCAAGTCCTCCATCCCCTTGGAGAAGGCCGGCAGCAGAACTGGGTCTTTACCGGCAGTGACCATCAGTGCAGGCATGAGTAGCTGACAAAAAAAGAGGGATTGCATGAACCAGATCAGAACCACTTAGGTCAGCTTGTGGTGCTGCAAGAACCCACCTTCCTGCTGTGGAAACGGCTTCTCCAGGTCAGGTTGGCCTCGCCGTTCCGGTACCAGTTCAACGGCCTCCTGCGGAGCAGAGACAGCACCATAGGTTCTATTCAAGAACACTGCTCTGATCAGACTGGGACACATCCTGTTCTTCCATTGACCTGTAACATCTGACAGGTTCTATTCACCCCTCAGGACTCCAGTCCAGAACCTGGTCTAGAGCCCTATTTGTGACAGAACTTATTGACAAGGGTACCAACATAAGGAGCTGAGTCAGACCTGAAACCTTGGTCTTTGAACTGGCTGACGTAGTACTGCAGGGCCGCCTCCGTCAGGATGGCGCTCCGGGGAACCTCCTCCGGCAGGCCCACAAACAGACCTCCTGGAACACACACACATCAGCTGATGCTCCGAACCTTAGGAGGCGTTCCTGTCCCGGTCTCACCTCGAGCACAGACTCCTGACGTCTTCAGAAGAGGACGCTTCCCCTGGGGGGACACGTCAAACAGCTGGCTCAGGGTTTGTGTGCGTCTGTGTGTGTGTGCGTGTGTGTATGTCCTCACTCCTTCATCGCTGCTGAAAAAGAAGATCTTGAAGGTTCTGTCCAGGTCTTTCTGCAGCTCGGCCTCGGCCACCCCCTGAAGCACACAGAAACATTTCCTTGCTGAAATTTCTCTGCTCCGGTCGGTATGCTAAGCTAGCCAGCATTTGCCTGTAGATGGGTCATATGTGTTAGCATATTAGCATGCTTCATGCGGACTCACGGGCTTCTGGAAATAGTTCTGGTAGTCGAATGCGGGAACCTTCTGGAGCATCTGAGCAGCAGAAACCGCCGGATTGGCCCTGAACAGGGGCGTGTTCAGCGACGCTACAGCCCTTCATGCACAGGGAAGGGCACAGTCAACCCAGGATTTACTTCCAGGAGCGAGTCAACGAGTCAGAATGTGTGATCACCTGACTCGCTCTGGATAAGCCTGAGCCATGTTCCACACCAGGAAGCCGCCCCAGTCGTGACCCACCAGCGTGACCCGGGGTAACATCTGGAAAGATTATCACCTGATGTTCAGGTGGGTCTGTTTGTAAGGTTTCCTTTTACTCAAGTCTGTTAGAGTTCCTGCAGGTTTACTTTTACCTTTGTCTGTTCTTAAAGGTTTACTTTTACCTGACTCATTACTTCAGGTTTACTACCTGAGTCTGTTCTTGAGGGTTTACTTTTACCTGACTCTTTCCTGCAGGTATATTTTTTTCCCCGAGTTTGTCCGTAAGGGTTTATTTTACCTGAGTCTGTTCCTGCAGGTTTATTTTTACCGTGTAACGAGGCGTAAGGAGGTCAGACTATGTCATGGACAACGACTCACCATCTTGTCCATGAATGTGATCAGATCCTAAAACAGAAACAGCTGATTATTTAATGAAATACTCTTGATGACATCAACAGTGGCAACGAATCAGATTAAAGATGCTGATTGAAGGTGGAGCCTCGGGTGTCGCCGTCCACAGAGGTGTGTGTTGTCAACTCTCACCTTACAGAGCTGCTCTGCAGAATATTCCTCGGTATCTGTGGTGAAAAGAATCAAACAGAACCTTCAGAACCATCAGCTCAGCTGAACCACCTGCACCTGAACATGATTTCAAGTTGCGATGACATCACAGGAGTCCTTCATGTGTTCACCCACCTGGAGGTGCTGTGGACTCTCCGTAGCCCTTCATGTCCAGTGCCAGGACCCGGAACCCCGCAGCTGCCAAAGCAGGGACCTGCCAGTGACAGAACCCTAATCACTAATGTTGCTTCAGGGGTTCTGGTAGAAATCAAGGTGTCACTGGACCCTGCAGGAAGATGGACTCAGGGTCCTGGGTTAGGGTGGGTTATACGTGTAGTGCAGTCTCTGACCCCCCCCACTCCCACCCCCCTCATTATAATGCTGTATTTACATGCCACTGCACTGATCAGAGCCATGAAGAGTTCAAAGTATCATGTGGATGAGAACTCTGGACCCACGAGGAGTTACCTGGTACCTCCAGGAGAACCAGCTCTCAGGGAAGCCATGACACAGCAGAACTGGGGGACCTGAGCCCATGTCCACATAGTGAGTCCTCACACCGGGCTGGAGCATGTACACACACACACACACACACACACATACACACACACATACACATACACACACACAGCTATCATTGTCATTCCTGTTCCAGGTGGGTCATGTGACTCTGATTCTTACCCTGATGGAGACATATCCATGGGAGACTTCATCGGGGCGGCAGGAGGGAGGAGGACTGTCTACTCCAACAGCCTAACACACACACACACACACACACACACACACACACACACACACACACACACACACACACACACACACGAAAGAAAGTCAGCTCCTCTTTACTCCTGTACAGTCAGGTACCTCCTCCAGTTAATCACACCTGGACTCCAGTAAAGCTGCTCAGTTTGCTCAGAGCTCTGCCCATATCCTCCACCAGGATGGCCTTCATCCCCACCCCTTCTGCTGCCTTCACACCCTCCTCATCAGCATCCAACCAGAGAGCCTGAAAAAAAGATCA
Source organism: Antennarius maculatus (assembly GCA_013358685.1). Classification (NCBI taxonomy): domain Eukaryota; kingdom Metazoa; phylum Chordata; class Actinopteri; order Lophiiformes; family Antennariidae; genus Antennarius; species Antennarius maculatus. Next base: position 5,531,071 of record CM023629.1, read on the forward strand.
AAACTGGGTTATCTACAGCCACCTCTCTGTTACCTACAGCCACCTGTGTATTACCTGCACTCACCTGTTGTGATGTTACTCCCAGGTGCTGAAGAGCGGAGTTGAACAGGGAGGACTCTGGGACTTTGTGTCCTGAGCGACAGGACTGGAGGACCAGGTCAAAGTGGTTTCCCAGGACAGAGAGAATGTGAGCCGTACCACAAGTTCCACTTGCGCTGTCATCTATCCAGTGATTAGCCAGGACCGCGGTCAGCAACCCTGATTGGATGGAGAGACCCAGATACCTTTAAAGAAACTAAGAAACTGATGATGAGGGGTCTCCTCAGGTCTGATGGGGTCTGAGGGGACCTGTGCATTCTGACCCACCACTGTGACGCAGGCTGTTGACGGTCTTCATCACAGCTGGGTGGACGTTGATCATTGCCTCTCTGAGCTCGTCCATCAGGCTTGTGACTGACCAATCAGAGGGCAGGGCCACACCCCTTACCTGGGCCTCCTTCACACACTCTTCCTGGAATGCTGGGATCATCTGCACACAGGAAACAAAGCTGAGGGTGAGAACGCGGCCAAGGTGGGACTTGTGAGCATTCCCCTCCAGAAACAGGCTCACCTGAGACAGCGTCACCTCCCCTCTCTCCGCCCGGTTCATGGCACTGTCTTCTGGGGACGTCACGCTGGACAGGAAACCACTAAGAACATCACACACCGTGAATTGGAGGCAGGATTAATTCCTCATCTCACACTTAGGTCATCGGACCTGCAGCTCAGTCTGAAGGTCATTTGGGGCGTGGCCAGGTGGCTAAACGTGAGATAACAATGTTCTACTAGCGTTTCGCAAGCGCTAGCACTCCGATTAGCAGGCAGCAGTGTATGCAGACGCTGTGTTTGTTTAGACCCTGCAATATCACTAAGCATAGCAGCAGACCACGCCTTGGAGGTCATGTGACACCAGTCGCCGCTTCAAATAGAAACAGGAAGGAGTAACAGCGGCGGTTTAAGACGTGGAAACCTTCTCTGTGGTGAGGACAGTAAAGAGCAGCGGAGACGTGGACTCACCCTGGCAGGTGATGTCGTTCCTCTAGCTGGTGGAAGACTTCCTGTCTGCGGGGAACGACCACCCCCCACAGGTTGAAGAGGACGGCCTTCTCCTCCATCTCAGCAGCTTTCAGTGACCTGGCAGGAGACGAGCTGCAGGAGTGTCTGCTTCAGTTTTTGGACTTCAACCGGTCAACCAGGGACCGCCCAGGAACAGTTTATGAAAGAACAACGACCAATAACAAGACAGCAGGATGGAAGGGGCGGAGCTCCACGCCTGCATGGCTTTACCTGACAGAACATTTAACCACACGGTTCATTCAGTCTGACAAGTATTCAGTTAAATCTGGTTCTTCTTTAAAGTACAATAATGTCAGAAAATATATAAAGTCTTTATCATAAATATCTCAATTTGTTCATTTTTTCCCACTGAATATAATTCCCTGTAGACCCTCTGTTTAAAACGTCTGGTGTGTTTTGTTTTTTTATAACCGTTTTGCTAATTGCTAACTGCCCAGAAAATACTGAGTTCGTCATCATTGTGAGACTAATAAAGATTGTGTCTTTCAAAAATAATCCAGCAGTCTGTCAAATAGAGTACTGTACAGTAGATAATCTTTGAGCCACAACGTGAACTCGTGAAGTATCGCGATACTGACCGTGTACGCGGTGTATTGTGGGAAGTAGTCCTTGACGTATGTGTAAATGTTTATGCACTAAAATGAATAAAAGAAGTCAACAGTAAATAAGTGAGTGATCCAAAAGAACCGCTTCCGGCCTGTGCACCGAGAACGGAACGGAAATGGAGGCCGGTGAAGGTAAAGACGTCTCGAACCTGCGAACCGCTGCGGGGAGCGACGGTAATGCTAGCCGAGCAGCTGGCCTGACAGACCGTTATGTACAGAGCAGCGAACGGGAAACGGGGACCTCCCGCCTGTCGCTCGTGCTAGGACTGATTGACTTATCGATTTATTGAATGGTTGGTCGATATGGTGAAATCACTGCAGCCTGTTTTAAAACTAACCGAAACCTGAACTAAAACCAGACTGATTGATTTGACCAGACAACAACAATGACAGTAATAATGGAGGACCGGACGGGGGGGCTCTCTGCCCCAATGGGGTTTGGTGTGTCTCTGTGTGTGTGTGTGTGTGGGGGGGGGGGGGGGGTGGGGGTGGGGGGGGGGGTTGGCCTGACACTAATGGGTGGTGCCCCCCTCAGGAATCAGCGGTGCCACACCGGTAGAGGACATCAATGGAGCAGGAAACCTGATGGACTTCCTGGACGAGCCATTTCCTGACGTGGGCACCTACGAGGACTTTCACACCATCGACTGGCTGAGGGAGAAGTCCAGGGACACGGACCGCCACCGCAAGGTTTTTGGTTCATGCAGTCCTTTCCCACCGGGCTTGTAGATGATATGCCACACCTGAATGTGATTCTACCTGTGACATCACCTCCTGTTGTTGTCTGTCCATCAGATCACCAGTAAGAGCAAGGAGTCCCTCTGGGAGCTGATCAAGAGTCTTCTGGACGCCTGGTCCGGATGGGTGGTGATGCTGCTCATCGGACTCTTGTCAGGTCAGTCGGGTGGGGGGGACCTGAGAGCAGACCATGTCTGCTGGCTGAAGTGTTCGTGGAGTGGGACCGCCCCCTTCCTGTTGGATCTAAGAGGACGTCGGGTTGTTTTACGCTCAAGTTGAAATGTTAAAACTGGAATGTTGGACCCCCACCTGGTTATCATGACGACCCTCCTGGAGACAACAGGGCTGGATCAGGGATCCTGTTCACTGTCGTCTCTAGGAGGATCATCATGGTAACCAGGTGGAGGTAAAACAACCTGACGTCTTCTTAGATCCATCAGGAAGAGGGGTGGTTCCACTTTGCGGTGGTTCCACTCTGACGTACCCTTGACCCAGTTCTGCACCAGATCCTAACCTTTTTGTTGACCTGCTGACCCGTGCTGCCTCCTCAGGGACGCTGGCCGGCGTTATCGACCTGGCGGTGGACTGGATGACGGACCTGAAGGAGGGCGTGTGCCTCTCCGCCTTCTGGTACAGCCACGAGCAGTGCTGCTGGACGTCCAGCGAGACCACCTTCGACGACCGGGACAAGTGTCCGCAGTGGCAGAAGTGGGCGGAGCTGATGACCGGCCACACTCAGGTTAGACAGGCCTTCAGTGACAACCTGGTTTGATTGTATCTGACTGTGATCCAGTTGGGTCATTAAAGGGTTTGGTTCATCAGAACCTGAAGTCTCCGCCCCTCTCACCTGAACCGTCCTGATGTGTGATGTCATCAGTGGTGACGGTGATGAAGGCAGGACTTTACCTCGCTGTTTATGTCACAGGTAGTAAGTGGGAGGATGAGGAGACATCCTAAAAGATTGTTTGTTTGATGCTCTTCCTCCAGGGTGGGGGCGCATACATCTTGAACTACTTCCTGTACGTCCTATGGGCTCTGCTCTTTTCCTTCCTGGCTGTGTCGCTGGTTCGAGTCTTCGCTCCGTACGCCTGTGGTTCAGGGATTCCCGAGGTGAGCCACCGCCAAACACCTGAGGAGCAGGTCTGCATGACGGCGTCAGCACAAAGTAATCTGATTACTCTTTTCTTTTGGTCTTGATCTTTTCAGATCAAGACCATCCTCAGTGGCTTCATCATCCGGGGCTACCTGGGGAAATGGACCCTGCTCATCAAGACGGTCACCCTGGTTCTGGCAGTGTCATCAGGTCTCAGCCTGGGGAAGGAGGGGCCTCTAGTCCACGTGGCCTGTTGCTGTGGAAACCTCTTCTGTAGCCTCTTCTCTAAGTACAGCAAGAATGAAGGCAAGCGCAGAGAGGTGAGAGGGTGATCACACACCTGAGCAACCCCCGTGGAATAGTTACACCTGTGTAGCAAAACTATACCTGGTATCTAAACTACACCAAGTACCTAAACTACACCTGGTACCACTTTTAGCGGCTGTTGAAGTTGATAAAGGCTTATGGTTCCCCACATGATGACGTTTCATGACTGACCTCTGACCTTTCAGGTTTTGTCAGCGGCGGCGGCAGCAGGGGTGTCGGTTGCCTTTGGCGCCCCCATTGGAGGAGTCCTGTTCAGCCTGGAGGAGGTTTGTTCAAAGTCCAGCCTTGGTCTTGAGCTCCTGGGTTGGGTAGACAAGGTTGTTTGTATGATCTGATATCACTGCTCCTCCTCCCTCCTTCTTCTCTCAAGAGTCTTCCTCATTTAGTGTTTTTTTGGAGGAAGCCCAGTCAATTTTCAAGATGCCTGTCCTGTTTTCTTGGACCCGTTGTCCTTCCTGTCTACGTCTGCCTCACGTGGTTTTGTTTGTTCTGCAGGTCAGCTACTACTTCCCTCTGAAGACGCTGTGGCGTTCGTTCTTCGCCGCCCTGGTTGCTGCCTTCACCCTGCGCTCCATCAACCCGTTTGGCAACAGCCGTCTGGTTCTGTTCTATGTGGAGTACCACACGCCGTGGTACATGGCTGAGTTAGTCCCCTTCATCCTGCTGGGCGTTTTCGGCGGTCTTTGGGGAACGCTCTTTATTCGTGCCAACATTGCATGGTGTCGGCGGAGGAAGACCACCCAGCTGGGGAGGTACCCGGTCCTGGAGGTCATTGCTGTGACGGGTATCACCGCTGTACTGGCATATCCCAACCCTTACACCCGCCGCAGCACCAGTGAGCTGATCTCGGAGCTCTTCAATGACTGCGGCGCCCTGGAGTCATCACAGCTCTGTGACTACATCAACAACTCAAACATGAGCCGGCCGGTGGACGACATCCCGGACCGTCCGGCGGGACCCGGCGTCTACAACGCCCTGTGGCAGCTTGCCCTGGCTCTCGTCTTCAAGATTGTCATCACCATCTTCACCTTTGGCATGAAGGTCAGTGTGAGGAAGACATCGGTCAGGAATGATTATCATCCAGACGTCAGGACCTGACTGTACCAACACAGCGAACAAAATGTTTGGCCTTTCTCTTAAGCGGTTCCGTTTCCTCTACAGATCCCATCCGGTCTCTTCATTCCCAGCATGGCGGTAGGAGCCATCGCCGGTCGGATCGTTGGGATTGCCGTGGAACAGATGGCGTACCACCACCACGACTGGATCATCTTCAAGAACTGGTGCCGGCCTGGCGCTGACTGTGTCACACCTGGACTCTACGCCATGGTGGGAGCAGCTGCCTGTTTGGGTGGGTAAAAATATCGACTGAGCAAATTCGACATCAAAGCCTCGCTAGCTAACAACCAGCAGCTGTTAGCTAGCAGCTACAAACCCTTTTAAAATTGTTGTTGGGTTGATAAGTTTTTGTGACCAACGGAAAATTGAATGTCTTGTACATAAATATTCAGGAGGGGTGACCAGGATGACTGTCTCCTTGGTGGTCATCATGTTCGAGCTCACCGGCGGTTTGGAGTACATTGTCCCCCTGATGGCCGCCGCCGTCACCAGCAAGTGGGTGGCAGATGCATTCGGGAAGGAGGGCATCTATGAGTCTCACATCCAGCTCAATGGTTACCCCTACCTGGATGTCAGGGACGAGTTCACCCACCGCACCCTTGCCACTGATGTGATGCGGCCACGTAGGAATGACCCCCCTCTGGCTGTCCTCACCCAGGACGCCACCACTGTGGAGGACGTGGAGGCACTCATCAAGGACACCGATTATAACGGCTTCCCGGTGGTGGTTTCCAGGGAGTCGGAGCGGCTGATTGGCTTCGTTCAGCGCCGGGACCTCACCCTGGCCATCAGTAAGTTATCATAAGTGTTTTTTTCTTTCCAGTCTAGGGCGAGTCATGTCATAGCTGACACCTCTCCCTACAGAAAACGCGCGCCAGAAGCAGGACGGCGTGGTGAGCAGCTCAGTGGTCTACTTCACTGAAGATGCGCCACAACTGCCGGCCAGCAACCCTCAGCCGCTGAAGCTTCGACGGATCCTTAACCTCAGCCCCTTCACCGTCACCGACCACACGCCCATGGAGACAGTGGTGGACATCTTCCGCAAGCTGGGTCTTCGCCAGTGCCTGGTCACCAGGAGTGGGTAAGGAGGTTTAGAGACCCTTAAATCTTAAATGGGCTTACTGTTTGAACGGGCCTGACCTTTCTCCTTGTCTGTGTGTGTTCAGACGTCTCCTGGGCATCATCACCAAGAAGGATGTCCTGCGTCACATGGCTCAGATGATGAACCAGGACCCAGAGTCCATCATGTTCAACTAGTCAAGAGAGAAGAGCCGTGCCCCGCCGGTGGTGTAAATATGAAGCGGTGTGATGTTACTGTAAAGTCCCGCCCACCTCCTGACAGGCAAGTCCCGCCCCCCCGTTGTGTCCTCCCAGCTGCTCCACATGTCAAAGGACAGCGCTTTGACTCATCGCGTGAACATGTCCAACCCATGGAGGACAGACGTCTGCAGCCAATCATGGACGATTTTGACTCCTGCTGCCAACGGAGGGCAAACTGTCTGACAGCGGCGGTCCAACCAGTCACATGACCACCAGTCCAGTGTGGTGGACCTATGAACCCGTCGATGTTCAGAACTCATCTTCTCAAATCTATTTATTTATTCCTCGTCAGACCGTAAAGTTCGTGTACAACTCCCACACTAAAAGATGAGTTCAGTGACGCCACCAGGCTAACGTTATGCTCCGCCCAGTGCAGAATGAGGTCAACCAGATGATATCATCAGTGATGAAATGTTCGTGTTTCAAACACATGAATGAAACCAATCAGGGAAGTTGCGATCAATTGGGTGATGATGATATAATTCTGACCAACAGAACCTTGACTGCACCTAGGTGCATCATGGTCTTTACCTGCTGTCTACCTGAGTCACCTCAGGAGCCCAGACCACCACAAAAAGAGCCACCCTAAGTAAACAACTACTGACAGAAAACACTCCAAGTAAACAACCACTAAAAAGAAAAACAACCACTAAAAAAACAACAGCTGACAGAAACAAGGACCAGATTCGTTGACCCAACAGTCCTGGTTCAGCTGAGAGGTTCATAAGGAGTAAATCAGCTGATTGGTACATTTATGATGCAGAAAAACCATTTTAGCTGGAGGATGGTTGGATGCTGGTCTTGGTCCCGGACCTGTTCCTGGTCTGGCAGCTTTTTGACTCACTATAGTAACCCAGTGTGACAGTCGTCTGTGACAACCAGTAGAGGGCAGGAGGAAGCCATCACAATGTCTCGTCTGACTAATCCTAAGAAGAAGACATTCCCTTGGACTTCTGTTGTTGTTGTTGCCTCCTCAATGATTGACTACTACTACTAATACTTTCTAGAAGCAGGACACGCTTTGTGGACGCTGGCTTCAGGCAGAACATTTTAGTTGCTAAGGAAGTTCAGATGGAGTCAGTACCTAGTACGAGTAAAAATGCTAAGCTAACGTCAACCAAGAAAACAAGTGACCAGTCAGCTAATTAGTCACATGACAATGGGGTGAAGTTGTTGACACCTCCTTGGTTTCAATGTGAACGTAAACTGAGGTCATTAAAAGGTTTTAACCTGTCTGAGGATACGTCAGCAGGTACCAATCAGAGGGCTCCAGTGAGGTGTGGCGGTTCTTCTCGGGCGTCACTGATGCTTCTGTGGACTGTTGAGGGCGTTGACCTGATGTAACCTCAGAAACTACTGATCTTTGTGATGCTGCTTGTCTGTCGCCATATTTATAGTAATGTGTTTGTGTTGATGTTAGTGTACCAATCATATCTCTTCTGTCAGGACATGACATAATCAATCAGCTTTTATTTGTAAAGCGCTTAATCACATCAACAGACATTTTGAAGCACTTTTATAGACATAGATGATCATCAGATTCAGCTTCCTGTCAGGACATGACTTCATCAGTTGCTCCTGTCATATACAACATAATTAAGAAGTGAATTAATTTGTGAAACCTGTTCCTCATGGTTCAGATACGGTACTATTTGTTCTCCTGCTGTGTTCACATCATCTCCTGTGTTCTCAGGTGTGTTCTCAGACCGGTTCTCAGATCTTTTTCCAGATCAGATCTGTTCTCAGACCTGTTCTGTGAAAATAATTCGATTTAAAGACACATGGTCTGATCGGTCTGTTCAATACTCAGACCTGGATCAGATCAAGGATCAAGCATCAGACTTGAGACTCTTCAGCCGATGATGTGGACTCAGCCTTACATTGGCTGCAGTATCCTGGGAAGGGAGCTGGTCATAAATGTTCTCGTGGTCCATGTTGGCCGTCATGACTACTGTAAACTGAGGGAATCCAGGTGTGAGTAGGCTCTGGATGGGGTCGGGATGTGTTTAAAGTGTTGTATGAAGGGAACCCGGTGACTCAGATGCGTTACCGGGTCAGAAAAAGAAAAACATTTGCACTTTCATCTGTAGATGACCTGATGAATAAACCTTTGTGTTCACTGTCAGAGAGGTTGTGTTCTTTAATGTGGAAGGAATACTGCTTAAACACACCCAGAACACACTCAGAATACAAGATGTACCCAGAATACACCTGTGATACACCCAGAACACACCAAACATACAGCTCCTGCTACTTGATACTTGCTGCTAGAAAACATCTTTGGTATGAAAACAGTTCACACTCCTCAGGCTTCTGTCTCCTCCTACTCCTTCTGCTTCATGGCCCTCTGCATGTTGGAGTAGTACTCCAGAGCCTGTTGCACAGGCTTCAGAATGTGTTGCTAGGAAACAAACAGCAGTGTTAAGGGTTGGCAGTGACCAGCTCTTTAGATGGGGTCATGAAGCCTTACCTCTAGACATGGGAACAGCTTGGTGAGCTCGGTGAAGAGCGGCATGAGGACAAATCGGATGAAACTGATCTGAGACGAGGGTTTGAAAACTTGGTCTCGGTCCATGAAGGGGGCTACAGGAAGTCCTTTGAGCTTCTCTGTGTCACTCTGCATAACAGAACAGCAGTCAGGGCTTCAGCGGTAACCCTGATAACCCATGCCCCGCCCCATCCACAAAACGAGTCCTATAGTTTGACCTGATGTCTAAGAACGTCCCATGGAAGGCTCCCTACTAGACTGCCCAGGACTTATCTAACAGTCAACTTGGACTAGCTTCCTGAAGGAACCTGGTTGAAGAACTCCTGCAGCAGACGGTCCATCCATGGCTCGCTCACTGCTAGCGGCCTCGCCTCGTTGGAGATGTCGCTCACCTTCACCATGATCTTCATCAGCTGGCAAAAGAAGAAGAAGAGGTGTGTTACCTTTTCCTGTGGGGTGCTACAGGAGATTGGTGCTGTTCGAATTTTTACCACTTCTTTGTGCTCCTCGTTGGTGAAGTCAAACACCGGATGTAGGATCCTGAACTGGTGGAGGATATCGTTGTGTCTCGCCATGTCAGTGGCCAGGATGCACCTGAAAAGACTCTTCATCAACTGCGGAATGAGGCGCGATCGACAGCAGAAAGTGATATCAGAGGCTCACCGGATCAGTCCAGCGCGGACGTGTCTGTACTGCTGTTGGCTCAGGTTCTTCAGGATGTTGCACTCTGGCTGCAGAACCAACATGTTGGGTTGATTGATCAGTCGGTGATCAATACTCTGACCAGTTGTGGTCTTACCTTGGACAGGATGCCGAAGGCTATCGCACAGTGGTGGTTCTCCAGCGGGGACTGGTTGTTGTAGCGGAGGGCCAAGTCGGTCATGGCGTTGATCTGTGGGTGTTTGACAAGTAGAAAAACAGTGACAGGACATGGACCAAGACCTGGACAGAAGGGCGGGGTCGTCACCTGGTACGCGTTGTTGTAGCCGGTGTGGTCCAGGTCGTGGCACAGAGTTGAGGTCAGCAGGACCAACAGATCCAGTGGCGGCAATTTCGTGCGGAGATCCGTAAGCCAGATGAGACTGTACATCTGGAACGTACATTTATTTCTTGTGTTATTTATATTTATATACACAGTATTTATATATATATATATATATATATATATATACTGATAATTTATACTGACAATTATTATTGATAAATACTAAATACATAACATTTATATTTATTTATATTTATAACTATATATATACTGTATAAATAGTATATGTATATGTATTTCTATTATCCTCCTATGTATATTTATATATATATTATATTTACATTTATATTTTATTTATGTTCATATTCACATTATTGCATTTGATTTATTACTATATTGTATGTCTATATTTTGTATTGATATGTTAACATTTTTGATATTCATATTTATATATCTATATTTCATCGTAGGTTAAAGTCATATCCGTCATGGGATCTATTTTTTTCACTCTTTGTTGATTGCTGATTGGTTGCTTAGGTTTCCTGTTGACAGTAAACGTCCTTGTAACAACATAATCAAACATCAGCGTTGAGGCTGAGGCATGTCTTTGACACCTATGACCCTCTCCCTTCGCCCCCAGTCGTACCATTTGGGTGACACAGAAGCAGTGCCTGAAGTTGTGGAAAGGGATGTCGTTGTAGTGGCGGTAGACGTCAAACAGGAAGCTGTGCAGGACGTCAGGCTCGATATACAACAGCGCCAGGAAATCCAGGTCGTTGAACATGACCTGGAGCAGCACCAGCAGCTCTGACTCCTCCCACTGCCTGTTGACAGAACCACAGACGTGAGTGGACCTGCGGTGTCCCAGGGCTCCGTTGTGGGCCCAGTCTGTCTCCCGAGTCTTCACCTACCAGTTATCAAAAAGGGGTGTCTTCAGGTGCTCCTTGATGTCTTCCGTCAGCTGCAGCGAGCTACGGCAACAAAGAGGACACAAGGGCGTGACATGATCTCTGGTGCAACAAACAATGATGTCATACAACAGGCCGGCCCACCTCATGTGCAGGAACCTCCTGCGGACCTGTTGCAGTCCCTCCCGCGCCCTCGGCTGAGGGGTTGGTGGCTTCGTGTGGGCGAGGTGCAGGTCTCTGTCTGTCCTGAACAGACCCAACCAGCTCATGTGCTCCAGACTCTGACAGGGAGAAGTGGTCTTCAGAGGCTCTGACCCCCACCCCCTTCCTCCTGGAGGTGGGGGCAGAGCCCACACCCACTTCCTGATTGTGGTGTAAGACACCAACCTCCAGCTTCTTTTTGAAGGACTCCACCTGAATCTGAAGCTCATGGAGGACCTCGGGAACGTCTCCCATCTCCTCAATCACTCTCCTCTCCAGGTGGTGCAGCCTGGGGGCAGAGACATCCATGATTCCTGCCACCTCACCCCGGCCCCACACCTCCCCCCACAGACTCACCTGGCAGATGAACCTCACCTGTGCTCCATGTCGTCCAACTCCATGGGCATCCCCACACCTGCACACACAGGAGGAAGAAGCTGAACCAATCAGGTTAATCTCCTTGTGAAGCACTGCCTCTCAGGCAGAGCTACAGTCTTCTAGTCGTGTGATCGGAACCCAAATGGTTCGGATCACATGGCCTCCAGAGCAGAGCAGCTGGTTCCCCAGGACTTCATGATGAATGGACGGATAAAGGACTGGCGGCGCTGCCATACCCTTCAGATCTGACGCCACCACCTCAAGACAGTAGTAGGCGTCCTCGCCGTTGGCCTCCAACTGGGGGGTGATGTTCACCAGGCTGCCGTTGGCATCGTACAGCTTCAGGATGTCATGAGGCTCCGCCTCTGCCGCTGCCTGGAACAGATCTGATAGGTCGTCCTCAGTCAGAACCCTGACTGCGGTCCGTTTCCGAGAGCCAACCTACCATGGGGCTGTCCTCTGACATGTCAGCCGCTATGAGCGAATGACCGCCATTGCACGTGTTGATGCTCACGTGTGATGGGTTCCTCATTCTAAGGACATACCATTCGGTCTCTGACAGGTGTGGCTCACCTCTCATGTCTGCCGCGGAGCAGTCCAGTCTGAATTCAGCGTGCTCCCGCCGCCCGTGGACCAGGAAGTGAATGATTTTGTTCGCCATCCCAGTGCAGAGCAGACGGGACCTGGCCCACCGACGGTGCGACTCCTGTTGACATCAGCCGCCACCTGCAGCTGACACCTACAGATGACACCTGCAGCTGACTGACAGCCCGCCCCCTAGGCTCCACCCCCCCAGGCCCCAGGGTGGGCAGGGCCTTCATCATGTGACCTCAGTTTGGAAGGTTCTGGTTGGTTTAAAGTCGAGTTTGGTTCACGTGAGTTCGTTTCAAGAAAAAATTATTTGTTTGTTTATTTATGTAATTCGTTTAATTTATTTATTCACTTTATTTAATCCTTTCCTTCCTTCCTCCTCTTGCCGTGCATCCCTCAGGCCCGGTTCCGCCCTTATACTGTTGTCCACCACCAGGGGTCATCAGAGCGCGCGTCCAGAGCGGCTCTACGGCGTCCGACGTGGGACAAACAACCATTGATCCGACAAACGGTGTCTGTGAACAACTTCAGCGGAGAATGAACGGAACCGCCGGAGCGTCGCTTCGCGGTGTGGAACGGGAGTATTTAAACCGGTACTGGGACGTGAAGCCACGGACATTGGGCCAGAGGAACTCTGACATTTGCAGCCCATCCGGTGCGTGACTCCCCGACCGGTCAGTCACCGGTCGTTAGAGTTCAGGACCGAGGAGAAACGGGCGGGCGGGAACGGAATTCCTTCGTCGTCACAGGTAACTTCTGCGAGCTCTGTCAGGACACCATGGCGCTGTCCCCAGCGGCCCGGTAGCTGATCAGCAGCGTCTCGGCGGCACCGGCCCCGTACACCGGAAGGGCTGCGGTGCTTGAACGGGGGACAGTGTCCCGTGTCGCAGACATGGAACGGAGGGCCGGCTTGGAATATGTACTGGAGCAGGTGATGCAGAAGGACCCGGGGAGGATGCTCCAGGGGGGGCAGGAGGTCATCCGGGTCCTCATGGACGAGGACAAGACCCTGGACCTAGAGCAGGACCAGACCGGACTGGACCGGATGGTGGACGCAGTGTCTGGGTCCTGGGTCAACTCCAACAACTTCAAGGTGAGGCGTCACGTGTGTGTGTGTGTGTGTGTGTGTGTGTGTGTGTGTGTGTGTGTGTGTGTGTGTGTGTGTGTGTGTGTGTGTGTGTGTGTGTGTGTGTGTGTGTGTGTGTGTGTGTGTGTGTGTGTGTGTGTGTGCGCGTGTGCGCGTTTGTACGCGGGCCACGTATGTATGTGTATACAGTAGTCTGTGCGCGTGTATGACACATGTATGTCTGTTTATTACTACCAGTAATTATTACTAGTTATTACTAAATAGTAACTAAAGAAAGAAGAAAAAAAACACACCTTTATTTTCCCTCTTGGGAAAATTATCTTTACACTTTTACTGATGAACATGTATTTACAGTTTAAGTCAGTACAGGCCCCTGAAACAAACACACAACAAACACCAAGGGCCTGTAAGTGTGCAATTAATACACATAGTGGGAGGCAGATTGATGGGCAGCGACTTCTTGGTGTGCCCCGAAATGAATGGCTTGTAGGGGGGATGTGCCTTGCACAAGGGCGCTTCGGCAGTTCTCGAGAGGTATTAGTTTAGATATTACTAAATAATAACTAAAGTACTATAATTGTTATTACTTTTATTATATTACTATTATTATTTAGTAAACGTAACTAATTGTTTAGCAATAACATGTAGTTGTCAATAATAACGAAATTACTACTACTATTATTATTTAGTAGTCATAACTAGAAGTGAAGACATCCATTGGCTGCTCCAGTTCACTCATGAGCATGCACCCTCTTCCGTTCAGCGCACGCTACTACCAGCAGAGGGCGATAGTCGGCCAACTTTTTATCTGACGTATTCTTCGTTCGGGAGTTTTCTCTCGTTTCAATGAGAGATTCCAAAAATTGCACCGAAGACCGGACTGAAGTCCGGCTGATGCGTATGTGTTGGTAATTGTGTTAGCAGGGGGGCTCTCACTAGCCGTTCATTGAGCACCCCGCCCACCCCAAGACAAGGAAAGCTAATAGCTCTGAAGATGGAGCCTTTTAGTCACTTGTAAGCAGCGACTTCATTCAGGGTGCCGTGGCGGGACGTGACCCCCCCGCTTCCCCTACCTCCATTAGTGAAGGAGGGGCGGCTTGACGTGGGGGGAGACACACGGGTAACTGCATTCACTTCAGTTTCCCTCCTGTGGATAGCAAAGGCTTCGTGTGCTGGGATTACCCACAATCCTTTGCTGCGCTGCTTCAGAGCCTCTGCTGCTCTGTGTGTGTATTGTGTGTGTATCATCTGTGTGTGTGTTTGTATTTCTTCGAGTGTGTGTGTTTCACACTCGTGTGTGTTTCCCTCAGGTGGTTCTTCTGGGTCTGGACATCTTGTCTGTTCTAGTCTCCAGGCTGCAGGACCAGTTCAGGAGGCAGGTGGAAACAGGTGAGAAGTTTACCCGTTAAGATGATCAGCCTGTAAAATATTAATGTTAATATAAAACATTAATATTAATAATAAACATCAATAATATAAAATGTTAATATTAAATATAGATAATAATCGTTATTATTAATAATGATAATATTAAGCAGTAATAATGTAAAACATTAATATTTATTTTTAACAGTAATAATAATATGACACATTAATACTTAACATAACCAGCCATTCACACAAATCTAAATATAAAACAGAAACCAGATTTGTTGGTGTTGAATGACATCAGAGACCCCGTCACCGTGACACCATAAACATCTATAATATATTAAGATAATATCAACACACCTTTGTTTGTTTGTTTGTTTTTGAGCACTTAAGTGTATCTGGTGTGTGTCTCAGTTCTGCCCAGCCTCATAGATCGGTTGGGAGATGCTAAAGACCAGGTCCGAGACCAAGACCAGGCTCTTCTGCTGAAGATGATGGACCAGGCTGCCAGTCCACAGGTATGGTTCCCTTCAACCTGGAAACCACCAGGGTTCTAAAGTCACAGTGGACCGAGCAAACCTTTGTTGTTGTTGTTGACCTGGTGTTTGACTGTTGTTGACCTTTTGTTTACCTACTGTCTCACTGTTTTTGACCTGCTGTCTGACCTTTGAGTCTGACCTTTGCCTGACTGTTGCCTCACTGTTGTTGACCTGTTGTTAACCTGCTGTCTGACTGTGGTCTCTCCAGTATGTGTGGGACAGGATGATGGGGGGCTTCAGGCATAGGAACACCAGGACTAGAGAAGGCCTTTGCTTGTGTCTTATCTCAACCCTGAACGTGTGAGTGGACATCCCATAATACTTATCAATGCTGTTGCTATGTTGAGTCCAGTCTGTGGCCCATAAATATAACAATAATATGAATATACCTGACTTATTGATCAGCTGATCAGCTGATCAGCTACGGATCAGCTGATGATCTGATAAAACATGGTCCTCACATTGTCACTCAGCTGACGACTGTTTCTCATGTTTCTCAGGTTTGGATCTCAGCGTCTGACCCTCAGTAAGATGGTTCCTCACATCTGCCAGATCCTGGGAGACCCCAGTGCTCAGGTAGAGGCTTCTGATTGGTCAGTTCTTGTCTGTCCTCTGTGGTCAGACCTTTGAGTCCAGGGTTCAGCGCCAGCCTGCAGGAAGTGGTGCAACTGAGACGAGGACGTGAGCTGGATCAGTTATTCTGGTCTGTCATGACTGGAAGGCCTTCATTTCCTTTAGAGAACAGGAAGCCCTGCCCGTGAACTTCCTGAGCTGGTGTATGTCAGGCCGTCGGTCCTGACAAACCCTGAGGATGAGTCTGTGACCACATCCAGTTGGCCGTGTTTCATTCCTCAGGGTTCTTGTGAACAGTCAGACCAGCGTGACGCTTCACACCGATGTGGATCTGACTCACCTGCTCCTCCTCACCTGCTCCTCCTGGTTTGTTCAGGGACCGTTAGATGTGGTAATGCTAACGCCTACCTGTGTTCTGCAGGTGCGGGATGGAGCCATGAGCTGCCTGGTGGAGATCTACCGCCATGTTGGCGAGCGGGTGCGAGTGGACCTGGGGAAGAAGGGCTTGCCTCAGTCACGGTGCGTTCACGAGGCTCAGGACATCAGGACATCAGAGGGTCTGTCGTTAACGGGTCATCTTCTCTGCAGGCTGAACGTCATCTTCAGGAAGTTTGATGAGGTTCAGAGGTTGGGGGACGTGGTCCGGTCTCCTATGTCAGGTAAGCGTGTCACAACCCACCAGTTCAGTTGTTCAGTTATGGTTGGGTCAGCGGGTAAACAGCTGGTCGAATGCTGTCGGGTGCTAGCACCTATTGTTGTTGATGTCAATGCCCCCCCTGCCTCCGTGGTTGGTTAGGTTAAGGTCAGATGATCAGCTGAGACTCCTCCTGCAGCGTGGAAAGAGCGCCATCCTGTGGTAACGCCTCCTCTTCCTCTGACTTCCTGTGGTGATGCCTCCTCCACCTCCTCCTGTCTTGATTTTAACGTCGTCAGCAAAACAGCTCTCCCTCCCCAGAGTCCTGATGTCACCATAATCGTCCTTCATCTTTAACTCCGCCCACCAGCTCTGCCCCCTTACTCAGTCCCAGAGTTGATCTGTCCCCACTTCTCCTTTCTATTGGTCCTCTCTTTCCACCCCTCCCTCCTTTCCCACCAGCCCTCCCTTCCTCTTCCTCCATCCTCATCCTGACCGTGTGCTGAAGTGAGGTAGAGCACGAGGAAGGAGCAGACGATGAAGCACATGGTCGCTGCCAGATGAGAGAGGAGTGTGTTGACCTCAGCTGGAGGAGAGGCTGTGAGGACGCAGGAGGAACACCGCTCCACAGGATGCTGAGGAAGCTGGTCTGCAGGCGGCTCTGCTCCCGTAAGCTGCTGCTGTTCTCTGGTGGAGGAGGAGGTGGAGGAGGAGGTA
Source organism: Antennarius maculatus (assembly GCA_013358685.1). Lineage (NCBI taxonomy): Eukaryota > Metazoa > Chordata > Actinopteri > Lophiiformes > Antennariidae > Antennarius > Antennarius maculatus. The sequence continues at coordinate 5,547,858 of CM023629.1, forward strand.
GAGGAGGAGGTGAAGGAGGAAGTGGGGAAAGAATGGAGGGTCAACACTGAATGGGCAAAGCAGGGGGTGGATCTCTCAGTGGCTCCTCCTGGTGGCAGCTCACCTGTAATGCCATCACCTTTGATATGTGTGTGCGTGTGTGTGTGTTCATGTGGTAATGATCCCCTGATTGTAGATCTCCTGTGTAATCATCATCACATTGATCTTCATCACATTGCTAAATGCTAAACACCATCGGTCAGGTGTGAGTCTGGAACATGATGAAGAGTGATCTGACAGCTGATTGGCAGAGTGTTGTGTTGCTGCGGTCTGTCTGGACATGGTTCTGGACACACTGGACTGGTTGTCTGTGGCCCTCCTCATCATCACTAAGTCATTATGTGAGTGATGAGGGAATGTGTTGTCAGCTGAGCGTGAGAGTCGTGCTGCTTGCTTTTTATTGCTGGGATTCCAGTGGAGTTCAGCTTCGTGCTTTTGGTCATGTGATCAGAGCCTTCGTCTCCTCCCTGCTCTTCCTCCTCCAGACAAAACCTTTGAGGACGATGACCCACTGGACGGTGGCCACTCCTCTTCCTCATCCAAAGGAGCCTCCGTTTCTGGGAGGAAGACTGTGAGCATGGGTTTGTTTCCACGTCCCGCCTCCAGCACCAAGTCTGCAGGCAAGTTGCCATCAGTTACCTGAGTTCAATCAGTTGCCTGAGTTACCCATCAGTTGCCCATCCTTTTTTGCTGCTGATTTCTGACCAGTTTGATTGAACAGAACGATCAGACACTGAACCAGTTCAGTCTTGGCCCTGGGGTTGGTGGGGTTTCCATGGCTTTTGGGGTGTACGTGACTGGGTGTCCCTGTGGGGTGTCCGTAGGGAAGGACGGCTCCGGAGCTGGGGCTGTGGATGAGGAGGACTTCGTCCAAGCCTTTGAGGACGTCCCAGCAGTGCAGGTACCAGTCCTGCTTGATCCAGGTTTGAACCAGTGGTGCTGATCTCATCTGACTGCTATCTCCTCCTCCTTCCTCCACCAGGTCTACTCAAACCAGGAGGTAGAGGAGGCCATGATGAAGATTCGGGATGTGCTGTCAGATGACAAGAAAGACTGGGAGCTCCGAGTGGCAGCTGTAAGACCTGGGAGCGTGTTCTAGGGTTGTTCTCTGATGGCGGCATGTTCAGGGGCTGGTGTTTGGGGGGGGCATATCCATTGATGCCTCTGTCCTGTTCCTCCAGTTGAAGAAGGTGCGCTCACTGCTCCTGGCTGGCGCTGCCCAGTTCGACGGGTTCCTGCAGCAGGTGCGCCTCCTTGAGGCGGCGTTCAAGATGTCTGCCAAAGACCTCCGCTCTCACGTGGTGAGAGAGGCCTGCATCACTCTGGGGTAAGACCAGCTTCAGGTTCTAAAGCTGGACCCGTTCCACATCATGACCAGTCTCCAGGACCCTGTGAGCTCTGGATGCTGCTGTAACTGGATCCCTTCAGTCCAGCTCAGTTAGCTGCTGTTGGAGATCGAGCTGATCCAGACCTGACAGGACCTGATCCTGTCCTGTCAGGTCTGAATCAGCTGAAAGCAGTCAGATAGTCCTCCACTGGTGATGATGAAGTCATCAGTCTGATATTGGTTCTGATTTCTTTCTGATTCTGACCTCGGTTGTGCAGCCACCTGTCGTTAGTGCTGGGCGGTCGCTTCGACCACACGGCGGAGGCCACCATGCCAACCCTCCTCAGTCTGGTCCCCAACAGCGCCAAAGTGGTGGCCACCTCTGGCGTGGCTGCCATCCGCCTCATTCTCAGAGTAGGTGATGGTCCGCTGCATCGGGTCTACAGAATCTGAGCGGGTACACAGGACAGACCCGCTTGGACAGATGTGACCCACCGCTCATAATGAAGGAGGAGGTTTTGGATTTGCGGTTCTGACACCAGTTTTGTTCTGTCTATTCTGTCCAGCACACACACTTCCCCCGACTCATCCCCGTCATCTGCAGCAGCTGTAGCTCAAAGGCCGTGGCTCTCAGGAGGTGAGGCCCCATGTGTGTGGTTGATTGTTGCTTGGTTGGTTGGTTGGTTGGTTGGATGGTTAGTCGGTTTGTTGGTTTAGTTTTTGGTTTTATTTACCTGTTTTATCAGAGCCCTCCAGGTGGCCTAAAATGATGATTGTTTATTTCTTTACTAGTCTAGAGTTAGAACCTTTGACAGGTTTTCTGGTCTTGTGTTTAGGGAATGTTTATTCATGTTTACATCTGATTCTTGTTGTTGTTGCTGTTATTGCTTCAGGCGCTGCTTTGAGTTCTTGGAGTTGGTCCTGCAGGAGTGGCAGATGAGTTCCCTGGAGCGGTGAGGAATTAACTAGTTATCTAACCTGATTTCCTGCCATTGATCTGATTGATCAGGTCGTGGTAGTACCATTACTAATAATAGTTCTAATGTCGGTACTAGTTCTAGTTCTAGTATCGGTACTAGTTATAGTTCTAGCATGTGTACAATAGTGTTTGTACCAGTACTATTAATAGTTCTAGTACTGGTAATGGTTCTTGTACCAGTACTAGTAATAGTCTAGTACAAATACTAGTTATAGTTATAGTATCGGCATTAGTAATATTTCTAGTTGTTTTACTAGTAATACTATTTCTACTAGTAATAGTAATGGTTCTAGTACCAGTACCAGAACCATTACTAGTAATGGTACACCTCTCAACCGAGCTAATACCAGTACTAGAACCATTACTAGTACTGGTACTAGAACTATTACTCATACCTGTACAAGAACTATTACTATTACTATTACTGGTGCTAGGTGCTAGTTATAGTTCTGGTACTGGTTCGAACAGTGTTGGGAAATTCTATGTAACAATGGAAATGACCACAAAACACATCTGCTTGCACAAAAACAGGTATCACAACACTTATATCTTGTCTATTACATAACTTTCTGAACACACAAGTACAGCACAAGCACAACACATAAATAACTATAACAGGAACCCCATCTCGGTACGCTGCATGTTACTGCATGCTGTTACCAGGAAACCTGACACCAGTGGGGTCACATCCCCACTCAGCAGTTTCCATGGCAACACCCAGGGTCTCCTCCCAACAGGCTGATTGTGTTTTCACCTAACTGCCTGCTGCAGAGAAACCTGAGCTGATCGCGCCCCCCAGAGGGTCTCTTGTTCTCACCCATCAGTCAGTCAGTGTGGGGGTGAGGACCTACTCCTGGGTCTGTGTGGGACCTGGCCCTGGGCTGCTGTGACCTGTTATTGATCTGTGACATCACATGCCCCTCTCAGGTGAGCCAGTGGTAATGAGGCATTGTCTCCGCCCCTCGCAGGCACGCCGCCCGTTTAATGGAAACCATCAAAAAGGGGGTCTACGATGCTGATGCTGAGGCCCGGGCCGTGGCCAGGAGGTCAGTGTCTGTGTTTCCATGATGATCATTCGGTGGGTTGTACAAAATCTGATAGCTCCATCTCTCTGTCGAAGGTGTTTCTGGAGCTTCCATGGTCACTTCCGTCAGGAGGCAGAGCTACTGTTCCAGAGCCTGGAGGCGTCCTATCAGAAAGTTCTGCAGGCTCATCTGAGGAGTGGAGACAACCTGATGTCACTTCCTGCCTCTGATCGCTCTTCCTCTTCCTCTCAGGAGAGCCTGAAGTGAGAGCTAAGTGGTCGTAAGACGATAAGGGGGTGGACCATAGATGATTAGTTGGTTGATAATTGATATATGACAGGTTGATCACTGATTGATTGCTGATTGATGACTGGGTGTTTAATTATTGACTGTTGTTGTCCTCAAGATGTTGACAGATGTCCTATTCTGTCCTCCCCAGTCGACCCGTCCCTGCTAGAAACACCGGTGGAGGCGGTTCTTCCAGATGTAAGATGTCTATCTGTATTTGTTTTGTTTTGTCTTTGTTTGTGTATTTGTGTTGTTTGTGTCTTTGTTTGCATTGTTTGTGTCTTTGTGTTTTTTGTGTCTTTATTTGTGTCTATGTGTTGTTTGTTTCTTTGTTTGTGTTGTTTGTGTCTTGGTCTGTGCTGTTTGTGTCTTTGTGATGTCTGTGTCCTTGTTTGTGTTGTTTGTGTCTTTGTTTGTGTTGTGTTTTTGTGTTGCTTGTGTCTTAGTCTGTGTTGTTTGTGTTTTTGTGTTGTCTGTGTCTTAGTTTGGGTTGTGTGTGTTTTTGTCTTTGTTTGTGTCTGTGTGTGATTGACCTCAGTCCTGCTCTTCCTCATGGATCTCTGCTGTCTTCTGTCCTCCAGCCAAAGCCATCCACACCAGAACTCCTGCCTCCTTCTCTTCTTCTCCTGTGTCCCTCAAGCGTTCCCATAGCGATGTGGATGTCACCACGGTACCCGCATCCTCTGCTCGCACCAGGATGCCCGCAGTACCATCTGCCCCCTTCAGCTCAGCAGCAGCTCTCCCCCCCGGATCCTACGCCTCCCTGGGTAAGGAGGTTGGAGACATGTCACCATGGTAACTTGCTCCAGGCACACCTTCAAAGCACTGATTGATACACCAGAGCTAGACTGATCGCTGTCCGTCAGTGTTGTTGTCACTGCTGTATTGTGGGATGTATTAGTCGGAGGTGTCCATCATCTCATCCAGACCTTCCAGCCAATCAGAAACACTCCAGAAACACTCCATGCTGTCAGGTTGACAGGCATAAGGAAGGACCCGCCAATCGTCTTCATCGTGTTTCCTCTCCTCTTCCTCCCAGGTCGAGTTCGAATGCGGCAAACCAGTTCTGGACATGCGGCAGAAGGAAGAGGACGAGTTGTTCCTCCGTCTCAGCGTGAGTCGCTTCAGCACACGTGACATCATAGAGGTGACATCACAGAAGTGACATCTGTGTTCAATAAAACCCACATCCTCAAAACCTAACGGTACCAGGCCAGAGCTACGATCCACCTCCTCATGTTTGTCCAGCTGACCAACATGTGTCACAGACGTGTTGATGAGGTCATGTAAGGGATGTTGACCAACTGTGTCACACTCCCTGAAGTCCTTCTCTGTGTTTCAGCTGGGAGCCGACCCGGATCTCCTGGCCGACCTTTGAGCTCCACCTACACCAGGACCCTCAGGCCAACCACCAGCACCTCCTCCACCAGCCTGACCCACAAGAGCCGACCCAGAGGTCACCACAGCCAGGACTGCAGCCGAGAGACCAGCCCCACCAGATCAGGAGGTAAGGAGGTGTTCCTTCCCCTTCTCCTGCTCCTCCTCTTCCTCCTCCTCCACCAGCCTCCAGTGGTCTCTAACTGTGCGCCTCCTCCAGTGACTCACCAACACCCCCGATCCACCAAAACCCTGTCAATCAATCAATCAATCAATCAATCAATCAACCTTTATTTGTATAGTGCTTAATCACATCAGCAGACATTTCAAAGCACTTTAACAGAGGGAGAAACCCAACAGGACCCTCCGGAGTCCCCTAGCTGAAGCCCCTCCCTGCGTAGCTGAAGCCTCCCCTCCCACTTCAGTCCTCCAACCCCCCAGGGGGTGACGTCCATCATCAGTTCGACGCTACAGTACTATTTTGTTGTTGTTTTCCACGATGTTCAACTTGCTATGCTGCTGGGCTCGGGTGTCGTGCCCCAGATTGTTGTGTTCATTTGTGTTTGGTTGAAAGCCCCTCCTTCTGGAATGTAGTCCCAGGTGGTTGGGACTAACCTGCTCCTCTTTCAGACCGGCTGACCCATCAGGCTTGGATGTCGGCCTCCGTTAACGCCATGAGAGTCCTGAACACCGGCACCGAGGTGGAGGCTGCTGTCACCGATGCTCTGGTAGGAGGCGTGTCACACGTGTTAGAGGAGGCGTGTCACAGGCTCATACATGTTAGAGCACGCATTATGTGGTCATGTGTGGATGAAGGTCTGTTGACATACTCCTACTCTTCCTCTCTACCCTGCAGCTTTTGGGAGACTCCCGGCCTCAGGTACAACACCAGCCGCCTGTTCTTGCATGACCTTTAGCCCTTGATTTTTCAGAGCTTCTGTCAGGTGTCATATGTGTTACACCTTCTTTCCTGTCATAGCCCCGCCCATCATGTAGTTTCATCACACACAGTCACCTCATCCCTGTCTGCATGAGCGTAGCTGCATACTAGCAGAAAGCATGACTCAGCGTAACGTCTGTCACCATGTGCTGCCCAGCGGCGGCCGGTGAGACGCCGGTTCGAGTCTCCAGGGATGTTCTCTGATGACGACGGCAACAGTGACACTTCCAGCGCCTGCTCCGAGCGTTCCTACAGCTCACGCAATGGAGGTGGGGCAACGCACTATCTACACCAGGCGGAGGACGTGGCTGAAGTGCTGAACTTCTGCGCCAGCGCCAGCTGGTCTGAGAGGAAGGAGGGGCTGCTGGGACTCCAGAACCTGCTGAAGAGCCAGAAGCTCAGGTGGGATCAGGCAGCCGCTGCTTGTTGTTGTTGATGTTATTGTTGTCACCACAGACCTGAGCACAGTAAACATGTCACTGAACCTCATTGTCCACCCTGTTGCCCCAGCCGGGTGGAACTGAAGAGGGTGTGTGAGATCTTCACCAGGATGTTTGCAGACCCTCACAGCAAGGTGAGAACGTTCATGTCTAAGCCACATCCACCATTGACTCACCTTTGATTGGTTCTAACAATCAGTGCAAACATAGTTCCACCATAAAATTAAACCAAAACGATGAACACTGTTGTCAGTGGGCAGCCCCCCCTCCTCTCAGTGGTTGACCTCCTCTTCCTTGTCCTCCTCAGGTCTTCAGCATGTTCCTGGACACCCTGGTGGTCTTCGTCACGCTGCACAGAGACGATCTCCAGGACTGGCTCTTCGTTCTCCTCACTCAGCTGCTGAAGAAGATGGGAGCGGACCTCCTGGGCTCCGTCCAGACCAGAGTCCAGAAGGCGCTGGATGCCACCAGGTGAGGTCCGGCCTGCGGAACTGGTCCACCAGGTCTTCAGAATTCTAGAATGTGGTTCCTGTCTCCTCAGGGAGTCCTTCCCCAACGAGCTGCAGTTCAACATCCTGATGCGGTTCATTGTGGACCAGACCCAGACCCCCAATCTGAAGGTCAAGGCGGCCCTCCTGCGCTACATCGAGGCCCTGGCCCGCCAGATGGACCCTACTCACTTCACCAACTCCAGTGAGACGCGCCTCGCCGTCTCTCGTGTCATCACCTGGACCACCGAACCCAGGAGCGCCGACGTCCGCAAGGTAGGAGGGGGCGGGTAGGGGCCCGCGCCACATCCCCATGCCATCCCCCCACCTCACCCCCCATGCCACGCCTTCTTCCTGGTATTCAAGATTTTGTTTCCATTGGTTTATTTTTTGTTTTCATGTCTGATTTTCATCCAATCATCACCGGCCACGCCCCCAGACCCTTCATCACTGGGCAGGCCTTGAGTTCTCTGGCCGACCTGGTTCTCTGGGCTCTCTGCCCCGGGAGGGGAACCTAGAGGAGCGGTGCAAGCAGGTAGAACGTCCTCACAGCACCAGAACCGTTCACTTCCTCCAACCTGTCACCACTGGAGCCACCACCCACCAGTTCTGACTGGTTCTGTGTCCAGATAGTCCAGCTGGTTCTGACCCGTCTGTCTCTCTGTGACCAGATGGTCCATTTGGTTCTGACCCATCTTTCTGTGTCCAGGCTGCCCAGCTGGTTCTGATCCGTCTCTTTGAGCTGAACACACCAGAGTTCTCCATGCTCCTGGGCGTCCTACCAAAGACCTTCCAGGACAGAACCACCAAGCTGCTGCACAACCACTTGAGGAACAGCAGCGCCATCGCCATGGTAACAGAAACATGCGTTTACGCACATTGATGTCATCAGCACACTGGCCCCGCCTCCTGTTCATGCATCTGATTGTGTTTGTTGTCAGGTGTCTTCTGGCAACGCCACCGCCGGGAAGCCTCCGCATCCCGCCAGAAGCCGCGACGGGCCCCTGACCAGGTGTGTGCACCAGCGTCCCTACCTCCGGCTGTCATTGGCTGGTTGTCAGCAGGTGACACAGATGTTCTAGACCAATCACAGAGCCCCCACCCCCACAGCTTGCAGGAGCCTGGAGACCTGGACTCAGACCAGCTCTACAGCTCTCTTGGCGGCGTCACTGAGGCAGTCCAGAACTTCAGCTTCCACAGCCCAGAAGACCAGAAGGAACCGCTGAGAGGGGGCGGTACGAGGGACAGCCTGGTGAGGACACAACCACATTATGAATGTCTCATTAGGGTTGATGTCTAGTGATGATATCATAGGTCCCCAAACCTCTGGGGGCCAGCGTGACCCATATTAGAGGAACCTGAGCACTTCAACAGGTCTCATGAGTCCCCTGCTGTTACGTCCACCAACAGCTGTGATGTCACACATCATACCTGTAGGCCCCATCTCTGAGGTTTTCAGTGACGTTAGAGATGATTTACACTCAGCTTAAGCTTCTGATTGGTGGGCTCCGCCATACCCTAATGATAGCATTGTGTCATATTTCAGTCTGACACCGACTCCCGGTTCAGCAGCGATGTGAGCAGCGGAAGCACGGCCTTGGACAACAAGATGTCACTGCTGGACACACCTTCACCATGTTCCTTTGCCGGCCCACGCTTCTGTGACTACAACCCCTACAAGTACACCGATAATATCGGCACAATGGAAAATGCTGCCCTGAAGGAGGCGTTGTACGAGGAGGCCTCCGAACAACGGCAAGATGGTGAGACGGCGAGGGCATTAAGAACGGCATGTCATCAGTTTGTCACGCCTCTCAAAGGAAATGTTTCTTTGCAGGCTGTCCAAAAGAATGTGTTGAGAACAACACCACGAGCAGCAAAAATTTCCCAGGTAGAAACATCACCAAGGGTTTCAGGCCGACCCACGGTCTCACGTGACCACAGCTCATGGGAGACGCTTGCTCCTCACCTCTCGCTCTATCCATTGTCGTCGATGAGATGAAACTTGCATCTCATCGAGGACGATATATATAATATATATAATTTAGGAAATACACAATGTAGCGAAGCCGCGCGAATAAGCAGGGGAATACTGTATATTATATATATAATGTCCTCAATGAGGACAATATATAATTGCAGATTTTTGTTTTTCGTGGTTGTTCCTGGAACACATTAACCGCGACTGACAAGGGATTGGATATATTAGATATTATATATCCATATCCATATATATACATATTTATAATTATATATAATTATATATATTATATATATATCATATTATATATATATTATATATAATATATATTATGTACATATATAATATGAGATATATTATATAATATATAAGATATATATTATATATATATATATGTACTGTATATATATAAGAAGATATAGTCTTCATGTTCTAATAGTTTCTGTGGTCTAATGGTCTCAATGTTCTAAAAGTCTCCATGTTCTAGTAGTCTCTATGTTCTAATAGTCTCCATGATCTAAAAGTCTCCAGGTTCTAAAGGTCTCCACGTTTTAACAGTCTCTGTGTTCTCATGATTGATTTGTTTTTCCCTGACCTCAATAAAGTTTCAGACCTCTCCCACTAATACCTGTGGATCAATGTTGACTGACCATATAGAAACATGTGAGAACCTCCTGACGTGGTACCATGTCTGCTTGTGTTTGGTGCAGCCAGTCCTTCAGAGCAGCTGGAGCTGGTTGGGGGGCTGCTGAAGGACCTGTCCCAGGGCCGGGCAGGGGGGTGGGACCCCGAGGACAGGAGGTGTACCCTGCTGCATCTGCTCCAGGTGGCCCGAGAGGACAGCCTGCTGGTCTGGGAGGAACACTTCAAGACCATGCTGCTGCTGCTGCTAGAGACGCTGGGAGACGAAGACGTAAGTTTGTAGTCTAGGTCTCGGGGTGAACCAGTGACTAGGTAGTACCAGCCTGGATCACGTGGTAACCCTGCAGTGCAGTCTGTATGAAAGATGTGTTGAAGTGGTTTTGAAGGACCCCTCTTCCCCAGCGCTCCATCCGGGCACTGGCCCTACGAGTCCTGAAGGAGATCCTTAGGAACCAGCCCGATCGCTTCAAAAACTACGCTGAGCTGACCATCATGAAGACGCTAGAGGCTCACAAGGACTGTCACAGGGAGGTGAGGACCATCTGCGTCACTTAGGTGACTCCATGATAATTAAACCAATCATGGCTTGCTTCTGCCTCCGGTATCTTCTGCAGGTGGTGCGTGCGGCAGAGGAAGCATCATCCACATTGGCAGGTTCCATCGACCCAGAGCAGTGCATCAAGGTCCTCTGTCCCATTGTGCAGACGGCGGACTATCCCGTCAACCTGGCCGCCATCAGGATGCAGACAAGAGCAATAGAAGGCGTTGCCAAGGAATCGCTGCATCAGTTGCTGCCTGACATCATACCTGGACTCCTGCAGGTGAGACGCCACCCGGGGCGTGGAGGGGAAGTCGTACAGGGTTGCTGCAGCGTTTGGCTGATGATTTTCTGCTGCAGGGTTATGATGACACAAAGAGCAGTGTGAGGAAGGCCAGTGTCTTTGGACTGGTGGCCATCTATGCCGTTATCGGGGAGGAGCTGAAACCCTACCTGGCTCAGCTGACTGGCAGCAAGGTAGGACCACCATACTAGCTGTAAGATCTTGTGCCCGAACCCGACTTCGGGCACAAGATCTGAGACAATGATGTCTCAGAAAGTCAACAATTACTTTCGTGTCTGGTCGGGCTTTAACATCGTCGGGCACGAGTCGGGTCGGGCTGAATTTTTTTTGGACTCGGGTTCGGGCTTAAGATCCGGCACGAACTTTTTAAATAAAGATATATTTACATATTATGTATTTCAAACGATCTATGGGTATTAAACTAAGGGATACCCTCATAAAATAAATAATTTAAGTAAAACAGAGAAGGCGCTGTATGAGAAACATTCATCTACAATACCTGCTCAGTTCCCTCCGTGCGTCAGCTGTATTTTCTCTTGTCACTTTACCTTTCTGATCGTATACACGCTGAAAGTAGAGGTAAGATCTTAAGCCCGAATCCAAGCCCGAAATTCGGGCCAGTTCGGGCTCAAAATGTCAATAATTATGTTCGGGTCGGGTTGGACTTTAATACCCCCGGGCTCGGGCTGAGTTGGGCTTTAATACCGTCGGGCTCGGTTCGGGTCGGGCTTTAATACCGTCGGGCTCGGTTCGGGTCGGGTTGGATTTTTTAGGCTCGATCTTACACCAGACCCATCAGCAGTCCTGATCTCACCAGGTCTGTCCTGGTCACACCTGGTGGTCTGTCCTGGTCTGTCCTGATCCGTCCTGAAGCTGCACCTGTTTGCCTCCACAGATGAAGCTCCTCAACCTCTACATCAGGCGGGCTCAGACTTCCACCAGCAGCTCCTCTGACATCTCCTACTGACCCATCTCAGACCGGACCCCCTTCAGCCCTCTCTAGTCCCTGTTCATTCCTCAACTGCTTGCACCAGGTTCTGGACCTGGATCACATCCTGAACGCTTAGGGGATTGTGGGCATTCTGGCCACATTGTGAGTCTGAAACCCAGTAGAAACCACTTAGTGGAGGGTTCGGTCCTCCTTCCGCCTTCCTGGACCAGCGTCCTGAAAATGGTTTGTAGGGGCCGGGCTTCCTGTCACCCCTACTTCCTGGACCAGCGTCCTGAAAATGGTTTGTAGGGGCCAGACTTCCTGTCATCCCTACTCTGTTTTTGCTTTGACACATCAAACTTTATTGCCCATTGAATGCAAGACGTGTGCCTTTGGCTCAGATGTTCTAACATGGCTTGTTTAGGAATGGTGATGCTGTAAATAGGCTCCGACCACAGCTGCAGTTTCTATTAGTCAGTTCCTTCATCCTAACCGATCCTCTTCCTGTGTGTAAATATTTACATGTTTGTTGCATGAAAATAAATTTCACACTTCGTTGTTGTCGTCTCCTTGATCAGAGGGGTAAAACTTTATTGACACGTGGAAGTCCCGACAGGTCACATGTTCAATGATGTCTTTGGATTGTCATTCAGGAAGCCACTCCTCCCTCCCAGATTGTGGATCAGCTGACTGATGAGCTTCAGTGTTGTTTTCACTGTTTGTAAATGGAAGTAAACACAGGTGTAAACAGGAGTGAACAGTGTTAATGAGGAAAAGCAAGTGTAAACACCTCTAAACTGGAGTAACACATCTGAAACGAGGGTAAACTGGTGTAAACACAGGTGTAAACTGTTTTGTAGTCGGTTAGAACCGGTCTGGTTCTGTGTGGCTGCAGTTCTATTGGATCACCAGAAGAGGGCGGCCGAAGCCTACAGCTGCGAGGACGTCCACAGCACTTCCGCCTCTGGCTGTGTCCTACGACAACTACATTTCCCATGAGACCCTTGCGTGAAGAGGCGCAGGTGTCCAGTGATTGGATGTGTGGATTTTAGACAAACGTCGAACAGGTTAGGAGAAATTCCTCCTCTCTTTCAGTTTCTCTTCTTTCAGTTTTTTCTCTTCTTTCGGTTTCTCTCTCATTGTCTCTTCCTGCTACTTCCCTCTTTCTCTTGGTTGATCAGAAACTGATCAGAACGTTTAATCAGAGCCTGTGTGTCGACCACCAGGCAGCGCTCTATCCTCACCAGAGGCCGTTTGTTTCTTCTCGGCTGGTGGCATCCTCTGGAGCCTCTGGTTCTGGTACTGGACTGTGTTTATATCAACTTGCCATGTTGTCCAGGAAACCAGTGAGAGCAGCAGGTGTGATTTCCATTGAAAATAAGGATGATGCAAAAATTTTTATTTGAGTATAAAGACCAGGGGCGTTGCCGCACATCACCTGGTTACTATGGCCAGGTGATCAGGTGAACTGAGTGACGTGTCATCTGACCTCATTGCTGAGGCTGCATGGTGCGTTGCGTCTGGATGAGCGTGAAGAGGCGCTGCCGGCCCATGTGATCAGTATGCACACGCTGTAGAGGATTGATTTGATTAAGCCCCCCCACCACCACCACTCCAAGCCTGATTAGCGAGCGATGCCCAACCTGGCGGGAGCGATGGCGAGGTCGGGGGTCGTGTAAACGAGAGAGAGCGAGTTGATTGGGAGATGACTGGCCCATAAATCATGGCTCGGTTCTACAAATCATGGCAGATGGCAGGAGGCGGGCCAGGCCCCCGGGAGCTCAATGCAGCCCCTGAGCATGATGGGAAGGGCCGGGCTAGGCGGCGGAGGCTGGCAGAAGCTCCAGGTCAGCTCCAGTTTGCAGGTGTGGGAGACGTGAGGTCTGATGGAGGCGGGCCAGAGGCCCCGCCCTCCTCCCCTGGCCCCTCAGCTCAGTCTGGACTCGACGGACGAGGATTGGACCCCAGAGGTCTGCCCCGCCTTCGCCCCCCCATTTAACAGGTCTCATCTGCCTGCTTAATATGGAGACGGCTCCGCCCCCCCTTGGCCCTGAAGTGTTCTGAGACCCGTCAGCCTGACACCTGGGAGGTGGGGACGGGGGGATGGGGGTGGAGCTCACACACCTTCATTATTCATCAGGACCATTTAACATGTGACCGCCCCCACCCCCCCAAGACGTGTCCACAGTCCTGTTTCTGTCACATCCTCATTCGATCTGATCCAATCTGTGGAGGGATGGAACCTAACCAGGTGTGTGTGTGTTTGTGTGTGTGTTGTTGTTTACACTTATCCCGAAAGTAAACTGACACACAAGCTGTTTCTGATTGGCAGTCAGTGTCAGACCCCAGTCATGTGGTGGGCGTGTCATGGTGTTGAAGGGCGTGTCTGCGGGGGGCCAAGGACGTCGGGGGTTTGAAGGTGGACTTCCTGTCTAACAAGCCTTCACTGATCTGTCAACCCCCCAACGTTGCCCCCGCCCCCCACCGCCCAAATAAGGCATTAATGCAAATTATGGCGTGATAATTGAATCAGTCTGCGGCGTGGCCGTCCCGGTTCCAGCCCCCGTCGGGCGGGGCCCGGCCCGTCAACGCCGCACAAACACCATCCATCATCCTTGGAGCCATTAGCCGCCGACAGGCAGCGCCTCGCTCTGCATAAATGGACTGCAGGGCGCCATGCTGGCTCCACCCCCAATCTGAGCCCGCCAGCCAATCATAACCAGGTCAAGAACCCAGTGCCCGGGACCCATAGACCAGAAACAGAGCTGACTCGGGTCACCCCTAGGCCTCTGCTCCACCTATAGAAGGGGTGCTCCAGGCAGGTTCAGGCTTTCTGTGTGGAGTCAAGACGTCAGAACTGAACTCCTGTTGCATCATGGGTGTATGTTTCATGTCTGTTTCCATGGTGATGCCTCTGACCTGCAGAACCCACTCCTGACACGTCTGAGGAGAAAGTCCAGTTTCTCTCAAGTGCCGAGGGTGGAGCCAGACGCCCGCGAGCCGCCATACCAGAACATGATGTCATCACCGTCGGGGTTCAGACCAGAATGTGTGAATGTGGTCCAGAACCTGACCAACAGGCTGTGATGATGAAGAACTCCTCCTCTTCATTGTGTGACAAACTCTTTCCCTGATCTTGATGGGGGGTGGGGGGAGTGGGGTGGAGCTAATCAGAACCCAGCAGGCGTCGGCGTTCCTGCTGGACGACACCTGGCCCGCCCCCGTATGCCATCAGAACTGTATAATGAAGAGGAAGAAGAGGGGCCGCGGCTCTGGGATGTGTTAATGAGGACCGGTAGACCGGGCCGACCTGGACCCGGCAGGCGGCAGCGCTTATCCGCCCCCCAGCTGCTGGGTCTTGCCTCCACTTCAACAACTTCAGGCACCAGACCTCAAGCAGATCCGCTCCCTGGAAGTTTCGACTAGAACGTTTGATTCCCTGTGAGGTTGTTTGTTTGTTTGCCAACAAAAGAAAAAATCTGTCCCAGTTCCTGTGTGTTAAGTCGGATGTGGGCATGATGATGACATCACAACCTGATGTCACGGTGCCAGACGACGCCATCAGAACCGCTGATGAATAAATATTAAGTTCTGTTTAGTGACCTCGCTGATGATTTGCTCAGCTTCCAGCAACCCAGTTCACGTGGCCCTGCTCGGTTCCTGGGACGGAACAGAAATCGTGTCAGAACGGTTCTTCAGTGGCGTCAGACGACGCTGAATGAGCACAGCGATGAGCGTCTGGCCCACAGCCCGGCAGCTGGCGAAGAGACAGGCTCAGAATCTGAATGTGGGTCTGGAACGCTAATGTTCCCCCCTGAGAAGAAGCTCGTCCAGAACTTGTCACCTCAACCCAAACTCCCGCCAGCCCCCGGCACCGCACCGCTGCCATATTAAACATTCAGCGCTCCAGAGTGGGCCGGGCGGCGGCGCCGACCTCAGCAGCTCCGACCTCGGCATCTGAGGGTCCAGATTATTCAGGACTCTGGTTAATATTAAGCAGCTGGTGACCTGGGACCCCCCTTCAGGGGGCCCCGCTGGAACCAGGGCAGTGTTAATAAAGCATACCGCTACACAAGCCAGTCACGTGACCAATCATGTGACAGAGTGACAGCTGACTTTTCCTCTGAACATGCTGTTCATGGTTGGTAGTGTGTAGCTGTGCGACCATGCCTTATCCCCCGCCTCCACAAACGTGTGAAGGGGTGTGATCATGCATCAAATGGGGTGTGGTCTGGAGTTAAATGGGGTGTGGCCAGTAGCATGTTAGCATTGCTATCCTTCTATCCTTACCCTGGTCTGAAGTTGGGACTCCATGATGATGAAGGTTGAGACCCCCCCCCCCCCGACCCTTAACAGGAAATTAACTTGTGTTATACCCATGATGATGAAGGTTGCAATTCGTTTCAACCCTAGACAGGGAGTGAACTCTTTTTCAAGTCATAATGATGAAGGTGGCGACCCCTCTTGACCTCAAACAGTAAGTTTACATGTTTTCAAAACCATGATGATGAAGGTCATGACCACTCTTGAGAACAAACTTGTTTTCAAACCATGTTGATAGTCGCAACCCGTTCTGACCCTAAACAGGACGTTGTGTCGTGTTAACGAATGATGAAAAAAACGGTCACAGATCATCGGTCAACATATTTTTATGGCCCTTCGAGGCTTGACCCTCCCTGATCTTCTAGAACAGGACCAGGAGCCTGGACTATGTCCTTTGAAAGGCGAACCAGGACCACAAATCAAAGCAGTTTGTATTTCAAATGTACAAAAGGACACGTTAACATTTATCACAACATATGGGTGGAATGATACAAAACAGTTTGAGTGGCTCATCTGTCCACCGCCCCCACCCATTTATGGATGCATGGACTCATCATCATCCCCAATCGGGTTGTTGACGGCTGACGCCGACCTGTCACAGTTAATCTGAGCAGCAGTCACATGACGGTTCGCTGGGGACGGAGCGCCGGGACGGCAGCGTTCGGGCACTGATTGTTTTGTCCTCGCTGCAGACAGAAGTTCGCTCCAGTCATTAACGCCAGAAACAAGTCGGTGGCGATTGGTTCCAGAGGACATCATGAGTTCACATCTTCTGTCTCATCATGAACAACATTCAGTGTGTGGGTGGAACCAGGATTCTACCCGCCCCCCTGTCACACAAGCGACAAGACGGTTCAAAAGACTGCAAGAACAAACAGGAAGTACGAGAGTGAGACTCTGCAGCGGCTTCTGAGGGTTCCATGTGTGTTAGGGGAACTTCTGGGTCCATCAGGTCGGCAGAACTCAGGTCCCGATAACCCTAACCCTGACCACCAACCCCAACCTTAACCCCAACGCCAACCCTAATCCTAACCTTAACCCTAATCCTCAATTCTAACCCCCAACCCCAATCTTAACCCCCAACCCTAATCACTCACCCTAACCTTAAACCCTAACCCCTAACTCTAACCCTAACCATAACCCTAACACCAACTATAATCCTAACCTCAACCCCCACTCCCCAACCTTAACCCCCAACCCCAACCTTAACCCCCAACCCTAACCCCTGACCCTGATCCTAACTCAACCCTAACCTTAAACCCTAACCCCAACACTAAACCTGAACCCAAACGCCACAGAGAGCAAACTGACGTAATTCCTGGATGTTGTCATGTGAGAGGAGCTCCAGGATAAGCTTGTGGTGAAGTGCTGGCTACTTTTCAAACATTCAAAAGAGACTTTTGTCCAATGAGAAGTATCCTCATTGTCCTTTATTGGAGACCACCACATCTGTTACTGAGCTGGACTCATGCTGGATGTTGCCAGAACCTTTCTTGGCCAGTCCATGATGGCATTCGTGGAGGTCATCCTACTGGATGTGGTAGGGTATCCCTGGAGGTCTTGTTGCTTGGTTGTGTTCCTGTCACTTTTGAGGTCGGGCAGCAACAATTGACTTTCAGGGATGTCGCATGTCATCGCCATGACAACAGGTAGTTGCAGGCAGTTTTCCTGGGATGAATATGGTCGATTGCCGCAGGTAGAGTTTGGGTCTACATAAACGCTTCAGTGTGGCTTCAGACCCTTCAGTTGGACTGGAGACTAGCTCAAATTACCTATGGCCACACCTGGGTCTGGGGGGATGTTAGACAGAACCCCATGAGGGGTTAGACTCTGTATGGTGTAGGTGGCGACTGCCTTGGAGATACTTTGTTCTCGCTGAAAGGGTTCTTTTGGTCACCAGACAGGTCTGTGGGCCTTTAGGAACATTATGACCTGCAGGTTTGGGTGTTGCTCCTCCAGTCGCAGTGGCAGTGGTGCAGGGCAGGGGTCTAACTGAGGATGCTGGGAAAACCCCTGCTTCCTGCTACTCTTCTACAGCCACCTTTCTGGTTGACCTGACTTGAGGGGCGTTTTATGTGGGTGGAGCTAGGGTCAGGTAGACCTGAGGTGACGGGTAGTTGCTTCCAACCTCTGAGGCCAAGCTTAAGTACTGACGAGAGTAGCAAAGTCAGATGCCTGAAGATTGGCGGCTGACGATGTAACATGAGCTGAACCCACAAAACCCAGATCCAGGGAATGACACCAGACCCCCACCTGTACCAGGACTGTCCAGGGGAAACCCTGTAGAGACAGAGACACACTTGATTGTCACAAATCCTGGACTTCTTTCACCTTCAGTCCCAAATGCTGTGTTCCACCAGCAGGTGGGCAATGATGACAACTATCCATTCTGCTCTTGTCTCTACTCACCCCTTGCTGGAAGGCATGTCAGCTGGGAGCAGAGGACCGGGGGCATTCAGGCGCCGGCTCACTGACATGAGTCCCTCGCTGTCTTCAGGTTTTGGAGGTGCTCAGCTGCTTCCACCACAACCCAGCTGATAGGACAGCCCAAGGACTCCATGGGGGGGGGGGGTGTCGCCCAAGGTGCTCATGTCCCCCAGGATTCCCCTGCGGTGTGTTGCCTCCTTTACTCCACTGTCATTGTTGGTGGCACCGCCAAGTGGTGGTTCGCTGGTACCTGATGACTGACCGCCAGCGCTGGACTGACATGTCTGGAATGGATGGATGGATGCATAGATGGGTGGAATGAGTTGGAGCAGTAAAGTGGAGGGAATGAAGGGAGGAGAGAAAAGATGAGTGTTGACAGCTGTAATCTAGAGAAGTCAAACAGAGGACGGCTCAGAGTTCATTCTATATCTCCCCTCCCCCATCGTAACTGTAAATAATGACTGTTGGGGGTTGGTGCGAGGGGAATGGGATGAGGGGGTGGGGTCTGGGGGGTTACAACACATATTACAGAAGGGTGATAGAATCAGAAGTGGCCGGGGTGGATCAGGTTTGTTGGTTTAATTACAAACCAGCCAAACCCATCAGAACCTGTCAGAACCCTGAAGATCAGCTTCATGTCGTCCAGGGCCTGGACCTACGATGATGTCGGAGGCCTTGAGGCCAATCAGAGCTCAATGGGGCCTCAAGGAGTAACAATGGTCCAGATATGAAGGGAGGAGTGGCCAGAGAACCTTGCCTCTAAAGACATGGTTTGGTTCTCTAGAACGGAGTAGGTTCTGACAAGCGAAGGCTGTTGGGTTTTGATGGTTCAACAGCTCATCGAATAGATGTTAAAAGACAATGTAGAGCTTACCTCAGCAACGTCTGTCCACAATGGAAGTCAGGAAAAGAGAGAAAGACAGTCAAGAAGGGTTCAAATGAGGACCGATATTGCTGGTTGGACAGCCATCTTACCACCGATGCTTCTGTCTTGATAGATTTCAGGCGCAGGTAGTCCTCTGTGCCTCTGGAGGCACAGTTGTCTGATGTCTTGTCCTCCTTCTCGCTGTCCTCCCTAGACGCTGGCGGCCTGGGCAGCAGGTCGACACGCTGTCTCCTGGTGACGTGGGCTTCTGGGCCGTGGACCGTCTTGATGTGCTTCCGGAGAGAGCTGGGGTCCGTGTAGCGCTTTGTACAACCGGGAATCTTACATACGTAGGGTTTCTGCAGACATGGACACGTGTTGTACAACCCAGACTCCTGTGTGACTTGAATGAAACAAACTCTTGAACCACGAGGATCAGTCCAGACCCTGTTAGCATGAAAATAATTAGCTGCTACAAGTAGACCCGCTAAGAGCAACACGTACGACTGAAATTATGGAACGCAAAGACGTAAAATGTAAAATATCAAACAACATACAGCTTAATGCTAGCTTCTAGCAGAAGGTCGTGAAATCTTTTAATTATCTGTAGCTCTACTAGTATCTATAAATGATGCTAGCTGCTATTATGTGAAGCTGCTTCTCGCAGTTATTATCTGTAAGTGGTACAAGCTTTAACTGCTGCCAACAAAAGCTGCTGCTAATTACTACTATCTATTAACTGGAGGAGGTGCAGAGGGAGAAGGTGTAAAAGGAGGAGGTGCAGAGGGAGGAAGTGCAAAAGAAGGAGGTGCAGAAGGAGGAGGGTCAGTGGGAGGAGGTGCAGAAGGAGGTGTACAAGGAGGCGGTATAGAGGGAGGAGGTGCAGATGGAGGAGGTGCAGAAGAAGGAGGCACAGGAGGAGGAGGTGCAGAGGGAGGAGGTGTGGAGTAAGACCTCCAGCAGCCTTTAGGGACTGATGTTCTCCTACATTCAGGAATGGCGTCCTCCTCTCTGCAGGAAACGCACCTGAACCAGGTTTCATTTTCCCTTCTCCCCTGCAGGTGGTCCCGCCCAGCATGGTGGAGGGGGAAGGAGACCAGCGTGATTGGCTCTAATGCATAGTGGGTGCTGGTGCTTATTAAATGTGAAGCTCATTATTCAGCCTGCAGACAGGCCTGTGGGTGAAGTGAACCTACGCCTGTGAGTGAGGTCTACAGGGAGGTCAGGAGGGGTACCTCATTGGAGTGGGTCCGGTTCTGGTGCTTGGCCCGGTCCGAGGCATTGGAGAAGGCCTTGTTGCAGCTGTCATGCTCACAGACGTAGGGCTTCTCCCCAGTGTGGGACCGAAGGTGGGTTTTCAGGTTCTCCAGACGAGAGTAGGCCTTCACACAGCCTTCAAACTATAACCACAGAAGGAGACAGTGTTTCCTGACCACTACAAATGTAGTAGCTGCAGGGTTACTATAGTAGTACTATAGTACTCAATACTACAGTTTTAAGTACCGTGCACTTGTGCGGCTTCTCTCCGGTGTGGCGCCGCATGTGGACAACCAGCATGTACTGAGCCTTGAAGGGCTTCTGGTCCCGGGAACAGTTGACCCACCGACATACAAACTCCTTCTTCTCCCCATGGATATGTTCATTGTTGATGTGCTGTTGGACATCACACACACACACACACACACACACACACACATGCAGACGCACATTTTGGGTGTGTTGGATGTTACAATTTGTGCAGCTGATGTCTGCAGACTGGAGCTGGTCTGGATGGTTTTTGGATGGCTCTGTGTGGTTCTGGATGGTTTTGGTGGTTCCGGGCTGTGGTCTGGGGTATGGCCTGGATGGTTCTGGGTGGTTCTGGATGGTTTTGGGCGGTTCTGGGGTATGGTCTAGATGGCTCTGGGTATGGTCTGGATGGTTTTGGGTGGTTCTGGGGTATGGTCTGGATGGTTCTGGGTGGTTCTGTGGTGTGGTCTTGGTGGTTCTGGATAGTTTTGGGCAGCTCTGGGGTATGGCCTGGATGATTCTGGATGGTTCTGGGGGTGGTCTGCAGACACTGACATGGACCAGCTGCTCCTGGGTCTCATATTCCTTCCTGCAGTCCTCCCAGCAGCAGTTGGTCTCGTAGATGGCATCCAGCTCCTGCTTGCATTCGTTCCGATCCACCTGGTCCTGCAGGTCCGTCTCACTGCCCTGCCGGTTCTGTGGAGAAGCCAAATCAAGATCTGATTCAGCATCACCTACATGCAGTTTTTCCTCTTCATGTGGGGATGTTTACATTCAGCTGCTGCTGATCCACACTGCTCACGTGTAAGTTAGAAGAGAACCAATCAATCCCGGTCAGCTTTGTTCGAATATAGACCTCTGACCTCAGTGTGTTCAGACTGGTGACCTCTGACCTAAGTGTGTTCAGACTGGTGACCTCTGACCTCAATTTGTCCAGACTAGTGACCTCTGACCTCAGTTTGTTCAGACTGGTGACCTCTGACCTCACTTTTTTCAGACAGGTGACCTTAGTTTGTTCAGACTGGTGACCCCTGTCAGGCCCCTGTCGGGCACTGTGTGAGGGATGCACCCGGTTCTACTCCGGGGCCTTGGGGGTCTGGACTGTCTCAGATGGGCTCTTATATTTTTAGAGGGTGATTTTTGCAGTGCAACACCAACGTGCTGACTGCAGCATGTTTGTCTGGTCCACGCAGGCGATCTTCATCAATTGTGGGGCCCCAAGACGCCGGCGAGCGCCGCCGTCCCCATGCATCACGGCCAGAGCTGCCTCGCTGCCGGAGAGGCGCCGCAGATTTGTCACAGACGAGGAAAAGGCTCCTCACATGACAATAAACCCCGGCCCATATTTCATTAAAATGAAGTGTTCTGGCACAGTTTACCGTGGCCAGGCAGCGGGGGGGCGGGGCGGGGGGTGGGGGAGGAATGAGCGAATGGATGCAAAGCTCTTATTGTGTGGACTTTATCTTTTCCAAGAGGGTCAGGAGGCCGACAGGTACACCGTGGATCAGGGAAAACCTTTTTCTGAAACATCCAGGTGTTGGGATAGAGACTCCTCCCACAAGACGAGGCCTTCACGACCCTCGTCATCATCGGGTTGGAGCAGACTCAAAGGTGTCCAGAACCTGTGACCAACAGAACCCACTTCCTCTTGCGTACCGGTGAACATGCAGACGGTGGCCTCGGCCCCCTGGCTTCAGATTTGACCTTTGACCTTATGGTGAGAGAGGGGTCTCCAGTGGTGCTGACTGCAGAGTCTCTGCCGATGTCCTGAGGAGACAAGATGAAAATGTGTGAAGCAAGAAGTCGTGATGTGGGAAACAGGAAGTCGTACTTGTCGGGGTCATTCCATCAATGGAACATAGGGAAGCCAAAGCCCTGGATGCTAAAAGACCCGGACGTCTAAAGCCTGCGGACACTTAAAGCCTCAGACATCTACAGCCCCGGATGTCTAAAACCCCAGACACCAAAGCCCCAGATATCTAAAACCACAGACATCTAAAACCCAGAACTTCTAAAGCCCCAGACACCAAAGCCCAAGAATCTAAAGCCCCGGACACTTAAAGCCACAAACGTCTAAAGCCCCAGACATTCCAGTCCTAGATAGATGTATGGACAGAGAGAGGGACGAACATATAGACTTCCTAATGAAGACACTTCTAGTTCTGGGAGGGGCTTTAGACTACCTGTATTGATTACATCATCATTATGTTGAAATGAGAGTGGGCGGGATTAAACATGTCTGTGCTTACCTTGGATGACAGGTGGTGGTTGTGGGAGGAGACTGGCAGTGGGGAGCGGCAGAGGCCCGGATGGCAGCCAGAGAAGCTGAGCGGAGGATGGATGAGGGAAGGAGCGTGATTGAAGGTGCCGAGCCCCCGTTGCTGGGACAAAAGTTGCTGGTAGGCCAAGGGGTTGATCGAAGGAGGGAAGGGGAAGGTGGGGCTGCAGGGACCAAAGAAGAAGAAACATCACTGGGAGGACATCAAGGATAACTGGGGCGGGGCAAAGAAGTGGGAGGATTCAGGATAGAAACGGGAACTAGAGAAGAAAAGAAAAAATCAGATGGGAAGGAAATGAAGGAAGTACAGAGCTGAAGGAGATGTGAGAGAAAACAGGGGGAAGAGGAGGAAGCGAGGAACCTGAAGAGGAAGTGAGGTCATAAAGTAAAGGAGGAATCAGGAAGTGACCCTGGAATAAGAGAGTGGAAAAAGAAAAGAAGAGACATAAGGAGAGGAAGGGTAGAAAGGAGGTAGGGGAAGAAGCCAGGGGTTAGGAGAGGAAACACCAGGCCTCAGTCATCTCCTAAGTGAATCACCTGAGCCCGCCCACTGACAGGTGTCCGTAGGAGCTGCTGGCGGCCGAACCGGAGCGAGAGCTGTTGATGTAGGCCACCAGCGAGCTGGGAGAGGTCCTAATCATCGCCTGGAGGTCCACACCAGCGTCCGACAGCTGTGGCATAGACAGCGTCCTCTTCCTGCTCAGCCTGGGCATCAGTCTGGGGCTGGGGAGGCGGGACACTATGGACACAGGTGAGTCAGGTGGTGATGTCACGCTGCTGTTGGGTACTTTGTTTCCCAGACGTTTCCTGTCTGTCATTAGTAACCCTAAACCCCCCAGCTGCCTGCTCCCGCTGACTCACCGTCGATGGGGGTGATGTAGTCAGACAGGTGAGACCCCACGGTAGCTCCGCCCCCTTGTATCAGCAGCTCGCTGTACGGGCTTCGCTGGTTGGCCATCAGGTGGTAGTACTCTGCCGGGCTAGTCCCTGCAGGAGGAGGGGGCAGCCCAAACAGGGCGCGGTCCTTCAGGTGCTCATGGGCCACTAAGAAGAAGTGGGTGGGGTTAATGGGGTGGGCTGAATTCTGGGAGGGGCAAAGTACAGACGCCATGCAGACTATACAAGATACAACCGGTGAGTGAGGGGTTCTGGTTCTGAATGGTGGACTTACAGTCAGCTGGGCCGAGTCCTCTGGCGGCCGAGATCATGGACAGGGCGGGGCTGCTGTGCACAGAGTGCAGGTAATGGTCCATGTGAGGGCTGAGGTACGGGTGAGGTGGGCTGAAGGGAGAGTCGCCCGTGGGAACAGCGGCAGAGGAGAGCCGGATCAGGGAGATGTCAACGGGTCCACTGGACAAACCTGCAGTGCTGGAGACAGGAAGTGGATGTAATTGGCTGACTGCATGCACAGTTTATCAACAAGAAAATGTTGACCTTCCCTCTTTCTCAGCTGGTCCTACCTGACTCACAGCAACCAATAGGATACTGACCGTAAGCTTGGTAACAAACGTTTATGGAACAGTATCTCTCTGACATCACATTGCTGCAGGACACACCCCACAATATAGAAAACCACCCAAACTCAAATATAGATTTCCTGAAAACCAGTCCAGAAATCAAGATGCCCTGTTTGAAACTCCAGGTTCACCTGGTCCCTCTGGATTCACATAGGTCTACTTGTGTACACCTAGTCCACAGGTCATGGTGTGACTTTGGGCAGAGATAGGGTGCCGATTGTGTTCTGGGCTGAGGGTTTTGCTCCTGTCTGGCCTCATTAAAGTCAGAAGGAAGCCTCCGGTATGGTTGCATCAGAATCCTGATTCTGGTCTGGGAGCCCTGATCGGGCCTCTATTGGGTCTGAATTATTGATGCTCCACCTTGAAATGGGCCTCAGACTTGTTCTTCAGCCCGAGACGCTTGGTTTAGCCGTGAAGGAATGATGTCATGTATTATTTAAACCCCCATTGGCTGTGGGCCGGGCAGCTGATTGTCTACTGGAGCGGCGTTGAACCAGAGGCAGAGTCTGGGCTCTTTGGAGGAAGACAAGATTTTATTCCATCTTCATCTTCGGTCGTTTATGATAGATGTGCAGAGACACCATTACTGATCTGTACTTTGTTTACGGGTCACCATGGAGACAGTCAGCGCCATGAGAATTGACCACTTCTCCCTCCTTCAGGCCTCGGGGGTGGAGCCTCCAGATGGATGAGAGGCCGCTTGGTGCTTCGACTGAGGCGCCTGGTGACCTGCTACTTGTCCTACTGGTCCAACTGGTTTTACTGGTCCCATTGATCCAACTGGTCTTAGAGTCCTACTGATTCAACTAGTCCTACTAGTTTATCTAGTCTTACTAGACCTTCTGGTCTTACAGGTCTCAGATGAATCAGGCTGACCGATTCTGGCTTTGTCATCTGAGCGTGAAGAAAACTCTCCTCGCCCACTGGCACCCTAACCCTAACCCTCACTGGCCATTTATGGGAGAAGCCAATGGAGCGTGGCCCTCAGTTGACATAGATGGGAGGAGCCTTCAGTGCTCTAAGCCCGTCTCAGACGTCGTCTTTCTGACACGTTGAAATGCCACCGACAGACAGGAAGTGTTCCCCTTCTTCCTGGACCCTCCTCTCCTCACCTGCAGTGATGGGAGAACCTTCCGGCGTGAGGGCGGGAAGAAAAAGTCTTCTTCTGACAGGCTTGACAAACTAAGCAGCCGTCTCATTACGGCGTTTGCAAACAATGATGAAGAGGATGGCACAGGGATGTCATGTTAGACGATCAGGGAGGGACCTCTGACACGCCGCGGCGGCCGGATAACAAACTGCCGCCCGGGCCTCAAACGACACCGCACTTAATTCGCTGTGCAATGTTCCTGTAATTAGGTGAATTTGGCTCAGGCGGGGGGAGCGACAGCCAGATCAAGGTCTTGATGAATTAGGGTCCACTGTCAAGATCAAATCACATTAATCAAGGTGGCCGAGTCGGCGGACAGCCCCTACCCCGCCCCCTCCCTCCCAGCCGGTGTGATGAATAGCCCTTCCTCCGCCAGGCGCGAAGTATGCATCACCATCAACGGTGAATTTGAATGGAAGAGAACTATTTGGAGAACCCGATCGACTTTCTGTGATGAAGTTCCTCCTGCAGGAGTTGCCCGCCCCGCCCTGACCGGACAACAGCGCCACGCCTCGTCCATTACAGTCCTCTCAACAGTTTACTTGAACCAGGAACCTAGACCTAGATCACATCCTTCCTTTATTTCCTGACCACACCTCCTTTAACTCCTGACCACACCTCCTGTAACTCCTGACCACACCTCCTTTAATTCCTGAGCACACGTTTAATTCCTGAACACACCTCCTTTAATTCCTGAACACACCTTTAACTCCTGACCACACCTCCTTTCTTCAGTAACTACCTTCGAACACCTGAACCCACTCCCTGTGATGTCATCAGCCCTCGGGGGGTCCAGATGCCCTTTCACACCAGTCGGGCTGATTCTCTCCTGACAAGCCTGTGGAGCTGAATTTTGCCCGGTGATCTATTTTGTTCCCTACCCGGATTTCCCAGGGGAGAATAAATGGGATTGCGTATCATACTGAAGTTGGACCCACCACCAGCGCTGCAGCACACTTGCAGTACCGTGACCTCTACACTCTGGGAGTTTAATTACCCCCGCCGCCACCACCGCCTCCTAGCTCGGGGGCAACACGGCTGCACCACACAGATTAGCTCCACAGCAAGCCATTAATGAATAGAAGGAGGTGTGGATGTCTGACTGTCAGTGATGGAACGTCAGACCAAAACCCACCAAAACCCCCTTCTTTGTTCCAGAGATCTGAATGAGACCAGAATACATCTGTGGTAGATCTAGATCAGCTGTAGACCAGATCTATAGTATAGATCTATACTTAATCTATACCAGGTCTACACCAGACATATACCAAATCTATAATACCATCTATACCAGATCTATACCAGATCCATAGAATAGATCTACACCAGATCTAGACCAGATCCATTGTGTAGATCTATACCAGATTTATAGCATAGATCTAGACCAGATCTAGACCAAATGTATACTAAATCTATACTAGTTCTACACCAGATCTACACTGATCTATACCAGATCTATGTCAGATCCATATCAGATCTATATCAGTTCTATAGTAGATCTATACTAGAGCTAAGCAAGATCTATATTCCACTGATCTGATGACTCGGAAAATCTACATCATACAGAAATCACTCGCATCCAGAGGAAGGGCCACCTACCTGTGCATGGCGTGCAGTGGGTGTGGCTCATAGTGATACCGGCCCTCTTGGTGGCGCACGCCAATCGGGACTGGGGCGTGGAAGGTGGGGAAGATGTGGTGAGGGGCTGCAGAGCAGAAGAAGAGAAGAATGAGTGGCGGAGAGAGGGCGGACCTGGAGAACATGGACCCCTGAGAGGAGGTGTCCATGAATGATAAAGTCCTGCTGATCCCCATATCTACATCAAAACAGACCTCCACCTGGGATTCTGACACAAACTCTGACCCCAGAGGACCACTGACCCTGAGAACCCTTAACCACACTCCTGAGTCTACATGGTGGGACTACATGGATCTGGTTCACTGAGATGGACTAAAATGGTTTCATGTTTGATGATGAAGAACTGCCTGAGCTACAGAGATCATCGTCACAGGTCATTAAACAAATGCTGCATCCTAAATTTCCCACAATGCACCTCCACCGCACGTCTTCTATACTCTTTTCAGGTGACTTTGCTTCAGGTGATGATTATATATAATATAATATAACGTAGTATAATATAATACAATAATAATATAATATAATATAACATCACAGTAATCCCTTGTTACTCGTGGTTAATGTGTTTGCAGGACCACCTGCAAAAAATGAAAATCCGCAATATAGCGACCAAATATTATTTACGTATAATTTAAACATTTATGAATACTCCCCATCCTGATATTAAACCACCTTATCCCCGTATTACCTTTTCCCACATTGTTATAGAGTGTTTAAAACATTTTCACAAAGCAAAAGTAAACTTGCATGAGGAACCGTGAGTTTCGGAACACAATGCACACACGGATGCTGTCAGCCAATAGCATGCGCGTACGGTCTCATGTGACTAAAGCTCGTGGAAGACGTTTGCTCCTCAGCTCATGCTCTCTCCCTTTTTAAAAAACATCTGCAATATAGGTATCTCTGTCTCTGTCTCTGTCTCTCTCTCTTTCTCTCTCGTCATCATCTTCAACCTCGCTCACTCTCAGTGAACCTTTGACCTTGCTAATGGGAACCTGGTCTCATCTGCAGTAGGCTGAGGAGGAGGAGGTGAGCCAGTTGATCTTTGGGTGTATTAGAATGATACACACACACACCCTTTCTCACACACAACCTTTTTTCCAGTGGGAGTCTCGCTGGGTGACTTGGGACTTCAGGATAGGGGTTAAGATCACGGATCATTATCTGCTTTGGGATGAGCTCTGGGAGGAATCACATGGCCTCCAGGGGCCGCCAGAGGCCCCAAGGAGTCCTGGACCTGAGTGAGTCAGTAGTCCAGGTCTATTCCTCTCACTCTGTGTGACGGATGGGCCCCTGATGACTGCAGAAAGAGCTTTCTTTGAACTATCTCAACTGCCCCCCTGAGACCTGATGGGAGGCCCTGTCCATCATCTGAGTCCAGTCCAGTTTGGGAGAAAAAGCATGGTCCCATCAGAGGAGACCTGGTCTCAGGTAAGACCTGGTCTCAGGTCTGGTCTCGGATCTGGTCTCAGGTTAGACCTCAGGAAAGATCCAAACAGAACCCCAGATTGTGGGGGTGACTCAGAGCTGCACGCCGGGTCTCTGTGGGCGGAACTAGCAGCCTCGTTCCTTCATGGAGACAGGTCCATTGTTCAGCCGCAATGGGAAGAACAAAAGCTGAGCGCTCATGGGAGTTCAGGAGTACCAGAACCATCGACCTATCTTCACTAGGAACATTCGTGGTCCAGTCCAGGCAGAGCGCTGCTGCCACTGACACCATCGGCGTCCTGCGTGTCTTCATTAAAGGGACAGTAAAGTAAATTTTAACTGACATATATGTTATCCATCATTATGAAAAATAGAAGAAAAAATAAATTTTATGTGTGTAGCATCATCTGTTTGGTCAAAAAAGCTTAAAATCTGTGCTGCAGCAGCTTCCGCATTCAGCGGTCGCGTGAGCGTCATACGTCACTGGGGCCAAACATAGCTTAGCAGCCATAAGAAACAATGCAATTCTAGACACGATTAACACCAAGTATCATGGTTACCTGCGCGGTGAACAGTTGTGTCAACAGAATAGGAAAAGACACGAAGACAAGGACCTGTCGTTCTTTAGAATACCATCTGGGAAGGTATCACGCTAAAAATGCCAACACACTAGGCCGTCAATGGGATTGTCCATATTATGTTATCACTGAGCTAACCGCCATTTATTACTACTGGACTGTGTGGAATTAATAACAACTACTTGTTATTAATTTGAATTTCTTTGAAAGTCGCGTCATTTTGCTGTTTTGTTGACACAACCGTTCACCGCGCAGGTAACCGTGATATTTTTGGCGTAAATCACGTTTAAAATTGTATTGTTTCTTATGGCTGCTGAGCTATGTTTGGCCCCAGTGATGTATGACGCCCACGTGACCACTGAATGCAGAAGCTGCTGCAGCACAGATTTTAAGCTTTTTTGACCAAATGGATGATGCTATACATGTAAAATTTATTTTTTCTTCTATTTTTCATAATGATGAATAACATATATGTCGCTTAAAATTAACTTTACCGCCTTTACCCCTTTAGCTGAACATGACACTGTCCAATCAGACGCCAAAAGACGTCCAATCACAGAGGGACCACTCCTGGTTTGGGGAACTGAGCCCAGGTGGACCCCCGCTGTCAAGACATGACGCTGGGTCCCAGACACTTCAGGTCACACCTCCATGACCTCCATGTGTCATCTGGCTAACGGCGGCAGCACTACAGGCTGCATGTTGTTAGCATGCTGTTGATGTAGTTTAGCTACTTAAAGGACGCCAGCGTCCAATGACGGATGACGCCACGGAGGACGGCCCTCCTCCGACGCCCGTCTGATTGATGGCCCTGTGCCCTAATAGCTCTGCTTAAGACACGCGCTGCTCCAGATTAAGTAATTACCTGAAAGCTAACGTTTGTTGCGGGCGTGGCCGGCCGGTGATAAAGGCCCGCTGTCAGGGCGAGCCGCCCGGAGGCCTCGCCGCCGCTGAAGAGGGCGATAATTAAAACACAATGAATTAAAGCGCCTCTGCCGGCGCTGTCATCACGTTCGTCGCAACACATTCATATTAGCCTACTGGCACCGGGGGGCGGGGGATGCGGGGGGGCCTTATGGCAGGCCTCCTGCAGTGATGTCTTAATGAAGAGGATGTCTACCATGTTGGGGGGGGGGCACAAGGGAGTCTTTTCAGTGATGCGCCTCTTCCTGTTGGTGATGAATGCATTGCAGGTGACGCCCCCCCCCCAGGGGGTCTGGACCTCCAGCTCGATCTCCAGAAATAGACGGCGGTCCATCCCGACGCGTCCACACCCGCCATCCGCCCGTGTTGATAAACACTTTGCTTGGTTGCCTGGCAACAGCTGCTGGAGTGAGATGCCGCCGCCACGGCGACTCCGCCAGCGACTTGATCCCACTCCGTTTCCTGTCGGCGGGGGGTTTGACATCTGGCTGCTGGGGATGATGAAGATCTGAACAGGGTCCAAAACGGTGCCTGACCCAGATCCTGTGAGGAAGAGGAGGAACTGCTGGTCTGAAGAGGACTGGCCCCATCTCCTTAACCCCAGATTCTGAACTGGACAGGCAAGGGCCACAAAGGCCCCTAATATACTGCGCAGGGCTGGGGAGAAAGGAGGAGGAGGAGAAGAAGAAGAGGAGAAGGAGGCCTCAGCGGTAAAGAGAACAAAACAGGAAGCTGGACAGGAGCCGCCAATGAGAACTTGAAGACACAAAACATCTCTGAGGATTAGACCAACCGATGAAGACTAAGAGGAAGCTCCCGGACCTGGGTCCATCTGGTTCCCGAACCAGATTGGTTTGTGGGACGGCCATGAATCTAGATGTCGGGGGACCGGACGAGGCAATCTGAAGCCGTCTGTGCACTCATTGACTTGCGTCGTGACTCCGCCCTGCGGCACTGACAGACGCATCGATAACGGCGCTGGACCGGGTGGCATTTGGGTCCTGTCCCGCCCTGAGTACCAGTGATTACCAGCGGCTTTGGAAGCGCGGCAGTGGACGCCAGCAGCGAGGCCCGGCCGGCAACGGCAAACAGATGCCTGCTGTCAAAGGTAATCCAAATGCTCGTTTGAATCCATTAAGCGGGTGGGCGGAGTCACGGCCTTGCCGGGCCGGACCGGGCCAGGAGTCAGAGTACCAGGATTGATTTCACATGCCTTCCCTTCACTCCAAGAAATATACGTCATGCCGGAGCAGGAGGAGGAGGAGGAGCAGCGGGAGCACCTGGGTCCTCCTAATTGTCCGCCGTGGCGGCAGGTCGGCGTGGAAACGAGTCTGGGCTTCATTATACCCGAACGTTTCCAGAGGCCTCTGGGACTGGGCCGGCTGCCGCTCCGTGATAAATGGTTCTATTAGCAGTCCAGATTGTTCTTGTGTGATGTAACGGATCGGCGAGCGGCGCCGGGCCCATTCGTTTCCTCCGACGGCGCCGTAAATAGCATGTTTTTATGTGTAAATAACATTAAAAGTCAGCATTAGCCGCGTCCTCTGAAATAAATAACCCGGAAAGGGGTGTAAAACACGCCGCCGTTACAAACAAATCGGACAGGAGTCCCGCCGCCGACAGGAAACGATGTGCGGACGGTAAACGACACGCCCTCAATGCTCTGTGTCGCCAGGGTTGGCATCGAAGGCGGCACCAGGGGCAGCTTTTCTTGTGGGGTCTTTCAGGGTCAGAAGACTGGTCCAGACCCTGTTCTGCAGCATCGTACCCCACATTAAAAGAACAACAGAACCTTTCGAGCAACCCCAGTGGATTGATCCGGTGGTTACTGGTTATTACTGGTTATGAGTGGTTATTACTGGTAATCTCTGATTATACCTGGTTATCAGCGATTATTAATGGTTATCACTGGTAATAGCTAGTT
Source organism: Antennarius maculatus (assembly GCA_013358685.1). Lineage (NCBI taxonomy): Eukaryota > Metazoa > Chordata > Actinopteri > Lophiiformes > Antennariidae > Antennarius > Antennarius maculatus. Next base: position 5,579,718 of record CM023629.1, read on the forward strand.
ATTGAAGGTTGTTAACAATAACCAGTTATTGTAGGTAATTGCTGGTTATTTCTTGTTATCACCAGTTATCAGTGACTGCGGGTGGCTATTAATGGTTATCACTTCTTACTAGTAGTTAACACTTGTTTTAACTGGTAATCGTTGGTTGCCACTGGTAATCAATTATTATGCCGGTTATTAATGGTTCTCATTAGTTATAGTTGGTTATCAGTGATTATTCCTGATTATCAGTGGTTATTAATGGTTATCACTAGTTATTGCTGGTTATCATTGGTTATCACTAGTTATATGTAATTATTGGTGGTTAGAAGCTCAGTCCACAAAATCTTTGACTGGGAACCGGCTGGTCGCCGGTTCAAGACCCGTGTGGGCCAAAATATTTGGATTGTGAACTCGGAATGGAAGGTGCCAGTTCACCTTCTGAAAACTGCCTAGGTGTCCTTGAGCAAGGTGCTGTCCCCTTACAAGTTGTTCATGGTGCTGCCCGCCACTTTACTACCCATTGTCTGCATGCCTACACGCCCCGTGTGTGTGCGTGTGTGTTTACTGGTTTGTATAGTATAGTATATAGTACAATTATATAGTATATAGTGTGTGTGTATATATATATATATATATATATATACACACACACACACAGTGTATATGTGTGTGTGTGTGTGTGTGTGTGTGTGTGTGTGTGTGTGTGTATATATATATATATATATATATATATATATATATATTATACACACACACACCCAATGTTGGGGTGCACAAAATTTTTCTTGAAGCGCATCCCAGGGATGCACAACTTTCTTGAGGTAAAATGAACTCTGTGTATGTGTGCAAATATTTAGAGTGGAAAAAATGTCCCTATGGTGTTTATTGAAGGATTGATTTATTGACTTTTTTATCCCTGGTAATCAATGGTTATTACTTTTTATAACTGGATAGCAGTGATTATGGCTGGTTACTGTTAGTTATCACTTGTTATTGACAGGGGTCTTTCGTGTCCCACACTGCACTGCTGTTTGTTTGTTCGCAGACAACAGTAAAGGGAGGTCGTAAACCAGATGATCCTTTAAACCAGTGGTTTTGGGGTCGACGCCAGTGGTGGAGCTGCACATCCGGCTTTGGTTAATGAGTAGGTTAATGAGTAGATAATGACGGGTGCTCGTCCTTCATCACCGACTCTAATGTCACTAACTCATGCGTGTGATTAGCATGTGAAAGGCGGCCATCAGCCTGGACTTCTGAAGCTCCAAGCTGTCCTGGTCCCGCCCGGCCTGGCCCGGTTCCCTCTGTACTCTGGTAGAACAAGGTCTTTGAGCCTCATTATGCTGCTCTTTCATCACAGGCTGGCTGACATCTCTGAAACATGGATTCTCTTTCTACCTGTCCATCTCCTGGGGGGGACGGGAGGGGGAGACGGGCTGCTACTCTCCATTGAGTTCAACAACACAAACACTGCAACCCCCACCCCGTCAGCGGTGTTAATGTGCTCAAACGCTCTGGACCCCCATTGGTCCTTGAAGCAGGGCGGTCCACATTACTGATGCTCTTTAAAGCCCTGCTGTTCCTACCGTAAGTCGCCTCCGCCTGCTGCCGGCGCCTGATCACAACCCAGCTGAGCCACGGTGGCATTGGCTCCCCCAATGGCATTTGATCTCTGAAATGTATGCTTCACCCCCCACTGGGACCACCATCCCATGGACAAGGAATTCACATAATGACAAAGTTTTAGAAAACATGTTACCTCTAGTCTCGGAGAGGCGGGGCTTCTGTGGGAGGTCACAGAAGCCACTCTCGTCCATCTTGTCTCTTCTGTTGGCAATGGTTGGGGAAGTCTCCATCGCGTCTGAAAGAGGACAAGAGGGGTTGTTAACCAGTCCCAGTGTTTGAGGTGCGATGAGGAGGACAGTCAGGACTGTGATCTGTTGAGAGAACGCTCACTATGAATTCTGTATGAGAATAAAGATTATCTAATGACTGCCAGGAGGTCAAAGGTCACACCAGCAGACACGCTTATTCATAGCGGATGAACAACAAACCATGCTGTCATGGTAACTTTTGACAGACATCAGGGACACGGCTCTCCATCAATCAGGGCGGAGGGGACTTCCTGTTTCAGGGAAACGGATGGCGCTGAACACCAGCATTTGGATCAGGGCTGAACCAGAAGCACCGCCTCCTTGAATTATTCCATCAGCCAAACTAATGACTCTGTCTCCGCCCTAAAGGTCACCACCGATCCCAGCCAATCCTTGCCGCTGTCCCGTTCCAGGGGCCACTTGCTGGAATTTATGGCTGAGCCCTCCACCTCTTCCTCGGTGAGTAATAGAGTCCCGTAAAAGAAGCTAGGGTCGGCGGGAGTCGTAACTAGGACCTGGCGTCTGCCGGGGGGTTTACTGTGCGCAGAACAAATGGGGGCTAACCATGACATTTGAATTTATACCGCCTTCACACACATGTTCCTGGTATCGTGAAGAGAAGCGATGAGACCCAAGAACCGGCGAGCTAAAAACAGAGTTGACGGCGACCGGGCTGAGCGTCCCCATGGGCCATAGACTCTTCATCAGTCATTAGCCCAGGATCCCGTCGTTCCTTCAGGTTCCGAGTCTGTTCCTGAACAAGAACCCGTCTGTCGGCACCGACTGCTTCACCCGGGCCACCAGGAAAGTCGACACCCTGTGGCCCCGCTGAACGCTAACATGCAGCGCTATTGATGGAGGGCTGAGAAGTCCACCTGGTTCTGACCAGGTCATTCAGTCTGTCATTAGTTCAAGTGGAATTTAGTATTTAGTATTAGCATGTTTCCTGCCAGCGCAACAGCTAGCATTAGCATATCTGTTGCCAGCCCCACAGCTAACAGTAGCACCTCTGCAGTTGACGCCACAGCTAACATTCACACGTCTGTAGCAAGCGTCACAGCCAATGTGAGAGCATGTAATTTTAGTAGCTAACATCAGCATGTTAGCAGTTAATGTTAGCGTGTCTGGAGCCAACACTCCAGTTAATGTATGCGGAATTACTGCTAGCAGCATGACTAGCATAAGCACTTCTGCAGCCAGTTAGCATTTCTGTGGCCAGCCTCAGATAACACCAGCATATCTACAGCAAGAGCCACTGCTAATGTTAGCATATCTGCAGCCAGCACCTCAGCTAACATTCGCAGCCAGTACCACAATGAGCATTATCATGTCTGCTCCTGGACTCACAGCTAGCATTAGCATGTCTGCAGCTGGTGCCACAGCTACCAGCTAACTTGATGACTTAAACTTGTAAATTAGCTCCTTGGATCAAACAAAGCTTTATTCACTGCCTTAATGAGGTTAGGTTAGCATTTTAGGTTTGTTAGCCTCAAACATGGCTAATCAGTGATTAAATTGAATTTCCCTAGTGACATGCTAGTTAGCAGAGAAACAGTCTACAGTATGGAGGTCGTGGCACAGTTTCTTCTTCTCTGGATGAAGAAAACTCAATGCTACATTAGCTTGTTGCTGCCCTCTGCTGGTGGTTATTGATGACCCTTCCCTGAGTGACTCTTCAGTTATTAGCTGGAGTACAAACAACAATAATAACCATATAATAAATTAATAACAACAATACTACTATAACTAGCACTAATAACATTATTATTATTATTATTGTTATTATTATTATTATTGTTATTATTATACTTTTATTAATATAATGTTTAATTAATAATGACACACAAATAAATAAATGAATGAATAAATAAATAAAGAAGGAGTCCCCAGTTGATCTCTGATCGGTGACACTGGTGGACTGATTGAACGTTTTGCCACCGCCGTATTGTTCAAACATTAACTTAATCAATAATCACATAACGTAAAGCTGCTGGTTCGTTAAATCAAACATGAAACTAGGGGTTAAACTAAATTAATGCCATAACTACCAGGGGTTAAACTAAATTAATGTAACAACTAGCAGTGCTTTAAAGTTAATTAATGTAATAACTAGCAGTTCTGTAAACTAAAGTAATGTAATAACTAGCAGTTGGTTAAAATATATTAATGTAATAACTAGCAGTGGGTTAAATGTAATTAAACAACTAACTAGTAGATGTTTAATAAAAATTAACTGAATAACTAGCAGATATTAAACTACATTTTGAATAATTAATTGTGTGTAGTAACTAAATTAATGCAATAACTATCACTGGGTCAAACTAAATTTAATAACTGACAGCGGGTCAAATGCAATTAACTAAATACGTAGATGGTTAATCAGATTTAACAAAATAACTAGCAGTGGGTTTAAACTAAATTAATGTAATAAAAAGCAATGAGTTAAATGTAATTTAGATGGTTAACCATATTTAACAAAATAAGTAGCAGTGGTTTAAACTGAACGGTCAGCTTCAAACATAATCAGATTTGAGGGAGATGCTGGTCAGTTTCACTGTGGTCGGTCCTCCTATTCTGGTCCTGTCCTCCTCTAGTCCCGTCCTCCTCTTCTGGCCCCGTCCTCCTCTTCTGGCCCCGTCCTCCTCTTCTGGCCCTGTCCTCCTCTTCTCGCCCCGTCCTCCTCTTCTGGCCCTGTCCTCCTCTTATGCAGGAGGTGTGTTAAATGGCAGGAAGGAGGAGGGCGTGACATCCAGGTTGTGGTGTTTGGGTTTTAAGGAGCTCCTGATGTAAATGAACCCACCGGGCCTCCTGGACCCAGCTGCACCTCCTTGTCTCCTCATGGACCCGGATCCTCCGGGCTTGTCTCCTGGTGGACCTAGTTCCTCAGGTTCCTTGTCTCCTGGACTCAGCCCCGCCGGGCTCCCTGTCTCCTGGTGGACCTGGCTCATCCAGGCTGCACCTCCTAGTCTCCTCCTGCCTGAGTGGCGGCAGGAGTAACTCAATCTATGATGAGTCCATAGATTTTTAAAATAAATCTCCTTCTGATCAGATTCCAGATCCCCGAGTTAAACTCAGCAGGACGCTACCCCCCCACCCCCCACCCTCAACTGATCGATCATGTTATCGATTCCTGCTGAAGGAGCGAGAGGTGACAACCCGGCGGACTCACCTGAGCTCCTCCGGTCTCCCGTTTCTCCACCTGCGGTCAAACTTTCTTCTCAGCGGGAGGAACGCGGGATGACACTCCGTCAACTTGCCCCCCACCCCGGACGCGTCACGTGATGTTTCCTCCTCGGACGGGTTCGGGGTACGACCCAGTCACCGGAACGGACCTCCGGGAGGAAACTTTTCTCCGTCCGCCGCTCGAACGGGAAGCTGCGGAGGTTTGGAGACGCGCCGCTAGTCACCGCCCCCCTCCCGCGCCTCACCCGGTGCCTCCTCCCCCTCAGACGGGACCGAACCCCCCGTTACTGGTTTACAGGAGGTTCAGTTGACCGACCCGTTAAAATCCTGCTGATCAAGATTATTGATCTCTATCATACAAACATTGATTTATCACAGTATATAAAAACACAACACAAACCTCTGATCGGGTCTCCACGACTAATTATTGGTTATTGATTATCACTAATCGGACGTTGTTGTTGGAGGTTTATCTGGAATGATTAATGATGACCTGTTTATTGTCAGTTTAACAATCTTTGAAGTCATTATTCAGTTCCTTATGACGTATTTGTGAAGAGACTGAAGATTTGCTGTCATCAATAAGAAAGGTTTCCATCTCCTCCTCCTCCTCCTCCTCCTCCTCCTCCTCATCATCATCATCATTATGGTCGAGTTTATCTTCTCATTGTTTATTATTTCATTATTCATAATCCTATTATTATTACAGAATTGTTTAAAATCTTATTGTTTATCATCTTATTTATTGAGTGTTTTGATCGCATTGTTAATCTTATTGTTTCTTATATAATTGTTGTTATGTTATTTCTAATAATTTTGTTGTTTATTATCTCATTTTTTATTATCTCATTGTTTATGATCTCATTGCTGGTAATAATATTGTTTATGTAATTGGTTAAAATATTATTGTTTATTATCTTATTATTTATTATATGATTGTTTTGTTACAGTTTATTATATAATTGTTGTTATGTTATTGCTAATAAGATTACTGTTTATTATCTCTTTGTTTATAATGTCATTGTTGGTAATAATATTGTTTATGTCAGTGTTTAAAATGTTATTATTTATTGTCTTGATATTTATTACATGATGGTTTTTTTCTTATTGTATATCTTATTGTTTATTATGTCATTGTTGTTTTTATTGTTAGTTATATAATTGTTTTTATGTTATTGCTCATAATCTTATTGGTTTTATGTTACTGTTGTTTATGTTCAAATTGTGTATCTTATGGTTTATTATATAATTGTTGTTTTGTAGTTTATTGTATGTTTATTATGTTATTATTATAATCTTATTGTTGGTAATCGTATTATTAGGAATCTTACTGTTTATCGTGTCATTGTTTAAATGTTTATTGTTTATTATCTTGTTATTTATTATGTGATTTTTTTTAATCTTATTGTTTATGTTGTTGTTTATTATATTGTTGCTATTTTATTGTTTTTATGTTATTGTTTTAAACTTATTATTTATTATCTCATCATTTTAAATCTTAGTGTTTATTTTCTTATTGTTGGAAATTTTATTGTTTTTTATAGCATTGTTTATCTCATTGCAATCTTATTATTCAAATATGATTTATGATCTTCTTTTCCTTCCTCTTCTTCTTCCTCTTCTTTTCCATCTCCGCCTCCTTCCTCTTCTCCTTCTTCTTCCACCTGTGTCCTACAGGTCAGAGTCTGAAGCAGGAGCCAAGCAGGCATCTACCCCACCACACCCCACCCCATCCCTACCATTCCACACCACACCACTCCTACCACACCACACCACACCACACACAAACACACCTGAGGATGTCAGTGAAGGCACGCGCTCCGTTTCCAAATGAGCTGCTGCCCCCTGCTGGCGGTTAGTGAGTGCTGCAGGTAGGAACAGATAATTAAATCCTTTAAAATAATCCCTGTAGGGAAATCGCTTTTTTCCAAATATTACACACACACACACACACACACACACACACACACACACACACACACACACACACACACACACACACACACACACACACACACACACACACACACACACACACACACACACACAGGGAGACTGTGTCTTGAACCTGCTACTTCTGGTCCACAGTCCTAATCAGTTTGGAGCTATCACAAGCAAGCACGACATTTTAATAAACAATAACAATAATTGATATTAATACTGGTGAATAGTGAATGATCATTCTTCTAATAATCCATTAATGTAATCAGTTTATTTTGTTCCTCCTCCTCTCCTCTCCTCTCTTTCCTCCTCCCCCTCCTCCTCCTACAGTATACCAACTACAATACTACCACCGTATTACTACTACAATATTACTACTACAGTATTACTATGACAATAATACCACCGTATTACTACTTCAGTGTTAATATCACAGTATTATTACTACAGAATTACTACGGCAATGTTACTACTACAGTATTACTACAGTATTATTAGTACCTTCCTGCTACAGTACCACAGTACTACTACAGGATTACTACAGTAATATTACTGCAGTAATATTACTGCAGTACTACTACAGTATTGTAGTAGGGCTGCAATAGTAAGAATACTGTAGGAGCACTGTAGTACCGTAGTGGTACTGCTGGTGGTCTTGGTGGTTGTCTCAGCTGGGATGACTCCTCTTTGGTCTTCAGGACGTCCACCTTAGGAAACACATGTCAGACGACATTTTGACCTTTAATATCCGCTGTTGTTGGTGCCCCTCCCCCCCCGCGCACACACCTTACCGACCTCCTGACCTCAGGTTCTCCTCCATTGGGTTATGTGCACCCAGGGCTCTGCTGCGGTTGGGGGCGGGTGTTAGACTTGATATTGGGGGGATGTGGGGTGGGGGTTGAAAACATGGCTTCCATCAGACCTTCTCCTCACAGGTCGGAGGCCCCAAAATAACAGGAGACGTCTGGGTGTGACAGAGGAAGAACAGACCTGGTCCTGCCCAGCAACTCCAGCAACAATGGTTTTGTGGTCTGATTGGCTAATGGATGACATCATAAAGGGCTGGACTTGAATTCACCAAAGAAATAAATTATTTGGGCCAAGGATATGTTCCTTCAGGATCCATACCCAGGAACCAGGAAGTGCTTCATCTTCCTAGTTCCTTCATCTTGCAGTAAAGTTGCAGGAGTAAAGTTCTAGGACTGAAGTTCTAGCAAAAAAGTTGAAGGAGTAACAGTCTAGGAGGAAAAGTTCTAAGAGTAAATTTGTGGGAGTAGAATTCTAGGGGTAACTTTCTAGGAGTGCAATTCTAAGAGTGAAGTTCTAGGAGTAAAGGTGTAGGAGTAAAGTTGTGGGAAGAGTAAAGATCTAGGAGTAAGGTTCTAGAAGTATTGTTCTTAATGTCACTCTCTACGGGTAAAGTTCTAGGTGTAATTCCTAACAGTAATTTTCTAGAAGCAAAGTTGTAGGAGTACAACTTTACTTCTGCTCTGGATGGTTTTGTTGGGTTTCTCTGCCTGTAAAAGCACTTTGAAATATCTATTTATGTGGTTAGATAGATAAATAGATATATAATTTACTAATCCGGATGAAAATGCATATATCCACTGGTCAAGACATACATAGAAAATAAATACTGGATAAACACACTATTTCAAATATAATCTGATTGATTAATTGTTTTATTGATTGATTGATTTATTGAGCAAAGTTATAGGAATAATGGTCTATGAGTAAAGTTCTAGAGGGAAAGTTCTGGGGTGGCAGTGGCTCAGTTGGTAGAGCTGGTTGTACAATGATGGCAGAATTGGCGGTTCGATTCCCGCTCCCGCTCAGTCACCTTGGATTGTGAGCTGACAGTGGGAGGTGTCAGTTCATTGCAGAGGTGCCCTTGAGCAAGGCGCCGTCCCCTTTATAAGTTGCTCATTAGGGCTCACCACTAAGGAGCTGCCCGCCACTCGACCCAATTTGACATCCCTGTTGACCCATCAGTGTATCCCGGCTCAGGTGCTGCTGACTGGGATTGTTCTTCAGGAGAACCTCCAGCCCATACAGGAATGGAGAACTTCTGTGTGGTGTGGCAACCACTCTACCGGCCCCACCCCTTGTTTGTTCTTTGTGCCAATCAAGCACGGGGAGGGGCTTCCGCTGCCTGTCAAACATCATCGGTGGGAGCTCTTGTCCTCGCATCGGAGCGCGTGGCCCTCTCCATAACTCGTTGACACGTCAACAATGCATGTCAGCGCCGCCATCCAGGCCTGAGAGGCCCTAGGGACCCCCGCCAGGCTGGGCCGACGGAATGTCACCCTCAAGTGATCCGAGACGAGACAAGTGTCAAAGGCAGAGGGGCATTTTCGCCAGGCCACGGATCGCTGTTTGGACGACGTCTGCTGCGTTTAAGGTCTTTCCCGTAAACAGTGGTGTGTTCACAGGCAGTGGGAAATGTTATAGTCTGATTTCAACCCAGAAGAAAAAACACAATACCTTATTTATGTTCAAATAGTATTACTATTACTACCACTAGTAGTAGTAGCAGTAGTAGTAGTAGTAATCATAATAATAATAATAATAATAATAACTCAGAGGAGGAGAATCATTAAATTCTTCTAAGAATTGGATTTCCTGTTGGATCAGCACTTGTCCTATGGAACGAGTGAACGTCCTTTTGTCCTCAGATCGGTGGTGAGCAGTGAGCCCCACCTCTTGGGGCCCACTCTGTGGAGGTGCGTGTGTGGAGAGTACCTGTCTGCATGGTGTCCCCTGGTGTCCCGGGGGCCCCAGCAGTAATTGGTGCTTTGTGTTTTAATAGACGTGATCTGAGGCCGTCCAGCGGATGCCACAGGCCTCACGCCACTGTTTGACACAACGGGCCGGGACACTGCCGTCTTATTAGCACCATTGTGCTAACGTGCTGCACAGTGGGTCTTCCTCCCCCACCTCAGAGACATGGGACTGGGTCGGGCCCTGCTCTGCCACTGTTGAATGGTGGACGGCCCTTTGTCAGAGGCCCTGAAGCAGAACCTCCTTCTGGGCCCTCTGGACACACTGACCCTGGATGTCATGTGACCTAACCAGAGACCAGACATTAGACCAAAGACCAGAGTTTGGACCTCCTCCTCCTCCTCGTCTTCATACTCCTCCTTCTCCTCCTCCTCCTCCTCTTCCTGCTTCTCCTCCACCTCTCCTTCCTCCCTCTCCTCGTCCTCCTCCACAACTTCCTCCTTCTCATCCTCTTCCTTTTCCCTGTCCTCCATCTCCTTCTCCTCTTCCTGTAATGGTTACAATGACCACCGAGGGCACTGTCGCAGTTTAAGGCTGACTGGGTGTAGGCATGTGGAGGAAAAGGTCATTCTTCATCTGTTCCCACGCGATGAAGAATATCCCTCAGAATGTCACAGGGGTGGCTTTGAACCTGGCCCTTTGACCCCTCCTCCGTCAGATCGATGCGTTTGATGACAGGATGACCTCCTGCTTCTCGGCATCACGCCACACACTCCAACGTCTGACCGGCAGCAAGAGGCGGGGATCGGTGCCTCCTGATTGGTGCTGTGTTTGCTGGGTGTAAAGGTCACAGCGAGACGATTGACCGTCAAGATGAAAGAGTCACACCTTCAACACAGAGCGGAAACCACAGAGCCCCGCCCCCTCATTCTCTTATGACGTCATTCCTGTTCCTCTGGTGAAGTGTTGTCCATGACATCCTGAGATTCAATGTTTGATGACCACAGGATGGCCAAAGAAAATGTGGCTGGGTGTGTCTGTAGGTTGGTGGGTGTGTCTGAGGTTGGTGGGTGTGTCTGTAGGTTGGTGGGTGTGTCCGTAGTTTACTGGGTGTGTCCCTGGGTTGGTGGGTGTGTCTGTAGGTTGGTGGGTGTGTCCCTAGGTTGGTGGGTGTGTCTGTAGGTTTGTGGGTGTGTTTGAGCTTGATGGGTGTGTCTAAAGTTGATGACAGTGGGTGTGTCTTCAGTTGGGCGTGGGTGTGTCTGCAGGGTGGTGGGTGTGTCTGCAGGGTGGTGGGTGTGTCTGATGGTTTGTGGGTGTGATTGTACTTTGGTGGGTGTGTCTGCAGTTGGTGGGTGTGTCTAAGGTTGGTGGGTGCATCTGTAGGTCGGTGGGTGTATCTGATGGTTGGTGGGTGTGTCTGATGGTTTGTGGGTGTGTTTGAGGGTGGGTGTTTCTGAAGATGGGTGTGCTGTTCAGAGACCGACCCCAGGAGGTGTCTTCACCTCCTGGGGTCGGTCATTCGTCCTTCATCTTCACCTTGGAAGCTCTTCGTCCTTTTTTTCCCTCCTCCTGTCCTTGCCCCCCTTCTTTTGCCCCCTCTTCCAGCTGGACCAGATGGAACCCCCCACCCCTCAGTGGACCTTCAGAGCTTCCTGGACTTCTTCTCACGCCATCATCATGAACCTGACCCAACAATCCATCAAAGAACAGCCTGACTGCTGCCCCTCCCCCGTCCTCCTGCTTGTTTTGTTTTACTTTAAAGACTTTAAGCTCCTTATTCTAACCTGATTCTTATTTAACTGTCACCAGATGAAGGCAGCTCCTCCTCATCTACCTTGTAAACAACAACAATCATTCATTCTGATATTTATTGTTTGTGGTAGTTTCTCCTCTTCCTCCTCCTCTACATCTCAAGTCATCTCCTCCTCTTCCTCTTACTCCTGACGGGGGACCTGGTGTACTGGTTGGGGTGAGTCATGGGAGTAGCTGGCCCTGAAACCCATCCTGTTTTAGGAGGTGCCAGGTGACGGACTGCAACAGCCCCCCCCATGACCTTTTGACCTTGTCACATGACGCTCACTGAAGTAACCCGGTCGTGTCTCAGGAGGTCATGGCGGTTCAACCACACCAGGAAGTCTTTCTTTGTGGCATCTGATTGGCTCTGACTGGATTTGAATAAAGGAGCTGCTCCACCCCCTTTGTTACGACCTTTGACCTTAACATTGACCACGCACACCTGAAAGTTCCGTCAACTGGTACTGCAGCTGGACCCTCAGCAGCTGTGGTTGTGGATCTGGATAGTTTACCGTGGTAAGTTTATGTCTACATCTACACTAGCGGTAGCAACTAACTGCTAGTCTTCAAACTGTAGCTGCGAACTGCTAACACTTAATGTGTATCTAATTGCTCTGCTCATTACATCATGATGCCATTACATCATGATGTAATAAAGTCATGATGTAATGTGAAGTCATGATGTCATCTAGTAAACATCCTCATCATCATCATCATGTTTGACCTGTGAGGCAGATTCATTGTGGGTCTAGTTCAAACCCTGATGAGGCAGAATTTAGGTTAATCCCTCCCTCCTTGACCCCCCCTCCCCCCCATTGACCGATACCCCCCAGCAATGGACGCCTCCTTTTTGTTTTCCTTTGTGCTGTTAATTGATTTACTCTAATCAGATGATGGTTGCTGTAATCCCCATCAGATTACGGAGCAGTGGCCTCTTCCTCCTCCTCCTCCTCCTTCTCTTTCTCTTTCTCTTTCTCTTTCTCTTTCTCTTTCTCCTTCTCCTTCTCCATCTCCTTCTCCTTCTCCTTGTCCTGCGCCACCACCTCCTCACCTGTGAATTCTGACCCACTCATCTGCTCAAATGATGCTTCTGCCATCTCTTGGTGAATTGGTCCCAGTGGTCCCAGTGGTCCCAGTGGTCCCAGTGGTCCCGGTGGTCTCAGCCACCCAGCGGCGTTCCGCTGAGCGTCCTGTAGTGCCGACAGCTGGCGTGTCTGAGCCCCCAGCTTGATTTAGGGTCCACATAAAGCTGATTAGCACCTCGCGGCTAGCCCCACTGTTCTGTCACAGGCCCCACCCCCTCAGAACCCTCATCCTGTCCTCAGCATCATTATTGACTTCACTCCGAAGCTGTGGCGGGAAAACCTGTGATGTCAGGGAGTGGGAGGAGCTGGATGGAGCAAGACGACCTGAGTACCTGCAGATGAAATCAGAAGTAATCCAATTACCTGAGTGAAGATGGAGCAATAGTTGTTGGTGGGTGGGGCCATTTGTTCTGCTTTGGTGATGGTGGGATCAGCAGGTACAGTTGAAGGTGCAACCGCCGGTCACCCATGGGGGGGCGGGGCTTTGAGGCGGTCCTGAAGTCCATTCCATCAAATACGGGTTGGACGGTTCGGGTCTGGGACACAACCTCCTGACCTGTGGAGCGTGCCCGCTGACCTGAGTCCTGTTTCGTCCTCGCCTCATGATGGGACAGAACCAGTGAAAAGACCGGTATCTGGTGTCCTGTCCAGCCCAGAGTGCCAACAGACCCCCATTGTCTGACGTGGGACAAAGCCACCGGCCCAAGACCGACTTTAAAGCAGGATGCAGATCAGGTTACACAGGTCGGCCAAGTGTCCCGTTGTTCCACGCTGGTTTCTGTCCAAACAAAGACGGTCACAGTTGGACCGCTGGGGACGAGGTGCTGCACTCCTCCCCTCCAACTTGAGGGAAGCTGACAGGCATGTTTTTGGGTCGGTTACCCCTGTCTGAACCCTCCACAGCCAGCAAACCAATCTGGAACCGAGCAACTCCTTCTGTTGTCAGAACCAAGAACCGGACCCAGTCCACTTCTGGACCTTCAGTTTACTCCTCCTCCAATGGCTGCTTCACTGGAACCAACCAAGATCCAGAACATCTGGACCCAGGACCAGTAACACTATACAGTCTGGGTCTCAGGCATTCAGTAGTCATTCTACCGTTCACAATTGATCTCCTCCATCCTTGCTCCCTCTTTCCTTCCTCCATCCCTCCCTCCTCCCTCCGTCCTTCCCTCCTTCCTCCCTCTACCAATCTGCCCTCTTGTGTCTCTCAAATTAGATAATCCCTTTACATGCTTGTGATGCTGATGTCAAAGCCCCACCCACCACTGTAGTCTGTGATCTGAGTGTTATGAATGGAGATGAGATCCTGACCCGGGTCAGCTGGGGCTCCTCAGGCTCCCTGTTTCCCTCCCTTTCTGCTGGAGCCTGGCGAGTAGAGGCCAGTGAAGTCCCCTCACCCCCGCCCCCCCCGCCCGATCCCCACCAGAGAACAATATCCAAGGATCATCGTCATCATCCTACAGGCTTTGTTGAACAGATGGTTCCTCCAATCCGGTCCCCCCCATTTTGAACATGTGTTGGTGTGACCCAAAAACAACAGGACAGGGCACCAACAGGAGGCACCACCCTCTGACGGGGTGCGATCCTTCAGAGCGACCTGAAGGACGGTTCGGTGCTGGTGATGTCATCAGTTGCCAAGATGAGGCCTGTAATCAGATTACTTCTGGATCCTGCCCAAGAGATGAATCCTCTCATCGGGCCATACAATGACATGATGGGTGACATCACAGGTGACATCACACAGGGGTTCCCATTGAAGGTGTGACCCTGATGTCATGTGACTCGTCTCACTGTTGTTACTCTGGTTCTGGTTCTGTTTCCAGTTCTGGTTTGGGTTCTGGTTCTTCTGGGTCACTTCTTTCACATTCAGGAAACATAGCAGATTCTTGGAGCTTATCATAGTTAATAAAGGGGGGGAAGCTCCTCTCACCACCCCAACCTCCCCAACACCCACACCTTTTGCCAATTTCTTCATGATGCTCTGAGACAAAACCACCAGAGTTCAACAACACAACAACAACCATTCTAATAATAACTAATATTTACAGTGTTTTTTTATGATGACTTTAAGGAGGAGGAGCCTGGATTCTGGTCACTCTGTGAGTTCCCTAGTAGAACCAGGACAGTAGTGGGAGTAGAGGAGTAGTGGGAGTAGACGGAGTAGTGGGAGTAGAGGAGTAGTGAGAGTAGAGGAGTAGAGGGAGTCGTGGGATTAGAGGAGTAGTAGGAGTAGTGGGAGTAGTGGAAATAGTGGGAGTAGTAGGAGAAGTGCAGGTAGAGGAGTAGTGGGAGCAGTGGGAGTAGAGGCAGTAGTGGGAGTAGAGGAGGAGAGGGAGTCGTGGGAACAATCCACACCGGATAGCTGGAGGTTTTACCGCTGCCTGAAGGCCTGGATTCACTGCTGACGCTGAGAGGAGCACAGCAGGAGGTCACCCGTGTGTGTGTGTGTGTGTGTGTGTGTGTGTGTGTGTGTGTGTGTGTGTGTGTGTGTGTGTGTGTGTGTGTGTGTGTGTGTGTGTGTGTGTGTGTGTGTGTGTGTGTGTGTGTGTCTACAGCACATTAACCACACACATGATGGAGCTCCCACTCCTGACCCATCTCATCATCACGAAGCAGCAGGGAGTCTGTGACTGACCCAATGCATTCTGGGTCCCATGTCCATCCTTATCATCACTCTTCTTCAATCAGCCTAGGTTGTTAGCATCCTCAATTAGCTCTACCGTCTCCCTCCTCACACCACGCCCTAAAGGGGAGTTCCTCAACTGGGGATTCTGTCCAAGATCATGGAGGATACCTGCATCACGACTGTTGATGCAGATATCCTCCAGGGGATCCAGGGTCATGGAGGCTACATGTAGTGTCAGTTAGCAGGAGGTTCTTAGGCCTTCTACATTCAGATGTGAGGTTTAGGCTAGCATCAAGGCCAACACATTATTTGCTAAAGATGAAGGAGTTTTGAAATATTCCTGATGCTAGCATATTTTTGAATGATGTTAGTGAGATGTGGAGTTAGCCCTGATGCTAACCTGTTGTTTGATGCTGGCAGTGAGGAGTTTTCGAGCTAACACTGATGCTAACATGGGGCTGAGGGGCTGGGGAGCGTCTCTGGTGCTCTACGACCCTGGATAGCCCTTTGTCTTGTGTTTTTGTCTCTCTCTATGCACGCTTGTTGAGGACATTGTCCTCCATCGCTTATGGAAATTGGCTCATTTTCCAAACACAATGTGGAGCTGTGTCGAGTGAACGCAGGACTTCTTCATCCTTTTGTCCAAGCGATGAGGCCCAAAGGAGTAACTGTGAAAGAAGTGATTTTTAACTGGCCCCCCTCCTCCCCTGCCTGCCTGCTGCCCCCCGCCCGCCCCGCCCCCCACCCATCTCCACTAAACTGTCAGCGCAGCATGCCTGTCAATTCTTTCTTCACCATCCCTCCAATAAATTGGCGGCTAACTGCCATGACCGCCGCCTTTTGTTTTGTCGGGGTAAACAGTTTAAAATGAATTTTAACTGCCCCGCCCGGGAGCACCTCTGATTTTCTGGGACCCTCCTGCCTCTCGAAAGAAGGAGGACAAAGACTTGGCTGTAAGTCCAGGATCTGGTCGTCTCGCTCAGTCTGTAGGCCAAGTAAATCTCCACCTAGACCCGGTCCGTCCCGAAGCGTCCTAGGACGGCCCACTTGGTCGGGACAGTTCTTATCCACCAATCAGAGCCAAGTCCACCTGGATCCATCCGTCTGCCTCCTTCATCCTCATCCTGTGCTTGTGGACGCGGGTCCTTGCGGTGGTAGAGGACCACAGCAGCCGGCGTGTCTCCTACAGGGTTCAGCGGCGGGTTGGGTCGCCCGCTGGGCCATTGATTGTGGTGTTTGTGTGATCACGCTGCTCTCTAGAACAATACAGCTAATAATGGGCGTGGAGAGGTCATGGGAACGGTGCCGGCCTCGCCAGTCAGGGTGCTGGTGATGCCATGGAGATGAGTTCTGGAACCTACTGGCGCTCTGGTTCTGTTGGGGGACAGGAGCATCAGTAGGACAAAGACGACTTTGGGTGCGTTAGGTCTCGTGTGTCGGGTGTCCCAATCACAGGATGGGTTCATGTGGCAGTGGCCGGAACTGTGTGACTTCAACAGAGTGTGTGTCTCCCCCAGACGCCAGTTAGCATGTTAGCTTCAGTTGTTGCAGCACAGTCAATAAAAACTGATCCATGAACAACACCGCTGTGCTTTACACATGTGAACACGCTAACACATACTTGTGGTCAGGGAACTTGCTAACACATATCTGTGTTCAGGGAACACGCTAACACATACAGCTGGTCAGGGAACACGCTAACACATACAGCTGGTCAGGGAACATGCTAACACAGGAGTTTTTACTGAGGGATTACTGTACAGCCAAACTTTTTTCCACACAGAAGACACACAGGTTTGGCTTTTACCTCCGTTAACATGTACTGTGCCTCCCACAAGGCTTGAAACCCCCTGCTCTCAGCGTCCACCTTCTACATAGCCATTTTTGTGGAGGGAGGGAGCTCAAAGTTAACCTCTGCTCTGACGGCTGATGAATAATGAAGCCACCTGCTTGCTGCAGTGACTTCATGGGCTACCATTGCACTGTGGGGAATGTAGTGTTGTTGAGTGTTTGTGTGTACAAAAGACCAGCGAATGGCTGTGGCCGGCAGGCTGGTCCTAATGGTAATTAAATATCATCCAGGGGGCCATAGATTATCCATTTGCGGGCCGGATCCAGCCCCCGGGCCTTGACTTGGATATATGTGCTACAGATGGTCTCCTTCTTCTTCTGCGGTCTGAGCAGCGCTCCCTGAGAATCCGACAGTCTTGTTCTGGCGTCAAGAGGGTGGTGTGGGGACCTGAGGGTCACTGTGGGTCTGGGACACTGACAGGAAGACACTGTTCGAGGGACAGGTGTGTGGACGCAGCCCTGCTTCCACACATCCTATCAAAATAAAAACATTCCTTCCTAGACTCTGGGACACGTCCTGGTTTTGGAAGTGTACTTTCATCTGTTGTCCCTTGCAGTCCTCCACTGCGGACCCTGGGGGCGTGGCCCAGGTGAGGTGAGGGCTCGGGGTTCCATTGACAGCTGATAAAGGCCTCGTGTAAAAGGAGAAAGGCTATCAGATGTGAGGGCCCAGCCACCGTGGCAGGAGCCAGTATCTGAAAGGACGGTGAGATGCTTTAAAAGGATCCAGATTAGGACAGGTCTCTGGTCCGTCTCATGGCCCCCCTCCAAAGCCTCCAGTCCGTCTCATGGCCCCCCCTCCAAGGCCTCCAGACTCCAGCCTGTCCTCTCCTCAGTAGCTTTTGTCTCCCCAGGACCAAACAAGACGGCCTTTGACCACGCTCCGTCTCATCGGGTGAATGTCTCATCTGTCAGAGCTTCAAGAGGACACAGAAGGACCTATACATGGCCCCGAAACTGAGCCTGACTCTGACCCTGACCCTAACCTTAACCCTGACCCTTACCCTGACCCTAAGTCTGACCCTAACCCTGACCCTAACCTTGACCCTGACCCTAACTCTAACCCTGACCCTGACCCTTGACTTGAACCTGACCCCGAAACTGACTCTGGACCTGAACCTGACTTCCCCCCCTCATGTTTCTGTCTCAATCAGGGGGCGCTTTTGCCCGAATCCCCACCCCCGGCCTCCATCAACCTTCCAACATGGGCAGGAAAACCAACACTCCCGTTTGACACCAACCTGCTGGCTTTCGTGATGGGCAGCAGGGCGGTTTAGGATCTCAGTGGAACCCCCCCCCGGCAGGCCTCCATCACTGCCTTCATATGGTGCCTGGATGGAGGAGGGGGGAGCCTGGGTGAGCACCCCTTCCTTCGGGGGACAGGCCTGTCTTTGTCCGAGTGGCAGGTGCTTCTAATCCCGCTGGACGAGACGTTTGGACAAACCCCTCCCCCCAGTCTGAAGTGGGACGTGACCCGTACCCCAGATCCCAGGGATCCAGTTGGGCCTCTTCAGTCCTGGTGGGGGCGTTTCGATTCTCCTGCTCCAGGTCTGGATCAGGACTGTCTGGACCCCCATCCATTGGACTCCTCCAGTTCATCAGTTGGAGATGAAGGCCTGCTCCTCAGGTTGACCCCCCCAGGTTGAAAACTACATCATTCACTAGCAGATCTGGGCCGGATCCTGGAAGTCTGGGGACTTGAGGAGGACCCGGTTCACTGCAGATCCATGGCAGGGTTTTCTCAGCTGTAACCCGGTTTCCTGCTGCCGCAGGGCTGGGGGGAGGAGGGGGAGGAGGGGTAGGAGATGGGTGGGGGAGGGGATGCTACTTTATTTGGGTTCCTGGTGGCCCTGCTGCTCAGCCCCAGGTCTACAGTGACCCAGTTTGAGACGACGGCATCATTAGCATTCACACACACACCTTCATGGCTCCGCCCCTCACCCCGCCCCCCATGGGCGGGTCCCAGATTGGTGAGTTTGGTTTGGACAGAATTTTTTTTGGGTGGAAGGAGCCAGTTGATCAATGGATCAGTCAGGTGGGGGGTGACTGAGGCTGGGCGGTCCAGAACTGTTCTCTCAATGATAGCGAGAAGGTGTGGCCTCAGTCACCTGTTCAGCGATGAGAGGAGTCCATCTGTCTAAGACTGGATCCTGATGTTGCCGGGTCCCCCCCGACCCTAACGCTGACCCGCCAGGACCAGCTAGCTGACCAGCTCAGGCTGGTCCTAGTCGGGTTGCTGAACAAACTGGCGGCTGGGTTGGCCGGCTGGAGCTGGGGTGGTTTCGCTCACAGCTGTAAGCCCTACATGGATGTGGGCTGGCCCAGGATGCCCCAGGTCTAGACCTGAAAGTTCTTCTGGGAGATGCCCTGGTGCCCATTGTTGGACTACTGTCCCTCCAGCTCAGAAGAACCCAGAAGGTTCTGGATGACAGCTGCTGCTGAAACAAAGGCTGCTGCTCGCCACGCTTCTAATGCTAATGAGCGCCGCCCTGCTCCAGCCCCCGCCCCCTCAGCCGTTGTCCTCACGTTGTTCATCAGGACATGAATGAGCTGTGTGTGTGTGTGTGTGTGTGTCTGTGTGTGTGTGTGTGTGTATGTGTGTGTGTATTTGTTGTGTGAAGATAACGCAGCCCAGCTAGCGTCAGAATCGGGTTGTTCTCAGAAACTTGCTGTCGATGTGGATGTCCTGAGAAAGAGGGTTGTCCTCTGAGAACAGCCCCGCCCCCTGACCCACCCCCTGCTGTTTGCTATGCTAATATATGCTATGCTAATGTATTCTTTGCTAATTCAGGACTGGAACAATAAGTGAGCATTGAAAAGGATAGCCCCCGCCACTGATGACTCATCAGCCTCCATCACCATCATCATCATCATCATCATCATCATCATAATTATCATCATCATTCTCATCATTATTATCATCATCATTATCATCATCATCATCATCATTATTATCATCATCATCTTCATCATCATTACTGTTTTAGACCCTGATGTAGGACCTGGAGGTGGTTCCCAGCCTGAAACAGGGTTCAGCTCCAAAGATTAGGCTGTCCTCCCACCCCGTCCATTACCCCGCCCCCTACCCGCCCCCCAGGAAGTCAGCCCACTGCCCTCCCCTCACCTTTCTAACCCAATCTCACACCGTGTCCTCGCTGGCCCTTCTCCCCAATAACCGATTCCTGCCCACCAACCTCTGGGGCACCTGGTTCTCGTTACTGGGAATGATGGAAGGTCTGTGCTGGGGGATGTGACCCCCCCCCCCCACACCCCCACAAATATGAGAAAGTCCCTCATGTAAAGTGGTCCTCTCTCAGATCTCGCCCGTCAGCGCAGCTTTCTGGGATCCTCCTCAACAGAGCCAAGCCCCTGCAATGTGATTGGAAGATTTATTGATCCAGCACTACAGTGAGTCTGCTGTGATTCTGCAGTAGGTCCGGGGAGTTGGACCGTCCAGATCGTGGTCCAGTGTGTTCCCTCTTTCATCGCCCAGTCCTGGTTTGTTGCCTTTGAGTATCTTCAGGGCAGTGTGGAGATATCACTCTGATTGGCTGCTGTTAAAGGGGGGGGTGGGGTTGTCCCTGCTGGTTCATGGTGAACAGGTTGAAGGGGGGTGGTTTCAGAGGGTCGTGGCTCTGAGCCGCCACCCTGGAAAAAAAGCTGATTTTTCTTATTGAAGCAGAGTTTTGGCTTTCAGGTCTGTTCCCCTGAGACCTGGTTCTTGACGGACAGAGTCCGGGCTGAGACACAACCTCAGTGTGTTCAAGCCCTGTGGGGGGGCCATGTGGGCCCCCAGAGCCCCGCAACAAATCTCCCAATTGTTTGGTCCAACGCTCATCAGGGACGGAGCGTGTGATCCGGATCAGGCTGCCTCGAGTAAACACTGAGACATACATTAGCATAAATTATGTCAGGAGCTGAAGCCTGAGGGCCCAGACCCCAGTGAGGAGGAGGAGGAAGAGGAGGGGGCTGTCATCGCTGTGTGGAACAGGTCTGCTGATGGAACCAATCACAGCCTGCAGATCCAGATCCATCAGGAATATTATTGTTGTGATTAACAGCTGATGAAATGATGATGTCACAGCAGCACCCAGAAAGGTGGAGTCCAGCTCAGGGACCTGGCCCCTCAGAGACAGGAGGGCCCCCAGGGAAGGTGAGACCAATGGAAGCCTGATTCATAACCAGAACCATGTCTGATTGGTTCCTAGGAAAACTAAATGCCGCCAGCAAGTCTCTGCTACTTCCTGTGTCCTACTTCCTGTGTCCTACTTCTGTTTAGTCTCTCCTCCCTCACTTAAGAGTCTTGTGTGGTGTTGTGACCAATTAAGGAGGCGCTGTTGTGACGTCTCACAGACTTATTATCATTATTTCTTTAAAATGCTGAGGTGTTTTAGTGGGTAGACAGAACCATGGTTGTTCATATTTGGTTATTTTGTGTCTCTAGCATCCTGCACAGGAAGTGGGGTGGTGTGGACCTGGATTTGCAGTCACTGTCTCATCCTGTAACAAACCATGTTGGACCTGGGGTCAAACTACGTTATGGGTTCTTATCCACGATTCTCCTCAGAACACAAGGACACACCCACACAGGCAGAAGGGAGAAAGTTTATTGATCAGGTACAAAGTAGAACATATTCCACAATCAAACAATGTGATCTGGATTGGGATGGTATTGGATCGGGACCGTACCGGGAACAGGTGGTGGGCTTCACGCTGACATCAACACTAACCAATCAGCAAGCAGCATGTCACCCGTGTCTTTGGTTCCTTCACACGGTTCACTTTGATTTCCCCTCCTGCAGCTCCTCCTCCGACAGGGAGGAGGCGGAGCTCTGCATATGGCAGGTGGGAGTGGAGCCTGTGATGTCAGAGTCTAGGTGAGGTTCAGAGCAGTGGGAGGATCTGTCCAACCCACCACATCTAGGTCCGACAGACATTTCTAGATTATTCCTCATCAATACTGACCAATCACTGAGAGCCAGGAAGTTCAGCACCAGAACTCTGATACCAGATCAGAGGCCACCTGCGAGCCTCCTATGACCTGAAGCTGACATAACCTGGTTCTGGTGCTCACCGGCCCTATGGGTAAACTTTATACATTGCATAGCTCAAGAAGCACCTGCGAGTTGGGAGATGGGGGTGGAGCTACCCCCCAGGGGTCTTTAGAGAGTTCCGACTCTGAACAGCACCAGAATCCACTGTGAGGAATACCCGGTTCTACACACACCAAGAAATGATTTCATCCTGGGATTAAGCCCACACATGATGTCTGGTACCAAAACCTACAAACCATACTTGAGGGTTGGGTCCAGGATGTCAGACCGTCAGGACTTGTAGCGACTTTAGCTGACTGTTTTAGTCAAAGCAGAACTCGAGTCCAGGTTCCTACTTTAGAGTCAGGGTCCGATGTCGGTCCAGGAGGAGGTGCAGCGTGTTCACGGCTGGACTTCCTGTTGGAGCAAACCCTGAAGAACCCTGACTAAATTGGAGAACACAATGTCAGGTGTGTACAGGTTTATACAGGTGTGTGTTCAGGTGTATGCAGGTATGTACAGGTGTATACAGGTGTGTGTTCAGGTGTATGCAGTCATGTACAGGTGTATACAGGTGTGTATACAGGTGTGTGTTCTGGTGTGTACACAGGTGTGTTCAGGTGTATTCTTGTGTGCATACAAGTTCCCTGAAGGGCAGGTGTGTATGGGTGTATACAGGTTTATAGGGGTGTGTACAGGTGTGTCTGTTTGGATGTGTATACAGGTGTGTACAGGTGTATACAGAAGCATATAGGTGTACACGGGTGTGTACAGGTTTATACAGGTGCATAGAGGTGTGCCCAGGTGTATACATATGTATAGGTGTGTTCAGCTGTGTACAGGTGTGTGTTCAGGTGTGTACAGTTGTGTATAGGCATGTACAGCTGTGTATAGGTGTTTTCAGGTGTGTTCAGCTGTGTACAGGTGTGTGTTCAGGTGTGTAGAGCTGTATATAGGCGTGGTCAGGTGTGTACAGCTGTGTATAGGCATGTTCAGGTGTATTCAGGTCTGATGGAGTCCTGCTCAGGCGCAGCCACACTCGTCCACAATCATGTTGGGGACGTCCCTCTTCACGATGTTATACTCATCGTCCAGGTACAGCATGGACATGGTGCTGAGCCGGGTGGGGATGCAGCAGGAGCTCATGGCGTCCGGGCTCATGCCCCGCATGCGGTACTGGTTCACCACGGCCGTGTGGAAGGACGAGGCCGAACTCGGGACTCCCGCCATGTAGGCCGGACAGCTGCCCTCGCAGTAGTTCCCGAAGTATCCTGAGGGGGCAATGATCCAGTCGCTCCATCCAATGACCCGGAAGTCTATGTAGAACTGTTGGCGGCAGCACAGATCACCGCTGCCATCGCACTCCAGCCCTCTCTTCCGGATCCGGTGCTGGTTGTCCGCCAGCTGCGCCCGGACCACCAGGAAGGGCCGGTGGGACTCATCGTTGCGGTTCAGCAGCATGGGCGTGACACCCTCCGCCTCGCAGCCTTCGCAGCGAACATCCAGGTTCTGGCGCCGATCGCCTTTCTCAAAGACCAATTGGACAGCATCAGTCAACATGAAGGTGTGCCAGCCACCACGCTTCAGCTCCACCTGTTTCTCCACCAGGTTCCACCTACTGCCGAGTCCAGGCTCCTGGTAGTACACCTTCACCATCACCCTCCTCCTGGAACGGCCCTCCGGAGGTGACGGCAGTACCTTGAAGTAGACCCAGAGGGTGGCCTGCGTCACATGCAGGTTCTGGTTCCCCTCGTTGGAGATCAGGAAGAACAGGCTGGACTTGGATGTCACCAGGTCGTCTGAGGGACAAGAACACAGGACACCACTTAACAAGGAGCGCCATCGAGGGGACATGATCCTAAAACTGACCACCTCCAGACTACCACCAAAATCTGAACATCTAGACAAGTCTAACTGACCCTGGACCCTAGAGAATGGGCCAAGCGAGGATCTTGTGACTGACAAAAGGTGGACAGGTGTAGGGTTCTGATCCAGTTTGAAGAGGCCTGAACGAGAGAATGGGCCCAGCAAGGATCTTGTGAACTAAAAGGAACTAAAAGGAAGAGACCTCCACCAGAACAAACGAGACCATCCAACCAACACACCAACCAACCAGCCAATCAACCAGCCAGCCAGCTAATCAACCAACCAACCAAAAAACCAACCATCCAACCAACTATCCAACCAACCAACTATCCAACCAACCATCTAACCAACCAACCATCTAACCAACCAACCAACCAACTAGCCAGCCCGCCCGCCAACCAACAAACCAACATTTAGCATCTTAGCAGGATGCTACACACACACACACACACACACACACACACACACACACACACACACACACACACACTGGACACAGATCCTGTTCGGGCTCTGGTTTTGATTTGGGGGGCTGAACTGTGAAGTTTCCGGAGGTCCTGGGCCTGGTCCAGTTTTGGACACCTGTTCTCGTCCTGCTGCTCAGCTCCGGAGTTCCTGATGACCTCACTGACAGTTGCGTGACGTCACAGCGATCGGCTGCGCCGCGTCCCTGCAGTCCCCCCTGAACGTGTCCACCACTCACCTCGTTCCGCAAAGCTGATGATCTCGGAGGAGTCCTCGGGCGCCTCGTGGGTCGTGGGGTGTCCGTCCAGGTGCGGGATCTCCAGCCTCCCGTCCTTCCGCAGCCTCCCGGCGTGCAGCTTCCGCAGCGCCGTCACCATCGCCGCCTTGGACACGGGGTGCGTGATGTTGGGTCTCTCCCGCATCTGCAGCCGGCTCAGGATGTGCCTCTTCACTGCCTCCAGAAAGTCCTGGTTCAGTCGACCCGGCTCAGCGTCTTCCGGCTGATTGGCACCGCAGGATCCGCAGGTATCCCGGGATGACGCGTGCGCCTCCGCTTCGGGCGGGAGCGCGCCGTTGAGGCGAACCGAGAGGACGCAACACGCGAAGAGCGCCAGTCGGAGCAGACAGAACCTCATGCTGTGATGAAGTTCCCTCTTCTGGAACAGTTCGGGGCTCAGGAGGAAACGGGGGCGACCGAAACCCGTTTAGTCCCGGCCCGCCTCCGCTCGTCACGGCTGTCCGCTCGGATCTGACGCGCCGGACTGGTCCACACCGAACATCCCGTCACAAACAAAAAGAAGCTAGTACCGAGTTTGAATCGGCTTCACGCGCGAATAAAGATGATGATGATGATTATCAGCCCAGCGGCGGGTCTCCGTTAAACGGGTCCCGAATCAGTTCACACATGGTCCAAATCCGGTCCTCCACCGGTCCGGTGTCTCCACGGCGCTTCAGAGGAAGAGGAGGAAGAGAGGAAGGTGTGCCAGAGAGCGCGCAGACGAGCGTTCCACTCTGACGTGAGACCCCCACGCTCCCAAAACTTTTGATAGACTGGGAGGTCAAAATGAGGAGGGCGGAGCCAGTGGGGAGGGACGACCAGAAGGGGCGGGGTTGATTATTCCCAAAGGGATTCAAGTCACAAAACCAATCCTGCTGACGTCATAAGGAACAGAAGACAACCACCTGGATGGATGTGTGTGTGTGTGTGTGTGTGTGTGTGTGTGTGTTTGTGTGCGTGCGTGCGTGCGTGTTTGTCTCCTTGTGCCTCTGTCTGGACCCGTCTCGTCCACCATTGAACCAGGTTGGACTGAACAATGGGTCCAACCACAGTACAGGGTCCCAGAAGAACCACACCAAGTTTTAATATCACCCATCTGATCCATTCGATCAGTCACACCTGATCCACTGATAAATCACACCGGATCCTTCTGATCAATCACACCTGATTACACCTGATCTAGTTATCAATCGTCTGATCCATCTGATCAATGACGCCTGATGACACTTATTTATCAATCATACTTGATCCATCTGATCAATCTCACCCGTTCCATCTGATCAATTACATCTGATCCTCTGATCAATCACACCTGATCCATCTGATCAATGACACCTGTTACATTGATCAATCACACCTGATCCAGCTCTTCAGAGTGCACCTGGTTTGATGATGTCACCTTGAGGAACATGATCTGATTGACTGACTGTGAACCACGTCCCCTCCTGACCCCTCTGTTGGGGTCAGTTCCAGCCACCTCACAGTGACCACGCTGGCTCTGTGTGGACCTAGGTTCTCAGTGAGGTTCTGGACTGGATGGAGGTCAGCAGTAGAACCAGAACCAGTCGGCCTGTCAGGTGAAGCCCGGTAGTGGTGACCTTTGACCTTGCAGTCCTGCAATGACCTCACTGTTGCAGCAGGGAACCAGCACCATCTGTAGACCTGACTCTGCAACTGCAGCTGCTCCTCTCCTGGTTCTGATCTGTCAAACCAGAACCACAAAACATGGATCTGGAGGGCTGAACCGCGGTCCTGTTGGACCGGAACCAAACCGGATCACAGAGTTGAAACGCTCGTGGAGTTTAAAACAAATAAACAAACTGCTGTGGTCGGACTGCTGTGAAGTCACAGCAGGACTCCTGTGATGTCACATCCTGTCATCAATCTCTTTTGAGAGGAACTAAAAGTAAGATGCGTCATTATGTCTCCATTTCCTGTTGATCCGTAAACAACTAAAGAAGTTAACACGTTTGAAATTCTGCATTATGAATACATGTTTGTATTTTTATGTGTTTGTGGCGCAGTGGGTAGCACTGTTGCCTCACAACACGGCCAGTCCGGGTTCGAGTCCCGCTCTGTGTGGAGTTTGTATGCTCTCACGGGGAGCTGGAGCCTATCTCAGCTGGCATAGGGCGTGAGGCGGGGGACACTCCGGGCACGACGCCAGTGTACCGCGGAGCCACACAGAGACAAACAACCACTCACACACACATTCACTCCTACGGTCAATTTGGGACCGGCCAATCAACCTAAAGCGCATGCTTTTGGAGGTGGGAGGAAGCCGGAGAACCCGGAGAGAACCCACGCAGACACGGGGAGAGCTTGTGTGTTTATATATTTCTGTGTTTGTTTCCATGTCTATTTATTTGTTTCTATGTTAACTTGCATGTTTCTATGTTTGTTTTTTATGTCTCTGGGTTTGTTTATATCTTTATTTGTATGTTTCTGTCATTGTTTATTTCTTTATCTATATGAACGTAGCCTTCCTCCACATCTTCCTCTCTCCCAGTGGTTCACCTCCTCCGTCAGGTCAGAGTGGGTCATGATCTCCTAATAGACGATCTATGTCGGCCGATGAGGGCGGGGCATCTCTTAAGTACAGTAGAGTAATAGTCTATTTTGACGGCCGGTGAAGGCGAGGAATCTTCTCGATAATAGACGATCTTTGTAGACCGGTAAGGGCGGGGCAGACCGCCTGCTGGTCAACTTCAGAAAGTTGGGTGAAAGTCGGTGGAGGGCGGATCTGCCTCCAGACACGGTGAAACATAAAGGCGGTGAGTTGTAGTCCCGGTTCGATTCCGGTTCGGCGGCTCTGTGTTCCGTTCGCTTCGCTGGGAATAGTTTGACGCTCGTTTTCACCGAAGTCCCGGTGGACAGGAGTGTCCTGTTGTTCCACTGGCCCCCGAGCAGTTTGATGAGGGACGCTACACGCAGCCAATAGCGACCGCCAGAGTGGGTGGTTCTTATAGTTTGATCCAATCGAAGGTGGTCTACGGGCTGAAGGCGGGAACGGAGAAGGAGAAGTGTCAGTTAGTCAAGTAGGAACCCGTCCACCGGGACGAGCTGATGGGCGGCTCCGCTAGCAGGACAGGCGTGTAGGACAAACTGTAGGACGTTCATGTCTGTCTGATGTAGGACCTTAATGTCTGTCTGATGTAGGACCTAAATGTCTGTCTGATGTAGGACCTAACTGTCTGTCTGATGTAGGACCTTACTGTCTGTCTGATGTAGGACTTAATGTCTGTCTGATGTAGGACCTTACTGTCTGTCTGATGTAGGACTTAATGTCTGTCTGATATAGGATGTTAATATCTGTTTAATGTAGGACTTAATGTCTGGCTGATGTAGGACCTTACTGTCTGTCTGATGTAGGGCATTACTGTCTTCTGTAGGACTTGAATGTCTGCTTCAAGTCCTACAGAGTTTAAACGTAGGAGGCTTTTAATGATCACGTTAACCCAATCTCTGACCGCCAGATTCCTCTGCAGCTCTGCCCTAATGTGGGTGTAGTTGTGGGCGGTGGCCTGTGGTGAAGGTAGGCCGTGAATGGTCAGCGATAAGCGTCTTCTTCCTGTGTTGACACTTCCTTATCAGCCGGCGCTGCCGAGTCCTCTGGGATGGGAGGCATCTCTGTAGGCCCCCGAGAGTCCCGGGTCCAGTGTGGGCGTTTTCAGTGGTCCAAGCCGTCAGGCTTGAGAAGCCTCTGGTCTGTCTTTGTGGTGCTAGAGTCTTGGTGGTCCTGAAAACCCACCACGAACAGCTGTGAGTGGTTCAGATAATACCTGGTCTGTACTGGTCTCTGCTGGTCTGTACTGGTTCTTACTGGTCTCTGCTGGTCCTGCAGCCGGAGTGATGGCCTCCAGTAAGAACAAGAACCAGACGTCTCTGGTCCTCCACAAGGTGATCATGGTGGGCAGCGGCGGAGTCGGGAAGTCTGCCCTCACCTTGCAGTTCATGTATGACGAGGTATGACCCAACGCTACATTTCCCATGAACCTTGCACTTCCGGTTTCCTGTGACACTGTGGCTTCTCTTCTCCCAGTTTGTGGAGGACTATGAGCCCACCAAGGCGGACAGCTACAGGAAGAAGGTGGTCCTGGATGGCGAGGATGTCCAGATCGACATCCTGGACACAGCGGGTCAGGAGGACTATGCCGCCATCAGGGACAACTATTTCCGCAGCGGAGAAGGCTTCCTGCTAGTCTTCTCCATCACGGAGCAGGAGTCCTTCACCGCCACGTCTGAGTTCAGGTGTGTGGCGTCACCGTCAGGGCCATGCCTCTGTGGTCAGCTGGTAGAGTCAGGAGGCTCAAGCTCCACCCACGGGAGTCAGTTTATGTATCCATTGGCTACCAGCACATCTAGACTAGTCTAGCTCCTGACTGCATGGCGTCCATCTCACAAATGTCCAGAAGTCCCGTGTGACTTGGTGTCTATTGTCAGGGAGCAGATCCTGCGGGTGAAGGAGGAGGAGCTTATCCCTCTGCTCCTCGTGGGGAACAAATCAGACCTGGAGGAGCGGCGGCAGGTATCCGCCGATGACGCCGCAACAAAGGCCAGCGAGTGGGGCGTCCAGTACGTGGAGACCTCTGCCAAGACGAGAGCCAATGTAGACAAGGTACTTTAACATTGGGACAGTCCACCTGCGGCGGTGGCGACGGCCCGTCCAACTCCCTGACAAGTTCTCCTTCTGTCTCCAGGTGTTCTTCGACCTCATGAGGGAGGTTCGCAAGAAGAAGATGGCAGAAAGCAAAGACAAAAACGGACCGAGTGGCAAGAAGAAGAAGAAGCGTTGCTGCATCCTGTGAAGACACCCAAACATGGCAGCAGGACGACGGGCGGCGGCGGCTGATGCCTCTGGCAGCCCTTCACGTCTCCTCTCCCTCCTTCTCTCTTGTTATCGGGTCCTGGGACTTTCCTAGTTTTGGTTCTTCTATTGTGGACAAAAGTGTGTGGACATTTCATCTGTGATTGGGCCTCAAGCATTGATGCTGCTGACAGCCCCCCATTCCTCCAGAGCTAGCGGCTAGCTTCAAGTGACACTTTATATTTAGCGTCAGCCATTCATAGCTTCAGCTTATTGTTTATTGACTTATTATTTTCCATACTCAGCTTATCAATTAAGTGCTACATATGCTTAATGCTGCAACTTCTATTTGCTACAGCTGCTACGTGCTACCAGTTGCTACATGCTACCAGATGCTAAGTGCTACCAGATGCTAAGTGCTACCAGCTGCTCAGTGCTAGGAGCTGCTACGTGCTACAGCTGCTAAGTGCTACCAATTGCTATTTGCTACAGGTGCTAAGTGCTACAGCTTCTATGCCTTACAGTTGCTATGTGCTATGAGCTGCTATGTCCTATAGCTGTGACATGCTCTTTGCTCACTGACGTCCATATACTTATGGCCACGCTCCTCGCGTTCTGGCCGTCCAGTTCCAGGTTCCGGTGGACCCCTGACCTGCTGTCCCGGTCCGGTTATGTCTTTATCATCACACATTCCTGACGTTAGCATATTCGTGCATCCCCGTCTTTGAATGAAACCTTTATCGATCTACTGTCACTACCAAGTGGGCCCTGCCCATGACGGACGGAACCCCTGTGTTGTTTTGGTCTGGGTCCTGGTGGCGCCTGAAGGGACATCCCGCACGCCACCAGCCATTGAATTCCTTCTAACCGTCTGTCGGTGTCGTCCGGCGCCGACGTCTGTCTGCACCCTGAATAAAACTTGAAACTGTCATCGAACCGCAGGGTCCAGTTTGTTTTTTTTTCTGTTTGAAGGGCCTGTGAATCAGGGCTTCCTCTAGTTCTTCATCAGGGATGTCAGAACTGGGGTGACCCGGTCCAGCTGTCATGCCTCTGTTGTCCACTAGGTGGAACCGTCGGCTCAGGAACCTTCACTGTGAGGTGTTCTGTGATTGGTTAGCTGCAGAATTATGTCACCAGAGCATTCTGGTGGACCCGTTCAGAGGTCTGCTACAGGGATGAATCACTTAAACACCTACTGGTTCACCTGACCCCAGATCAGCTGTGTCCCGAGACACCTGTAATCCTCTTACAGTAATACTCCTGCTGCTGAGTGGACGCCTCCGCCCAGCAGGACTGACCGGTCCAGCGCCCGGAGTCCAACAGCCAGAGGTCCAGCTGAGGTCAATGTTCTGACTCCCAGACATGCCGACTGGAGACCTGGTGGCGGCATGGGAGGTGGCGCTCAGCGACGGCGTTTACAGGATTGAGTTCGCTCACGGCACCGCCACCGGCAAACGGGTTGTTTATGTCAACGGACAGGTGAGACCCGGTTAGAGGTGGGTATTGTTGGAGGCGTGTCTCTGTGGTGCTGATGATTGGCTGTCTGTCTCGCCAGGAGGTGATCAGGAAGGACTGGATGTTCAAGCTGGTTGGGAAGGAGACCTTCCTGGTGGGACGCGCTGGTACCCCGGCCACTATCACCATCGAGGCCGTCACTGGCTTCGCCTATGAGTACGCGCTGCAGATCTCCGGGAAGAGCCTGCAGACGTTCATGGACAATTGGGCCCGGACCACCAGAACCTGGTTGTTCCAGCTGGATGGAGAAGACTGCAGGGTTGTTCTAGGTGGGTTGTTGTCTTCCTTCTCTTCTTCCCGCCCTCCTGTTTTTTTTTTTGAGCCCCTGGAAGTTGGAGGTCCTCCCCATGATGGTGTTCTTCCATTGTCCTCGTATTTCTCTGTGTTCCTCCAAGTTCCTAAAGTCAGTTATTTCAGGAAGCAGGACGACCTGCCTCTGCCTGATTGGACAACAGACAATTGATATGTTTGAATCAACATCAGATCGATCAGTGCCCTCCCACCCCCCACCCACACCCCCAACCTACCCTCTTCCCCAGGTTCAGGATCAGGATCTTAGCCTTAAATTATTTTTTCTGTTGGTCACTAGAAAAAGACACCATGGATGTTTGGTGCAACGGGAGCAGAGTGGACACAACGGTGAGATTGACCCAGCCAATGATGAGGTCCCTCCAAGCAGGCTCCTCCTCCAGCACCAACAATACATATCCTTACCACGCTGTAGATCTGAGACACACACACATACACACACACTCCTATTGCCACTGAGTCTTGTTTGTCGACAGGGGGAGTTTGTTGATGACAGCACAGAGACTCACTTCCTGCTGGGGGGACACGACTGCTGCATCACGGCTGTGGGCAGCGGGAAGAAGAAGGATGGCATTGTGCATCACTTCCTGCTGGATGGAGAGAGAGTCGCTGCGTCCACCCAGTAGAGGGCGCTGTTCCGGGTCTGTACTGGCTCTGGCCCGGTTCTGGTCCGCTCTGGACCTGTGGATCTGTAATGCTTGGAGATGATAAAGTTAATAAAGTGCTGAACATCCTTTGTGGGTGGAGTTCGGTGGTTTTCCCTGGTTTCAGCATTGTTTTGAAAGAGTTCGAAAGGAAGTCACTTCACGAGAGGAGATCAATGAATTTCAGTAATTGATCTATTCCTGCGTGGTCTGCGCAGATCATGTGTTCATGAACGTCTGAGTTAAGCTCGCGATGGTGGACCCAAAAATACCGGAAAAGACGATTGCTGGTTTCCAAAATAAAAGTACAGTAGAGATAGTGAATATATTGGTAGAAGGATGCTGAGTTTTGAACTGCCAGGCAGGAGGCCTAGAGGAAGACCAAAGAGGAGGTTTATGGATGTAGTGAAAGAGGACATGAAGGTAGTTGGTGTGAGAGAAGAGGATGCAAAGGACAGGGTTAGATGGAGGCGGTTGATTCGCTGTGGCGACCCCTGAAGGGAAAGGCCGAAAGGAAAAGAAGAAGAGTATCAATTCAACGTGACAACCCAAATGAAAAAGTAAGATGCAAAATGTTGTAAGGTCCAAACTCTACCTTATAGTCTCTGATGTATTAAGCCTCACATTTATTAACAAGAAGTTACGATAAACCAACGTTTTCTCAATTGTTGCTCATCACTTTAGCTTTAACGGAGACGCCTCTTATTTTGGAAACCGTCTCCGGAAGTCGCGGCGTGTTTTGTGTAACCTGACCCTCCGGGTAGAAACATCGACGACAGTGACGTTCCAGGTTGAACTGCGGCGGCTCCACCGACACGGAATGGCCCTGAACGAGCTGGAACAGGGGGCCGCTGAGTGTTCCGGTGCCGCGTGCTGGACGTACCTGTAGGAACCGAGCTTCCACAACACCTGGGTCCGCTTCACACACGCTCGAGCTCCTCGCGGTTCCAGCAGGTGGGTCGAAGTCGGGATAGAGGACGCAGCTGGAGGGGAGAGGGAACAACGGACGGGAATAGGCATCCGAACTGCCCCACCGCGGTCCGCTAAAACACCGGACCGGCCCAGCTGCCGGTTTGGGCCACGTTTTGATCCCGTCTCCTGGAGTCCAGCTGCCCCCCTTTGGATGTCCGACGAGCGGAGACGGTCCTGTTTTCCCGGTTAGGAAGCTGTAGCGCGTTAGCTTTAGCCGCTAGCCTAGCCTCTTAGCCGCAAGGCCATTTTTGCTACTTCTGGTCGCTGATGACGGGACCGGACCGGACCTGAGGCTCCTAGCCGAACTGCATCCTAGTCCCACGCGGTCTGATATGGGGGAGCCCCTCCCGGCCTGCCGCTCATCTGTCGCCGCAGCGGGACTGGGAACTGCGACGCCCCGGGGAAGTGCAGCTGTCTGCGTCCAGTAGCAGCAGCAGCGCCGCCGCCGCATCCGGTACCCGGGGATGTAAAGACGGTCCCCGGCAGCGGAGACTCCAACACAACCGTCACCTTCCTCTTCATCACCCTCTTCCTCACGTCGGACCCCATCAGCTCACTTCCGGAGAGGAGGAGGAGGATGAGCGGGATGAACTACCAGCAGCACCTGGCCAACTCGGCCGCCATCCGGGCCGAGATCCAGAGGTTCGAGTCGGTCCACCCCAACATCTATTCCATCTACGAGCTGCTGGAGCGGCTGGACGAGCCGCTGCTGCAGAACCAGATACGGGAGCACGTCATCGCCATTGAAGGTAGGACCTGTACGCCTGTGGGGATTCTTCTGCCGGTCCCGGGTGATTCGCTAGAGTCTGATCCGGTCTGAAACCGGTCTGGATCCCGAATGATGGGGAAGGGGGGGGTTGAGTTGCGAACCCCTCAATCGGCTGGTGCTGATGACGTCAACACGACGTCACTTTTGATTGTAGTCCCGACAGTTTGTTGTTATCAGCTGATTAGCGCATCTGCTTCCTCTCTGGAATCATGGATGATGATGATGATGATGATGAAGGCTTGGAAGCCAGGTTCAGGTCCTGTGATTCTCTTTTGGTTTTTCCGGTTTGTTTGTGTCAGCTGACTTTGTTTAGGGATGATTGCTCTGGTGACTTCCTGTCCAAAGGGTCAAAGGTCATCAGCAGGAGGCAGAGGTAGTAGCACTGATCCCCTGCCTGGAGTAGCAGGCGTGTGATGTCACAAAGATGCCAGGTGAGGCCAGGGATTCTACCCACAATCCTCCAGGCGTACGAAGGAGTCTAAGTTTTTGGTCATGCTGCTTCACTCTAGGGTTAGCAGTTAGGGTCAAGTGTCAGACCTCTGACCTAAGTCCTCAGCCTGGGCTCTTGATGTGTGACGGGGTCCGTGGGGTGACTTGGTGTCCGAGATAGTTCCTGTGTTTGATTCGGGTTTAGCTGGCGGATGTGCGTGATGTCTGACCTGTCGGTCACCTGTTGGACCAGGTGCGGTCCAAGAACCAGGTGCTGTCTTTGTACCAACCTGAACGGATCCCCGCTGTTCTCTGTTCCGTGTAAATACTGAAGTAAGCTGTGAAAACTAGGATCCGGGGTGGTCCTGGATCAGGTTTCAGGGATGTGACCAGCAGAGATTTTACCTTGATGACGTCACACCTGTTTTCAACCAATCATAACTGAGTTGCTACTGGACTAGTGTGGTTCTCTAGTGACGCTGATCCAGAAACAGGGACCTGGACTGTGCTTGCGTCTTCCTTTTCCCCAGCACCCGTCACCTGAAGGGAAGCTCCAGTGTGACGCTGACCTGACTAGAACAATGGCGAGTCTGCCGACACGTCCTGTTGGCCTCAGAATAGTCTGGCGTCCTGCCTGCTCCAACAATGTCCTCTTGTCCTAGTGTCCTAGTAGCCGGAACTGGACTGGATCGTACCTACAGGATCACCACCAAACACTGGGACTGAACGCAGAGAAGATGGGGCAGCTCCCCTGACCACATCATGTCACTTCCTCCTACCCATCGCTTCTTGTGAAGTGGGGTTCCAGAGTTCTTTTTACCTCCAGAAAGCAGTGCATCCCTGGGGTGCGCTTCAAAAAAATTTGTGCATTCCGACATGACGTTTATGCATCCCAAAAGTAATAACAGAATATACAGTAGGTTGCTGTCATTTAGCTGCTTTCTTTTTTTGGTTAAAATTTGGTTCTGTGTAGAAAAGCCCATCTCACCCCCTGCTATGTGGATGTCTGAGGTGAGGGCTAACTGCACAAGAGTGATGAGGTTGGGAAATTCCGGCTTATGGTACATGACAATGTACCATGACCTCCAAAGAATGTGCATCTGATCTTGTAGTTTTCTCCATCGGTATCAAAGGGCCTCACCCATGGAAACAATTACGTCCATTGCGGTACAAATATTAGTATTTCTGCTGGTTTTCGCTTGGCTGCTTCTGCATCTTTCTTTATTCAAGAAAACACTCATTGTCACCTAGTTTTTCTCCAACTTTTTTATCTTTTTTCGGAGGCCTGTTGATAATATATGACTAACTTGTCGCTCACGTGCAGCGTGTAAAACGAGCAGATGTCGTGTTGCGGTTTGGTCGAATTTAATAAGGTTGAATCACGTAGGTGAGTGTCGTGACGAGATGAGATCAAAACATAATGGCAAAATCCGTGTTCGAAATTTAAGTGAAGAAATGGATAAATTGTGAATATTTTTGTTGAATGGAAGTGCATTTTTTCCCCTTATTATATCACGGAAAAAGTTAGCATCAATTTTTTAAATTGTAAGTATTTCAAGCTTGCGTCCCAGGGACGCACATTGTCTAATGATTGGGGACGCACGCAAACCAGAAAATTAGGGTTCAGAGGACAGAGGCCAACCCAGTCCCTCAGAGTATGTCTGGGACCTGGTGACGTTCAGTGTCTGCTCTGTGATTGGCAGGTGGATGGGTGTGTGTTGTTATCACCTGTGTGATGTCATAGTGCATGCTGGACCGGTGGTCAATCAAGCACCAGGTAATAATAATAATAACAACAGCAACAATAATAATAATAATAATAATAATAGTGATAATAATAGTAATAATAATGATAATAACTAATAGTAATAATTATATTAATAATAAAAGTACTAGCAGTAATAATAATATTACTATATATACTGTATATTACTATATATTATTATTACTAATAATAATAGCAATGAGAATAATAGTAGTAGTAATAATAATAATAATAATAATAATGATCATCATGATGATGATCATGGAGGAGTAGCAGCAGCACAGCTGATGTCTTTTGTGCTATTAGCGTAGCATCCATAGTGTTTGCCTCAGCACAGTTCAGCTGCAGTGGCCTTCTCCTGCCAGCAGGGGGCGTCCTCTTACCCCATTGCTGCTACTGCTTGACCCACTTTCTCCATCACCCAGGGTGTGTGTGTGTGAGTGTGAGTGTGTATGCATGTGCCTCCTGCTGCTCTTTGATACTTCCAGAAATGCTGCAATCCTGCAGGAGGAGCTTACTAGGATTCACCTCTGAGTTCAGTCACATGACCTTGTGGTCCTCCTGCTGCCCCCCCCCCCCCCCCAGAGTCGGCATCAACGTGTCTGACTCCTCATTGATCCAATCAGTAGTTGATCAAGCAGCTCGTCTGATGATGATGGCAGGAGGAAGAGACCTCCTGCAGGAGTCAAACATCAGCTGACAGCCGCTGACGTCACATGACCTGGGGGGTTTCCTTGCTCCTGATTCAGTGATTAGTCAAGGCCCGCCCCTTTCCCCGCCCCCTCCCCCGCTGGCTGCTCCTCTGTTGTCGACGTTTCTTGTTTACTTCCTGCAGTAACAGGATCTATGGGGTGGATTCTTTTAGCCGTTGGAGCCAAACGTGTTCTCACCCGGTCCACTTCTGCTTCGCTCCATGTTTTCCTATCATCTCTGGCTGCCAGAGCGTGTGTGTGTGTGTGTGTGTGTGTGTGTGTGTGTGTGTGTGTGTGTGTGTGTATAAATGTCTGTGTGACGAAGCAGCGGGGGAGGAGCGGAGTTCAGCGGGCGGGTCCTCGGCTCCTGCTCGCTGACATACGAGCCGCGGCTCCGGGGTGACGCAGGCCGGCGCTCCGCTGACCTCCTCCGACGGTGGGAGGCGACATTCTGTCCGGTAGGTCTCGGTAGGTCGTCTGGGAGGGGGGGGGGTGCGGCTCCCGGTGCAGAGGCTCAGAGAGGGTTTGTGTTCCTGCTGGTCGCTCCTGCAGGAGGAGACGTCTGTTTCAATCAGGCTGATCCTGGGTCAGCCTGGACCGGGAGGACCCGTTCCGGATCTGGAGGACCCAATCCGAACGTGGAGGACCCGATCCGTACCTGGAGGACCCGATCCGGACCTGGAGAACCCGATCCGGACCGGGAGGACTCGCTCCTCTCCAGGGATGCACCTCCTGGACAGCATGGACAGGAGCACGCCTCAGAGGAGGACGGTTTATAGGATCTCCCTGACGCTGGTGAAGAGGGAGGGGCCACAAGGCAAGGAGGGGGTTGCAGAAGACCCCCAGCCGGAGGCGTCCCGGCAGGAGGAGCGGCACAGTGTCCTCATGGAGGAGGTAGAGGAGGAGGAGTCGGAGGAGCGCTCTTCATCACGTGGCTTCATGAGAAGCTTCAGGACATTCAGCACAGGGCGGCTGGAGCTGGGCCCCCCCAGCGCCTCCAGGAAGCTCCTCCTGAAGGGGAGGAGCCTGGAGGAGCGTGGACGAGGTCCTCCTGAGGAGCAGGAAGCGGATGGCGGCGCTGCGGAGGAGGGCAGCATCAGGAAGAAAGCGAGGCTGCTGAAGGCCAGGAGTGTGGAGGAGCAGCGCCCCGAGACTCCGCCCCTCCGGCGGCCTCCTGGCCTCCTGCGCCGCAGCCTCAGCTTCAGACATTGGCGCAGTGGTGAGTTGTTGCTCCGCCCACTCTCAAAGGACAAACATCACAGCAGCTCCGGGTGCATCCGCCGGGACGGTGCCCCCCCTGGTCAGGGTAGTGGGACGCTGGAGGTCAGCGCCGTCCTGAACGAGACGAATGCCTCGTCCGAGCTGAGCCGCTGGGGGGCGGCGCCAGGTGGCAAGAACCGGACGCTGGACAACAGCGACCTGCTGCGTCTGGCAGGTGAGGGTGAGGGGCCAGGAGGGGCGGGGCGTCTGGTTCGCTTCTTCAGCGGCATCTTCACCAAGAGGGGTGGGGCAGCCTCCCCCCCGGCAGGGAGCCCCCGCGTCAACCGCTCTCTCCAGCGCAGTAGGAGAACGGCGCCATCCCAGTCCAGCGTGGACAGCATCGATGAGGGAGGAGCCAAAGGTAAAGACATCGTACACGCGTCCTGTGATTGGACGGGCCTGCAGAGGCTC
Organism: Antennarius maculatus; assembly: GCA_013358685.1. Classification (NCBI taxonomy): domain Eukaryota; kingdom Metazoa; phylum Chordata; class Actinopteri; order Lophiiformes; family Antennariidae; genus Antennarius; species Antennarius maculatus. The sequence continues at coordinate 5,617,992 of CM023629.1, forward strand.
CGCCCACCAGCTGGTTTCGGTTCTGGGACACCCCCAAAGGAGGTCGTGGTCTTCTTGTGACGTCCTGGGGGGCTGTAGGGGGCGGGGCTATGGTGCACACGGCGTTGCAGACAAGTCACCTGATCACGACATCACTGCCAGTTGAGGGCAGGGGGAGGGGCGGGAGGCTGGCAACACACACCAGTAGCCCCGCCCACCCCGTGTGTGTGTGACCTACATCCACAACCAGGCAGAAGTAATGTACACACACACACACACACACACACACACATAAAGGGATGATGGAGGAGTGTTCCTCCTGTCCTCTTTTCTTGTCCCTCTCCCTGCTCCTGGGTTCCTCATTGATGCGTTCTTTCTTTCATCCCTCCTCCTCTTCTTCCTTTTCCTCCTCTTTTCCTCCCTCCTCTGCTTTTTCCTCCTACCTCCTATCCCTCATCCTCTCATCCCTTTTCTACTTCCTCCTTTCATCTCTCATCCTCTCCTCTTCTTCTCCCTCCTCTCCTTCTTCCTCCTTCCTCCATTCATCCCTCCTCTCCCTCCTCCTCTCCTTCCTCCACTTTCCTCCCTGGCCTCATCCCTCTCTCCCATCAGAGGGAGGTCTATTACGTGTCAATAGTGTCGATCACCTGATCTGTCCTAACTCTAAACTCATTGTGCTAAAATGCTAGCATGGACATGTTAGCGTGCAGCCTGTTGTTTTTTGCTTGTTGTTAGCTAGCTGACGGGTCCATGCTAACATCCTGGAACTGTTTTTGTACTGAAACTCATTCAATGAGCTCAGTTCTTAAAGGGACAGTAAAGTTAATTTTAAGTGACATATATGTTATTCATCATTATGAAAAATAGAAGAAAAAAATCAATTTTATATGTGTAGCATCATCCGTTTGGTCAAAAAAGCTTATAATCTGCGCCGCAGCAGCTTCCGCATTCAGTGGTCACGTGGACGTATACGTCACTGGGGCCAAACATAGCTTAGCAGCCGTAAGAAACAATGCAATTCTAGACGCGATTAACACCAAAAGTATCATGGTTACCTGCTCGGTGAACAGTTGTGTCAACAGATCAGCAAAAAGACGCGAAGACAAGGACCTGTCGTTCTTTAGAATACCTTCTGGGAAGGTATTCTAACCCATCAATGCGCTAACCCATCAATGGGATTGTACATATTATGTTAGCATTGAGCTAACCGCCATTTATTACTATTGGACTGTGTGGAATTAATAAAAACTCTAGTTGTTATTTATTCCACAGTGAATTTATTTGAAAGTCGCATCTTTTTGCTGTTCTGTTGACACAACCGTTCACCGCGCAGGTAACCGTGATATTTTTGGTGTTAATCGCGTCTAGAATTGCATTGTTTCTTATGACTGCTAAGCTATGTTTGGCCCCAGTGACGTATGACGCCCACGTGACCACTGAATGCGGAAGCTGCTGCGGCGCAGATTTTAATCTTTTTTTGACCAAACGGATGATGCTACACGCATAAAATTAATTTTTTCTTCTATATTTCATAATGATGAATAACATATATGTCACTTAAAATTAACTTTACTGTCCCTTTAAATGTTAGCATGTACCACATGAATACAGCACTCCCTTAGCTTGTGTGTTAGCATGGAACCTTTCAAAAGTCACAGAAGTGTGTGCTGAAATTTTATCATGAACACATTGAATATGCTAACCTGTTAGCATATCCTGATGAGGGTGATACATTAGCTTGGAGAGCTAACTTAAGTTATCAAAGAGCTCCTGGTGTGTTTGCCCTTTCTGTTACTGCCATGCGGTGACGTTGGGGGTCGGGGGAGGAGCGGTCAGGGGTGGGCGGCGTGCTGGACAGGAAGACGTGAGCTTCTGCACTAATAATGTCTCACGGGTCATGTCCAGCTGATGTAATTTGATTGGTTTCTAAATGGGGGGCAGTCGTCAGACCAGGAGGTCGTTCCACTTCCTGGTTCCCCTCAGGTGTCTAAAGGTGCGTGTATGTGTTTCACCTGTCTGACAGGTTGAGTCAGAAGCTCGTTGACATTTGACTCATCAGGGCTTGTAATTTGACACCTTCTTTATTTTGTTACCCGTCTGAAAGGACACCATTGAATTGAATCAAATTTTTATTGATACAGCGGCTGGCAGACAGACAGGTGATCTAAATCTGAACTGAGCTCAGCACAAGGCACAGTCAGCTGATGGTTACCCCCCAAACACACACACACACACACACACACACACACACACACACACACACACACACACACACACACACACAGACACACACACACACACACACACACACACACAGACACACACACACACACACACACACACACACACACACACACACACACACACACACACACACACCGTATGCCAAGGAAATGAACACACTCCACAAACCATCCCATTATCTGTGTGTGTAAGTGTGTGCGTGTGTGTTGCACATTTCTTGTACATCTCTGTAGACGTAAAGGTTTGCGACGCCCTCCATGTGGTTCCAGAATGAGGTTCTTTTTTTAGCCAAGCAGCTAGCGTTAGCATGTCTGCAGCCAGGATTGCAGCTAGTGTGAGCATGTCTGTAGGCTGGACTGCAGGTAAAGTTAGCACACTGCTCAGACAAACAGTTCTGGAAGACTTTCGTCTGGACCAGCAGACCAAAGTTAGGTCCTTGAGGGGTCTCTGTGTCTTTTACCTGGCCCTCCGTGATTGGAGATGCAGCTGATTTACCTAGAGAACATGTGGGGAGTCCCACAGAGACACGAGGAGGCGTCACCTGTGCATGATGATTATCGTTACATCAGTTTATTGGGTTGATATCCTCCAGTGCTGGAAGCAGGTTTCTTTTATTGACTTTGAGCTTTTTGAAGGTGTGGTTGATCCTTCGATCCATTTGCCCCTGGAGGAGTCATGGTGCATTCTGGGATTTATGGGTCAGTTCATGTTGGGACGCCTCAGTACAAATGAAACTGGACAAATTATTGAGACCTCAGAAGACCTCACGAGACCTTATGAGACGTTATGACACCATATGACAAATTATCAATCAATCAGTCAATCGACTTTTATTTGGAAATCGCTTAATCATATCAGCAAACATTTCAAAGCCCTTTAACAGACATAGAAACCCAACAGGACCCTCCAGGGCAAGCATAAAGCGACGGCAGCGGGGAAAAACTCCCTCATTGAGGAATAAACTCCGGGCAGGACCCAGACTCTGGAGTGCGGTCATCCACCTTGACCTGTTGGTTGGGAAAGGAAACTTAATGGGGACATAGACAGGGCAAGGAAAAGAGAGAGATGGAAAGAGAGTGGCAGATAGTCCAAATGGAACTGCAGTCTGGGGCCCCATCCACATGTAGCCAGCTCTTTTTGAAAACGCATCTTTTTTCCCACGGTTAGGCCTTTCGCCCACACGACAAGGCAGATACCCGTGACAAAAACGTAGGTTTTTGAAAACATCGGCCAAAGTGATGTTTTTTGAAAACCCCGGGTATGCGTTTTTGTGTGGACGCTGTAACCGAAGGTTTTTCGGTCCGGGTACGGCTCTCTGTAACGAAAACTGCTGCGACGTCATGTATCTGTGACCTGTGTTTACATGTCTTGTGTTTACATCATCTTGTTGTTTCATGCCCAAGTGCTGCTGCTGCACATTGAGCACCGACAAAAGTCGGCTATTTAGGGTCGCGCTGCCGGTTGGTGGGAGAACTCTGTGATGGAGGTCGTCCTCCAAAATGGAACAGCGTGAATTTCTACACGTCCCAATCCTCTCTCCCGTTATTGGTGGAGTTGTTACTGAATTGTTGTGCTTATAAACATGTAAACGCGCTTATGCGCTTATGTGTGGATGGAGATTTTTTGAAAACGATGTGTGGACACAAGTTTTTTTCTATGCAGAGTGAAAAAAGATGTGTTTACAGGGCTATGTGTGGACGGGGCCACAGTCGAGCTCTAGCCGCTGAAGTGGGGGGTGGGATTTTTAGGCCTTTGGATTTATGAGACCTTTTGAGACTATATGAAAAATTATGAGGCATTATGTGACCTCATGAAACATTATAAGCCGTTACCGTATGAGACATGAGGTGTTATGTGACCTTATGAGACATTATAAGACTTCATGAGAACTCCTTACAATCACATTAGCCTCAATCAATGTGCTTGTCTCTCCTGCTGGACTTGACATACATACACAACATAAAATTATGATGTGGGCATGGTCTCAGGAAGGAACCAATGAAAACAGGAACAGAAAAGTGAAGTGGAAAAGAAGGAGGAGCTTCGTTGTGGTCACATGACGATTGGGGTGGTGGAGAGAGTGTTTCAGCCTTGTGATGTTTGCTCACCTTTGATCTCTCCATCTTTTCTTCTGTCTGCTAACTTGTCTCTATTTCTTCTCATCCCTCCTGTCTGCCCTGTCCTCTGGAGACAGGAGGCGTTGCCGGGCAACAGGACTGCTCTGGAGGTCTTCAGCCTCCTGGAGCCGGATCCTACTTGAGGGTTTGCCCATCCAGGCTCCACCCTGAAGGAGGGTCACCCGCTTAAGTAGCCAATTGTGTCTGGGGACCATCAGAGGGGAACGGGTGGCCCCGAAAACAGGAAGCAGCTGGAACAACATCCTGCTGGCAGAGAGGGGGGGGTCACATACACAATGACCCGTCTGTGTGTCACAACCAATCGGAACGCTTCTCTCTGGACCAGAGCAACGACACTAAAAATAGCAGAAAGCAGGATGCTGGACCTGGCCTGGTCTTGATATGCTGGACCTCTGAACCAGTCTGGAGGAGGTGGACAGAGACCAGGTTTCATGAAGTTTTGTCCAGCATTGACTTGATGATGTCGTACCTCCTGATGTAAACATGGTCTTATAGCATAATGCTAAGCTGTTGTCTAATGCTAGCACCCTGTTAACATGCTAATTGATGTTGAACTTTCACCTCCGTCTCTCTGGACCAGTACCGATTGATGCTGATGAGTTCGTAAAGGGTTCTAGGTTAACCTGACCCGCTGGCCTAACTTAACTTGGAGGAGTGGCATAGCACAGTGGGCATGTCTGTGTGATGCTGCAGCTTGTACAAATTGTCCAGTAACAGCTGGTGTTGATTCCACTGGTCTCAGTAGAACATGGGGTCCTGAACCAATCAGAGTTGTCCGGATTGAGGGGCAGGTGTCGGTCTCTGTAGACCCTAAAACTAACACTGACAGCACCTGAAGGCGTCACGTGTCGACGGTATCGCGTGTTGGACTGACATTGGACTGACGGCTGTTCTTCTCTCCTCTAGATGCCTTCGTGAACAGTCAGGAGTGGACGCTGAGCCGGGCGGTACCTGAACTCAAAGTGGTGAGTCCAAACCCTCGACCCCACAACCATCCCAGGTTTCAAATATTGATGTCCACCCTGATGGTATCACTTCCATTCTCATCCTCTAATGACTCCTTCCAGGGCATTGTGGGTAACCTGGCCAGCGGTAAGTCAGCGTTGGTCCACAGGTACCTGACAGGAACCTACGTCCAGGAGGAGTCCCCTGAAGGTAACTTCACGCCTTTAGAGCTCTGGCTGGACCAGAATGTCCATTTTTACTGCCCAGTCCCACCACCACAGGGGTCTGGCCAGATCATTACAGATGGCTGGTCTAGACCCACTAGATTCTGTTTTAGATCCTCTAGATTCTGTCCTAAAGTCAGAAAAATTCTGTCGTAGATTCACTAGATTCTGTTCTAGATGCAATTGGTTTGGTCCTAGATCCAATAGGTTCTGTTCTAGATCCAGAAAGATTTTATTTCTAGATCCACAACATTCTGTTCTAGATCCACTAGGTTCATCTCCAGATCCACTAGATTCTGTCCAAGACCCAGAAAAATTCTGTCCTAGATCCTCTACATTCTGTCGTAGATCCACTAGGTTCTTTCCAAGACACAAAAAGATTCAGTCCTATATCCAGAAGGATTCTGTTCTAGATCTACTAGGTTCTCATCTAGATCCACTAGATTCAGTAGATTCCGTCCTAGATCCAGAAAGATTCTGTCGTAGATCCTCCATATTCTGTCCTAGAGCCACTACATTCTGTCCTAGATCCAGAAGGATTTTGTTACAGATCCACTAGATTCTGTTCTTCATCCACTAGATTCTGTCCTATATCCAGAAAGGTTCTGTTCTATATCCAGAAAGATTCTTTCATAGATCCACTAGCTTCTGTTCTAGGTCCACTACATTCTATCTAGGTCAACTAGGTTCTGTACTAGAATCTTAAAGATTCTGTCCTGGACACACTAGGTTCTGTTTTATAGCCATTAGATTTTGTCCTAAATCCTGAAAGATTCTGTCCTAGATCATCAAGATTCTGTCCTAGACCCACTAGGTTCTGTCCTATATCCAGAAAGATTTTGTTCTAGATTCCCTATGTTATGTTCTATAGCCAGTAGATTATGTCTTAGATACAGACATATTCTGTCCTAGATCCTCTAGGTTGTGTCCTAGATCCACTAGATTCTGTCCTAGATCCAAAAGGATTCTGTCCTAAATCCAGAAGGATTCTGTTTTGGATCCCCTAGATTCTGTTCTAGATCCAGTAGATTCTGTTCTAGATTTTGTTCTTGTCTAACCCACCCCCACTTTGTGACCATTGTGTGGGTTGAAGTGTATTGGTTCTTGATTCCCTGTGGAGATGTGTGCGAGGAGGAGACCCTGCTCATCTGTGGCCTCCTCTTTCACACAGATCTCCCTGATGCAAAGCTCCTCCTCTCTCCTACAAAAGCCTCGCTGCTGGCTCTGCCCCCCCAGCCAACAGCGACTCAGCTCTAGTGAAATTGAAATGTTTTTGAAATGTTTTCATGATTACGGAGAGAAGGGAGCGTCAGAGGAGGAAAAGAAGGAGGAGACTGACGTGTTGGTCTAGATTCCCCCGCGATTGATTTTGAGCGGCCGCGGCGCCGCTAACCAGAACTATTCTGAGATTGTGGTTTGGAGGCGGAGCCGATGACTCCCACCAGCTCCTGGGGTTCAGCCTCAGGTTAGGGTGGAGGTGTCAGGCCTGGGGAGAAGCCTCCATGCGTTGAAGCTACTGCTCTTCCTCCTGACCTCCTCTTCCTCCTCATCTGCTGTTTTGTCTCTGGCTGAATCTGTTTCTGTCCTCCTCATTCTGGGCTGCTGCTCTTGTAAACTAGCGGACGTGGATGCAGGTAACTATCCTCCTCCTCCTCCGTCTCCTCTTTTTACTCCTCATCTTCTTACTCCACCTCCTCCTGCTCCTCCTCTCCTTTCCCACCTCTTCCTCCCCCTACTGCTCCTCCTCTTCCTTTTCTGTCTCCTCATCCTCATCATCCTCCATCTGTTCCGCTTCCTCTTCCACTGTATCATGTTGAAAACAGCTGAGGTTCTAAATCCCATCCCTCATCTGATTGGACAGATCAGAACAGGATGTGATGTCACAGCCTGGCAGGAGGCTGAAGGGAACCTGAAGCTGGACTCAACATTAAGCCCCGCCCCTCATGAGACACACATCAGCTGTTTATGAGAAATAAAGAGCTGACTCAGCGTCATGTCTGCGTCCGTGTTGACTCATTGATATTCATCCAACTTCCTCCGACGCTCCAGACATTTATCGTTGTTTTCTTTCTGTTCTTGACTGATCCCATGATGCTTTGCTCAAATCAACACTTTGTTAGCTCGCGGGTACATGAACACTACATGAACACTCATCTTCCTCTGATTGCCCATCCTCATCCTCTGTTCCATAACTGGATCAGTCGCCATGAAGATAAAGTCCATGATTAGAATCCTGATTTTCACAAACAAGCTGCACCAGACCTTCCCCCCGCTGAAGAAAATCAGAACGCTTCAGGGACTAATCAATCAATCGATTCTGCAGGTTCAATTTCTGCAGGTGGACCAATGAGGTTCAGGCTTGTAGAGGCCTCATCACATCCGCTTTTCCTCCGGATGTGATTGGTCGGTTCTGGGGCGCTCCAATTTGAGCGTCCGACCACAGGAAACTCCACCCTGTCATTACTGCCTGTGAAGGCGGAGCTGGTCGCGGCGCTGTGCCGCTCTGATTGGTCGACAGCCTTCCCAGATCAGCTGATCCTCCTGGTAGAACCCAAAATACCATCTGGACTGTCCCTGGACTTCCTGTCCCCCCAAGAGGTTGTGTTAGTTCCCACGCCGAACCACAGGCGGGGGTTCACTCTGGAACCTGGACCTGAACGGACCGTGAGTCCTCCTGACGAACACCAGGTCAAAGGTCAGCAAGACCACCTCACTAGTTAGCCATCCTCTGAACCAGCTGTCCATCATCCCTCTTGGGTGTCTCTGAGGACAGACGTCTCCTAAGTGGATACGTCTCCAAACCTTTTCCACAGACTCGTCCCACCTGCACAGATCCAGATCCCGGTCCAGGTGATCGGACTGGTCAACGGCCAGAGCTGACACTCAAACCATCGTAGACGTTCCCAGCTCGGACAGTGGACATTAAATTGGTTCCATGTGTCTCGTCTCGAAGTACAACAAAATTTCTCTTCTTCTTGTTTTCTTCTTCTTCTTCCTCTTCCTCTCCTTGTTCTTCTTTTTCTTTGTGACGTTTTCGCTGGCTTGATGAAAACAGACTGTTTTAGCTCCCGGGCTTTTTTCTGCCTGCAGTGCGCTTCCTGGTGGGTAATTAGCATGGTAGCTTCTGTGACACGTGCTGTGTGTCGCCTGCTAATGAAACAAAGGTTTGTTTCATAGTCTTAACAACTCCTCTTCCTCCCACCCGTCTTGTTCTTGGACTAAGAAAGTCCACTCAGCGTCTGCTGGCTCTGTCTCCACGGGAACAACACTGACCTTTGACCTGCAGTAGGTCAGAGTTCTCCTGAACTCATTTAAACTTATGTATAATAAACTTATTTTTCACTTTATTTGATCACAAGTGATTAAAACACAACAGCAGTAATAAACCTAAATTGTCATGCAGCTCATTGGCCTGTGGGCGACTGGTGTGACCCTCGGGGCCACCTGTAAGTACGCACCTGTGTGTGTACTCATCAGCTGGTGTGTGTATTCATGGTTAACCCATCAGGTGTGATCACCAGATCGATCAATGATCAGTAGCTTCTGACTGATCGATCAGTGATCAGTATCTTCTCTCTATTTAGTTAGAGATCAGTAGCTTCTCTCTTATAGATCAGTGATCAGTAGCTTCTGTCTGATCGATCAGTGATCAGTAGCTTCTCTCTATTCAATTAGTGATCAGTAGCGTCTCACTGATCGATCAGTAACTTCTGTCAGATCGATCAGTGATCAGTGGTTCCTGTGTGAGTTGTCCTGCTGACAGCGTCTGCCTCCCTGCAGGGGGTCGCTTCAAGAAGGAGATTGTGGTGGATGGTCAGAGTCACCTGCTGCTCATCAGAGATGAAGGGGGGCCCCCAGAGGCCCAGGTGAGTCCTGCCCCTGCACAGAACCGCGACGCCCAAAGGCTTGGATGCTGTGAAGACGGTGAGACTTGAACCTGTTCCCGTTCACAGTTCGCCCTGTGGGTCGATGCTGTGGTCTTCGTCTTCAGTCTGGAGGACGAGATCAGCTTCCAGACGGTCTACCACTACTTCAGCCGCCTCGCCAGCTACCGGAACACCGCCGACCTGCCCCTGGTCCTAGTGGGCACTCAAGGTACCTGAACCTGAACCCCTCAGTTATCCACCAGGATCTGAACCCCCCCCCCCTCCCTCAGATACCCACCAGGACCCGAACTTGAACCCTAACCACCCCAGACTTCCACCAGGACATCAACCTGAACCCTGACCCCCCAGGCATCCAGCAGGACCACCTCCTCTGACTCCTTCTCTGTGGATGAGTTGTTGCTGCCACCAAGTGGTTCAATCTAGTTATTACATATGACGGTCATTCAGAATGTCAGACCCCATCCCACCCCCTCCCTCATGTCAGTCATTTAGACTGTTGACGTCCAGCAGAGGGCGTTAGAGCTCCACTGATGGTTCTTGTGTGTTAACTGAATCTTGGTGTCCTTCTTCTGACTCCTAACCCTAACAGTACCCTAACTCTAACTGTACCCTAACCCCTAACCCTAACTCCACCCTAACCCCTAACCCTAACTGTACCCTAACCCCTGACCCTGACTGTACCCTAACCCTAAATCTACCCTAACCCCTAACCGTACCCTAACTCTAACTGTACCCTAACCCCTTACTCTAACTGTACCTTTACCCCTAACCCAGATGTTTGAGGCCCCTGTTTGTTGTTGTGATGTTGATGGGCGGGTCACACATCCTCACCCATTGGATCTTTGTGTTTTTTTGTTAATTAATTTTTTAAAATATGTTTTATACTATAATAATCCCAAAGGGAAATATACACTCTAGTTAGTACTGTTAGTCACGCATACATATATATTGTGTGTACAGGCCCTGTAACACACACGCGCTAGGGGCCTGTAAGCGTGCAGTGGGAGGTAGAGTGGCAGGCAGCTCTTTCTTGATGCGCCCAAATGAGCAACTTGTAAAGGGGGACAGCGTCTTGGTCAAGGGTACCTCAGCAGTGCTCGGGATGTGAGCTGACACCTCCCACTGTCAGCTCACACTCCGAGGTGGCTGGGTGGGAGCGGGAATCAAACCACTGATCCTGTGATCATTGGACGACCCCCTCTACCGCTGAGGCACTGCTGCCCCGTGTTGATAGCTGATTAGAGAGAAACGGTGGCATTGATTGACGCTTTTCTCGTCTACTCCTAGACGCCATCAGCTCAGCCAATCCCAGAGTGATCGACGACGGCCGAGCCAGGAAGCTGTCCAACGAGCTTAAGCGCTGCACCTACTACGAGACATGCGCCACCTACGGCTTGAACGTGGAGCGCGTCTTCCAGGATGGTAAGACGCTCAGCGGTCAGGACACAGTCCGGTCCTCTGGGAAGGTGACTTTTCCTGACGCCCCGGCCATTCGGACGCTCTAATCACTCGTCAATTAAGACGGAAATGGAGCCGCGCGGCGATTTAGAGGAACCGAACAGCAGTTAAGTTTTATCACAGCCGGTCCGCCGGAATTAATACCAGACCCACATTAGAGCAGGGCGAGGAAGAGGAGGAGGTGGGGGAGGAGGGGACTGACCGGGACACCAGGACCCTGACAATCAGGATGAAGAACCAGAAAAACTTGCTTATCTGTGGGACTGGTTCGTCTAAAAGGGTCCTGGTTCATCTAAAGGGTTCAGGTTCTTCTAAAGCAGCATCCCCAACCATTGGGTTGCGACCCGGTATCGGGTTGGTTATCAATCCGGTACCGGGTTGATAATCCAATACCGGATTATCAAAGATGTTCTAAAGATGTTTTGTCTTGAAAAGTGACCCCTGTACGGAATGATGCACAGACGAATGCATGCGTCAGTGTCTCTTGACAGGTCTCGGTCATGTGACAGGTTACCCCAAAAATTAAGCAACCATAACTGAGTCAGTGTTCTGGATTAAAATCAAGGCAGAATATCCTGAGATCGCCCAGAGCGTTGAAAACCTTGCTTCCATTTCCAACCAATTTCCATTTCCTATCTTTGTGAAGTGGAATTTTCTGCAGTGACCGCAAATAAAACCAAACTACAGCGTAGACCAGACATCCAGTACATACTTTGGGTGTCATTTTCTCCCATTACCTCTAGATGGGACTGGCTCGTTGTAGAGAAACAAGCTCAGCGCTCCCACTAATTCTCATCATTATTATTACTTGATTGCCTTCTTCACCCTGTTATATAAAAATGATCAGTATTTCTCCTACTTTGAATGCACTGATTGTAAGTTGCTGTATTTCAAAATAAACCTCAGCAGCACAGTCACTTGAATCAAGTTTTTTAATATAATTATTTCTTTTAAATATTTTGTTTACAGAGATGTTGATTATAAAATTTATAAAAAACGACTGTTTTTTGTCTGTATTGTGTTTAGTGTCTGCATTTGACATCAGACTTGCTGCGGTGATTTATTATTAGTCTGCTGCCGTTCTGGCATCATTGATTATCAAGCAAATGAAAGCTGGTCTGTGAAACTATTGTCTTAGATGAAACCGGTCCGTGGCGCAAAAAAGGTTGGGGACTGCTGCTCTTAAGGGTTTAGGTTTCTCCAACGGGTCCAAGTTCCTCTAAGGGTTCAACCTCTAAGGAGGGTGGCATGCAGTGTGTTGGTGGGCCTGGACCCAGTGTTACTCGTCATGACGGTGTTTTGCCTGAAGGGGGCACTGCAGGAACACTGAGCCGGCCCCCTGAAGTCTTCTCATCCGATCAGATGAGCTCCGAGGACATTAGTGATCATCTGAAAAATAATAGGAGAGAAGAAAAGCATTATGCGACATCCTGTGCGCGCGAGCGCGCGCACACACACACACACACACACACACACACACACACACACACACACACACACACACACACACTTGGTCCAGGAGGAAACATTCACACTAAACGATGCCTTATTATCCTCTTAATTATTCCTCTGTGTGTGTGTGTGTGTGTGTGTGTGTGTGTGTGTGTGTGTGTGTGTGTGTGTGTGTGCGTGCGTGCTATTGTCTCCTTGTGTTTTTCTCTTCATTATCTCAAATTAATCAGTTTTTTAATCAGAACGATGAGTTTAATGTTTTTTGTCTGAAATGTGACAGCAGCCTGTAGCTTTGTGTGTGTGTGTGTCTGTGTTTGTGTCTGTGTGTATTAACATTAGTAGTAGTAACACTTGATTTGTAGCAGTAGTAGCAATAGAAGCAGTTGCATTATTAGCATTAGTAGTAGTAGCAGTAGCAATAATAGTAGCAGTAGTATCATTATCATCAGCATGTACAGTAGTAGCATTAGCATTAGTTGTAGTGGTATTAGCATTAGTAGTAATAACGTTAGTAATAATAGCAGGAGCATTAGCATTAGTATTAGTAGTAGTAACATTCAAATTCATAGGAGTACCATTAGCAATAGTAATAATAGTAGCATTAGCATCAGTAACATTGACAGTATTAGTGGTAGTAGCATTTGTAGTAGTAGCATTAGTAGTAGTACTAGCATCACTAGTAGTAGTAGGAGCATTAGCATTTGTAGTAGTAGCATAAGCAATAGCAATAATAATAGCATTATCAGCAGTAGCATTGGCAGTAGAAGTGGTAGTAGCATTAGTTGTTGTAGCATTAGAATTCATAGTAGTAGCATTAGCAGTAGTAATAATAGCATTGGCAGTAGTAATAATAGTAGCATTAGCATTGTCAGTAGTAGTGGTAGTAGCATTAGTAGTAGCAGCATTTGAATTCGTAGTAGTAATAATAGTAGTGTTAGCAGCAGTAGCATTGTCAGTAGTAGTGATAGTAGCATTAGTAGTAGTAGCGTTAGTGGTCATAGCATTAGCAGCAGTCGTGTGGTCCCTGGAGCTCGGACTCACCAGTCCAGCTCAGACTCATGTTTGGAACCAGTCGTGGACTTTCTTGTCAGTCAGCTCCCATCAGAAGGGAATCAGTTATTGATTGATCGTGGCCCCTCCCCTGTGACACGCCATGACTGAACGCTCTCATTGAACTGACATTTGCTACATCACCGCCAAGTCGATCCTGGATGGAATGACAATTTATGACGGAGGTGTGTGTCTGCATTGATCTGTCTCTCACAACCCCGTGACCTTCGCTCTGTTTGGGCGCTGCATCGATTACGACTGGCTGGTCGTCAGGGGCGGGGCTTTGATCATAACGCTCATACTCAGATTCATAATCAGCTGCATCGTCATAGCGACAAGTACCATCTCCAGGTGAAGAAATGCTGAGTCGTCTCAATCGACTGTGTGTGTGTGTGTGCGTGTGTGTGTGTGTGTGTGTGTGTGTGTGTGTGTGTGTGTGTGTATGTGTGTGTGTGAGAAATCATGAAGCTTCCTGAGCCACATTTACCTTTATTATATTTAATCAACTAACCAACCAAACAACACCCAAACACCAACTAACCAACCACATACTGACTAACCAACTAAACACCACCCAAACACCAACTAACCAACCAGACACCAGCTAACCACCCAAACACCAACTAACCAATCAAACACCAACTAACCACCCAAACACCAACTAACCAACCAAACACCAACTAACCACCCAAACACAACTCATCAACCAAACTCCAACTAATTGTCCAAACTCCAACTAACCAACAAAAATACCAGCTAAGTGTTTTGTTGCATTAGCATTAGTATTAGTATTGCTCTCAACACCAACTAACCAACCAAACACAAACTAACCATAAAAACACCACCCAACCACCCTAACCATAACCCTCTCCACCCAAACACCAAGTAAACAGCAAAACACAACCCAAATACCAACTAACCAACTAAACACCAAGTAAGTTGCCAAACACTAACTTACCAGCCAAACATGGAGGCAGGAGGACTTTGCTCCTTCATCCATCAGGGAGCTATTTGAATTAGTCTCCGCCCACACACACTGACTGTGTCAGAGCTTCCGAGCTAAGGCGCTAACTCTCAGTGCGCATTGGTAGCTGTGAACCTTACGTGTTCAGACAGGGTGGCGGTCTGGCATGGGGCGGGGATGATTCAGAACCCGCCCCGCCCACTGAAGGCAGGTGATCAGAAGGCGGTGGGTCCCGCCCTCAGGGGCTGGTCCAGGGCAGTGCTTCAGTCTGACTGGTGACTCCACCCTTTCACCAGGGCCCCGGAGTGGGACACCGCCGAGTCAGCTCCACCTCCGCCGCTCCCCTTTTATGTAGCACCCGGTGGGGCAACCCCCTCCATAAATCTGATCAGACGGGGGACGCGTCCATTAACAGGAAGGACAGCTGGGCGGAGATTGATGGATGGCGTTAAGTTCCAGGTTAAACATTTAGCGGCGCCTTGTCATAACGCTCCAGCTGATCTACAGTCTGACGGGGGCTCCGCCCATTGGACAGTCCTCTGCTAGCTCATGCTAGCATCATGCCAACGTCCCACTGGCCGCCCCAAACCCAAATCTGGACATGAGTCTGTCTGTTTCCATGAATGCGACCAGTAGAGAAGGATGTTATGAAGTTACCAGAGTTTGACTCCATATGGGGGTGGGTCTACCAGGGGTGTGTCGACTTAGTGTGTGTTGACTGGGGGTGGGTCTTCTGGGGTTGTGTCCACTGGCGTTGACGTGGTGTCTGTCTTGCAGTTGCCCAGAAGGTGGTGGCCACCAGGAGGAAGCAGCAGCTCTCCATCGGTCCCTGCAAGTCCCTCCCAAACTCGCCGAGTCACTCGTCCGTCTGCGCCGCACAGGTGTCGGCCGTCCACATCAGCCAGGTCAGAGGTCACTCGCTCTCAAATTCTCACCTGTTTGTCTCTGCCGGCCTCAACAAGGCCTGGGACCAGTCCTCCAGGACTGTCCCACCTGATGAAGACCAGGAGCAGCAGCTGATGAAGAACCTGCAGGTGGGGCAGCTAATTGGTTGCAGCACAGGGCCCTCACTCTCTCTCGCTCTCTCTCAGCCTCTCTCTCTCTTCTGGATTGCCCTCTTTCTGTCTTCTGGAACTCCCTGTCTCCCTGTCTTCTGGATTGCACCCTCTCAATCTTCTGGTCCGCCCTCTCTCTCTCTCTTTGCTCCTCATTGATTGGTTATTTAAACGCCATCACTCAGCATCGCCGCTGTTTTCCCCAGGGGTCCTGCTTATCTCCCCACCTCCTCTAACCGTCGGCCCTCGCCACATACAGGACGCCTCGTCCTGAAAAACTTTTCCACAGCTGCAGATGTTCATCCATTCCCTTTGTTAACGTAAACATCAGGAGGAAACGCCGTTGGATGAACCATCACTAACTTTTTCTTTCCATCTCTCCAGACCAGCAATGGCGGCGGCAGTTTGAGCGACTACTCGTCATCTGTGCCGTCGACACCCAGCACCAGCCAGAAGGAGCTCCGCATTGACGTCCCCCAGACCACCAACACGCCGACGCCTGTCCGAAAGCAGTCGAAGCGCCGCTCCAACCTGTTCACTGTGAGTCCACAGTGAAGTCCAGCTAAACCTGGCGCTAATGATGGCATGTGTCATCTGTAGACACATCAGGTGTGGAACACAGTAGCTAGTATAAGCATGTGTCATCTGTAGACACACCTGGTGGAACACAGTAGCTAAGGTTAGCATGTGTCACCTGTAGACACAACTGGTGGAACACAGCAGCTAACATTAGCATGCCTACATGTGTACCTGACCAGTGACTGGTTAGTTGCTTGAGGCTGACCTGGGTTGACAAGGTAAGGGGGGATGGACCATCTGAGCCCAGTGTGTTGCTGATGTTGGAATAGGCTCCACCCACAGGGGCAGACCGGGTCCAGCATCAGGAGCTTGTCGACTGGGTGAGACGGATGTAGGTTCTGACCGGTGTTTGCTGACATGTGGTTTCTGCTCTGGTCCACAGTCCAGGAAGGCGAGCGAGACGGACAAGGACAAGAAGGGCCTGGAGGCGCGGGCGGACAGCATCGGCAGTGGGCGGGCCATCCCCATCAAACAGGTGAGACGCGCGGTGGCTCTACTCGGCCTTGATTAACAGTGAAATCACACACTTAACATCAATTAGAGCGAGGGTCTCCCGGGTCCTCCAACTAGATCATTAGGAGGAGGAGATGAGAGGAGCGCGCCCCCCCCCAGGCCTCGCATCTCCTTCAAAGACGCGTCTCGGTTTTGTCTCCTGCTCCTTTGATGGCAGCGTTACAAAGGGATGAAGCAGGAAGAGGAGGAATCAAAGCTCACCACGGCTCGGCGACGCAGCAGAGCACCTGAAACGAGTCCTTCTGGAAACGAAGTCGTCTTGTTGGAGGAATAGGGGAGGGGGGTGTGGAGGAGTGTGGGGGAGTGAGGGGGGGGTCCACCAACAACCAAATCAGGCAATTAGTGGCATTAATCGCAGCCCGTGTCGACGCCGCGGCCCGTTTGTAATCTCCTAATGAACAAATCGGATGTGACGAGGGGCGAGAGCGAGAGACTTGCAGGCAGAGTGAGAGAGAGGGGGAGGCGTGCCGCTTCTGTTTGGGGTCGCGGTGGAGGCGACCCCCGCCGGGCCTTCGCCGTCGAGCCGGCGGTAATTGCAGCTGAAAGCAGCTTCAAATATCCTCTTCTTCTGTGGTGTTGGTGCAGCGGTGGAGCGCGGCAGGAAGGACAGAGCGTTCTGGTTCTGGCAGAAACGTTTGGGTTTTAGAACCGGACCTGTTGGATAAGGTCTCATGTTGGAACCAGGAAGCAAAGGATCCTGATATCGCCTTTCACGGCAGCGCTTTGTCCTTTTCATCGAAAATTCTTCCTTTCAAAGAAGGAGAAGAGAATTCAGCTTTTTGGTGTGCATGGAAGGGAAGGTGGTCTTCCTAGCATGCACTGCTTGACAGCTGAAAATTGAAGCTCCCCACAATCACCTGCCATGGCTAAAGTTAGCAAATTTTACCTATCATGGCTAATGTTAGCTGCTAGGTAATGTCCCCTGTCATGGCTCATGTTAGCAAATGTCACCTATTAAAGCTAATGTTAGGTAATGTAACCTGTCATAGCTAATGTTAGCTAATATCACTTATTGTGGCTAATGTTAGCTAATGTTACCTGTCATGGCTAATGTTAGCTAATGTCACCTATTTTAGCTAATGTTAGCTAATTTCACCTGGCATGGCTTGTGTTAGGTAATGTCACCTGGCATAGCTAATGTTAGCTAATGTTAACTAATAAGTAATATCATCTATTATTGGTAATGTTAGCTAATGTTACGTGTCATGGCTAATGTTAGCTAATGGCACCTATCATGGTTAGTGTTAGCTAATATCTCCTGTTATGGCTAATGTTAGCTAATGTCACCTGCGATGGCTAACGTTAGGTAAATTCACCTGTTATGGCTAATGGTAGCTATGCCACCTGCCACAGCTAATGTAAGCTAATATCACCTATCATGGCTATGGTTATGGTATTTGGTCTAGCATATTAGCTCATTACCTATTTTTGATGGTCCTGGAGGATGTTAGCTTAGCATTTCCTTAGTATTAGGTTGAAGCAGAGCTAGCCGCTTACAGTTTATTGTTGCACGCGTTGCAGTTTGAACATACATATTTAACTCCTCCTGAAGCGTGTTGACACGTCTGAACATGGGAGGGGGCAGTCCTTGTCTGTGCAGACCGTCAGAGACGATTATTGAACGGGTTGTCGTGCAGGATTCAGCATGCAGACCAGAACGTGTGATGAGGCCACGCTAATTTTTCCAGACATGTTGGTCTGCAGGCCCGACGCGAATAGCTCCAACACCCAGAGAGCGAGGATTGGCCGGGACGCTCCGCCTCCTTCTCCTGAGTGCTTCAGGAAGTGGGTGTTTATTGATGTGATGGTTTTCTGTGTCGCCCCCCACCTCCTGTCCCTGACCCTCAGAGGGCCGGACAAGCCGCAGACCGGCGGGTCCCAGTGAACCTGAGAGTCAGTGGGTCCTTTCTGTTCAAGTGTTGCCGGCCACACCTGTGTGGTGTCCCGCTAACCGGGTCCTGTCGGGGGTCAGCGTACCGTGTGGGCGGGACTCTCTTATTGCTCTGAGAGCAAGACGCTCTTCCTGTCCTGATGTCATTAGCGCCACTCGAGGCGACGGAGGTCCGGCCCCCCCCCAGACACGCCCCCGTTAAGAGTCCACCGCTAATTAGCGGTTGGAGGAGGCCGGACCCGTCCCTAACAAGACCGGGAGGACTTCATTAAGTCCTCGTGGATGCCGTGTCACGTCTACAACCAGCCTGTTATTGTGAGTGTGGGCGGGATGAGGTCACATGACCACGTCGCCTCCAGACGTCTCCATCGCCTTCTGGAAACCCACGTTTTAATCATCACCTGAATGTTTGTCCATCCGTCCCTCCGTCGGCGTTTCAGAACAGGAGGTTGGATCCGATCTACCTCATGTCCAATCAAATGAGACATAGGAAGATGACCGTTAACCCTTTCAGGGGTACATGGAGTCATGTGACCAGAGAGAGCCAGGGAGGAAGCTGACTGGTCGTCTCCATCCTGCTTCTTGCTTCTGGACGGATCCAGCATTGTTTACAGACGGTGTTCCTCTGACATCTGTTCCACGCTGCTAATTAGCTGATAATTAGCAGAGGGAGGGGGCACGGCTGGCACCGCTCGCCGTCTGCAGAGTTTTGAAACCCAACAAGCCAACAATTTCATTTCCTCCGCCGGGACGCCGGATCCGGCAGCCAGAGTTCTGTTGTTTGGACCTGTAGAATCAGACCAGGACCCGCCGTCCGACGGGACCGGCTACTGGTAGCCGCTGGCGCTTTGAAGGTGACCAGTTTGTTCCTGAGCTACCTTTATTAGTTTCGTCGCTTCAGTCCTTCTTTAGTTAGCAGCTAACAGCTGCCAGCTGCTAACAGCGGCTAACAGCTGCTGCTAGCTGGTGACAGCGGCTACCAGCGGCTACCAGCTGCTAGTCGGTAACAGGTTCTAGCTGCTAAAAGGTGCTAGCTGCTAACAGCAGCTAAGAGCTGCTAATTGTTTAACGTTGCTTCTGTTGAGTCCCACTGTTTGTCATCCTACCCTGACCTCTGACCTTCCCAACCCTGGATTGGTGAATGACTAGCATGGCTCCGACTTGATCCGGGTCAGTGGGGCGCCCCACTGCGTCTCCTCCTGGGAGGAGCTGAGGAGTGGGCGGAGCTGAGGAGTGGGCGGAGCTGACAGGTATCATGGTGGTAATTGCCCCTCTCTGGGTTGCAGACGACGGGGCAGGGTGGCGTGACAGGTCTGCTCACCCCCCGGGCGCCGGGCGTGTAGTCAGGAGTTAAATTGGATGGTTAATTCGGGTGTTATTTACCCTGTAATTCATTATCCTGCACCCCCCACCCGCCCCCACCCCCTGGCCCCCCCCCGGCAGAGGGCAGGCTGTAATTTCACGCTTCGCAATAAAAGATGTCTCATAATCTGCTTCATTTAGCAGCCAAAGAATTTAATGAAATTAACTGCAGCCCTAATTAAGATGGTGAATATTAAAGAGCGCCATCAAGGCTTTAACGAGGGCGCCGCGCTGCGCACCCCCGACCCCCCACCCGGCCCCCACCGATTGGAAAAATATCATCTCCCTGGAAAGGTTGGCGCCGCTGCCAGCCGTTTGGCCACCACGACACTGTTGTCAGGCGACGAACCCCGAGTCCAGGTTTGGGGGGAGGGGCTGGTTGAGGTTGGGTGGGGGGGGGGGGGTCGGAGACGTGTTGCAGGGATGTCTCTGTTTGTACTCTGACATCATTAAATCACAGGACGCAAACGTCAATCAGCGCTCCGTGGAGATGGTGCGGTAATGAGCGCCGCTGCTGCTTGGTGCCAGGGTGTCGCTCGGAGCGGGAGGCGTCGCCGCCGTGCGGCTGTTGTTTCACGTCTGCTGTCATCTGATGAGGAGCCGGTCAAAGCTGAGGTTCTCCGACGGAGGAAGACGAGGCTTTAGTCGGCGTTTCCGTGGTTGTCAGGCGGAGCGAGGGGCGAGGTTTTCTGTCCACTAATGAACTGAGACCGCCACAGTCAGGTCGGATAATTGAGTTTCTAATTAATTACCCAGAACTCTTATCAGATAAATCAGCTGCTTGGCAGTCCCCCCCCTTTTCTTCTGTGGTGTTTGATTGGATCGGCACGGGCCCCCCCGGGCCTGCCCTTCCTCGTCCTTTCTCGTCAACGCTGACCTTGTCGTGGACACTGTGTCAGTCGGGTGTAGGTCGGGTCTGGGTAGATCCACCACGGTGACGGGAGGGAGTCTTTCCTCGCCCGCTTCCCCCCATTTTCAGGTCGTCATGGAAACACGGTACTGAGAACCTCTGCCCGCCTTTTGCCCCGTCCAGCACCAGGACAGGACCAGAACCACACGGAACCCTCGCCACTGCTCATCTGTGGTGTCATCTCATCCTCTGGGATCAGACACTGTCGTGCTTCCTGTCAGTAGTGCTCACTTCCTGTCTGCCGCTAGAGGCGTTAGCCAGCTTTAGCTTCCCCCTGTAAGGCGGCGCTCAGGGATCCTCTTCCCTCCTTCACGTCCCACTCGATACACCCTACGGGATGATGGATGACCTGCGGCCGCTGGTTTGGACGGATCTGATGGCCGCCGCGATAGAGAAGGAAGCGTCCCCCCCCCCCTCTCACCAGGCCTTCACTGTGGCGCCACTGTCACGGAGGGCGACGCCTCCAATTTGGCCCTGCTGTCGTGGGACAAAAGCGGTCCGGTCTCTGCTGTCAGCCCCTTCAGGGCTCTGTCCACAAGCCATTGTCCAGGGGAGGGGGGGTGATGAGAGACCAGATTAGTCCCTGTCGATGGACGGATGGACAGACAGACGGCTTCTAGGACACAATGGATCACTGGAGGGAAGCAGCTGGCCATTTCCTGCAGACTTGTCCCCCATCAGGGACACGTCCCGTCCGTCACGCCTGTCATGTGACTCCTGGTCCATCGTCAGACGTCCTCAGGTACCGGAGTTCTGAGGACCTCGTGGCTCTTTGGTTGAACTTGTCTTCTGCTGCCGTGTCCTGGTCTTCATGGACAGTCTTCGTTGTCTCCATTGATGTTTTGAGGCTAACAGATGACTTCATCTCTCTGCCCCCCCAAGCTTGCGACCTTTTGGAGGCTCCACCCCACCATCCTTCAGCGGGGCAGGAAGTACCTTTTCCTGGGGCGGACGCGGTCGAAGCGTGTGTATTTATCTCCTCACATCTATTTTCCCATGTGGTGCTCTTGAAAGCCATCATGCCCCCCACCCCTCCCCACCCTCCTGCATGTCCTGAAGCCTGGGGGTTGAATCATGACAGATATTACCCATCATGCATTCAATTAGGCCTCTCCTGGAGCGACCTGATCGCATGTCGTCCCCAGGATGAATGGACAGTATCCATCAGCTGACGTGTCCCCCCCCGCGGAAAACCAGGTCTGAAGACAATATGCCCCCCCACCACCACCGAGTTCAGTCCAGTCCAGACAGGCGCTGGCGGACGACACAAACTGCCTCCAGCCCCACTTTCATTACTGTTCATGCTTTTATTTTGAAGTACCCTGTCATGGGGGTCCACAGATTACCCAGGCTCATTTGTCTCTGGGTTTGACTTGCCAACCCCCCATCCCCTCCCACTGTGTGGTGTGATGTCATCACTGATAACAGCCCGTGTGCTGTCATTGGTGGGGGGGCAGCTCCTCTGCTCTGTCCCTCCACCTTAATGAAAGCTGATTAGTCGGGGTCTCGGAGCGCAGACCTCTGTCCATCAGCCCCCCTACTCCAGCCACCCTCCCTCCCCCTCTCCTCCATTTGGACCGTGTGATCTGACACCCCCCCACCCGTCCTCTCCGAGGCGGACTCCATTAATATCCTGTGTGGGTCTTAATGGGGGACGGGTCCACTGAAGTGACACGCTGCAGCGCCGCTGGAATTGCTAATCAGTGGACAGTTTTATCCCCCCTCCTCTCCAGCCTCCCCCACCTCCCCCCATCTCCTCCCACCTTCTTGCTCTCTCTGGCCCAACGAATGCAGCTCTAATGAAGTGTGGGCGGGCCAATCATCCGCCAATGATGTCACTGAAGATTTGAACCAGACCAGGTTCGGTCTGAATCAGGCTCTGGTTCCCTCGAGGTGGAACGCAGTGACCCCCGTTCTGCTGCTTTGGTTTAGTTAGGATGTTTGACCAGAACACGGCGCTACCTGAAGTCTGATGGGCCAGAACCGACTGGTCTGGTCCTGAAGGACAAGACAGTTCAGGACTGGGTAGATGGGGTTTAACTGGTTACTTCCCGTGGTTTAACAGGTTACTTCTGTGGTTAAAAATGTTACTTCCTGTGGTTTAACAGGTTACTTCCTGTGGTTTAACGAGTTAATTCCTGTGTGTAACGAGTTACTTCCTGTCTGCAGGGGATGCTGCTGAAGCGGAGTGGGAAGTCTCTCAACAAGGAGTGGAAGAAGAAATACGTGACCCTGTGTGACAACGGCCTGCTGACCTATCACCCCAGCCTACATGTAAGAGCCCCGCCCTCTATTGGCCCATGTGTGTGACTGAGTACTGACCTCCATCTCTCTGATTGGCTGGAGTGTTGTGCGGTTGGTACGTTTAGGCGAATGGAACTGTTTGAAGACGACCACACACACGCACACACACACACACACACGGTCCTTTGGTCCAGAATAACTCTTGGTCCTGTTCAGAGACACCTGTGTTTGGTGCTGACAGATGCGTGTCTGTTGTGTGATTGGCTGAGCGGCCCAGCTGGCTCCTGGTTGGTGGAGAAGCATCCGTCAGGCGTCTGACCAGCTGACGGAGTGAATTAGTGTTAAAACCCGTCGGAACAACAAAACCCCCTCCAGCACCGAAAGCCAGGTTCCCTTCAGAGCGGGGCGTCGGCAGCGCCGCCGTCAATTAGCTTGTTTGCAGAGGCTAATCGAATGAAAGTCAATCAGCGCCGCTAATTACTCGACTATGTGCAAAGAAATCACATTAATGCCGCTAATTAACGGGATGGCAGGAGACGCCGCTAACTAGCAAGACGCTTCTCCTCCAGCGCCAAGAGGCACTCCTCGCTCCACTAGAGGCCCTCCCTGTTCACAACAGGTGACTCCTTCTGCTTCTGGAGTCCTGCCTCCCAACAGGCGAACCTGCTCACATAGTCAAAGACACCAATCAGAAGCTGCGCTCTCCTGATTGGTAACAGGGTGCTTGGAAGCCCAGAAAAGAAGATTGAAAGCTAAGAATGACACGAACGTTGGAATGCAGCTATTTAGCATGTCTTTAGCAGGGCTGCAGCTAATGTTAACATGGCTTCATCAAGTGCTTTGCACTGTTACGATCAAGCTAACAATGCAAGTGGCAGAAAGGGTGTAGCTAATTTCAACTGTCATTGCGAACATGATATGTCACGCTAACTGTACCTAATAAAGTGACCATGTTAGCTTAAGTCTTGCTAACTGTCCCTAATAAAGTGACCACGTTAGTTTATTTATCACTAACTACCTAATAAAGCGACTGCATTAGCTTATGTCTAGCTTACAGTACCTAATAAACTGACCATGTTAGCTTATATTTAGCTAACTATATCTAATAAAGTGACCATGTTAGCATACATCTATCTTAAAGTACGCAATAAGGCAACCATGTTAGCTTACATGTAGCTAACTGTATCTAATAAAGTGAATGTGTTAGCTTACCTCTAGCTAACAGTACCTAATAAAGTGACCATGTTAGCTTACGTCTAGCTAACTGTACCTAATTGAGTGACCAAGTTAGCTTATATCTAGTTAAATGTACCGATAGCTTTATTATCACAGGATCTTGCTGTTGAGAACTTCCTGTATGTTGTCGTTGTGGTCCCGCCCACGCTCACGTCGGCCATGTTTTCCACCCGCCTGGGTTCTTCTTCTCCTCCATTGACATGGCGTCTTTGGGCTTCAAACTCCTTCCTTGCGGGTGTGTGTTTGCAGCACGTCGGCGGCGTTCTGCGAGCACACATCCACAAACACTGATGAAGCAGCTGCTGGCGGCGGTGTGCTGGAGACACACCTCCGTCCTGGACGCCGCTGCGAGGTGTGGACGATGATGAAAGCTACCCGATGCAAATGGAGACTCAATTACGGCGGTCAATCTGTCGGGGGGAGGGCGTGCGGGGCTTACCCAGCGGGCCCCCGGCTCCACAGCTCTCTGGTGGCTTGTTAGGACGCCGTCGAGAGCACTTGGCTTTGAATTGGCCTTTTGTCATCCGAGCCGCCAGAAGGAGGCGGGACTCAGAAAGAGCGTTTGAAGAGCGGCTCCGGTAAATCCGTCTCCGTGGGGGCGGCGAGATGCTCTCCGGGTCCTCCGCCATCACAGGACGCGCAACTCCGACGCCGTGTTTCAACACAGCCCAGCGGGAGGCGTGAGCTTTGTCTGTGCTTGTTCCTTTTATACTTGAGAGGAGGCCGATCTCCCACAATGCCCTGTTTCTGCCGGGTCAGCGCTGACGCTCCACCCCTCTCTGAGGGAAACGTGGGTGGGTTGAAGAAGCGCCTCTCGTCCTTCATTAACTTGTCTGCTGGTCTCTGATCCGCCCCTTCAGACCAGAGGACAGCTCATTACCAGAACGCGTCCGTCCTGTTGGGGGGCGTGTCACTGGATGGGTGGAGCCAATCCCAGTTGGCGTAGTCCTCCACTTGAGAGATGTGTGAGATTTTGATGTGTGCTGAGGAGCTTCCTGTTCCAGAACCTGTTCTGTCAGAGGAGCAGCTCATGTTTGTGTCCCTTCCTGGTTCAGGTTCTGGTTCTGGTGGGTGACGTCATTGTTTCTTCGCCCTTCTCTTAGGACTACATGCAGAACGTCCACGGGAAGGAGATCGACCTGCTTAGGACCACCGTGAAGGTCCCGGGAAAGAGGCCGCCGCGGGCCGTGTCCACCAGCGGCGTCACGCCCGGCAGCGCCGCGCCCAGTCCCAAGACCAACGGGCTGACCAAGGACCTGAGTGGGCTGCAGCTGGGACCCAGTCCAGGTCAGAGCACCACTGATGTCACGGGTTCTGTTCTACAGGCATAAAGACAAGGTGTACCTCATGCGGAGCCTCCTCATCCTCATGTGGGTCAGGATGAAGATGTGCTGCCTGACTCTCAATAAAGGTTGAAAATTCAAATGAAAAAAAACACAAACAGCCTCCGTCCACGAGGGACGATGTGGTGTGAGAAACCAGCGCTCCTCTGTGTCCAGGGTTGGGCGCAGAGGAGCCCTGGTTTGAGAAATGAGGTGACGCAGTGGGAGTAGTAGGAGAACTGGGAGCGCTGAGACCCAGGAGCCCCGTTAAGGGCGTGGCGCTCAGCGAGGCGTGTTCTCATTAATCTCATGAATATTAATGAGGTTGAGTTCTGCTCTGACAAATGAGCTGGATTGGGGGGAGGGGGACCTCTGTGGGACCAGTCAGCCCACACTGGTCTGACTGGAGCTGAACCACCACCATTGGTCCAGAGGAAGAAGGCAGTCAGTAGAGTCTAAGGGATTGGGTCACATGGTCTGTCGGGCTCTGTTAGCTTAGCATTAGCTCCGCTGCTTGGGCGGCGCCGGTGGTGATGTCATCGTCTTGGCGCTTCCTCCACAGGGTCGGTGACCAGCAGCACATCAGCGTCTCCGATGGCGGGCGGCTTCAACAGCCGCGGGACAGACGGGATGCACCAGCGCTCCTACTCCGTGTCCAGCGCGGACCAGTGGACGGACGCCACCGTCATCGCAAACTCCGGCATCAGCACAGGTGAGGACACGCACAGCGTGACGACTGATGGCTGTCAGTTGGCCTCTATTGCCATGACGATGAGCCTGACTGACGGCTCCTGTCAGCCGTCACCCGATGGCGTTGAAGCGTGTGAAGCGGTTTGCGCCGTTTAAACGCCACGTCACAGAGTTCACGCCTTTTGATGACGTTGCCGTTCACAATGACCTGACCCACGCCCATGAGTCCTCAGAGACCAATCAGGTGCTTCTCAGCTGGCAGCATACAGGATACATAGTTTCCTGCCGTTGCCGTCCAAGCATCCGATGAGCGGCAGCAGGGTGGAGGTGGGGCGGCGCGGACGGAGCGGCGTGCAGATGGGTGGGCCGTCCATCGGCGGCGGCTAACGACACCCGGGGGACGGCGAGTTGTCAGCAGACATCAGTCGTCACAGTTTCCACTTGAGCTGAGACCAAAGCATTTAAAAGAAGTTATGATGTCCTCAGGGGCCACGCACACACATACACACACACACACACACACACACACACACACACACGTCAGCGTCTCAATGCTGTGATATTGATGGAAGCTGAGTGTTATTTTATTCTGCTGCGAGTCACAGTTGTCAGCGGGCGAGAGACAGAGAGAAAAGAGAGAGAGAGGGAGACAGAGAGCGGGAGAGAGAGATGGGCCTCGCTCGCCCTTTAGGTCCTGGTCCACCAGTGGACCTGGTCTGGTTCAGGTGTGGTTCAGGTGTTCCTCCTGATCAAACCTGGGTCAGGCTCTCTGCTGACCATGTGACCTCCTTTGTCCTGGTCCACAGATTCGGGTCTGGTGGACTCCATGTGTTCCAGTCCCATCACGTCCAGCGCCACCAGTCCTAAGACGGAACCGCCGCCATCGCCGCACGCCAACCGCAAGAAGCACCGGAGGAAGAAGAGCACGAGTAACTTCAGAGCCGACAGCTTCTCCGGTGCTGCAGAAGGTAACCCCCCCCCACTTCCCCCGCACCTGAACCCTCCCCCCAAAGCAGGTGTTGAAAGCGGGGCCGTCTTGTATGAAGGCGGAGCCATCATGTATGAAGGCGGGGTCATCATGTATGAAGGCGGGGCTATTGTCCATGTATGTAAATGAATTTGAATTCAGAAAGCACAGACCTCAGTTTCCTCTCTATTTCCTCTTTCTTTACCTCTGCCTCCCCTCCACTCCTCTTCATCTTCATCTGTCTCAATCCCCCTCTTCCTCATGGTGTCGGCGGACCCGTAGATTGAAACCCTCCCCCTCAGCGCTCCAGCCGTCCCCCATTAGTCAGCCAGAGAGGCGTTGGTGCAATCTAATAAATAGCGGCGTGTTGGAATCCTTCATCAGCGGCGTCACCTTCATTATTCAGCAGCGATTAGTAACAGTCTTCCCAATTTAGCCATTAACGCCCGGGGGGGCAGGGGCCGGGGGCTGGCTCTCCGCCTGTCACGCCCAGCGGGCAGGTGAAGCATGTTGGTGTCAAAGTGTACGCTAGGCATAATTCAGGGGGGGAACCGCCCTCTGTGGCTGTGGCCCCCAGGGGGGCCCCTGCCAACACAAACAAGGAGCTGAAGGAGGTTCAGTCTGTTGATGCTGGTTTGACCCTCTCCAAGAATACACACCTCTGATTGGATGACTGAGAGGGCCCGCCTCCCACGACCTCCTGGTCAAAACCAGGTCAACGTGTAGATGCTGGAGAGCAATGGAGGGGAGGAGTCTGACAAGTGGCTCCTCCCCCTTAGTTATTAGTTTGGTTAGTCGTCAGCTTGGATATTAGTTATTTAATTTTTTTAGTCATCAGTTTAGTTATTATTAGTTTGTATTATCCTTCCTCCAGTCAATTTGCAGCATCTATATTTTTTAATGGGGGGGCTACCAGTAACACCAACTAACCTGTGACAGGTGAGCAGAGCCCCTCCCACCTCATCAGATGCAGAAACGGCCCTACTGATCAATAGGGTCAGTGGGATCAGTGGTATCAATGGCTCCTGATTAGCCGCTCAGATCTCCGCTGTACCATATGAACTCATATATTTCCCTATTTGGCTAGCAGAGGTCAAAGGTCACAGAGTTACGTGAGCTACCTTTGCTTACAGTAAACAAACAGAGTTTGCCGTCTGGTGTAAATCAGTTCAAGACTAAACGTCACTGGTTTGGCAGGCTGTCCCAGCTACTAGCGGTGGCTAGCTGTGTTAGCAATGGGGACCTCGTGCTGGTTTTTAGACGTCCACATTGGGGCGTTCCGGGGCAGAGACGTGTTGACATAGCCGCGCGTCTCGCATCGGCCTTTTGGCGCCTCCTGTCGTCTTCAGAGACTCCGCCTGTCTGTAGGCGGAGTCCGGAGGAAGAGGTTAAATCATGTCCAATCGATGTGGCGTCAAGCTGCTTCCGTGGCGTCCCGTGGAAGCGCTCCGGAACGCTTGAGTTCCAGCCTGGAGAACAAGCGGCGGCGACGTGTTCCAGGTTATTAATGTTGTAAAAGGCTGCGAATCAAATGGCGAGTAATGACCCGTGTGGCGACGCCGTCCTGTGAGCGCTGACATTTAAGGCTTTAATTTGTGTTTCCTGAGGCCTCCTGGCTCCTCACGCCTCCCCAACACACACACAGACACACACACCCTCATGATAGCTTGTATGCATGCCCCCCCTCCCTTAAACGCTGTATATTTGCTTTGTTTTCTTCCTGCTGCTAAAGGTTAGCCGTGTCAGAGTTCACAAATTGCCTCGCTGCCACCTCCGTGTGTGAATGTCGCCGCCGTAGCCCAGAGCGCTGCCAGTAATTACAATCCATCGGCGGCGGCGGCGCGCCACCTGTGTGTTTTGAGCTCATGCATACGTTCACCGTGGTCTGCTGTGCAGAGGCTAGGCTAACGCTAACACACGTCCCCGCACTCCGGTACCAGAAGGTTCAGGGCCCAGACTCGAGAACCGACTCCAGCAACAGGAAAGGACCTCAGATCGTAGCCCCGCCTTGAAAGCTGTACTCCACCCGACTACCGTCGTTCACGTCCAGAACGTGACACCGTCACTGTGGCGTCCAGCTAACAGTAGAACCTGGTCGCCCCATGACATCAGGTCTGAGTCAGCCTCTGATTGGATGCTCCCCACTCATCTTAGCATTAGCCGCTAACTGCTACTAGATGTTTGGACCGTGGAGCCTCGGCGTCAGCCCCGAATCGTTAATGTAGCCATTGACCACTTAGTCGCACCAACTCGTCGCGTGGAACTTCCCAACAACCATTGGAATGTTGGGAAGTTTCCCCAATATCAACCCGTGATTGGTGCAGCGTTGGACTTCCTGTGGGTGTGGCTTCTCTCCGGTGGGTTTTCTTCTTCTCCTGTGTGCAGTGCTTCAGCGTGAAGCTAATTTGCATACAGATGGGCGGGTCTTTCTGGATTGCTGGTTTCAATAATTGTCTAACAGTCGACCCTCCCCCCACCCCTGGAAAGCAGAGAATCATTGGAATTTAATTATGATGGGAGTCTTGCTCCTGACCCCTGGGGGCTCAGCCGATGCTTGATAGAAGATGCACCGGGGGAGGGAGGGGGGCTGAGCCCCTGCGGTGGACCCACCCTCCTCAGAACAGTGTAAACGGGGTTTAGTTTGTGAAACTCATGACCCCTCAGCTGGGGGGGGCAGCATGGTTTCCCTTCTGTGTTGTTTTGTTTGTATTTTGCTTTCTTGGGATTGTATTTCTTGGGATTGTATTTTGCTTTCTTGGGATTTGCTTTCTTGGGATTGGATTGGGATTGTCCAACTGACTGGAAGTGGTGGGGGGGATGGTCCCAACTGGGTTCACCTTCAGCCGCTGACTCAGAAAGCATTAGCATCAGCTAATAGTTAGCCTTTAGCTCCTGGAACATGAAAGTGATCAAAAGAGCCTTCAGTCGGAGGTTTGGCCTAAGGGGGTTTGGTCCTTTCCCTTCCAGTCCTCCGTCCCCTCAGACGGGTTCATTGATGGTCTGGATCCAGACCGGAGGGAACTTCAGTGCCGCCACCAATTAGCCAAATATCTGGAGCCGCCGGACCACCGATCAATCGATCGTCTAACGGCAGCTTAAAGGAAGGACCCTCGAGACGGACGACGCCTTCAGACTGGCCGCCACTCGATGAACGTGTTCAGGGATCTTTTCGGATGTCCAGGATCGATGGTCGCTCATTGTCCTCTTGTGTCTCAACAGAACCGGAGGAGAACCTGGAGTTCATCATCGTGTCGCTGACGGGCCAGACGTGGAACTTCGAGGCGTCGTCTTACGAGGACCGGGACGCCTGGGTCCAGGTGATTGAGGGCCAGATCCTGGCCAGCCTGCAGTCCTGCGAGAGCAGCAAGAACAAGGTGAGCAACACGGACCGGCCCCCGTCAGGTCAGCCCAGGTTGGCCTGGTGTGTGTAGACGTTGCCGTGGCGCCAACACACACGCCTCTCATAATTACACAGCAGTAATTACCTGCGTTCAGCCTCAGCATCGGCGCTGCCATTTCCAACCCGGCTCTCGGTTGGGCCGCTGTGTTGACGCCTCGGGCTCTCATGCTGTGATTGCCCCCCCTCCCCTCCCCGCCATCCCCATTCCATTTGCTTGCTGTGTTTGTTCTCTGGTGTTTAGCCTGAAAACGGTGACAGTGGCGACTTCCTGATTTCACCTGTGTCTCAGAACAGAACCCGGACTGACGTCCGTCTGCCGCCTCCAGGTCCCAGTCCAGTGGTTGTGGGGCCAGAGTTGTTGTTGTTGTTTCTGACGGCTCCCCTCTACTGGGGGGAACAGGAGGGGGATACAATTGGACCCGTTTGTCGTTGACGATCAGACCCGTTGCTTGTTGACGGCAGGACGCTGACGTGAGTGTTGTTTTTGTTTCAGTCGCGGCTGACCACCCAGACGGAGGCTATGGCGCTGCAGACCATCAGGAGCATCCGAGGAAACAGTCGCTGTGCCGACTGTGAAGCTCCAAGTGAGTTCCTGACCCTGACCCTGCTCCACAGGTTAGGAGGTCACACTCCTCCCTTAAACCTCCTCTTTCTCTCCTGTCACCTAGACCCTGACTGGGCGAGTCTAAACCTGGGGGCCCTGATCTGCATCGAGTGCTCGGGCATCCACAGGAACCTGGGGACCCATCTGTCCAGGGTCCGGTCTTTGGATCTGGACGAATGGCCGCTGGAGCTCATCAAGGTGATGAAGGCCATCGGCAACGAGCTGGCCAATAGCGTGTGGGAGGCCAGAACCCAGGGGCGTGCCAAACCTGGACTGGACTCCAGCAGGTAGGAGCCGCACCCGTTTGCAACGGTGCTTGTTTGTCTGTTTGAGGCACAGGTGCTCGTGATGAATGGAGCTACAGGACGGACCAATCAGATTGAGTTTCAGTGGTGGGAGTGAGGTAAAGCCAGCAGGCGTGTGCTGGGGTCACATCAGCCTCAACGTAGTGGGGATGGGCCTCATCCAGGGATTGGCATCACTTGGAGGGTGGTGCCGCTTTTGTTTGGTTTTGTTTCCGTGGTTACAAGTCAGATTTGTCCTGCTGCTAGCGGATTTGTTCCAGAAGAGGGTTTGATTCAGAACATTTCCTCCTGTCCTCCGTACTCCTGTCCTCTCCATCAGGGTAAATGCAGCAGGTTGTTGGTGCAGTACCGCCGGCTGCAGACAGGGGGCGTGTCTTGGGCGGCGTATCGACTGGACTGTGTCTGTAATTATCGGCGGCTGCCAGCAGCCATCATAACAAATTAGTGCTGACTGCCGACCGCGAGAACATCGACTTCCCCGTCCCCCATCCCCCATCCTCCCCCCACGCTCATTAGTCAACAGAAGCACCTTCTAATTACTCCCCCAGCGCTCACACACACACACACACACTGCTCCTCACGCCGTTAACGCTGCATTCGTGTCCTCACGCCGTTACGGCCGCGTTTAACCAGGTTTAACCAGGTGTTCCTCAGGTGGGACATGAGGGACATGGGACATGTGGGACACGCCCTGCAGAGCCTCCGACTCACTGGGGCTGAACACAGAGCCATCGTTGCTATCGACGACCATTAGCCCTCCTCCATCCGATGCTAATGCCTCCATCGGACGCTAACGCCTCCATCCGATGCTCGTGTTTCTTTCTGAGTCTGAAGCTCGTCCAGGAGATCCGATCAGGAGGTCAATATTATCTCAATTAACCCTCAACGCTCCACCGCCACCGCTCCACCCCTCCACCTGTCGATACTGTTCATCAGTCCATCCTCCATTCATCCTCTGCTCTCTCCTTCCTGTTGTTCTACGCTCATCCGTCCGTTCCTATGCTCTTCTGTAGAATCAGTTGTTTCATGATGGATGGATGGATGAATGGATGGATGGAGGAACTGTGGTTCAGTTTGTGCTACTGTAAAGCCAATAAAAAGAGAGCAACATAAATGAGGCCATGTGATTCAAACATGCTAATGTTAGCTGCTGCAGACATGCTAACGTTAGCTGCTGTAGACATGCTAACATTAGCTGCTGCAGACATGCTAACGTTAGCTGCTGCAGACATGCTAACGTTAGCTGCTGCAGGCATGCTAATGTTAGCTGTTGCAGACATGCTATAATGTTAGCTGCTGAAGACATGCTAACAGTAGCTGCTGTAGGCATGCTAAAGTTAACTGCTGTAGACATGCTAACATTAGCTGCCGCAGACATGCTATAATGTTAGCTGCTGGAGACATGCTAACGTTAGCTGCGGATGAAGGTCATGAACTGGTGTTAGCGGTGTTAGCGTGAGGACAGGGGAGGTCCAGAGGATGGGGGCGTGTCCGGCCGGTGGCCAGGGGGCCGGATTAGCATTGCTGTCGCTCCATGTCTGCTAACAGGCTGGTGAACGGGGTGGGGGGGGCGCTCAGGCCCCGGGTGGCGGCGTTCCGCGCCACACTCGACACATCATTAAAACAATGAGCAGCGGCGCCGAGAACGAAGGGTGCCGCTGTGGCGTGGGAGCCGGCGGGCCCCTGTGGCTCCTCCATGGAGGGCAGCGTCCCAAAGTTAGCAGCCCCTTCAGCGTGGCATCAGCTGGCCGTGGCGGCGGAGACCTCGCCCGCCGAGGTGATGACGGCGGCCGGCGGCAGGCGGGGTTAATGGGAGCGTTTAGAGGCTTTTGATGGTTCCAGAGCGGAGAAAGACCCCGGCCCCCAGAGACAGGTGCAGCTCTTCCTCTTCCTCCTCCTCCTCGGGGCCCCCCCCCACCCTGCGACCCATCACCCAAAATCCACGCTGCTCACAAAGCCAGGGGGGCGTGGCCCAGACGTGTTCGCTGCAATGAGCTGCAGCACTCAGACGATTAGCGGCGACAGTTTCCCTCCTCATCCTCGCTGACGTTAATGAGACCGGGACCGGCCGTCGCTGTGGGCGGGGGGGGGAGAGGCGGGGGGAGATAAAGAGATGATGACAGCAATTGCAGGCGGGGGGGCTCGGCCCTGTCACATATCTCATTGGACAGGGGATTGGGGGGGGGCGAGGTGCTGTCTTCCTCAACATAATTCGTCCCTCTGGTGTGAGGGAGGGGGTAGAAGTGGAGGTGTTTAAAGCCGGACGCTTTCGTCTCCTCCCCTGGTCTTCCTCACGCCTCCTCTTCCTCTCTGTTCTGGCTGTCCGTCTCTCTCCATTCCTCTTCTCCTCCTCCTCTTCCTCTTCCTCTTCCTCCTCCTCCTCCAAACAGGAGCTAATTGGAGGCGGAGTCAGGGGCAGACCTTGACAGGCAGGAGGTCAGAGGAATCGCCAGCGGCCATCTTTAACATTAAGATAATCAGACTATTAATTACCTGTGGGTCGTTAACTCAGCGTGTGCAAGACGGCCCGCCCCCCATCCCTCACCTGAGCCGTCGCCCCACATCGCTCGCCTCCGTGAACAGTTGTCACGGAAACAACGTCTTTGTGTTGGGCTCGGCGAGAACAATAGGAGGGGGAGGTCGGAGGTGGGAGACAGGAGGAGGTAGGTGGGAGGCGGGAAGAGGAGGTCCTGAACGTACTGCAATCGGACAGAAGAAGGATGGGCGCGATCGGCAGCGGCGGCGGCTAACGGATGAGCGGCGGCGTCTAACGGATTAGCGGCGGCGGCTAACGGATGAGCGGCGGCTGCTAACGGATGAGCGGCGAGGCTACGGATCGCGGCGCCACACACTTAACGCCGCTCCACAAGACGGATGCCGGCCAGCAATAATTCAGCAGCAGCTCCGGCGGCGCCGGGGGCGGGACGGGGGATGAGTCGGGGCCCTTTATGGGGACAGATTAGTCTCGTTCCGCCTTCAGAAAAGGCCAGAGCTAACAGATTCAGAATTACACCGGGGGCCTTTAATGGGGGCCGGGCGGCGGTGGCGGGATTGGGCCCAGGGGACTAGATGGGGGTCCAGAGACGCATATTAGGGCCCAACATCACAGGATAGTTGCCCCCCAGGGTGTGACCCCAGAGTTCCCCGCAGACTCAGGGGTTAGACTGGTGTGAAGTCAGATGTCCAATCAGAAGCCTCACTGCCACGGGTTTGTTGTTTCTTCTCATCAAACCAACAAGTATTTTTTAATGTTCAACTTTATTTATAAAGTCAGCTAGACAATAAAAGATGTTGAAATCATGTGACCTCGTCACAGGAAACGGTGATGTCACTTCCTGTATCATCAGTGTCCACTATGTGTGACCTCACTCTTCAGGACAGACCGCTGATGTGTGTGTGTGTGTGTGTGTGTGTGTGTGTGTGTGTGTGTGTGTGTGGTTAGTATTTGTTATTGTTTCTGTTTGTTTTTATCTTAGAATTTTTTTTGGTTGTGTTTTGGTGTCTTGTGAGTTTCATGCGTGAACTCACATCGTCCATCCCGTATTGGCTCCGCCCCCGCTGATGTGGAGCGCTGCCTCCCGAGCAGCGTCCTGGGGGCGGGGCCAGAGCCCATGTAGAGCAGTAATTGGCCGCCCGTTCTAAGTCATCTGTGAACGAGGGTTGATTAAATTAGTCCTAATAGACGTTATTTCCTCCATGACCGCCCCGCCGCTGCCGGGACGCATCCCCCGCTCGCCTAACGAGCCGTCCAATTTACTGTTGACATTAAGCCGGCTGACACGAGCCAATCACGGAGCCATTCATCGTTTGTCATGGCGTAGCGGTTATGCTAATGCGAGCTAAAAGCACAAACTAAATGCACATTCTTTATGCGTGAGTCATCAGATTAACCTCGCAGCCGCTGTCATAATGAAGAAGTAAGAACGGCTCCGCCGCCGCTCGCCGCCCGGCCGCGTCCTGCAGCAGACATGAATCTGTACGCCGAGAGCGCCCTCCCCCCGCTCTGAGCGACCCCCCACCCTGTAGCTAATTGGCTCCTAGAATAAAGTCAAACGTGGGGGGGGGGCGGCGTGGATCCTCGTGTTTGTGGGTGATGTGTTTGGACTGAATGGGTTCACGTGGGCGGCGGCGGCTGGTGAACATTTCAAACCGTCAGCCGGCACTTCAGAATCTTCCTCACACATCTGAGGAGTCCAGAGCGGGCTGGGCCGGACATGCCCGTCTGCTCCTCGTCATCCTTCTCCTCATCGTTCCACAAGGAACGTAGCAGACAACGTGACATCACAGAGACAACTGATGACATCACAAGTTGGTCTGTTGGTAAGGACCAAGCCCCGCCCTGCTTCCTTGTAGAGCTGCTGGTGCTGATCCAGATGGTTCTGAACTCTTTCTGGGTCAGCAGTAGTGAAGGTCTGGGTGGAGCAGGATGAAGATGATGAGGCTGATGATGATGATGATGATAATGAAGATGAAGGTGATGATCACGATGGTGATGGTCATAAAGATGATGGTGATGATGACGAAATGATGTGTCTCTGATCAACGACTCACCAGATTGATGGACTCCTGGTTGATCAACTGATTGAAAACATGATGAGTGGGTGTGGCTTGGGTGTCGCGTGGGTGGAGCTACAGACCTTACTGGGAAGCAGGACAGGAAGTGGTTGAACCCTTTGTTTATTTCTATTCCGTCTTTCATCAGGAAAGAAAAGACAAAAGGAAAGAGAGAAAATCAATTAGCGTCTGCTAGCAGGTCGTTAGCCGCCCTTGGATAGGCACAGATAATTAAAGGGGGGGTGGACTGGATGCAGCCAACCGGACGGAGATGGGGGGTTAAATCGGACACAGATAAAAAAGGAGTGAATGCAAATGAGGAGAGAGAAAGGGAGGAGAAATGAAGTGGAACGCTCCACCACAGAAGAAGAGGAGGCCATCATCAGGAAAGAGATCAGGAGGCTGAGGTCACTCACGTCAGTGAGCTGCTAATGAACAGTCTCCATGTCGACTAGGGGGCGGGGCCCTGGGGGAGCAGATTCCCTCAGGACCGCATCATGTTGTCATCCGGTCCAGCAGAGAACCAACCCGGACCCTAGTCAGAACCAGGACCCTGATCAGGTTTGGGGCAGACAAGTTGGGATTTTTTTTTTTTTTTTTTGGTAGAAGCTGGTTTCCATGGTAACAGTTCCAACCTCTGGCATTTGACTGGCCAGCCTTTAATGATCAACAATAAATATGTCACTTATTGATCCGTCATCGTTGACGTGATCAGGCTCAGATGACTGGATGGGAGGGCGGGGCACATGAAGGCGGACACAGACCAGACCAGGGGGCCCTGTGACCCCCCCCCCAGCAAGTCGCATTCCACCCTGCTGTTTCCAGGGTGACCACAACGCTACACCGTAACGCAGCAGCTGATGAAGATGAAGTTGCGCTGCAAACTGTACTTTTCATCTTAACTTTAATTCAGTGGTCCCCAACCTTTTTTGCCTCGAGGAACGGTTTCATCTAAGAAATATTAAATATTGTCCTGACGTCATTAATGACGTCAGGACAACTGTAATAATAAATCACCGCAGTGGTCTGATGTCAAATACAGACACCAACAGACAATAAACAACGTTTTTTTCATAAATTGATCATCAACATATCTGTAAACAAAATAACTATAAGAAACAAATATATTAAAAAACTTCAATGATGAGGTTTATTTTGAAATATAGCGACTTGCAATCAGTGCATTCAACATAAGGAGAAATACTGATCATTTCTATATAAAAGTGTGAACAAGTCAATCAAATAATAATAATGAGAAACAGTGGGAGCGCTCAGCTTGTTTGTCTCCAACAAAGCCGGTCCCATCTAGGGGCAACGGGAGACAATGACACCTGAAGTGTGTTCCGGACGTCCGGTCTACTCTGTAGTTTGGTTTTGGTTGCGGTCACTGCAGAAAATCCCGCTTCATAAATATAGGAGGTTAGAAATGGAAGCAGGGTTTTCACTGCTTTTTGGGTGATCTCAGGTTATTCTGCCTTGATTTTAATTCCAGAACACTGGTGCAGTTGTGGCTGCTTAATTTTTGGGGTAATGGCTGGTAACCTGTCACATAACCGAGACCCGTCAAGAGACACAGATGGGTTAATTCGTCTGTGTCATTCTGCACAGGAATCAGTTTTCAAAATAAAACATCTTTAGACGATAAAAAAACAAAAATTCAAACATTCTGTGCTGCCCATTATTTAATTGCCCGCGGACCGGTACTGGGTCGTCACCCAGTTGTTGGAGACCGTTGCTTTAATTGACCAGTCTTTTGGGTCTCTAGAAAAGAAAAATTCAAGCTGGCTTGCCTTTTATTTTTTAGGAATACGCCCCAGCTTCCTGTTTTTCTTACATGTCGTTTTCCCTGTGTTTTGTCTGCCAGGGAGGAGCAAAACATAAACACAAATAATAATAAAAATGTGAGATCTTGAACCCATCTTTGACCAAACAACCCAAACATGCACACACACAGCATCAGTAGCTTAAGCTGCTAACATCCTGCTAATGTCCTGCTATTGTGCTGCTAATAGCCAGCTAACACCCTGCTAACATCCTGCTAGCACCTTGCTAACATCCTGCTAGCAGGGTTGTTGCTGTTCGTGCGGCCCAGCCTCCTCGCGTCCTCCTACATTCGGTCCCTTAGCAACTCGGGCGGTGGGGCGTCAGGGGAAGGCATGCATCTCCTGCTCCAGTGGCCTCACATTTCCTGCCCGTCCTCCGGGGGTGTGGAGGCCGGGGCCCCGCTGGGAGCGCTCAGCAGCTCCTCCAGGTTTTGTCTGGGGGCTGTGGGCCGTAGTCGCCGCTATCACGGCAGGAAGGAACCACTCCGGGACATTCCGCCATGCTAGCTGCTGTTGCCCCCCCCACCAGAGGAGTCACTGCCTCCAGGAGGAGAGTTAATGAAATTGTGTTGGTTCCCACGGCGACCCCAACTCTTCAGCAGTCTCACACCCCATCCCCCCCAGCCCACATGGGGTTCCTCAGGAGGTTCTGGGTCTAACCCAGGTTCTACTCCCAAACGTGGGGGTCCAGGAGGGTACTAACGGTAGTACAGTGATCCCTCGTTACTCGCGACTAATGCGTTCCAGGACCAACCGCAAATAACGAAATTCTGTGGTACACAAGCGTCACGGAACGCAGTGCACTTCCTGATGCTGTCAGCCAATAGCATTCGCTTACGGTATCACGTGACTACCTACTAAAAATCTGCAATCAGGTGAAGCGCAAATATGCGAGGGATTACTGTACTGAGTCTGAGGAGTACTAACGGTAGTAGTTAGCACTTATATATGATGGGAGAGTAATGGTTGGGTGTCCCCCCGCGCCCTCCCTCTCACTAATCCCTCCCATTAAATTGTTAACAGGAGGGATTAGTGGGGATTAGAGGTGTGGATTAGGTGGATCAGGAGTTCATGATACTGATTGGTGAACAGAGCTTCCTCTCACCTTTCACTGGAGTTTTTCTCTGTCTTATTTCAGATTGATGAAGATGAAGTCACGCAGCAGACTGTCGTTCTCATCTTCTTCACGATTCAGTCATAAATATGTACCCTTAAAAAATCTGTATTTATTGATTGGCTCTCCTGGCAACAATCATGGTGTAAACAAAGTGAACAAGTGAACGTAATCTCCTCTGTGATCAATTCTCTGTTGATCAACTCATGGTTTCTAGACAAGAAAAATTCAACCTGACTTGTCTTTTATTTTGTCGGAATACCCCCGACTTCCTGTTTGTCTCATGTCCCTGTATTTTGTCTCCCAGGGAGGAGCGGGAACGCTGGATCCGGGCAAAATACGAACAGCGTCTGTTTCTGGCTCCGCTGTCTGGCGCTGACCTCTCACTGGGTCAGCAGTTGCTCCGAGCAACGGCGGAGGAAGACCTCCGATCCGTCGTCCTCCTGCTCGCCCACGGAGGCCGACAGCAGGTCAACGAGACGTGTGGCGAAGGAGACGGACGCAACGCCCTGCACCTGTCCAGTCGCAAGGGCAACGTGGTCATCACACAGCTCCTCATTTGGGTAAGAT
Organism: Antennarius maculatus; assembly: GCA_013358685.1. Lineage (NCBI taxonomy): Eukaryota > Metazoa > Chordata > Actinopteri > Lophiiformes > Antennariidae > Antennarius > Antennarius maculatus. The sequence goes on from CM023629.1 coordinate 5,657,472, forward strand.
GCAGGAAGTACTCACCTGAGGGTCAGAGGTCACTGACCCCAGAGCAACACACACCCAGACACACACAGCTTACTGGGGGCTCAAAGGTCAGGTGGTGAAATTTAGGGCGTGAGGAACTGGTTAACTGTGGCCTAATCTGATTACTCGTCAAACTTTATTTGACTTACTCTTAACCACCTAACCTTAACCCCGACCCGACCCAGATCGTCTGACCTGACAGACTTTTAGTGTGAGGTAATGTGGGCAGGAAGTGACATCATTTTTAACGTAAGATGACGACATATTCAACCTTAAGATAATTAGAATTATTTTACACAGAATATTTCCAGCCAATTTCAACTGGCCCTCCTTTGTTGAATGGAGTGTTAGCATGCTAATACCTTTAGCGGAGTTGACCATTCTAAATCAGTTTGTTGTTGTTTGTCAGCATCTTGTTTGTCAATGGTTTTTGAGCTGAAGACTGCGTTGATGTGTCGCATCATTTCCTGTCCCATCTTCTCTCTCCCAGTACGGTGTAGACCTGACGGTGAGGGATGCCCATGGCAACAGTCCGATGGCGTACGCCCGGCAGGTCAACAGTCAGGAATGCGTCGACACGCTGGCTCAATATGGCTGCCCTGATGAGCGCCACCCACTCATGGCCACGCCCAACCTGTCGCGCCGCAACACCAACCGTAACAACAGCTGCAGCAGCGCCGGGAGCGCCGCGCTCATCTGATGGCGTGTTACCTACAGGCGCGACGGTTTGGGGCTCCTTGGCACCAAACCCGCTCCACCTCGTGAAGATCGCCGCCGCCGCCGTCAGACGCTTAGGACGGACAACGGGTCACGCATCAGGAGGGAACACATGGTGGACCAGCCTCCACTGGCTCAACCAATCATGAGAATAGTCATGTGACTCCTGGCAGCCAATGAAAGCCAGCCTGAGACTTGACCCTCATCACGGACTTGTTCACGACCCACCCTTTAGTCTACGTCCTGCCCAGCAGCCAATCAGTGAAGAGTAGTGATAAACTCTGCCCTCACACTATCTGATGGACGTCTCGTCAGAAACAGTCCAAGACGCTGGTTCTAGCAGCTCATGGGTGGCCACGCATTGATGAACCAATCAGGGAAGGGGATTTTTTGATGGACAGGGACCCTTTCTAGGCTCAGGAACCAAAGCTGTCCAACACAAACCCCCGTCGTCTTTTCCCCGTCCAACAGGAAGTGATCTGCTGTCCATCGTCATCACCCAGATGAACGTCTTCATCATTTCTGTCACTAAAGATTGTTTTGAACCCAGCGGTCCAATGAGGTTCCGTCCCAATCCGGTTTGAAGCTACTCACGTCTGTACATGGCGATCATAAATCACGTGACCCGGATTAGGTTTGCGTCTAATTCTGGTCATGTGACCTGAAAGGATCAGGGTTTGTTCATGCAAACAGACCCAGTCTCAGAGAAGATCTGATCATGGGGGGGAGCGCCCCTTTTCTGGTTTTGTGTGATAAATGGAGAAGGGAATGAATCTGATTCTGTCTAAATATGTTGTCTGATCTGACCAATCACAGCAAGGAGGAGGGAGAGGGGGAGGGGCGTCCTGATACTATAGGTTGAAATGGGCCCCAGCAAGACTTTGGACATTCAGGTCAGGTGTTGATAAAACTTCACATCTGAGTTCCGTCCTCTTCTGTTTTTTCATCCAATCAGCCACCAATCAGACATGTCCCCCCCACCACACACACACACACCCCTCTAAGATGTTGTGAAAATGAAAAAAAAAACAAAGTTGTGCTGCAGAGAGGAAGTGAAGTCAGCGTGGACTGAATGGCATGAAGTCCAGGTTGTTAATATCACGCCTCCTGATGATTGGTTCTTTCTCTGATCCCGCCTTGACTGTAGGCGGAGACTCATCCTGGTTGAAGGCATGTTGTAGTGGAGACCAGGTGGACCAAAATGTGGTTCCTGGAAGTGACTTAAATGGGATCCAGAGGCGTTGACCTCTGAGGTCATGTGGGAAGAAAATGACCAAACTGTTGATGACATCATCGCTGATGTCATCACTGATCTGTTCTTATTGGTAGACTGAACGCTAACTGGTGAGCATAAGCTGCTGACTTTAAGCCTCCTCCCTGTGTCGTCAGTTCTGAAGGTCTCTGCCGAGACCGAGGGCTCGACGTTCCGATAGTGTGTCGTCTAAGACACGCAGACGTCCCCAGAATACGCCAAACAGCATAGCGTGACTGCGACGTCTTTTTAACATGCCTTCCTGCTCATCCTGCATGGCTAACCTTCCTAATGTTACAAACTCTTGCTACCACTACCCAACATTGCCAATGCTACCCAACATTGCTACCACTACCCAACCTTGCTAACACTACCTAACATTGCCAATGCTACCCAACATCCTTACCACTACCCAATATTGCTAACACTACCCAATCTTGCTATCACTACCCAACTTTGGTAATGTTACAAACTCTTGCTCACACTACCCAACATTATTAACACTACCCAGTATTGCTAATGCAACCTAACATTGTTAACACTGCCCAACATTGCTAATGATACCAATCATTGCTTATGCTACTCCTTCCTAATGCTACCCAGCGTTAATAACACAACCCGATGTTGATCATGCTACCCTGCTTTGCTAACTCACTTGGCCTTGCTAAACCTGGTCCTGAAGGGGACAGCAGGGCGGGACAAATCTAGTGTTTTTGTGAGCACTAAACCCAATTCACTCTGAAATTGTTTTATTATTTTGGATTTCAGTGTCCTTTTAAACAAAAACAGAAACATTAATTATTGTTGTCATCAAAATATGTCACAAAAAAATTTTTGTTCGCGGTACACAAGCTAGTGATGTGTTTTCACAGGACATTGAATGGACGCTTTTAGCTCGGAAGAAATTTTGAAGCATGATGCAAAACTACAGCTAGCATTTTGTTAGCTGAATTCAGCAAAGGGATGTTAAGATGGCGCAGAGTGGTTGCTAGTGGCATTAGCGGGAATATTGAAGTTCGGCTTTTGGCTCAACCCTAACTGTCCATCACCATGCTGATGCTGGCGGGCTTGTCTGCTGCGCCTTCTGTACATAGACCGGTCACCTCTGTAGCGCCTAGCCCTAAGCCCCACCCACCAGGGCTGTCCTCTGTCCTCTGTCCTCATTATTTATAAACAAGGCTCCGCCCCTGAACCGAGGTTTTGTATATTTCCTTGTGTGTCACTGTTCTAGCGGATCATGAGATGTATTGTTATTTGAATTGTTGTTGTTGACTCCTCTTGGCTGTACAGTACGTTGTTGACAAACTTTACGCATCTTTGAATAAAAACAAGGATTGATCACAGCCGCTCCGCCCTGCGTCTCTGCCTCCAACTGACCTTCACACTGATCCACGTTCGAAGCTTTTTGGGAAATGTTGAACCCTCCTCGTCTTCATCCTCATCCGTCCTGTCATTAGTTGACGTGACTCAAAGTTGATGTCTGATGTTTGATCTGTTGTCATGATAATTATTATTAATTAGTAATATTAATGATAATAATTATTATGAATAATAGTAACAATGTAAATATAAATATAATAAAACATAATAATAAAAATTATTAAATTATTATAAATTCTAGCGTTAAATTATTATTGCTATATTATTAAATACATAAACATAGAAACATTTCATTCATTAATTTCTTTGTAGTTTTTGAACTAAAGTTATAAAAAAAAATCAAGGAATTTTCCCTCACATTTCAGTTTTGGTAACATTTTGTGCCCTTTAAATGTTCAAACCCCACCCAGCCCAAAGGGGTTGGAACTTTCACTCTGGAGGTCAGTTGATGTGGACACAACTAAACATGTTCTTAATTTTAATCCCTCCATGTTTCCTGGAGATCAGTTCAAATTCAAATCTGACCTCAAGCCTGTTCTGATGACTTGCTGTGACAGTCTGCCGATTGGCTGACGTCACGACCAGCAACGTGAAACTCCGCCCATCAATCTTCGTGGTACGTCACGTGAATTCTGAAACTGCAACGTTCCACCACGTGACGTCGAGGTGGCAGATGGGAAGTAAATCGAAGTTTTAGAGTTATAAAATTCTTCAGAATGTTTGATCAGTTTCAGATTATCAAACTTGTTGCTTATCGTTGATTCCCGGTAAATCAAACTGATCGGTCCTCTTGAAGCTGCCTGCGCAACAAGTAAAACAGTTTTACTTGTTTTGATCATACTGGAAGAATTTAAATTGATTTTGTTCCTCATTTTGGGGAACAAAATGAGGAACATTTTGGTGCGAGGGGCCTTGAACGCACCAATCAGCGCAGCCTGCTTGTGGAGACGCGACGCGCAAGACGACGCAGGTATTTAAACTTTGTACTGGATTTATACTTTATTATCTTTAATCGTATTTAAAATTTATTGTTTTTAACTGTATTCAAACTTCATTGCGGTTACCTGTATTTAAACTTTATTTAAAGGTCGTTGTTGGATGATTTCTGCTTTTAGCGTCTCACTGATTTTGTTTCTAAACGTTTAATTCTAGTCACTGAAGGTAAACTGGGTTTTAACTCCCGGGTTTCGAACAAAGCGACGCGTTCTGATCCAGTCAGCTGCGTCTAACGCCCCAGCTGATTTTCGTCCTATTGATCAGGGTGGAGTCACCGACACCGATCGGAGTCCTGGTTATCTCACCTAACGACTCTGCGCGCTCACACGGAACCCCTTGGTTCTGGTTGTGTTCGGACAAGACTCACCGAGACGTGAAACTTTAAAGATGGTGAGAAAATCCTGCGTCCGCCTTGTAGGAGCAAATGCAGATTCGGACTGAGGTCTGTTCTGGTCCAGATCCACCCTCCGGCAACTGTTTCACTGTAGCTAAAGATTCATCAGAACCGATGTCTGGTTTTGGACGAGCCCCAATTGGGTGAAAGCTGTTGATCAGAAACTGAGACGGGATGAGAACCCACAATATGATATCAATAATAATAATTATTATAATAATAATTTTGATAATTATTATTGTCATTGTTGTTTTTATTAATACCATTATAGCTGTTGTTATTGTTATATTGTTACTGTTATTTTATTAGAAGTGACCTTTGATCTTCGGCTGGGTCTGACGTCACAGCTGGAGACTGACGTAAATAATGGAGTAATTAATTTCGTGGATATTGAATCAAGTTTCTTTCATTCAAAGTGAAAATCAGACCAAAGTTACCTGTTTTTTATTGTTTTTTTAAAAAAATAAAACCTTTATTTAAGTGGTACAGGTTTATTTAAATAAAAATTAATTTAAATGTTACGGGTTTGTTTAAATTAAGGTTAATTTTATTTAACCATTATAACCATTATAGAAATGTTAGATTTATTTAAGTAAAGGCAACCTCTATATAAACCTGTATAATTTAAATAAAACTAACATTAATTGAAATGTTACATTTATTTAAAACTAACCTTTATTTAAATGTTACAGATTTGTTTAAATAAAGGGTAGTTATTTAAATAAAAATAGCCGGTTAATTTAAATAAAGCATTTTTTTTAAATGTTACAATTTTGTTTAAATTAAAATAAGCGTTATTTCAGTGTTACAAGTTTATTTAAATAAAAGTAAGCTCTATTTAAATGTTACAGGTTTATTTAAATGAAACTAAGGTTTATTTAAATGTTACAGGTTTATTTAAATAAACCTGTAACAAGGCTAGTTTGACATTTTATATCAAACCAGCTTTTTATTAAAAAAAAAATACATCGCTTAATTTAGATAAAGGTTATTTTTTGTTTCAATTAACCGTTTTGGGAACTTATCAAAATCTAAATTTTTTTGTCGTCGATGGTGGGGGGGCCTTCATCCTCTTCTTCCTCGGCTTTAAAATCAAACGATCAGTTTTGGTTTTTTTTGTTGAACCGGCCCATTATTTTACGAACAAAACAAAGATTTTCGGATCTCTGTCCCGAGGACAAGTGACATGATTGATGATTGATAGATGACGATCAATGACTGATCGATCGAGCGGTTGGAATGCGAGCAGAAATAATTCAGTCCTTTTAATTTGTTGTGTTGGATGATTTAAACTTTCTCTGTTGTGTATTTATGAGTTAATATTAAAGAGGGCGCGTGGAAACAATGTGTTTATATAAACGATGTGTTTATTTCCGTGTTTTTCTCGTTTCAACATGAGAACCGTGAAACTTCTTCATGACCCAGAGGAAAAGGAAATCGGGCCATGTCTACCGGTTCCGTGTGTACAGGTCTCGTCTCTACTGGACCCGTCTCTACCGGTCGCGTTTCTTCCAGTCCCGCGTCTTCTTGTCCCGTCTCTACCGGACCCGTTTCTTCATGTCCCGTCTCTACCGGACCCGTTTCTTCATGTCCCGTCTCTACCGGACCCGTTTCTTCATGTCCCGTCTCTACCGGACCCGTTTCTTCATGTCCCGTCTCTACCGGACCCGTTTCTTCATGTCCCGTCTCTACCGGACCCGTTTCTTCATGTCCCGTCTCTACCGGACCCGTTTCTTCATGTCCCGTCTCTACCGGACCCGTTTCTTCATGTCCCGTCTCTACCGGACCCGTTGAAGCCAATGATCAGAGCACAGACGTTTCAGCGCGTGTTTATTCATCTTTAATAAATTAAAAACGGACAGGTTCTGACGGGTCGCTCTTTTTAAAAAGACGGTTGTGGGTTCCAGCCCGTCCCGGGTTCAGTCCCTCTCTTCTACGGTCTGGCCTGCTCCATCTGCTGGTGCTGACTCCTGATTGCGAAGCGGCTGACGTGCACCGGGATGGGAACGACTATTTTGGGATTCCGGGACGGCTCCCCGGACTTGTTGTTGACATTTCCGGCTTTGACCCGTTTCCATTTGGCGCGTCGGTTCTGGAACCAGATCTTCACCTGCACCTCGCTCAGCTTCAGCGCATGCGCGATCTGGGAGCGCTCGGTCAGGGACAGGTACTTCTTGCAGTGGAACTCCTTCTCCAGCTCCAGCAGCTGTTCGCTGGTGAACGCCGTCCGCCGCCGCCGGTTTTTGCCGCCGCTGCTGCTGCCGCCGCCGCCGCCCGCCCCGGAGCCGCTGCCGTTGGAGCCGTGTACGTGCGTCCCGTCGTCCAGACCCCCTCCGCCGGCGTCCGCGTCCTCCTTGTGGCACATGGAGGCGAGGTTGTCGTCAGAGCTGTAGTCCAAGTCACTGTCCATGGAGAAGCTCTCGTCCTTTCGTCCGCACTCGTCCTCTTTGGAGTCGTCTTTACCGGAAGCTCTGGCTGGGAGGAAGAGGAGAGCAGTGTCATCTTCATCACCATCGAACCCAGTTACCTTTCAACCCCACGGTTAGAACCTGATCCACCAGCCGAACCCCGGACCGTTTCTGTTTGAGTTACAGCTCAAGTTTGACACATTTAATTCTGTGTGTGTGTGTGGGGGGGGGGGGGGGGGGGGGGGGGCAGCGCGGGGAGGAGGGATGGGATGTTTGGGGCGGGGGGCGTCCTCAAGCCCCACGTCAGAATCCATCATCAGGTCGGTGTCGGGGTCACGGCCGAGTACGCGCGCAGCGGGGATTTTTAGTTCTTACGCGTAATTACGCACGGAGCATCTTCGGGGGCCTGAGAACAGACTGAATCCCAGATAAAAAATCAAAACAAACAAAAAAACAAAATAACGTAGAAAAATTGGGATAAATTGTTTTTTCCCCAGAAATGTATTACTCGAGATGAAGAATCCGGTCTCCGTGATTCCAGCGTGAAAACGATTGTTGATCTTTGAATAGGACAAAAACGGAACCTGTAAATATTTCAGGTGGTCGTGCACTAATATTCAAACCTTTTCAATATTTCTATGCATTTATTTATTTGTCAAAAACAACTAATGATTTGTTGTTATCGGGTGTTTTCCTGCGCAGCCGCTCCGGACGCACGGGTGTAACCCGCCTGCCTACCTGTGGATGTCGGCACCGCCGCGTCCGTGTCGTGGAAGGCCTGCAGCGCGGACTCCTTTCCCTGCAGGAAACTCTTGGCGTCCTCCGCGTCCAGCGTTTTGTCGAAGACCGCATGCAGAGCCTGAGAGCCAAACTTCCGGGCCGCGTCCTGGTGCTGCGGGGACGGAGAAAAGCCGCCGGGCAGCGACGCCATCAGCGTGGACGTGAGCGCCATGCCCTGCGTCAGGCCGGAGCAGAAGCCGCCCTGCAGGCTGGGGATCTGCGGGTGGGGGCCGGTGGGGAGAGCCTGCTGCAGGCCCGGCGGCGGCGGGGGCGGCGGCGGCTGGAGCACCACCGACCGGTACGGCATGAACATCGGGTAGCCGGTGTAGACGAAGTGTCCCGGGCTTGGCTGCGGGGGGGCCGCAATCAGAGAGTCAATGCTGAAGGCGGTGGTGCTTCCTAGTGGCCGCTGCATCGCCATGAAGGACGGACCAAACGCTGCGCTCATATGACCGGCCGCTGCAGCCCGGAGAAGACCGGAGGAGACGCCCCTTGGGCGGCTGCGGAGGGAGGACGGACCCCCGGGAGAGCCGCGGCTGTCACCGGCCTCGGGAGGGACTTTAGAGGGCTGATCTCACGCAACAAAAACATTCCATCGGTGCGCGGAAAGGTTCAAATCGCCGGAAGGAACGTCCACTCTGGGTTCTCCCTCCAACAGACGGACCTGAACGCACCACGGTTCCGGTTGCGGGACTCCCCTTCCTCCCGGGTGCGCAACTCTTTCTGCCGCTCCGCTCGCGGACGCGTCCGCTTTGGATTTAAATTGCGCTCCCCTCCGTTTAATTGCGCATCCTCCTCCACGCGAGCTCCGCCCACTCTCCGAACTCTGGCTCGTGATTGGTCGACTGGGATGATGTGACGTTTCCCTTAGAGAGAGAGTGTGTGTGTGTGTGTGTGTGTGTGTGTGTGTGTGTGTGTGTGTGTGTGTGTGTGTGTGTGTGTGTGCGTTCTGTTTTAGGATCTATTGATAGTATGACGTCACATAACTCATGTGTGACATCATGACCTGCACTCTGATTGGGGGAGGAGTTTGGACGACCCAGAACCAGGGGATATGTTCTTCACATCTGGTCCAGACTAGGTTCTGGTCCCATCAGAACCATCCTCATCGCCACATCGGATTCGGAGCTCCGGTTCTGGTCCCGCTGCTCCTCCATGAGCTCCGGGTCTGGAACTGACAGCAGCCCCGGGGGTGACCTCTGACCCTTCTGTCATTAAAATCCTCCCCTCCTAGGCTCCTTCAAGGGCACGCATGGATGCTCCCTTCACGCGCCTCCTCCTCCTCAGGGTCACCGGGACACGATCTCATTAAAGGGTTCTGATTCGGCCCACATTAAACAGCAGTATTTTTCAATTAGCGCCGACAAATTCAATCAAAAGTCCATCGATTCGAACCCGACCGGACGCGGCTCGTTTACAACACGTTTAATTGCACGGCCATTAGATAAATAGTGAAGCGGCCGCCGTTCCGTTATCCATCATGGGGGCATCGATAGTAAAAGGTTGTGAGGCAGGGAGGGTGTCGAACAAGCGTCCGTCCAAGGGGAGCGTGCATGAGGAACGTGCACGAGGAGCGGCTAATAAATATCCTCTTTTGTACTTATAAATTATCCAGTTTAATTAACAACATGGATTATGATTGGACGATGATTTAATTAAACCTCTCCTGCATGCAGGCCGAGCGCCGCCATCATCCATTATGAGGGGGGGTAGAGGAGGAGGGGTGAGGTGGTGCAGTTAAGGGGGGGGGGGTGCAGTTATGGGGAGGGGGGGTAAATGAAGCTTCCTCTGCTAGGAGCTGTTCACCTGCTCAAGTCATCAGCGCTGCAGCAAACGGTGATAATCGGCTAGCAAATGGTCAAAAAATCACAATATGATGTTTGGAGGCATTAAAGGAACCCCGCTAATTAGCCGCTACCGCCGCTGAGCCATTAGCTAACAAACAGCTACGTTAGCCGCTAACCTGAGCCATTAGCTGACATGAGGAGCATAATGTTTGCTGTCAAACTGCACCATTAGCTAACAAACAGCTACGCTAGCCGCTAACCTGAACCATTAGTTGGCATGAGGAGTGCTATGGTAGATGCTAACCTGAACCATTAGCAGACATGAACAGTGTTATGCTAACCTGGAGTGGATGAGGTGCCACCCACCTGTCCTACTGAGGTTGTGACCGCCCCGCCCCCCCACCCAGGGATCTTTGGCGGTCCTTGCATGCATAGTCATCATAAGGGGCGGGGCCTCCATCTGTCCTGACTTTGGCCATGTTCACACGTAGATGGGTATTTTTGAAAAACGCAAAAAATGCTAACCTGGCAACAGGGTAACCTACGCTAACCTAGCATGTTGCTAATTGTGTCACTGCTAGGTTACATGCTAACCTAGCTACAGGGTAACCTATGCTAATTTTGCGACATGCTAACTAAGTGACACAATGACCTGGCTACATGCTAACCTATTAACAGGATAATCAACGCTAACCTAGCGACATGCTAAAGTAGTGACATGATGACCTAACTACATGCTAACCTAGCAACAGGGTAACCTATGCTAATTTTGCGACATGCTAACGTAGTGACACGATGACCTAGCTACATGCAAACTTAACTACGTGCTAACCTAGCAACATGATATCCTATCTACAAGCTAACCCAGTAATATGTTAACCTAGCAACACGATAACCGAACGACAAGATAACCTAGCTACAGGCTAACCCAGCAACATGCTAACCCAGCGAACTTATGATCCTGGATGTGAACAGAACACCTTGTGCACCCAGACATGGTTCAGGTTCTGCTGGTGACCTGCAGGGGTTGCTGAAATTAATGTAAACCCAGAAACTCTTCGATGTTGTGATGGCCATATTTCTTCGGTCCTTCCGTTACTGGTTTTACTGGTGCACCATGTTTATATGCTCTCTGCATCCAAGTTCTCTGCATCATCCGTGTCGTCGGACACTGAACACGTCACATTCATTCCTCATTTTGGATTTATGAGCGGACACCTGAACGCATCGCACCCCAACGTCCCAATAAACATTATGTCTGATGGACCCGGACTCGTAAAGTCCCATGACCAACATTTACACTCTTCTTTTTACTCTCCCCTTCTTTGCACCGTTCATCTCCTCAATCCCTGTTTTCTTTCCTTTTTTTTCGCCACACAAACGGCGACTGATCGTTTGGTTGGTCAAATAAAGCCACAGCGCCCCCTGGAGGCAGACTAGAACCCTGAACCGGATGGACCGACAGGCCTGAACCTGAGGTCAAAGGTCAGGGGATGGAGGTGGTGGGAAGGAGTAAACTGACATCTGATGGAGAAAATGTTTCTTCATTGTGATCATTTAAACTGGAAATCTGATCACTTTAATCAAATTTAAAAACAGCTGTAAAATAATTTATACCCTAAAGACCGGTGGTTTAATGATGTCCTAGCTGCTAGCAACAAGTAGCAGCTAGGAGAAAAGCATTAGGACACGGTCCGAGGGAAGTGAAACATGGTGGATGCCTGGACAACAGCTTGTCTTGTGTGGAGGTGGCCAGCTAACGCCTACATGCTAATCTGCTGGGAGTGGGCGGGTCGTTTTAGGCGACATGTCTCATCTGCACTCTGGAGCGAGCGCTCAGACGAGTCTCGGTGGTCCTCTTTGTCTCCGCCGTGACGAATCGGATCAGGAGACGTTTAGAAGAGCCTCATTGAAGCCGCGACAGGAAGAAGGAAGACAAACCTGTCTTCTGTCTTGGACCAGACGGTTCTGGTCCAGGTTCAAGGCCGTCCTGAGGTCCAGACCTAGAGGTCCAACCTGTAGGTGACATCATGAAGGTTCTTCCAGCATACATCTGATGATGTCATCACTATGGACATATACCGAGGCTAACGGTCTTTTAGCAGAATGCTAACCTGTTATCTGCTAATGTGTCTAAATGTGATTGACACGTCAACCTCAGGGATCAATAAAGTTTTCAAAAAGAAAAGTTTGGACACCTTTGAGGGGGAAGAGGAGTTCCTCCTGTTTCCATGGTAACACAGGTGTTGCTGAGGGATGAGGGTTGATCGAGGCTGAAGTTACTCTTTTCTTCGTGAATGTGTGTTTTGGTGATCGGTCCTGTCACGGGCCGGCTGGCGGGTCAGAACCGTCTCTGACTGGATGCTAACGAGGCAGTGGCGGCGGCGGCGGCGGTTTTAATTCAGACACGAGTCAACAGCCACGTTAACCCCGGACATTCAGACGTTTGATGAAGCGACGAGCTCCTCGCTCCTCGCCCCTCACTCCTCGCCCCTCGCCACGGATCCAACATCATTATCCAGGAGAGAGACAGTATGTTTCGGCGCGCTCCGCTGCTAATGAGCCGCCGCCATCATCCCTCATGCTGTAATTAGCGGTGGGGCCGCCACTCGGGCCCCCTGCTCGCTGCTAATGGAGTGAACAAGGCAGAAAACGAGCGCTATTAAACTGGACATGGACTCCAGCTCGCCATGTGAGACGTAATCGTCTTCATCATTCAACACTTTGACTCAGCCTCCAAGCTCGCTGTGAGACCTGCTTCCTATCTGTCTCCAAGTGGAGGTCCGGTTCTGACCCAGTTCTCATGTCCACCAGCAGACCCCCAAGACCACTTGATCCGGTTTGAAAATGGGCAGGAAGACTGGGTCTAGATGGGGTGGGGTTCTGGATTGGGTTCTGGAGCACAGGTCGTCCCATCATTGGGAACCAATGAGCTCAAAGGGGTGGGACAGGAAATAGATGCTACCACCATTGTTTTGTGATCAATCCATTTCCTGTTGTTGTTTACATGACCCTACTTTGTTGTGTTTGTTGGGAGGGCATTGGACCCGGTTCCCACATAAGATCCAGCTGGTCCTGATGAGAAAACGCCCACAGAGGTCAAAGGTCAAAGCCACAGCACGTTGATGGTGGAGCGGGAGGGGCAATCAGACGGGCGGTTTGATGAGTGGCAGGGAGGCGGTGTCATGTAACGGCCGCTGTCTGCAAGGTCAGAAGAACATGATTGGTCCTGTGATCAGAGGGTGGGCGGGGTCAAGGTTGGAGCTAATGATGGCTGTGATGCTGACAGGAGGGACAGCCAGCAAACACGGAGGGCTCAAGTGGATCTTTATCCAGATCCGGATCCAGGATGGTGTAGCTGAAACAACTGATGTAGTTCCAGACCGCATAGTTTCCTTAGACCCTAATCTCTTCTTCTATGGTGCTGTTGTAAAGTCCCACTGGGCTCAATAAAGTAACTTCCTGCTAAGCTATCCGGCGCCACACATTAGCGGTTTGTTGCCCGGTAACAAGCAGGCTTCTGGTTCGACTGTGTCCTGGTCTCAGCCAAACGGTGATTTGGGGACCAGTGGGATTCTCCTGACCTCTCATCTTTTACGACGTCCTGATGACGACCTGACAGCATCCTGATGGTGTCCTAACGCCGCTGTCAGGTCGTCACGGTGACGAACAGCAGGCTGAAGGAAGTGGTCACACCTCTACTGTGGATCGTTAGCGTTCAGGGCACAGAACCATTAGCCAGCTGGCTTTTATTAAACAAAGCGATTCATGTTATGCTAATCAGTCAGATTTTAGCAATTCCAGCTCATTTGCTAATCGTTGGCTAATTACTGACGACTCGGTGGCGCATCAAATTAGGGCTGATGGATGGATCGCTCTGGATCTTCGACAAACTCCTCGGAGCCTTGCATCTGGAGCGTGTCCCTGAGTGGATGATGCGAACCCTCGACCCTCTAACAGTTTCACAGTTTCAAACAATGACATCACCTGTCTTCACGGTTTCATGCTAACTTAGCGTTAGCATATGGAAGCGTTGGCCCGTTTCGACAGGGGCAAAGGGGAGGAGTTCCGACATCTTCAGCTCTTCACCTCCAGCAGGAGGTGGAACTGGTCCGGCCCGCGGGTTCTGCACAGAACAGGTGGCACCGCCATTAAAAGGCAGCTGTCTGATTGGTGCCTTGGTTGGTGAAGGTCACGACCCCAGTGGGACAGCAGGGGGTTAATCACAGCCCCCGACAGGGGGAGGATGATCTGAGTTTGAACACTTGAGAACTCAGACCCTCCTCCCCCCATGGAGAACATTTTATGGTCCAGAAACAGAAGCGCTGCTCATGACTGACCTGCTGCCTCCATCGGCTGGGTTGGTCAATCGATTGGTTGGTTGGTTGGTTGATTGGTTGGTTGGTTAGCTGTTCGGTTTGGTGATTGGTTGGTTGTTGCGTTGGTCGGTCCACAGAGTGCATGAGGCAGACAGATGTGGGTGTCTGTGACATCACAGGTTCATTGATGATGTTGTCCACCAGGGGCGCTGTGTTGGTCTGAAATCACTGTGATGTCACTCCATTGGCTACAAGCTGCTTGACTTCCTTATTCATGAACCCCAGTGCATTGTGGGAGGACAGGAATGAAAGCATGTTGTCCCAAGTGCCATGTTAACAAATGACGGATGACACCAAGGCGGCACTGACCGTCGCCGGTCGTCTGTTTGTGATGAAGTGGGAGGAGACGTCCCTGAACCGAAGGCCTCGTTGTGGGGCCACGCCCCCAGCCCTCAGAAGAGGCGGGGTGGTAGAACCAGCTGAGAGCCACGCCTCTGAACTCTGACCCTGACCCTGCTCTACAGATCAGGTCCTCAGGTAACCGTGGAAATGAACCACCGCCGGCACGTCTTCTGGCAGCCGTGACTTTTAAACACTGACTTTGGCGTGATGGAGCGGCGAACACGAGACCATCGTCTGGCCCCTCTGGGACCGTCTTCCTGCTCTGGGGTTCTTGTCTTGAGCGAGAGAGAGAGGGTGTCGTGGACACTTAGCAGCTAATTGGATTAACTAGGAGGAGCAGAAAAGGTGACGGCGTTCATTCCGCTGCCTGAACCCACCTGGGCGCCACGGCGGCGGCGTGGCGGAGCTCCAGCTGCAGAGACACTCATGTGGACAAATCAGGTCGCCTCAGACAAGAGGGTTCCCTCACCACATCCAGAGAAGGTGTGTGCGTGTGTGTGTGTGTGTCTGTGTCTGTGTGTGTAGGGACCCCCCAAGGCAGAGTCAAGGCAGCGACAAAACCTTGGTGACCAGAATCCAGATGTTCGTGTTGGAAAAGGAGGCCACGGGGGTTATGACCATCGTCTTCCTCGGTGTTAGGGGGAGGGGTCTCGGGGGAACACACCTTCTCCCCCCAGCGGGAAGCGGCAACAATGAAAATTACACACAGGCTAATTGGCAGCTTGTTGTCACGGTGATGACCCGGTTCAACTGCTGCATCCAGATGTTGATCGTCTACAAAGACGAACGCTCATGTCCAGGCTGCCCAACCTGCTCCTTAAAGCTGACCTTTGACCTCTGGGTCGACCCCATCAGTCCTGATGTTTATTACCCACAGCACCCCCCAAAAGAAAACACACACACAAAGTTCTTTGGGCACACTATGCAAATTGTGACGGTAATAATCAGTTGCGATTGGCTAAGGCAGAGGTCCCCCACCACAGGGTTGCGACTTCTGTGTGGAATGAGGCACAGACAAATGCATGCGTTTGTGCCTCTTGACAGGGCTCAGTCATGAGAAAAGTTACCAGCCATTACCCCCAAAATTAAGCAACCACAACTGTGTCAGTGTCTGGATTAAAATCATGGCAGAATAATCTGAGATTACCTGAAAAGCAGTGAAAACCCTGCTTCCATTTCCAATCATCTTCCATCTTTGTGAAGTGGGATTTTCTGCAGTGACCGCAACACAAACCAAACTACGGAGTAGACCGGACGTCCGGAACACACTTCAGGTGTCATTGTCTCCCTTTACTCCCAGATGGGACCGGCTCATTTTACAGAGAAACAAGTTCAGGGCTTCCACTGATTTTCATTATTATTATCTGATTGACTTGTTCACACTTTTAATAGAAATGATCAGTATTTTGAATACACTAATCGTAAATTGTTATATTTCAAAATAAACAAAAAATAAAGTTTTTTTTAATATATTTACTTCTTATTTAAAAGGATTTTCGTCCTAAACTGAATTATTTCATTTACAGAGATGTTGATTATCAATTTATGAAAAAAGGTTGTTAATTGTCTGTTGATGTCTGCATTTGATATAAGACCCCTGCTGATGATTTATTATTAGACTACAGCCGTTCTGGCATCATTAACGATTATCGAGCAAATCAAAACCGGTCCGTGCAGCCAAAAAAGGTTGGGGACTATTTGGCTAAGGTACGGATCATTTGGCCGAATGGTTCAGGGAATATAAATTTGCAGCCAGCACCAAAAGCCCGTGTGGGGGTGGAGTCATGCTGCCCTCTGGTGGCCGTTCCCGGAGCACAGGAACAGCAGCACAGAACAGGAAGACAAGTCACAATACCTGTCAATACCTTCTGGATTGATCAGATTAATTCAGAAAATATATGCAATACAGGAAACATTAAGGCGCTGTTTTCTGGGCTCATCGATTGTTGTGTGGCTGCAGTACAGCCACCCTGCCAAAGAGGGCGCCCACATTCCCAATGAATGGGGCGCCGACTAATGAACCAGTTTTCAGCACAATTGTCGCAAAGGGTTTTCAGCACAACAGTTTTCGGTATAATAAAACTGTCACCAAAACGTTAGTTTTGGTGACAACGAACGATATTCACTGGAAACAATATTCACGGGAAACATTCTGCTTAAACTCAGCAACCCCACTATATAAAAAACGTACAGAAACCAACCACCCCTGTCACAATGGTATGCTCCAATATAAAACGATCACTAGAGCCAGGTGTGACTCTTCTAGAAGGTTTAGACCAGAATGGGATGTAAGTACTGTATGCATTTGTTTGAGGTAAATTTAAATAAGTGATTAAATCAGGTACTTTGTGCGTCTTTTGTAAACTGAATGAAATGTACATGTAACGTAATAAAAATTGGGACAAACAATTGTATACATAGCTGGCCTAGCAGCATACAAAGGGTCAGGGTGGACCATGTGGAGAAAACAAATGTATGGTGAGGTGTTGAACATGTGGAGCAACCTACTTAAATAGTTATGACTTTAACTGAAAGTAGTAGACATTGTAACATAAGATCATGTTAATGGGAAAAATGTCAAAATAAATTGGACTGAAACCATATTGGTGATTAAGGCAGGCTGGCTTTACAACACCCACCCCAATGAACCGACTTCTGGTAGTCATGATCTGGTCAGATGGTGTCAACCGGTTGTTCAGTACAGCCCAGGTCATCGGCTAAGAGGTCATTTGTGCTAAACAGCTAAGCTAGGATACCATCTGATGAATGTAGATATATGTGAAGATGGCTTCTAGCTACTGTAAGATTAGCATTAAATTCAGATAGCTTCTAGCTACCATAAAATTAGCAATAAATTCAGATTGCTTCTAGCTAACATAAGATTAACATTAGATTCAGAGAGCTTCTAGCTTCCATAAGATTAGCATTAAATTTGGAGAGCTTCTAGCTTCCATAAGATTAGCATTAAATTCAGATAGCTTCTAGGTACTGTCAAATTGGCATTGAATGAGAATTAGCAGGCTCAATGACAGTTTGCTGGTTTCTAAACTACTGGTCCACGTCTGGGAGCTGTCACAGACTGGACTGGGTTGTTTCATGGTGGGCCTGGTTCAAATTGGTCTCATGGGGACCGATCACTGAGACTGATGTGGGAGGAGTCAGCATGTCTTTTCATCAACAAGATTTATTACAGCTCAATAATGGATGGCTTCATGAATAAATCCACAATGCTAACACATGCTAACACATGTTCTGCTTGTCTCATCAGGTTGCTGGTTTGAGGGTTCTTCACCAGCACTTCTTGGAAGTCAGCAGACCAAGTTTTGCTCTCCGATGGGGGTAGCATGTGTCTCTGACCTCGGTCTCCAGACGGATGCCGGGCACTTTAAAAATGGACACTGCTGGAAATGAAGACAACATGAAGGTAAACAAATTGGCGTCGGCTGCAAACAGGATGGATTCAGGTCTGTTAGCATGTCTATGGTGCAGTTGTGGTTCTTACTGTCTCTGAGGTGCATGATGGGAGAAGGCAGCGTGCTAAAGTAGGGGTGCTGCAGGGAGTTCTGTGCAGAGATCCGTTCTGTTGGGACTCCCTTCAACATTTGCTGGACCAGGTCTTCAGTCTTATAGGGCAGCTGGTTCAACCTGAATTTGGAGGACTACGGCAACTCAGATCAGCCAATTAAATGATCCAGACTTCATCTGAACTTGGTTCAGTTACCATGGAAACTTACAGAAAGTATCCTAATCTGGAGTTGGCTAGTTGTCAAGCTAACATTAACGTGTTAGTGCTACCTGTTTAGCTAAGAATGCTTCTATTCGTGTTTTTCTGACCTTTTCCAAACAGTCCTGAAGGGTTTTGGCTCTGAGTGAATGAACCGCTCTGTAGAGAGAAGGACAGAGTTCAGACACTCCCACTGGTGCCACCATCAGACAATATCTCTGACCCAACAATAACTCCTCCCTCCTCCTCCTTCGCATCATTATCATATTAATTATCACTAAAACCACTCGGCTTCAAGATGCCTGGCTTCACTACATCGCAGATTTTTAGTAGGTAGTCCCTTGATACCATTCGCGCATTGTATTGGCTGACAGCATCTGAGACTCACGGAACGCAGCGGACTTCTGTATGTTAAAGAAAAACTTAAAATTGCTTTAAAAAATTTATAAGAGTGTGGGAAAAGGTAATACAGATAGATGGTTCAATATCAGTATGAGAGGGTTCATACAGTATTTCTTTGCTATATTGCGGAATTTAGTTTTTTTGCCGGTGGGCCTGGAATGCATTAACCGTGAGTAACGGGATTATGCTATATATGGATAAACACTTGTGGCTGCTCCCTTGCTGTGCTGTGATTGGCTGCTGGGACAGAGTGGGAGGAGCTGACCAACCTGGTTTGTAGTTTATCAGCTGGCTGACTCCAGGCCAGCTGTCCTCAGATGGGACGCCCAGGACCTGCAGGGACACATTAAATCATTAAGACGAGTGATTGGCCGCTATGTGTGTGTCAAGCATCATGTGTCGTGCGTCTAGCATCAGTTGATGATACTCATGGGAACGCTCACCGTCCAGATCGTCTGCAGCTGTTGGAACTCGTCTGGGTCACCCGGGAAGGCCGGCGCCCCCTGCAGCATCTCTATGAAGATACAGCCGGCCCCCCTGAGTCAACGACAGACAATGCAATGTCAGCAGTCACATGACTCCTCCCCCTCCTGACTGGTTTGAAAGCGATTGGACTGACCATATGTCCAGAGCGGTGGAGTAATCCGTGGATCCCAACAAGACATCCGGGGGGCGATACCAAAGCGTTACCACATCTGACGAGAAGGTCTGACTGGGAACGGACATGGAGCGGGCCAGACCTTGACCAGGAAGAAGACAGGGTGGTCCAGTCAGTACCAGAATTAGACCTGTAGTAAGCTAATGCTAATGCTAGGGGGCTTCTCTGCGTATTTGAATACAGCTGATTAAAGGAGTACAACTGCTAACTAGCTTTAGCAACATGTCACACTGGACTTCAGGGCTACTGAGAAGCTCTACAGCAGCAGAGCATCAACCAGTAGCCTCTGACATGTCAACGGACGAGCCATGACTGATAAAGCTGGGCGTGTCCTTGACCAAAGTCGGCCATCTTGAGTTCCCCCAGGTAGCTGATGAGCAGGTTCTGAGGCTTCAGGTCTCTATGGAGGATCCGCCGGCTGTGGATGTAGCTGAGAGCTCTCAGCAACTGGAACATGAAGATCTGTGGGGACAATGCCCACTACTGGTTATACACAGCAACAAGCGATAACCCTGCCCCCTCGTTCAACCATGATGTCATTGCTCTAATGATGATGTCACACCAGTTAGAAGATGTGAAGTTGCCAAAATGACCCCAAACCCAAGCTGGGTCTTAATGAGATCCAAACTCTGTATCAAGGTGTCCAGGACCTGGTCCAGCCCAGATTCTGAAGTCATGTTTGTGTGCTCAGGGGTCCTGGACTACCTGACCCCAGAAAGGGGCAGGGCTGACCTCACAGTGGGTAAGAACCCTTAGTTTAGTGTTAGAGTGGTTTGGGTCTTAAACATGAGAAACATGGGAGGTGTGAACCAACCCTGACGTTGTGTGAGTGTAGCCCTCCAGGGTGTTGGTTCATGTACTGGGCCAGGTCCGTCTGCTGCAAGAGAAGAAGAGGAGGAAGAAGAGTGAGTTGACTGTCCCTCCTTGACCTCAGATGAGGAAGATGAAGATTATGTGACTAGACCTCACCACAAATTCAAAGACGAAGGTCAGAGACTCTCTGGTATGGATGATGTCATGAAGGACGACGATGTTGGCGTGTTTCAGACGCTTGAGCAAAGAGGCTGTACACACACACACACACACACACACACACACACACACACACACACACGCTATATGACTGTAAAGCTTTTGAAGGAATGAGGAAGATCACATGAGGAGGAGTAGGTCACCCTCTCTCATGGCGGTGAATGGGACGCCCTCCTCCGTCTTCATCCGGATCACCTTCAGCGCCACCAGCTGGCCGTTGATCCTCAACACAAACAATTCACACCCTGAAACTGGACCGCCCACCAAGAACCCCACACGACCAACAGAAGTACCCGCCACCCAGTGAAACCACAACCCTACCATTATCAGGACCTGCCCCTGGTTAGAGCCCAGACTGACCTGCTGACTCCTTTGTATACCGAGGCATAGGCCCCCTCGCCCAATTTCTCCAGACTGACGTAGGACTGCATCGCTCCAAACTGCAGACCTGGTTTCTGTGTAGAGGGACGTGATGTCAGAACCAGTCCTACGTACCATCGTGTTGTTTGAGTGCTGGACTGGTTCTACCGGCTGGGTGAAACTGACCCAGATGAAGTGGTCCTGGCAGCTCCCGAGTCTCAGTGGGTCGCTGTTGCTGCGTCCTCGCTGCCCCCTGAACCGCCGCACCTGAAGCGTGTGGAACCAGTGAGGCTGGGGGGTGTCGGCCTGATCTGCATCCAGCTGGAACCCACAGGCAGAAATCAGATTAACAGCATTAATACCTAACGTCCATCTAAATAACTATAGTCCACTTTAATAACTAGAGTCCACCTTAAGTTTTAGGTGGAATGTGAGGAATGCCTTTAAGGAACTGTACAAATTAACAAGGTGTTTTATCATCTAAGGAAACACAAATACTGTAAAAAATACTCCACTACCAGTCAGACTGAAGCTGTGAAATCTTGGGTTCAAAGCCCCTGAGAAGGGAACTAAAGTTCACCTGCTTTTAGTTGCATACATACAGTATACTGTATAGTGTGTACAGGCCCGTAACACACACAGATGCAAGGAGCCTATAGGCATGCAGTGGGGGTGTATGTGGTTGTACTGACTAGCAGCACCTTTTTTTTGGTGCATCCTAATGAGCAGCTTGCTCAAGGGCGCCTCGGCAGTGCTCAGTTTGGAGTGTGAGCTGACACCTCCCACTGTCAGCTCACACTCTGGAGTGACTGGGTGGGAGCGGGAATCAAACCGCCAATCCTGAGATCATTGAATGACCCGCTCTACCAACTGTAGTTTTCTGATTGTACTGTAGTCCTGTTGTAGGAATGTAGTCCTATAGTAGTCCTGTAGTAGTACTGCAAGAGTACTGTAATCCTGTAGAAGTGCTGTAGTAGTCCTTTAGTAGTTCTGTAGTAGGCCTACAGTAGTACTATAGTCTTGTAGTAGTACTGTAGCCTTGTATTGGTACAGTAATCGCTTATAGTCTTGTAGTACTACTGTTGTCTTTTAGTACTGTAGTCCTGTGATACTTCAGTAGTCCTGTAGTAGTTTTGCAGTAGTACTGTAATCCTGTAGTAGTCCTGTAGTAGTACTGTAGTATTACTGCAGTAGTACCGTAATCCTGTAGTCCTGAACTGATGCTGTGAAAGTAATGGGTTCCAAGCCCCTGAGAAGGGAAATAAAGTTCACCTACTTCGACAGGAGGGAGAGACGTGGAGCTCCTGCTTCTTCTGAAGGAACACTCCTCCATCTCCAGCTCCTCCTCCTGCTCCTCATCGTCATCTTCCTCTGGTCTCTTCTTCTTCTCCTCATCCTCCTCTTCGTCATTACAGCAGCACCTCCTCACCCACCTCCCAGCCTCTCTCACCCACTGGGACACGCCGTCCATCTTGTCTTTATCTTCAGTCGTCTTCCTCCTCTTAGTGTCTCACATGACTCACATGGTCCAGGAGGAGCAGACAGTCCCATGATTGTCCTGTCTCCATCCTACTGCCCCCCGCTGGTCACATGTGGTACTGTAGTAGTACACCAGTCCTGTTTTAGTACTGTAGTATTACACCAGTCCTGTTTTAGTACTGTAGTAGTACACCAGTCCTGTTTTAGTACTGTGGTAGTATACCAGTCCTGTTTTAGTACTGTGGTAGTACACCAGTCCTGTTGTAGTACTGTAGTAGTACACTAGTCCTGTGGTACTCTGGTGCTGTAGTCCTGTAGTAGTACTGTAGTCATATAGTTCTGCAATCCTGTAATAGTACTGTAGTCCTGTATTAGTAATGTAGTCCTGTAGTATTACTGTAGTCCTATAGTCCTGTACAGTCTCTGTGTCTCTGCTGCCCTCCTCTGGTCACCATTGGTAAGGATGGTGGCCAGATCTCCACATGCACTATTTAGATTTTTATTTTGCACCCAAACATGTCATTAAAATAAACATTTGCAGTGACGAATATTTTTTAGGTCAGGGTGATTGTTGTGTAGGTCGGTGTGTTGCATTCACACAGTACTGAACACACAGATTGGCTTGTTTGAAAGTGAACGTAAAATCACTGACACACTTCCAGAAGATACATGATCATTAGCTGGACTGTGAGTGATGTTAACCCTTAACCTAATCCTCCTTCACCTCAATCCTAACCCGAACCCTAACTTTCATTCATGTCAACCCTAACTTTAACCTCTATCCCTACCCTTTAACCCTCTAATCTTCTAACTCAACCTTAACCCCTAACCCTCTAACCGTAACCTTCTAACCCTAGCAGTCTTCAGGCCAGACATGGACTTGAAAATGGCTGTGGGTGTTTTCATGCTGTGTGGTTGGCTGGCCTTGTGTTGGCATTCAAACAGAACAGAACACAACCAATGAGAAAACTGCCTCATGACTCTAAACATTTATTCAGACGTATATATTAGCTGGGTCTGAAGAATTGAACAGTTTTATTCATACCATTTATCACAAGTTTAATAACAATAATCAGTCCAGCCCATCAACCTCTTATCAATAATCAGTCAATTTTTATTTTTATACAGTTTATACAATTTTATACTAATGTTAGCTGCTTATTTTTCCCAAAGGACACACCATGTGTGTCTGCAACAAACATCCATGAAGACAATCAGAAATCCAACGCGAGCTGTTAACGGTACCCGCTAATGGGAGCCGCTAAATGGCAGTTTCTAATGGGAACTGCTAATGGGACCGGTTACAGGTGCTGCTATCAAGACCACTAATGGGAGCTAACAGGAGCTGCTATCAAGCCGCTAATGGGAACCGCTAACAAGAGTTGCTAACAGAGTGAATGAATGTATTGTGTCTCCTGAATCTCACAAGGTCAAGTTCAGCTCAAACTTTATTGATAATGAAAATGCTGTAAAATAACATTTTATGTTTCTACACGTTTAATTGACTGGAGGAATGTCAACGTTTATCATCACCGTTTTGTTAATATCTCATGTGACTCAGTGAGTTCAAAATCAGTAATCAGCAGTGAGGTCAGAAGATCAATCATCAGTAGTGAATCAATAAATGGAGGAAGTCTGGCGTCGTTCAGTGGAAACACCAAATTACCACCAATGACACCAGTGCACCAATCAAAGACCCTGCTGCAGAGGAGGGGGCGGAGTTACATAGGTCAGCGTTGCAACACTTGAAGGTGAAACTGGACACCTGGAAAAAAATCAATAGTTACTGATAAGATTAGGTGGAGAGATGATCAGCTTCATCAATCCAAACCTTGATTAGTTACCGTCACAAAAGCACACCTGTTAGCAAGTTAGCAACTCTTGCTAATCTATCTAGTTAGCATGTTAGCAGCTCCTGCTAATATATCCAGTTAGCAGCTCCAGTTAGCAAGTTAGCAGCTCCTGCTAATGTATCCAGTTAGCAACTCCAATTAGCAGCTCCTGCTAATATATCCAGTTAGAAGATCCAGTTAGCAGCTCCTGCTCATATATCCAGTGAGCAGCTCCTGTTAGCATTAGCGTTCAAAGGCTGTGACCATTTCGTGAGGAGAATGGGTACCTGAGGGAACATCTGGGCCAGGCGGCTGTACTCACAGTCTGAGTACTTCAGACACTGACGGTACGTCATTCCTCCTGCAGGGAAATAGCAGAACCTTAGTAGTACCTCAGTGGGTGTCTCTATGACAAGCCTACCAATCAGAGCAGAGTTTGGGTGTGGTGGTTCAGGTACCTCTTTCGTTGAGAGTGAGGCAGGCGTCGTCGTAACTACAGTCACGCTGCTTGTAGCAGCTGGAGGTGTAGTCCTTGCAGCTGAAGCATCTGATGGTGGACCCTGATAGAACCAGAACCACATGATGAACACCTAAAGGACCGGGGACTGATGACCTGTGATCAGAGTGAGCGACAAGCAGAAGCTAACATACCGAGTCCAATTAGAGCAGAGAAGACCAGCAGGCCTATCCCTAAGGAGCGCTCCATTTTCACCTCAGCACAGTTGGCGTGTCCCTTCGGTGTGAGGCTGCTGTCTTCAGAGTCCCGGCAGGAATACTGCATTACTGTGGAGCCCCTAACAACAATAGGGTGAGACCCCGCCCACAAGGATGAGTCTGTTTAACAGTCAAGTCATTGTCTTTGTTCAGGCTTCAAAGATGGAGGCACGAAGCATGACCTCAGAGTCAGTCCTCCCCCCCCCCCCCGTCACCACCGCTTGTTGACCATGGTGTGTCAGGGGACGCCTGTCAGGGTCTGGCTGTGTCTGTCCCACTGGTTGTGTTTGTCCTTCCTGTTGGTGTCCTGTGGTCCACCTGTTCCGAAGTGGTCTGGTTTTCTATAGTCCGCCTGTCCTGGTTCGATGGTCATTCTGCCCCAGACCGGTCCGGTATCCTGTGGTCCACCACTCCCAAACTGGTCTACTGTCTTGTGGCCTACCTGTCTCAGACTTGTCTGGTGTCCTATGGCCTACCTGTCCCAAATTGGTCTAGTGTCCTGTGGCCCACCTGTCCCAACCTGGTCTGGTGTCCTGTGGTCCACCAGTCCCAGATAGGTCTGGTTTCCTGTTTGTTTTACACGTCTCTCCCTTGCTTGTATTTTGTTACTGTGGGTTTTGTTTGGACCCGCATCTTCATGGTGGCTCTGGGTCGGGTTTGGAAAACATTGCCTGGTGATTGGAGGAGATCAGGCTGGTTGATCCTCTGGATCTTCATCAAAGTAGCGGTTCTGTTTTAGGGTTGAGTTAGCATTTAACTTGAGCTCTGTAGCTTCACAGAGCTAATGGCCGCCGCCCCAGTCCAGTTGCAGCTGTGATGAAGAAACACATTGATGATGATGATGGTGGATGAGGGATTCGGTTTTATCTCAGTGCAGCGAGAGAAAAGGTTCAGTGTTCTGTTGACCCACGAAACAAAGAACCGTTCAGAACATTTAGGACAATCCCCCTCAGTCTGAACAGAAACAAAGAGTATCATCATCATCATCATCATCATCATCATCTTCACGGACTTGAACATCAGAAAATGGTAAGCAGCAGGCTGTTCTGATTGGCTGGCTGTTTACCTGCACAGGTGGCGGCAGTGGCTCAGTTGGTAGAGCGTGTCATCCAATGATCGCATGATTGGTGGTTCAATTCCCGCTCCCACCCAGTCACTTCAGAGTGTGAGCTGACAGTGGGAGGCGTCAGCATACACTGAAGCGAGCACTGCCAGGGCGCCCTTGAGCAAGGCGCTGTCCCCATTATAAGCTGCTCATTAGGGGAGCATCACAATGGAGCTCACCGACACTGTACCTGCCCCCCCTATGGCATGCCTACAGGTCCCTTGTATGTATGTGTTACGGACCTCTACACATTAGTGTGCATGTGATTGAACTAACAAGTGTGATCTAGAGTGTTCTAAAAATACACAATAAACAGATATGTACAATATAAAAATAAGATAAAAACCCTTCATATTGTGGCAGCATGCAAACTTAGTGTAAACAAATGAGGCTCCTCACACTGCCAGTATAAACACTGCCATGCACTGCTGAGGCACCCTGGAGCAAGGCACCCTCCCTTGTATAAGCTGCTCATTGTGCGCACCCTGAGGCTGCTTGCCACTGTCCCATCACCTCCGTGCGTACGGGTCCCTTGTGTGTGTGTGTGTTTTGGGCCTGTACTTACATGTACATGCCCACAAACAGTGTGTGCAGAGTAGGAAGACAATTTCCTCTATGGGGGACGATAAAGTACATTTCATGTCATTTCAAGACTGGATGAATTGTGATAAAAATAGGTAACTTAGTTTGATTTTTTTTTAAGAAAAAGTAAAGTTTTATCATTTTTAAATACTCAGTTTAATTTATTCTACCATTAGTAGTTTGTGCACACAGCCATCAACCTCCTCCACACACAAGAAACCTTCCCTAGCTGGAAGAAATATGACTCTTAAGTATAATGTAATTGTTTAAAAGATATTATTAAAAAATACTGATAGTACACAGATTAGTCATTGTTTATCACAATCTTTTTTTCTGTTTATAGCTTTGTCAGACTCGGAAGAGTTGTGAACTGTTCTCCAAAGGGGAACGCAGACCGACCTCCAGCGCATTGTCCGGAGAACAAATGCCATATCCTGTATCGCCAGATGTCAGTCATTTCGTACCAGCCCGATAAGGGTATGGATCTCCTGACACTCCTTCACTCCGCTGAGCAGCCTTACCCACAACCCAAAGCAGACGAGGAACTCTGAGTGCGAGGACCAGCCATCCGCCGCCGCTCCACATGTTGTGACTGAGAGTGAGCAGCGACCAACTGAATTGGGTAAAGTTTGAATTCTTGTGTAACACCTCCTGTGACATACTGATGGTACACAACACCAGGAGGGAGTTGAAGAGAGGACTCAACGTCAGGTTTTATTGGGAGCAGCAGTGGCTCAGTAGAGCGGGTTGTCTAACGTTCCAAGATCGGCGGATCGATTCCTGCTGCAGCCCAAAAAACACCCGGAGTGTGAGCTGACCGTGGGAGGTGTCAGCTCACCATTGGAGCACTGCCGGGACGCCCTTGAGCAAGGCGCTGTCCCCCTCACAAGCTGCTAATTTGGGCGCTCCACAAAGGGGCTGCCCACCACTCTACCTCCCATTGCATGCTTACAGGCTCCCTTGTGTGTGGTTGTGTATTACAGGGGCCTGTACACACTAATATACATGATTGTGATTGGCTAACATAGTGTGCATTTCCCTTCGGAGATTATAACAGTATAGAAATAAAATATATTGCAAGAGGACAACTTTATTGGGGCAAAAGGAAGTGGCTAACATGGCTACACTTCCTCTCTTCCACTCTTTCTTGCTCAGTTTGTCAGATGTTTAGTTTTTCCCGCCACTTCCTTCAGTGATAAAGGTGTCCCTATTAAATGTAGGACATTTGTTGTGATGGAAGCAAGGCTTAGCCAATTGGAGGCGCAGGTCCGCTCTGTGACTGAAAACAATCCCTGTGAACCCTAGCCAGGTAGATTTAGCTGGAGCGGACCCTTCAGCCCAGGTTAGCCGCTCAAAGGTTGACGTAAATACTGGAAACCTGTGCTTCAACTCAGTCATGTAATTCTTAAGTGAAAATAGCATTTTTGATCATACTGGCTTGTTTTTAGTCTGAAAACAACCGTTTTCATTCAATCACAGAAAACCTGTTTCGAATAATTTCCTGTCATGTTCAGTGAAAACAGCATTCTTTCCTGTTTCATGTATGAAAACATTCATAAAAATTGTATATGTACTCACCTGAATCTTTAAAAGATGACTACTGGAATGATAAATGGAATAAGAAAGCAGCTGAAATTCACAGAAATGTGATAAAAATCAAACACACTTAAATTTCTTTATTCAACAAAGACTTGAAAACAAAGGGCTGAAACGAGCATAATGGACATATTTTAATAAAGGAGTGACTAAAACATGTCCCTTAAGAGAACTGTTTGTTGTTTCAGCAGAGGAGAAAAAATTACTGGGTGGAACTGGGTATTCAGCAAATTGAAGGTTCTTCAACGGCATTTGCACCCTCTGTCACAGCTTTGATACATTTTGCCATAGTCTGGGAAGCTCTGCTGATGGAGTCTGCACATAAACAAACAGCAGTTACTTTAAATTTTCTATATAGTGTTTACATTTTTCAAATATAAATATATACTTTATTAAAAGTACATTTACCTGTCATGTAAAAGTCCTTCACTGTGAGTTGCTGAGGTACAAGGGGAATTGTTATAAGCTCCTGTTTCACGCCCTGCAAAAGACAAACTTGTAAACTCCACAAATGCACAATTCCCTTTTAATATAGTTACCCACTGTGAAGCACCTATCACCTAATTTGCAGAACTAGATGCTTGTTCCACATATGGCTTTCAACTCTGATTCCAGATAGAAGATAACCACTTTACAACATTTCATTTGTATCTGCTCAAGAATGAGAGGTTTCCTTTCATGTACACTACATTATATTTTGCACAAATATTTACAATTGGTTACAATTTGGGACTGCAGCATGCCAGTACATTTTGTATGGAGCCAAATGCATGCCAAATGTGAAATTGAAATATGCAAGGCACTCCACCGAAAAAGATGGACTAGCCAGCAGCATACGTTGCTCTAAAAGCTAGCCCTGTTCAGAAGAGACTTGAAACCATGCTGAATAAGTCATCTCTGTTTGCATTAAGTCCAATGTGGTTTGGGTGGTTGGTTGTTTTGTGTAAAAGAAGAACAAAACGCTGCCAACCTTCTAATCTGCCACTATACATATTAAACAACTGTGGTGTACAGTGTAAATTAATTGTACAAAAGGACACTTCACAGAAAGCCCATATATTCGAAATTTGGTCTGCTATTTCTAATTTATAAATTGGTAAGGGGTCAGGTCTGACCTATGGTGTTCTGACTGGCTTTCAGTTATGTCCTAATCACCAGTTTTGAAAGCATTAAATGTTTAAGTTTGTACGCAAGTACTTATATTTCATCCAGGTTTCCTAAATCTTCCTCTTTTTTTTTCTAAAGCACTTATTTCTGTTAAGGACATATAGAAGAAACCCCAATGATATTTTTACATGAAAAATGTTGTGGCACTATAATCTCTGTCTCCATAGTCTATGTTAATGTGTACCTTGGCAAGTTCATTGGCTTGTTTGAAGTAGTTTGCCTCCTCTACATCATTATACCGGACCAGATTAGGAGAGACCTCAGCCAGTCTGGATCTAACGTCTTCCAAAGAGTCATAGGGCAGTGTAACTCCAGCAAGCTGTAAACACAAAGACATGACCTTAGACAAATACAACACAGACTAGCTCAAGAAATGTTAACACATAACAAATAATAAGAATGGAAGTTAAGGATTTGACTTTCTGCTTACTTCAGAAAGAGCCCTGATGATTTTCCAGTCCTCTCTGGCCATTCCAGGAGCAGTAACAGCCACCCGAGTGTGTTGGCTCCTACCTTCAGTATTAACATAGGTACCATTTTTCTCTGTGTATGCAGCACCAGGGAGAATGACATCTGCCATGGGTGCTCCTACATCACCATGGTGACCTGGAAAATTTGAGAATATTTGAAAGCTAAAAAGGTATCAAAATCAAAGTTTTGTGCTCCTGAGTATGGGACGAGTCCACGTGAACCTACCCTGGTAGACGATGAAGGTGTCTTTGGGCAAATCGGATCTGGTGATGCAGCCAGCATCAGCTCCCAGAAGGAAGAGGACCTTGGGTGGATTTTTCCTGATTGAGTCCACACCAGGTTTGTAGCCTAAGTCTAATGCAGCGACCTGACTGGCCACTCTGTTGAAACACATTCAACAAAAACATAGAAATATAAAGAATGAACCTTTAGACATTTATGGCTCCTACAGAATGTGAAATATCACAGAATTCCATCCAACACTATTTCAAGAGAAGTGACCTGTACATGAGCACAATGGTATAAAAGTAGCCTGAAATAAAATGTGCTTTAAATTTAAAGATACCTATGTGTATCAAATACTTTTTGGATGGACAACTGTATACCTCTTTTTATCATGACCCCTTTGTGTAGGCACATAATAAAAATTTAACAAATTTGCATAAAATACCTATTGATTAGACTCACAATTTTCAGTTGACTTCAAATTGTACCTGTGCAGGATATTCAGAACTTTCCATCCCTCGTCCACTCCACTGCTGGTTCTTGCATTCTGAGCAATGGTTGAAACAGCACTCAAAATAGCAGCCCCATCTTCTCTCTGCAGAGTGCTGCTGCCCACAACCACAACTGGGTGCTTAGCAGCTGAAAGGACCTGGAGCGAGCAGCATTTCAGTTTGTTACCAGAAGTTCCATCCATGTCTCCTTAAGTCAAATTACATGCATTCAGTACCTGACAGAAAGGGTGTGTGCCATTAGCGAGTTCCTTTAATATAGAAGTCTCCTCTCCCAGGTGGTCATATGTGTAACTCAGATCAACCTTGTGCCCCACCATGGCTACATGAAGCTCATTGTGAAGCCAGCTGATAGAAGAGACAAAAGAAAGCGAGGTAGTTACAGTGCCAGATGACCTGGCTGAACAAATGCAAAAAGGTTTCGAGAAATGTCATATGATTTTGAATTTTTTTCAGTTTTTTCTTGCATTCTTGCTCAAATAAACCACCAACCGTCCTTATATTACTTTCCATAATATTTTGATCAGATTAGTGACTGCAGAAAACCTTTTTTCACTGTGTTGCGGCAGAATGTTCAGAGTTGGAAAATCTCATTCAGTCATCTAAACATAGTTAACTTCATGAAATCAATTGTGTCAAACCATGTTATCTATGTGAAAACAAAGATTGTAAATCAGTCACCTGATCTATGTGAAACAATTGATAGCATAATTTAGTATAATTCATATTGAACAGACATTTTATTTACAAAATTGATTTTTTTTCTCCCCCCTTTACGTGGCAGTGCTGGCTGTATTCCGTATCCATCTCCAGATATGTATGAATGAAATGGATGTGTCTAGACTATTTTTCTGAGCTATGTTAATAAAAACTTTATTTTCCAGATCAAATAAATCTTGCCTTTGAGAG
Source organism: Antennarius maculatus (assembly GCA_013358685.1). Taxonomy (NCBI): domain Eukaryota; kingdom Metazoa; phylum Chordata; class Actinopteri; order Lophiiformes; family Antennariidae; genus Antennarius; species Antennarius maculatus. The sequence goes on from CM023629.1 coordinate 5,688,690, forward strand.
TTTTTATTATTCATCTGAATCTGTCTCAAAGGACGTTGACCTTGAATGCTTCTTTGCCAATCTTAATGTGCCTATTATTGGTCCAGAAACTACTGACAATCTTGGGAAACCAATCACATTACCAGAAATCAGTGCTGCTGTGAGGTCTCTTCAGGGTGGAAAGTGGCCAGAACCTGATGAACATTCCTCAGAATTTTACAAGAAATTCTGGGTACAACTTGCGCCATTATGATTGGATGTGTATAATGAGGCTTTTGCTCTTGGAACTCTCTCCGAAATTCTAAATCGGGATATAATCTCTCTTCTGCCAAATTAGGACCAAGATGTATGAACTTACCTCTTGCGGATTCGGGCATTGAAGAGTGGGGCTTCATAGCGTGGGTTGGTTCCTATTAGCAGCAAAAGGTCACATTCCTCAATACCGGCAATACGAGAGTTTAACAAGTAGTTGGAGCGCAGGTCAGTCCTGTGTAAAGAAACAAAACAGCGTAGAAGCATTACTATATCTAAATGGACAGTGGGAGTCCTTTAAATGTTTGAGTACACACAGGCCTGCTTACCCTGCACCTGCCATAGGGAAGAGCTCCTCAGTGCAGAGGTTCTCTGAGTTCAGACTGTTTAGAAGGTCTTTGAGGGAGACCAGTGTCTCAGCATCAGCCATCCCTCCTGCAATGGCTGCAACCTCATTGGCCTTCACACTCTGTAGCTAAACACAAAGTAAATATACCAGGTGTTATGAAGACAAAAAATCCTTCTGTAACCCTGTTGATCTGAACTTATTAAAATGTAATCATCTGATGTTTTTAACCTTCAATAATATTTCTGTGAAATGTTATGTTGACGTGTTAAAAAAATTACACTAATTATTAGAATATTTTTTTATAATTGGAAATTTAAGGATCCCTGAATATTTATGTATTCATATTTTGTTACGTTTTGGGGAAATTAGTGCAATACATCCTGGGTCAAAGGACATGTGAATGAGTGACAGAGAATATTTTAGCTACACCTAGCTGTTTGCAAATCATCTCAAGCAATGGAGACACAACTGGCAGCATGGAAATATGGACTGTGCTTTCACAGCACCTTTCTACTCAATGTGATCTTCAACATAAGCGTCACCAACTCAACCGTAACTATTCACATACACTCATGGAACAGCAAATAGGGACTATGGCGCTTTGCTCCAGCAGACAATGCCATGATTACAGGACCTGTGAGTCAAACTGTAAACAATTAATGGATAGCCGCTGAGCCACAGCTGCTGATGTACAAGTAACTATGAGCAATACGATGACAAGATATATGAAACAAAAATAGACAAAACACACTTACTGCTCCAGCAACACGAGTGAGTGCATCTTCCCAGGTGGCTGGGGTCAGCTGACCACAGTCATCCCTTATCATTGGTTGGGTCAATCTCTGCCTCTTTAGACCATCATATGCAAATCTGAGGGCACACATTTATTGTCACTATATCGTGGAAGGTTATTTTTCACAGGTGGTCCTAGAACGCATTAACCGCGACTAACAGGGGACTACTTGTATTACTTTCCTAGTTAGATGCATTTGACACTTCAATTCAAACTGGAAGGCACAGAAGCTTACAACAGCTAAGACAAAGCTTTTTTAATTTTTTTTCATTTTTTTAAAGCTTTTACCTGGTCTTGTCAGAAATCCATTCTTCATTAATGTCTTCATTAAGCCTGGGCAAAACCCTCATCACCTCACCACCTCTGGTGCTCACCACGATGTTACTGCCCACAGCATCCAGCACATCAATCGACTCAGTTTTCCTGACAAAGAAAAAAAGAGAGAAAATGACGCCAAAGAAAGCATTATGTTGGTGAGGCAACCAAACTGCTGCACTCACCAGACAATGTTGATGCATCACATTTTTGATTATTTGTCAATATAAAATACTTAAAAATAGTCTTCTTCCGCCTGTGGTTACTGTACTTTAAACAAACTTCACTTGAAGTAACTGAAGCTACTTGGGAGAAAAAAACTTGAAAAGATCGTTAAAAAAAAAAAAGCCACGCCACATATAACAAACCTGTTTAAGTACACTACTCAAAGGACTGAAAGTCATATTGGACAGGTTTTTATACACAAGACTTCCTAATCCATAACATAACAGAGACATGTCACTTTTTATATTATAGCCCTCTACTTTAATGGTTATACTTATTTAAACATAATGTCTAGAATAGACAAATTTGTAATTAAAATCCTCTTCATACCACAAGATTGTAATGGGTAACGACGAGACTTCAATGTTTAACGTTGTGAAAAAACTGTCAGTGGACCAGCTTACTAATAATCAAATGGCTTCTTTTTTCTTCCTACCATGTTTGTGCACAACATGATGATCTTGTATTTTATCACCTGCTTTCCTCACAGCTTGTTTGCTCTTCATGTTTCTGAACAACACTGAATTTAAGATGCCAGTCCAGAATTCCTCTTCCTGCTGATTATTTTGGTAGTTGACCAAGCAGTCTTTCCATTTCATAGGAATGTACATACAGTATCTGAACAATGTCTGGAAGCCAACTTGTTTTAATGTCATGCGATCCACCCAATCTTGGCTTAGTACCGCTGTTTGCACACACGCAGTTACCTAAATTTAAGAAAAAGTCAGATGTCATCTGACTGGCTGCCCTTTATATCAATCAAGTGTCAAGATGGATGATAGACTATTTTTTTAATTACATGCAACCTACCTGAACTACCGCTGCGATCGACTGGATCACGACTGACGTATTGAGCACCCCTGACTTAGAGCATTAGCTAAACTGATAAACTGACCCAATTCCTACCTGGTTTCCCATGGTCGTGCAGTGAAAGCATAGGGTTTGGAGGTGAGCGCTCCCACAGGACAGACATCAATAACATTGCCTGACAACTCTGACATGAACATCTTTTCCACATAAGTCCCAATCTGTAGGTCATTTCCTCTTCCTGTCGTTCCTAGGTCTTCAACACCAGCAATCTCACTGGCAAAACTACAAAGACAAAAAAAAAAAGAGAAGAAAATAATAGGTTTTTATATTCTATTCTTGATTGCTACATAAGTACAAATGTATCTGAGGCACTCACCGGACACAACGTGTGCATTGGATACAGCGGGTCATGATGGTTTTAATGAGTGGTCCAATGTTTTTGTCCTCCACTGCTCTCTTCTGTTCTGAGAAACGACTACGGTCTGAACCAAACTGCATAGATTGATCCTGGCAACACAGCAGACAGCAGGAACTAATTAACAATTGATTTAATAGGAACTAATGTTTATATTATGTATTGTGAATCTTATCAAGTTGTGAAAAGACCCTAATGATTACTTGTTCCATTACCTGCAGGTCACACTCTCCTCCCTGATCACAGATTGGGCAGTCCAGTGGATGGTTAGCCAAGAGGAACTCCATCACTCCCTCTCTGACACACACACACACACACACACACACACACACACACACACACACACACACACACACACACACACACACACACACACACACACACACACACACACACACACACACACACACGTCCCATATCATGCTTTTTTAATTAACGTCATTCAGCTGCCAGATGTCCAACTACACTGTATTTGAAATGTCTTGCGCCAAACTCATTCGTGGTCCTCAATCTTTCATTGAATATTGATAAAATCACTTTTGGTACAGACGCTTCGTTGAGAAGGGGCTGCCCCCACCCTCTCTGTGTTCACGTGGCGTTAAATGCACCATGTGAACTGAGTCCAAGGTTTATTAAGGAGTCCAATTGAGAAAAACACATCATTTCAGGTCTTTGCATATACATAGAGGTCCTAACCCTACCAACTCCTAGCTAACTAGTTAGCCAAAGCCAAATAGCTTGTGAGGAACTTTCAGTTCTGAGCCATGTCATTTCCACTCACTACCTTAGCCTGAGCAGAGACTCCACCTCGGTGATGACCACGCCCTTATCCGGGGAGAGTGTGTCAATCAAATATAGCTAAGGATATGTCAATCACTCCAGTTTTTACGTCGAGACGGGAGCTGTGACAAAAGGGATCGTTTTGTCACAGCTCTTGTTTTTAGGTATGCATTTTACTGAGTGCCATTGTAAAGACAGGTACGCATTTTACTGAGTGCCACTGTAGTTTATATTTTACCTTGCTTTGCGTGTCTTTTCCGAGTTAGTGAGGATGTTCCATCCCTTCATGACGGGCATAGCACAAGCTGCCACTGGCTTAAGGGAAAGGATGCGGCATGAATTAAATGAGATGATACAACAGGGAATCTTTGAGCAATTTCTACACAACGATAAACTTTAACCTTGCTCATCATGCTACACTTTTGGCAGCTATTTATATAATCTCTCAATACAAATAAGAACAAACAGATGCATTCTGGTACCTTTGGAGCTTTCTCAATCTCCACCAAACACATACGACAGTTTCCAGCAACTGAGAGGCGCTCATGGTAACAGAACCGAGGGATTTGGATTCCTGCCTTCTCACAGGCCTAGAGGACAAAAGAAGTTAGGTAAAACAGCATTCAAATAACGTCTGGAAGTTTAAAGGATCATACAGTCAGGTTGAGCTCAATAATTATAACCCTAATCCATGAAAACATTTCTTGGTTAGGGCAGTAATCAATCTTTACAGAAGGTGCAGTGAATCCCTTGTGACTCTGCAGCCACAGTTCTTATTAACTGGGTATCCATCCCAGAAGACAAATACTTTTTGGTTTTACTGTCTGTCTTTTTTTAATTGTAGTCTTGCTTTGTGCTGCTGTTTTCTCTGCTGCTCTGCAAAGAATAAGGCAAAATTTCAGCATTACTTTGTCAGAGACTGATTGGCATGATTTAGGGAATAAGTTTTTGTTAATTTAAGTACAGTAATCCCTTGATTTTTGACGCTTTAACATGCAGTACTTCACTACATTGCGGATTTTTAGTAAGTAGTCATGTGATACCATCTGTCCATTTCATTGATGCAACTTTATCACTGCATATTAAACATACTCTCCACAAACATACTAAATATCAAATGTTTTTTTGAGCATATCATGTCTGAAAAGCTTCATGGAGGTGCTGATGTCCTTTTCCAAAACAACTTTGACATCTGTCATCATGGCCACTTGGTGTTGTACTGTGCAATGTACATGTCATGTAAAATGTACATTTCTCATGATATTCACATCTGAGATGCAACTGTTTATCGTTTAAAAAACAACAACATGTTACTTCTTACCTGCAGTACAGTTGTTCCAGGCTCCACCTCCACTGATTTCCCATCCACAAACACTTCCACCATGTTGCTAACAGCACGCACTGGAGTACGGACTAAAAGTGAATACAGAAAGGCAAGACAAAATGGACAATGAGTGTAAACCTCTTCACAGATTTATCTTTGAATAATGGAAATGAGATGACTGATTTTACACTGCTTGACATTGCAGGGGATGAATTGTGGATATTATTATTATTATTGAATTTACAGTGCTGATTATTCACCAAGTCAGAAGGTGATAATTTTTCAACCATATATTGGGTCATTGAAAACTACCTCTGCTGAATGAATTTTATGTGGATGCATGTGTTTATCTGTCTCTGCGTAGCTCGGCAGTGCACTGGCGTCGCGCACGGAGTTTGACCCGCCTCACACCCTATGCCAGCTGGGATAGGCTCCAGCTCCCTGTGACCCACAGGAGTGGATGAAGCAGGTAGGAAGATGAATGATAAAAGACGGACAATACGTTGCAGGTGACGAGTCGACAAAAAGCCACACAAAGTCCAACATCACAGCAAACTGTTCACTTAGTCTAATATTTGCTCAGTTATTTTCACATGACATGTAAAACCTTAAACTATAGGGTGTTTACGTTACTGGGTATTGGTTGCAGCAGTAAGAGGAACTACAGTCTTCGGACATGACAGTGCTCGGTTGTTTGTATTTAAGGTTATTCGTAAGTCGGATGTTCGTATCTTGAGGAAAACCTGTACATGTTTAAATGTTGGAAGATAAAGTTTTGAAATAGAAATGTATTAGATTTTCTAAGATTAAGTCCTCCTACCTTCAGCTATAAAGTTAAAAATTACCCCTCAAGAAATTGTAAATACATTGAAATAAAAATGTAACTGTCCGAACATAGGACATTCCTTCAAAGCTGAGAGAATTAATTTGTATTTCACAACTGGCAGTCATCTCAATTAGATAATGATTACTTTTGGTGACCTTGAAACACATGTACAAAATAAAACATGTAAACACACATATACACAGGTCTTACTATTGTTGGATGGAGACAGGTTGCCTATGGCAGCTCCAGCTAGTGTTCGGCCAATGACTGGCAGTCGCAACATGATGCTGAAAACGGGGAGAGCAGATACAAAAGTTTGTCATAATTGACTACTTTTCTTTCTGCCACTTCAATTTCTGGTAAAAAAAAAAAAAAATCTTGAACTTATTGTTCTATATAGCAAGTCATACCTGCCAGATTATTTAGTCAAAAAGATATTAAAAAAACAGGTTTTTGTCAAAAAACTGTTCAATTCCAATAAATTAGAAACATGCTAATTTAACCTTTGTCTTCATTTCATTAGATCTTTTCATGAATAAAGTAACTCACAATTTTTTCCACATACAGTACTACAGCTCAGTTTCACAAATAACAGATGAATATTCAGCATTGCTCACAAAAACATGATTAAATGCTGAGCTGTAATGTTAGACTAAGCACTACCTCAGTGTCCAAATGACAATTTGTATGACATAGGCCAAAGTAGTTCGCTTTAGCCAACTACTTTAACATAGACACAGTGTTTTAAATTTGAAGGACAATTAATTGCGTAAACAATAAACACCATGTCACAAAAAGCACTGCAATAACATGTTAATGCTATTAGCTAGCGCTAGCCCTGCATAACAGCTACGAGTCAAGGACACGGGCACTGCACCGTTGCACAAGGGTTCCTGAGGCTGTAAGGTTATTTTTGTCCGTTCCTGGAGAAACATTACATATAAACTTTAACCATAAAAACTGAGTAATGCGTTTTTGGTTGTTACCTTTCGCTATTTGGCCTTCTTGACCAGAACAGCAGAACGAATATCAAATGAATACTTCTGGTATCACGTCATTAGCGGAAATAGAATGATACACAACTTCCGTTCGACACTTTGTAAAGATGTCCGACCGATAATTTAATAAATACAATTATTAATAGTGTCCCATTACTACTATTTGCCACATACTAAAATTAATAGTTCCAGTAGTAGAAATAACTTTTTATTATGTCATAATGGTGACATATGGTGGTGCATTTTCTTTGTCGAAAATGCACCACCATTCTTTTCTTTCTTCCCTTTTTGACTACATTTCCCATAATCGTTACAGCGAGTAGCAACGTATGCATTTTCGCGACGGATCAGGAAGCAACAACATTGTTGCATAAACAAGCAATAGTTCGTGCTGTCTACTGGGAAGTACAACAATACAGGTAAATACTCTCGGGAATGAAAGAAAATGTGAAGTTATTTTACTAATTCTTAACAGTCCTTGTAAGATTCAGACAAAGTTTAACATGAATTGACCGGATATTCTGATATATTAAACTGGTTAGCAACAAGCTAACTGTGCTAGAATTCATAACGTCAAATAACAAGGCATCATAATGTTTGTGGAGAGAAAACTATTTCGCTGTATGAAACTGGGTATTCATCCGTATGTCAACACGTTTTATTTTATTTTAGTTTTCTATCGTAATGTCAATATCTTAAGTAATAGCATCAGTGTCATGTGTTTATTTTTCAGAAGATTGTTGATATTCGACTAAAAGTGATAGGATGTTATATGACGAATTTAATACAGCATATTACAAAAAAACTTGAGATACCATCCTGCTTTGTCTCTTGTCATAAACACGGGTATCGTCTAAGTCTAGTTAAATGTACTACGGTTACTTTCATCACATTGCTTTAGGTTTATTATTGGTGTGTAAAAGTCTGATGTACAGTACTATGCTACAAGCTTTGATCCTAAATATTAAAGACTACCCGAATACATATTGGATAGAAAAAATGTGACAACATTAGATGTCTCTTAATCTGCAGATTATGATTCACAAAATAAAATATCTCAAAATATCAAATTGTAAAAATCTGGTGATTATGGAAAAAACAAATATCAACGTACAAACCTTGTTTGCACTGAAATTTGTTTGAACACAGTTTATTTGAACACTTTCAAAACTTGACCTCATACAATAAAAGGAAAATTATATGCAGTATTGGAAGTTTCCTCACTGTAGAACTAATAAAGAAATATCTTAAATAAAAAGATCTAAAAATGGAAATGTACTCATCCGACTTGCATGTTATCTTAAATCAGTGCTTTTCAGTTGTTATCTGTCTGGAAAAAATTCTGTTGAGTGTCTGTGCTGTAATTCAGATTCTGGTGTCTGATAGAGTAATGTAATACTCTTCCATACCACTGAGTGGCGGCATGTCAGACTCAGACTCAAACTCAGAATCAGAATCTTTATTTGTCATGCTGACACACGTTTTCACATAGGACAGCACGAAATACTCCTCTGAAGGTACCAGTTAGCCCGTCGGATAAATAAGATTAGAAAAACAAAGAAAAAAGTTAAATATGTAAAATACTCCAAACGCACACTTTGGAGTATACAGTTCATGGCACCTTACGTGTACACGTGAAAGCGTCAATACAGTAGCAGACACGCGATTACACTTTATTCTGATATGTCAATGAAAAAGCAAACTGTGGTTTCGCCATGCACGTTCACTGGGGTCACACGTGCCCACCAGGCACCTCATCGTGCCCCTCTGGAGAATCACTGTCTTCAATGCATGGAAGTTTCTGTCCAGTATCAAATGTCAGAATAAATCACAAAATGAGAACAATGAAAATGTTGATGCTAAAATGTAAAATGTATGGTGTGCCCAAACTTTTGACTTGTATTTGGTTTAAATTGAGAGTGCTGAAATTCCACTGGAAGAGTAACAGTCATTTAACTTGTTCGATTTCCTTCCACTCCATTCATTATAAGCTTGCCCTCCTTCTTGTCTCCAGGACTATGTTGCCAACCACTTCACCACACAGCAATGGTACCCCTGGTTCGAGGGATGCTGCACGTCACACAGCAGGTGCAAAGCGCTACAAGTACTTGCGACGGCTGCTCCATTTCAAACAAATGGACTTTGAATTTGCTTTGTGGCAAATGCTTTACTTGTTCACATCACCTCAGAGAGTGTACCGCAATTTCCACTACAGAAAACAGACAAAGGACCAGTGGGCCAGGGATGACCCTGCTTTCTTGGTTCTGCTCAGCATCTGGTTGTGTGGTAAGCCTGTTCTCCCATAACAAGTCTGGTCAGTAATAATCACTGTCTCCTTTAACTGTTTGATGAGTTAAAGGAATAGTTTACCCAAAAATAAAAAAAGTCATTATCTGCTTACCCCTATTTCAGTGGAATGTCAGCAAGCAAAGCAATCTTTGCAGCAAACGCCTGAGAATATTGTTGAAACCAGTGACGTGCGGTGAGGTTCATGGCTGGTGAGGCACCAATATCATCATGATCACGTGATCAGATTTATAAAAATATGAACCTACAGTGTAGTTTATTCACCATTTAATTAGCAACAGTGAGTGGGTTATGTTAAAGTCTCATTGCAGAATTATTTACACATACAAACTGTAACACACAAATAAGCATATTTGATTAAAAAATGTAATGATGTTACCTACCTGTTAATATGTCAGGTTTACTTGTAAATGAAGTCCATGCTCCGCTCCCTCTGAACAAACGCATCAATAACTTGTTTGTAGAAATTGTCCGTATCTTCCTTCAGTTTGTAATATGTAATCCTCCATTTGAATAGGCGAGTGGAAAGAAAATAATTGCTGCACTTGACTTAATGTAGATCGTAGCCTGCACTCACTTCTTCTTCGGCTGAGGAGTCCCCAAGACGAATCCCTGGGATCACCAGCGCCCCCTATCGACGAGGCCGGGTATTTTTGTGTCTCACCCAGTGCCTTTTCACAGCGGTTTCAGGACAGCTCAACTCAAGAAATACGTCACACACATGCAGCTGTTGACAAAAACACTACATTATATACATTAGCTAAATTATGGGAATTTAGTTTATAGAGCAAACATGTTTGAACATTTTAATAGCGACATTTAGAGAGATAGCATTACGGTCTCACAGTATAGCTACCAGCACAGCTATCTGAGCTATTACGCAATCTGTGGTGAGGCACGGCTGGATGCTGCCTCACTGCAGGTCTCTGCTCCGTAATTCAGCGATAAATGTGAAAATACAGCGATTTTGAGTAAAAATAACGGAAAACGGAACGGAAAATAAGTTTATGATACACATCGCTGGATAAATATTAGCATTTAATTTATTCCATTTTTTTTCTTTCATGATGGCAGGTGAGGCCGTGCCTCACCTACCTCCCCTGACCACACGTCACTGGTTGAAACATAAAATTATTTCATAAATCTTCCATGCATCTATCTATTTCCTTGAAGACGTGACAAATGTAATCATCTCATCTTCAGCCAGCCATTTTTCCAAATTGTGGGTCTTGGGTGTGCCCATGCCCCTACCCCGTCTGGGTACGGGCAAGAGGGGGGTTAAAACAGGTCCCCAACTTGTTAATCTTTTTTTTTTTTCCAAAGAGTGCCTCAGTTTTTCTGTCATGAAGCTCAAGAAATGTGTTGTGGAGTAAAAACTTTGACCTGACATTCCAGCAGGATAGGGGTGAATAGATAATGAGAATATTCGTTTGTGATGAATTGTTCCATTTCCTGAACCTGCTCTATTATTCTGCAGTGTCAACTATAGGTTTTGGTCTCGTGCTGGATATGGGCATTCTGGACACTCTGAAGCTGTTGCTGTGGGTGGTCTTTGTTGACTGTATAGGAGTTGGTCTTCTCATATCAACCCTCATGTGGTGAGTTTCCCGATACATTAAATGAATAAATAATAATAAAATGATTAAATGTTTTTGCAAATTGTGTTGCTATCAATAAAATAAACTTCAACATTTGCATATGTAACATGTGCTTTGTCTCAGGATGGTCAGCAACAAGTACCTACTCAAACACCCCAGCAGAAACTTTGATGTGGAGTGGGGCTATGCCTTCGATGTTCACCTCAATGCTTTCTACCCCCTTTTAGTCATTCTGCATTTCCTGCAGCTCATCTTTATCAACCGTGAGTAAAATGCTGTCCCTTTTACAGATATTATACAGTTGATCTGTAAGGATTATATTCACTCAGAACTAAACAATGGTGGAATAAATATTATTCACTGTCCTACTTTGTAGTTGGCTAGTGTTACAGAAGAATAGTGATGTAAACACAGTAGGATCTGTGTCTAATATGCTGATTGGTTTATACCAAAATGTGTTTGGTTCAGGAGCCTAGAATGCCACATTTGACCTAAAATTAATGTATTAAACATACAAACACAATTGTAACGAGAGGTTGTTTGTAAATTGAACTGTTCGTCATTATTGATTAAATTTTGGTCTATAATTACCATTTGAGGTCATTTAAATGGCATTTATTCTTTAAATACAGAAGTATTATTCCTTAACACTTACTGGAAACAATTACAGGACATGAAAACAGTACTTAATGAAATTATATACAGGTGCAGGTCGGGTCGAGTTGTTATCAATTATACATCAGATTTTTAAAAAATGTATATGGAAAAATAATAAAATTTACATCTTTTTACTTGACACTCGACGTAGCATCTGTCCGCCACAAATATTGGACTCATAAAATCACAAGTAAACAGTTAAAAGCAAATAATACCATATTACTATACAATCAATAGGAATAAATATTAAAACATGTACGTATAGTTGTAGTAACCACCATTCATTCATTTTACCGCAGCATTCATTTTATTTTGAATGTTATCAGTTGTCACTGTATGGAGGATTTGTCTTTTCTTGATATTGATCTGTAAATCCATATTTGACCATTATAAGGGAAAACATGTGATGCACAGCAAATACCATAATGTTGAGGAAACCAAAATTAAGGTAGTAACTAAATACAAATATCAGGTGTATGCAGTTGCGCATTTTTTCTCTCATATTACCATACTTAATCATTGTTTTTTGTGTTTCAGATATCGTGGTCATAAATGATGTTTGGTTCATAGGGTGCTTTGTTGGGAATACTTTGTGGTTGATTGCCATTGGTTATTATATCTACATCACATTCTTAGGGTACAACGGTAAGTCCTGCTCAGTTTATTTGTTCTCAGTAAAATAATTATATGTAACAGCTGCAAGGCATAGGCTCATAATCTTGATTTTACTACAATCAGGTCACAAAATATTAGTCATTGCGGCAAAAATAGAGCAATAGTTGGAACTTGTCCTGATGCAGAGTGCAGGTTTAATTCTGCCCATAGCCATTTGCCCCTAACGTTTTTGACAGTTTTCCATGACAGCCAAAGATGTGATAATTGTGGGAAGGTGACAGATCATGCGATTCTACCCCTGTAGCATAAAGGCGTATTTCAAAGGTGTTGTTTCTTTTATTTTATTTTGTCAAAGTTGCACATGGTACTGTGATCTTGATATTTGTTTGTATTCCCATTATATTTTCCATGCAGCTCTACCCTTCTTGAAGAATACTGTGGTGCTTCTCTACCCATTTGCTCTGCTTGGGCTCATCTACATCCTCTCCATCTCTTTGGGCTGGAACTTCACCCGGGGTCTCTGCTGGTTCTATAAGCACAGAGTCCAGTAGGAACATTTTATTTTGATAATGAGATTGAATAGTCAGTTACCACGCTTACTCTTCAAGTCCATGTCCTGCTTCTCTCTGGAGATCATGTTGAGTTTCAAAGTCGTTGAACAGTGACGTGTTCAGACAGGAACAGACATGAGCTTGTTTGTGTTTATTGTATGATTTGTAAATAGTATTCTGCAAAGCTGTTTTTGAAGATTTTGCTTAACTTCTTTGGGTCTTTCTTTAATAAAAGACTAAGAAAAAAATCTTTATTGAAGAGAAATAAATGAAGACTGGGATTAGAAAAATGTATCTTTTTTTGTTGTACGTGTACATTTCAATGAACTTTCAATAAAAGTTTTTCTTAAATTATTTTGTCTTAGTTTTACACCAAAGTGGAGGCCATTTCTGTTGTAATATTGACTAATAGTCAATAGATATTTATATATACTTTATCCCAAACTGGGAAATTTACTGGGAAAATACTGCCAGTCGAGTCTATGCACTTAGATTATCTTGCGCTTCCTCCTTGTAAAAACAGTATACAAGTTACATCTCCTGCTAGAGGAACATGCTCTTCTTGAGTTGTGTGTTCATTCAATATCTGTATGCAACTGTCATAAAAGCCATCACTCGTACACCATCCTTTGTGGTCGTGGTTATTATCAAAGTTGCCAAACATTTCTGGCGATGAGGAATTGTTTTTCCATTGGGTTTTTTTAAGTTCGCTAAAAACACAATATGCTAGCCTGCAAACTTTAGGTGGCTATCCATCTCCTTGAGTGGAAGCTCAAGCTTTGCAGAGCAGCACGGAGACGTAGGAAAAATCAGAGCGCCATTGGAGATAAAGGAGCGGCAGAAAGGAGCCTAGCAGTCAGGATGGCTACGTTTGGGTGAAATTGTGGAAGGAGATGTGGCCTGGATGGTGTATTTTTTTTTAATCCTCTAGGACATATACAGGACATATATATCCTGTACATGCAATGTTAACTTCAATTAAGGCCCTCTGATTTTCAGGTTTTGCCATTTGCAACAAGTATACCTGCGTGAGGCTGTTATGTAACCACCAATGATCCGTCGATCTTTTTATTCTTAAAATTATTGAAAAAGGATAAATTTAAGCAAAAAAATTTAATTTTAATCAGTTTTACTTGTTGCCTGTGTATTTATTTGACAGGCTCACCTTTATCTTGCATATGACTTGCACTGCTGTAATGAATTTGTGAGCCCGTCATGTCAAGGAAAGGGGAATAGGCAGGTAGCTGGGTTGGAATTTTTACCCTGATTTACATCTGCATTGTATAACTGTTTTTAGGAGTTCCCTCCTAACTTAACAATGAAGACAATATTTCTCAATACTGAATCTTTTTTTTAATTTTTTTGGCAAACAAAAGGCATGCCTTCAGTTTGTTGAAATATCACCCTACTTGAGTGAATTCATGAACATTTTCTTGAGCTTCTCCAAGTCAACATTCTTCATGACAAAAGCCTTGTGTTTCTTGTCTAACATCTTCATGTAGTCCAGCACCATCATGCCACGGGTGTAAGTCCCTTCCAGCTCCACTGTGACTGCCACCTGGTAAATAAACAAGATATTAGGGATTAATGCTCTATGCTTATTATTTTTTTGCTTTTTAAAAGCATAAAAAGTGATACTCACCTCATCACTTTCCGTTATGAAGGCATCATCGATAGCAGCAGCCATGGCGTAGGTGTCACAGGAATTGAACCCTTTCCCCTCTGTGGTCTCCTTGTCATACTCAGCTGATTGAGCTTTCTGCAGAAACAAAACACGTAACAGTTTTGGTCAAGACCCGGTAAACTAGAAATACAATGTAAATGCAAGACAAAAAAATATACTAATTAATGATTCAATTAGTTTTATAACAGTACAGTACAACCACACAGCTGAAATAAATATTTATTATAATTGACTATACCAACAGGTCGGGTAAAGCAATGTTTATTTTGGATTTAGGGAATGTACTACTGCAGAAACAAGACGAACACTTCAGCAGCTTAATTATCATTTCAAATAGCCATCATCATGTTGCTTAAAAATTCTGAATCCTGCTTCTTTGAAATGTCCACGTTATTTCCCATGTTACAACTTAAACTCATGACCACAAATGGGACCATACAAGGAGGATGTGAATAAACAATTAAAATTTGCTTTTTCACTCTAAAAGAATGTGCCTTTTTTTGTCACTGTAGTTTGCACGCTCCTACCTGAAAAGTGAAGTTTGTAATGTTCTTCATGAATGTAGCTTTCTCAGTCTTTTGGGACAGCCATTTCTCGCAGAAAGACTGGAGGAAGAAAACAAGAGTGTTCATTGACAAGTCTGAACATTTCATACTTGAACCTGAAAAAAAAAAAAAGTAAGATAGTCAAGTACCGCAATCTTAAAGTAATGTCACTATTATTTTGATACTTATATAAATATTTGCACATTATGTCATTTAAGAATGACATAATGTGCAAGATTTTACAACCAAATTCTGGTTTCAAGGTTAGCAGCACCAGTTCATATCCACTCAGTTTGAGGTACTTAAAACACAAACATTATGTTACACTAATGTTCATTGTGTGCCGAGTCTCACCCATGGCAGGCTGTTCCTGCAGCTGAACTCCCAGGGGGCAATGTAGGTGGGACAGGTGTACCGGTCCAACACGACATAAGCAGCCTCAGGGTCAGCCACAAAGTTAAACTCTCCACACACTGTGGTGTTACCCCTGGCTGCACAACATGTTTCTTATTCATATGGCTGAACTGAGTGATGCTGAAATCAGATTTTATTTTGTGCTGGAAAAATTATTTCATGTTTTGAAATGAGTGAGAGGTGCAACTTACAGTCAGTGTTTCCTCCCATGATATACAGCGCCTTCAGCCTTTCAGGGAAGGAAGGGTCCAGTTGTACCGCTACAGCCAAGTTAGTCAGAGGGGCTGTGGCTACCAGAGTCACCTATAAAATAAAATTTTTAAAAAAGCATGTATGCATATTTTTAATTCTTCTTTTAACCACGGGTACAATAGTTCATTCATCTTCTTGAAGATGAAACAATCACCATTATCTCGTCTTCAGCCGTTTATCCACATTGCGGGTTACAAATTTGCTGGAGCCTGTCTCAGCTGGTTAAGGATGAGAGGCAGGGTACACCAGCCAGGGTACATGAGACACCAGCTCATCAGAGAGCCACACGAAACAAACAAAAATAAAGTAGATGAAAGTTGTTCAGTTGTACTTGAACTTTTTCAGCTACCATTAGAAACTAATCGCATGAGTTTTTTGGGGGGAATGTCTGCAGAGATGGCTTTTTTCCACAAACCAGTAGGGTCAGCTAAATAACTGGCTGGCCAGGCTAGAAAAAAAGCCTTATCAGCTCTTATTACATAGACTAGCAGATGACTTTTACAGCATGACTACTCTTCTTTCATCACCATTTTCCCTTAAATGAAACACTACCTCAGATTGTCTTGTTTGACGATACCGAACAAGGACTAAGGTGGTGGATAACGTGACGGATACAGCCATGTGATGCTGAAATACATACTTCTGAGTGAACAGTCTACTGCTAAATAAATGCGTACAGTACTTAATTTCTTGTTGTTTAGCAATACTGAATTGATCATGTGTTGGCATGTGATTTCGGAGGCAGTTTGACTGACCTCTCCCGGGTTTTGTTTGG
The DNA here is from genome assembly GCA_013358685.1 of Antennarius maculatus. Lineage (NCBI taxonomy): Eukaryota > Metazoa > Chordata > Actinopteri > Lophiiformes > Antennariidae > Antennarius > Antennarius maculatus. The sequence continues at coordinate 5,705,154 of CM023629.1, forward strand.
CAAGCTTGATCATGGCCGTCACAGCTTTTTTCTTCTGCAGCAACTCCAGCCCTGGAGCATCTGGATCTGGGCAATCACCCAGTCCATCCTTCCCATGATAATCTCCAGCATGGCGTTTATGAGCCAGCAGTGGTTTTGCACAGCCACGGTACACTGGAATCTGTAAAATGTAATAAATAGTAATTGTATATGTCACTCAGGCCAAGTTATTAAACCAACTCAAGCCATCCAAGATGATCAAACTTACATCCAGACGGTTGCATACTTTCAGGACCCGGAGTGTATTCTTGAGGACATTCTGCAAAGGTGTGTTGCCAAAGCAGCAGGTTATCCCCAAAACAGTCACGTCAGGGTCTGCAAGGGCCACCATGATGGCTTGAGCATCGTCCACACCAGTGTCCACGTCGATGATCAACTTCTTCATCCTAGATTGGACCACAGCGCATCTATTACGTTGACCTTTTTAATTATTACCTTCCAAGTCATGTTTGATACACAAGTTTCTGATCAATACATCATCAATATGATTGATTCCTTCTTGAGAAATGGATTGTATGCAGTCTCACTTGTCATCTGTTCCCACGTGAGATGTCATTTCCTGTGTGCTGGAGTTTTGATGCAGATACTTTCATTCACTCATTCATATAAGAACTCATTTCAATTAAATAAAACAAACGCAAAGAACTTCTTTAATATCATATATTAACATCACATCATTACCAAGTTTCTGGGTTATGTATTGTGCTGGGTGGTTTTAAGGTAGGTCGCTGGCGCTGTTGGTGGGCTTCTCAAGCTGTGACATGTGGCATGCGTATGTATGATATTAACACACACACACACAGGAAGTAAGAAAGAGACAACAATTTTTTCTCAAATCAGCATCTACATTCTAGTCATTCCTTTCCAACACAAGCATGCCTCACTCTACTTAGTGAAAAAATGACTAAGTGAACACCTAAACCAAAACTTGTTTAACAAGCAAAAGTATGAAAACCATCAGTATCATGCAATAGGGCCAGATGGATTCAAAAACAGTGCAAATAGTGCCTTGTAGTGCCAAACTTGTTTTGTTTGTTTGAGATCTGAAAACATCTTTTGTTATTTTGACCATTTGTCATTCCCTGTAAATAAATCAATCTTGTTTTATTCATTTTAGCATAAAATTTCATTTGTGTTGAATTGCATTTGGTTTACAGCTATGTCGTCAATGCATGTACCTTACATAAAGAATGTAAAGTTTAAAAGCAACAGAAAAACTACAACTTCATCTTTTTGTTTTGTAATATAGTCTTTAACAACGTAAGCAGGTAATCATTTGTGCTAGTACTTGCCTCACAATCAAATGTTAATGTAAAACAATATGAACTCATTTAAAGGAGCATGAAAAAAACATCCTCACCTTGTGGATTGGATCTTGACACAGCTGTCTGCACTCGTGTTCACTGAAGAGCAAACTATTTCAAAGCTCTGAGAAGCACACAATAAGTACGTGGTTACATAAGAGACACCAGACACGCCCTAGGAATGTAATATGAGAAAAGCTTTTTTTTGTGTGTGTCAATTACAGCAGTGTTGAATGACTTCCGTTAAAATCATTGCTTCAATCCATTTTTATATTTCATTACTGTGTCCAACAGATTATTCACGGTATGCTGCAGTTGGAAGTCTCTAAATTAGAGAAACATTTTTTTGTTCCCGTTATAATATTGATTATTGTACAGGGCCAAACTACCCAAAAAGAAAATTGGCAAGGAAAAACACGATAGTCATGGGAATCTGACGTGGGACCTAGATAGATAATTCTTTTGAAGAATTGTCGTGTCAGTAACAAGACCCAGCAAGACCCACCAAAGGAATTTAAGCAGTTTTCTTCCCCTGAGCTAAGTGGGCTTCGTACAGGCTGTTCAGCCAAATGGAATAAGAAAAAATATGCACACCATCTGTACTGGTCTGAATCCAACCTCATCCAGAGTTGTGTTTCCCACTGACAATAAATTTTCTTGGTCTTTTCTTTAATAGTTGCATGGGTGTGTTCATCCCTTGTTTTCAGAACAGACATTTATATTGTTTTTATCTTCAGTCCAGCTGCACACAAAAAGACAGATACAAGAGCTTTTGTTCGATGAATCAATAATGTTACTCAGTCCAAGCCATAGCAGGAATTCTGATTTAGAGAAGTCATTGGTCCTAACAGGTTAGGCCATCTGAGTATCCATAAGGTCAGTTTAGTTCACTTGGTTTGCATTCAGCTTGACAAGAAGACAAAAAAAATTTCACACGTTATTGTGAATGGTGTTGTCAAGAATTGGAAAAATGCAGTTAGTAAGAACAGTCAGTGGAACTCAGAGGGACTAAAAACCTTTTCAACCTTTGAACCTTGCTCAAGGGCACCTTGGCAGTGTTCAGCAGGTGAACTGACATCTCCTACTGCCAGCTCACACTCCAAATGTTTGTAGTTCACACCGGACTTTGACCCGGCGACCCTCCGGTCCCCAGTCCAAAACATAGTGGACTGAGCTACTGCCCCGACCAAATTTAATTGCACATTTAGTCGTGCTGATAATATGACTGTGGTATCTATAATCCCTACTTGATTCCTTCAAACAAAAAGAGTGGATCCATGTAGTAATTGAAAAAAGATTGAGATCAATCAATTAAAATAACAAACTAGTTCCTAAATTAGAATATACATTTTTAATATGAATAGCATTAAATTTGATCTTGCCAAAGAGAATACACTTGGTTGTAAAATTTTGTTTTGTCCACATTTATGTTAAGTTGTGTTTATTTTTCTGTGTCCTTCCACACAGGAGGACATGTTATTTAAATGTGTTGGCAGTTCACTGGTCTTTGCTTCTTTTGTCTTCACTGTTTAATTATATCAGGCTATACAGACGTACATATTGGCTCTAGCTTTCTGTAACATCTGCAGGGCTACACAAACGAGTATGATGACATGGTGAAATGAGGAATGTCTTATGAGTGAGACTATTGTCTGCACAATTCTGTGCAATGTGCACAGACAAAGATTTTGTAACACAACTAAACGATAAAAGAATTAAGGAATAAATATAAGTATAAACCGTCCAATTGTGTCAAGTAATTCTCAGTTAATTCCATCTATCCATCCATTTTAACAATTTAGCATTAGAGAAAAAGCTGTACTTTCTTTTTACGTCTCTCATATTTGTCGTTAATTACGTGAACTATAACTTGGAACCTTTGTTGTCTGATGTCTCAAACGTGCTTCCTACATGGCAAATGAATCTTGAAAGTAGGTACTTACATGAGAGGATTCAGATTGCTGCTCAGTTAGCGGAACAGAAAGAGGCCATGAATGACAGATAGTGAGAGGAACTCAGAGATCTAATGCAATTGGCACATGCATCAACCTTAACCACACTCTGAAATAAATTACAAAACTCTGCAGTGAGACTCAACAGCATCAAGTAAGTGTTGAAAACAACAAAATTTCATGATTGTCTTTAAAGCAGCTACCAGGAGCCTGCATTAGGTTTTAATGAATACTGACTTTGTAAGTGTGAACTGATCTTGGCCATATTTATGCACAAGGTGAATTTTAATTTCGTTCAACCCGTGAAAAAGCTGAAATTGAATATTTTAATGATAACAAGTGAACAAGTGCCCATCATAAACATACCTCAGACTTTGATTGGCAGCACTGAAAAATCAGTGAGAAAGGAGTGTGGGAATATACACAAGCAGGCACATAACACAGCTGCATCATATCCACTTAATGGCCAGGGTCACATGTTGTCTTGGGTCTGGGGTCACATGTCAATCAGGAAGTGATAAATGTTTGCCGACTATAAATTAGACTCTCCTTGTGATCTCTGGTCACTGGTTGTGTGAGCTGGGCTCCTTTTTCTAGCGATGTCCAAATGAGGCCCCATGGTGCTTTGAACCTTTTGGGACAATTGTGTTGAAAACTGGTTCATGACTAGAAGCTTCATTCACTGGGAATGTGGGCGCCCTCTTTGGCAGGGTGACTGTACTGCAGCCACACGACGGTCGATGAGACCAGAAAACAGTGCTTTGACATTTCCTGTATTGTATACATTTTCTGAATAAAACCGAATATAATAATTTTCACAACTGTTTCATCTGCCGTTGTTAACAACATTAAGTCTTGAACTTAATATGTATTTAATGCATATATTTTTGAATGCAGTTTGGACATCCTTTTTCTGCATGTGTAATCAGAATCATCCATCTTACAAATTGTCCTGTAATTGTTCAAATCGGTGCTTGTAAGTGTCACTAGATTACATGGTATGGAGAGAACTGAACACTTTTCACTTGCTCATGTTCTCAAAAGAGGCCAAATTCTCAGCTCAATGTGAGGAGATAACAAACAATAGCAAAATATAAATCAGAAAAGACACTAATTTAAGTGGTGAAATGTTTAATTTCTGATACATCCAAAACACAGGTATAAATAATTAGGAAACTAAACAAACTCTGCATCTTATACTTTACTTTGAACTGAAATTGTGGATAATTAAACCAATGAAAGGTGGTGAACATCCAAAAGCCATACACATGGAAGACAAAAGGCAATGTTCATTGTCCTGCTTCAGGGCTGAAAGAAGATGTCAGATTGAAACTTTTCCTTGTCTAATAAGAGAATACCCTGTCTTAAAAGAGGAGAAAAAATAATTCCTAGTAATCAATTTGTTTTCCAAATTCCAAACCTCATGGAAATCAATTAAAGCTTGTCTACACTCTGTTTAAAATCAAACTAATCGCAAATACTTTGAAGAGAATATAGTATATGTCAACATTTTGCTAAAATTTTGAGCTCATTTATTATTTTGTTTTATAAATACATTAAGTTCTGTTGTTGATCATTAGCATTAGTGTTCATTTGACATGGCTTGTCAAGAAAATTATCCTGCATCATTTTAACACAAGTTATTCGTACAGAATTAGCACAAGAGTTAGGTGGTTAAAAACTGTTTTTCAAAACAGTGTAGCATTCATATTTTCATTATATAAGCTATCGTTATTTTTCTTAAGACAACAGAGCCTTTGTGCAACATCCACTCATTTCTTACAATCTTGCGTGTCTTCTGAGAGAAGTCTGGGCTTGTCAAGGCAGACTCGGACTCGTGCTTGATCAACTGCATCCAACATATTTTTGGAGTCAAGTACAAGACCGTGGGCGGCAGCCAGCATCTGCCGTTGACACTCCTCCTTCAGTGATGTTATGGCATTCTGCTGGGCCAGTCGCATCTTATTAATCAGCTCTGTTAAATCCTTGTTTAGCAGTTTCTTAGTGCCCTCGATCTGACATGCAAAGAAGACCACACGATGCAGTAGAAAATGTCAATGAATTAGATTCAGACCATTTATAGTAACATGCTTTAGTTTATCTGTACTGATTTTTTTAATGCAATTCAAGAGTTATCATTATCATGGTGAAATCAAGCACCGTATACAATTCCGTTGGCTGGATGACAGAACACATCTTTGACTGGTTGTTCTACCTGACAAATGAATTTAAACCTGTGAGCTATGTCATGTTTTACTCTAGGTGATTGATTATATCACAGCAGTTTTATAGCCTGTCAAATTGTTCATGCCTGTTAATACCTGTCCATTTTCAGACTCCTTCACTTGCGGCCACAAATGCATTCACAAAAGTACTATGTATTTAAAAAGCACACCGAGCTTTGAAAAGTACCAATGATTTCTAGAAATTAGATTTTTTTTCTATTGCTAAGAAAAAGAACATCAGTTAAGAATGAAGAATGTAAGACAGCAAGTTGAGAAAGCATGACGAAACATGAGGGGTTCTTAATGAGGCCTACCTCTGTTGTGAGAGAGCTGCTCTGCAAAGAGGGTACAACTTCATCCACACTTTGGATCAGATTACGGAGAGAGATACCCACCACCTAAGGGATGGAAGGAAGCAAAGAAGTGGGTGTAAGAGACGACTGGATGTGGAAGAAATAGAAAGGGTGAAACAAAACAGACTAATGTAGAGCATACCACTTTAACTATCTACTTTAATCAACTTGATGCAGTAACTGTTACTGTTATGTCTGTCACTTGGCAAAACGTCGGACAAAACAGCGCCCTCTTGTGTACAGTAATATATTTGAAGGTAGATATTTTTTTTATTAATCACCGAGGAAACTGAGCCTCTTAATCTGAGTTAGACCTCATGATATCATTCAAAAGTATACCTGATTTTACTGCTGAAATGTTTTGTTAAAATGTTGGGAAAATAAATTTATAAAGCTGATAATAATATGAATTAAAATTGAATTAAAAAAAAATCTAAATCTAAATTCAACTTTCATTCTTCATGTTCATTTGAGTACCAGTGCCTGATTTTTTAAATCTAATTTATATTTATATATTTGTATTAGGACTCGATCTTACAATCCCACAAGTTTCAGCACTCTTGCCAGGGTATACATTTTCCAGCCATGGTCACCAAGGAAAGCCATTCCTTGACACTTCATCGGTTATTTGAAGAATTCTGACATTTATTCACCTTTTTAAAGATGCTGCCATTATTTTGTATTTTGTTAATACAAACATTAACATCATAATTTGTTTTTCTACACATTCTTGGCTTTTTGTAGATGCATATTGCTGTAATTTCATCTGACATGATAAAAGTTTTAAGAACAGCTTGTCACGTCACTCAAAACTCAAGTGCCTACAGTCAGATCACTCTTTGCTGATTATTTTCCATCTTTAGCACATTGTATTGCAGCACTTTTGTAATCGCTACAGATATAGGATAGACCTCTTTTTAGAGAACAGTATTGAGGAGATGGTTGCGCATCTCATCAAAAATAAAAAACTCGATAGTCAAACTTAGTGATGTCTGCACACAACAGCACAGCACGAGGGACCTACTTTCACAGCATTTGGATACTCAGAAACAGGCAATGTGTTGATGTCATTCTTCAGCTGGACCACCTGTTTCACAAGTGCCATGACACCGATGTAAACCTGATCACATGATCGGTCGAGCTCAACTGTTGGTCGAGGCTTCAACGATCAAAACAAGTGAAAGTTAGTTTCATACGTCAATAGCAAAAAAAAATAAAAAATTCAGCAGAACATTTAAGCTTTCCTAGTTGTGTGGACTCCTTTGATATTCCCCCCTCCCTCAAAAACATATAAAAACAAATGGGTGTTATCTGTCTTACCTGTGTGATAGTGGAAGGCATTGGTGGCTTCTCTGGTGGACCTGACAGAGACACAAAAGCTACACATCTGCATATTTTTGATTTACCAATTTTATATACATTTGTATGATATTCTGTAATACGTTTAGCATCGAAATGTGAGGAAAGTATGCCATATCCTTAGTAGGTCTTACATCTATTAAATATTTGTGTTTTGGGGGAATAAATTTTGCATTCAGTTTTTGACTTTATTGTTTTGTGTGTATTGTATACTACAGTACTAGAATAAATTTAAATAAGGATCAAGCATTTTAAAGTCTATTTTTAATTCTTTTCTATATATTTCCTGTATCATATATCAGTATCCTTTGCTTTTTAAACATTAATTGTTCAAAATTAATGTGGACTTACCATTTTTTGGAGGTTTTTCATGAGACTACAAACACACAGGGAGAGAGTAGCAAAAAACGAGTATATGAATGTTTTCCTTACAAAGGGAACGTTCACTCAAAAACTACCATTCAGTTTCCATTTACTCACTTTGACACTACATTGTTTATTATATTTTTTAACACGATAGAGGTCATATGACAAAATTAAAGTCATCATTAACCCCAAATTACAAACTCATTCATTTGTACCTCAATGGACGCGATTGTTTCCATTGTGTCCAACACAAAATAATGACAAATTTCACCACACACAAGTTGCAAAAAATTTGTGTGTGGAGAAGGCTCTGGTGCAGTGTCCACAGGAGAATATATGATTTAAAGGCAAAGAAAACTATTGAGTGAAAAGCAAAAGGGAAAATAATTGTATTACATCTTTATTTCTAAAACTGTTTTTTTCTTAAGAATGACTACCAGGCTTTAACATTTTAATAAAAATAATATATAATTTTACTCTTATAAAGCTATATTTCCAGGTTGCATAGACTACGTCAATTATTGCTGAACGCAAACTTCTTTCCAGTCTGCGGGAGTGTTGTTTAAGCTTGTAGACTAATCGGTTAAGCCACGGGGCTGACCTTTCCATTTTTTAAATTTAAATTTTAATAGAGCTATATCTTCTAAAATTGTTTTTAAAATATACTTCATATTATTTGTAAAAAATTCAATATTTAGGCTTGTGCAAGAGTTGGGGTCAGGGGAACATATTGATTCCTTGGCTGAGGGGATTCTTTCTATAAATTTAGCTGTTATGCTATCAGAAATGGATCTTATCAGAAAAGTTTTACCTGGTTGATTAACGCAAGTCAGGGCAAAGTCAAAAGTAACTAGGGAGTGAACTGACGAGACACAAAATGTGTTTCACGCAGCTTCAATATGCCTGAAATGTATACAAAAAGAGATCAATACAAGATAATGTACCTTTATTTGTGAATCCAGTCGTACAACAGGATCCTACAGAAAGACAAGCAGACTTCAGGCTGTAGCAAAGCATGTTCTACTGTAATAGCTGATGGGAGTACGTGTGTGTGTGTGTGTGTGTGTGTGTGTGTTTGTGTGGGCTGTCACCAGTTGTCTCTCCTCCTGCTCTAGCCACTGTTCATCCATCAGCATCTGCTTCCTTTGGCTTTGTAACGTGTCCTCCACCCCTGCTTTTTCTTTCTCCCACTTTTGACTGATGTCACTGTCTGTTGTCTACACACACACACACACACACACACACACACACACACACACACACACACACACACACACACACACACACACACACACACACACACACATTACATGTTGACATTACATTGCATGTTGGGGCTTATTGGACTGTAGCCAGTGTAGTCATAACAAGTTCCTGTTTCTTGCTAATTATCAACATTGTTTGTGACATCTTTGTTTCCACTGAGTGATTTTTCATGTAAATGTATTTTTTTGCCGGATTCTTATCCAACATTTGAAGTTTGAGGCAGATTGGACCATGGATAGTAAGGTTACTTCCTGTATCAGACACACTTTTATATTTTTGAGAGAGAGAGAAAGACACGCACGCATGCACGCACGCACACACACACACACACACACACACACACACACACAAACACACACACACACACACACACACACACACACACACACACACACAAACACACACACACACACACACACACACACACACACACAAACAAACACACACACACACACACACACACACACACACACACACACACACACACACACACACACACACACTCACACACCTGTGTGTGCATGACTGAAAGACGGGGGTTGTCTTGTGTTCTTGACGGCTGTGAAAGAGAGACAGAGAATAAATACTTAAAGACTTTTTTCAGAGTTCTTCATTTTATGTTATACATCCTGATCATTATAGTATAACAACAAATTGTGGCTAACTATTAATTTGTTTAATAATTAATTTGTTCAGGATCTGGATTGCATGACAATCATTTGCTCTATGCTGTTATTGCAATTTAGCGAAGTGACTTTAACCAGTTAAAATAAACACATTTGTTTTACATGTGTGTGTTGTTTTTTTATTTTTTGTCTGCATTGTATTCTTATACTTTAACATTATAAAAGGAGATAAATGTTCTTTTAGTCTTGCAGCAAGCTCTTTTAAATATTTTATTGGGTGCACATGACCACGTGTATGTGCTATATTACCTTAGGTGGGGGGTCTGCATGACTTTCAAATGTAGATGAGACAGGATGTAATTTGTCTTGCCTAACACCGTGCTCCTGCTTCAGTTCCATACTATGGACAGCACTGTTTTAAGCACACAAACATACATCAACTGGGGTGTGTGATAGTAGTTCAGGTGGCTATCGAAATATTTGCATTACTAGATAAAATGAAGTACATTTTTCTTTAAGGAGTCTGATATTTTTAGGCCTCTATAAACACAAAAACTTTCTGTTCAAACCTGAATTTTCATATTAGGTTTGAGTCACTTTCATATGTGTTCTTAGATTGGATGCATATCCAAGTTGTGACAATTTCAATATTCATGCAAAATGTGTCCATGCCTGCTGCTACTGAGGATGGATATGTTCAAATTAGTGTTAAATGCAAGTTAATTGTTTTAATGAATATTACTCATTGAGAAAGAAAAATTTAGTCTTAGCAAAAAAGCTGTTGATGTGACCCTAAAATGGAGAGAAGAGGAGGAAGGTAAAGGATTTAACAAGTGCATTATTAAGGACAGTTAATTTTATGCAGTTAAAATCCTATATAAAATTTACAAGTTTTTCCATAGTAAATAGATTTAAAAACAGCAAGTAAAACAAGTTTCCAGAAAAGGAGAAGAAATCCATATATGTGCACCTCAAAGAGCAGACGAGTTGGCTGAAGGCAGGACGGCTGTTTGGCTCATACGCCCAACAGCGGGTGAGCATTAAGTATATGGTGGGTGGGCAGCGATCTGGTTTGGGGAGTCGAGCCCCTGACTCCAGCTGATTGATGACCTGTCCGTTCTCCAGCCAGAAGAAGGGTTGTTGGGCCATGGAGAAGATCTCCCACACACACACACCTAGTTGAATACATGCATGACAACAGTAAGGAAAAGAATGTCTTGTGTTTTGTCTGAAGTGTTCCTCCTTCAATTCTACCTTTAGTTTTAGATTTATATATGAGGAACAAATATTAAAAGACTGACACACTCAGATGTACATGTGCATCTCACCAAACATCCAGACATCACTTGATGTTGTGAAGCGTCTGAAGTTGATAGACTCGGGCGCCATCCATTTGATTGGCAATCGACTGACAGTGGCTGCAATTAAACCCAAAATATACTTACTTCTCTGCTTGCAAGTTTTTAAAAAATGGTTTTTAGAATTCTTTATTTTTACAGAATGCTTTTTTTCTGTCTGAAAGCGACATTTGCCTTCCTTTATCTTTTAAAAAAAATCTTTGATTAGAATGTCAAAATACATTGGGTTATTTTACATGGCGTGTGTGTGTGTGTGTACCTTTATAATATTCTTGTTCATCAACATAACGAGATAAGCCAAAGTCACCAAGCTTTACACAATCAGGAGACGCCACCAAAACATTTCTCACTGCTATATCTCTACAGCACACAAAACATAAATCAGACAAGATCCAAGAAGAAAAGATTGATGAACATGCATTCAAAATAAAACACTACATATTACCAAAACACATATGAAGTACAGTTTCTCAGCAAATGTCTGTATGGATACTGAATGCTGCCATGTGTATAAATTAAAGACTTCAGTACTTCATTTACTTTTTCATTTATTTTTCACATTTAAAAATCGAGTGCTGAAAGTTTATTTTAAGTTTTTCTAAGTGTTAATTAAGACATGAGGCTGAGTTACCTGTGCACCATATTGAGTCCCTCCAGGTAAGCCAAGGCTTTGCAGATTTGTAGACAGTACATGATCAATGATGCAGTCGTCAAAATGTACTGTTGTTCCACCAGATAATTTCCCAGCTGTTTAGAAAACAGAAAATACACTGATGCGATACAATTTAGTTTACATTCCATGTAGCTTATACTTTATTATTAATTTTAGAGAGACTTTTTGGTTTTCTAGTTTAATTGTAATCATTTAAAATGTAGTTTTTCCAAATGGACACAAAGATTGTAATATAGATGAAGGACTAGTAAGCATCAGGACCACTGTCCAGGATGAAACATCAAAAATTCAAGAGTATATGTTAAATGTTAAACATACACATACAAATACACTCACCTCTCCATGTTCATATAGCTCCATCACTATCCAAACAGGGTCAGCCTCAATAACTCCAATCAGACGGACAATATGAGGATGATCCAAATTTTTCATCAAGCCTGTAACAGACCAAAAATATTTCATTATACCATTTCAAATGTATGAATGTCAGATGTTATCATATTCAAGATTGCTAAGGAATTTTTCTTTGGATTTTATCCTTGACTAACAAAAAACCTAGATGACACAAGCCTGACATCCAGGAACATGTAAAATACTAACATGTGAGAACTATTAAATCGGACTAAAATTTTATTTTGATATTATTTGCTGATATTGAACATATTGGTACAACTCCTGAAAGGAGTGTGGACCTTGAAGAGTATTCTGTAACAAATTTCATGCTCATCACAATTTTAATGTTTTTGTATGAAATGCTGATTAGAGGGAGAAACCAATGTCCCAGTTATTTACTAAATCAATCCATATAGTTTTGTGTATCTCATCTTATTAAAACAAATATTAAAATATTGCAAAAACACTTCAACACATCAGTGAACTTCTATTGTGTGTCTTGTTAAAGATCATGTTCCAGAGTGCTAGAAGCACTAATTTTCATCTTCCGAAATCAACATCTATGACATATTATAATTACTATTATAATTATCTATTATTTACTTCCTTACTTCATATTATTCTTATTATTTATCTTATTTGTTGAGTGTCTATTCTATTCTTCCATTTTTCTGTGAATACCTCTGATACTGTTGATGTAGTAGTGGAAATTTCCCAACAGTGCGACAAGAAAAGGTCTAGATAGATAGATAGATAGATAGATAGATAGATAGATAGATAGATAGATAGATAGATAGATAGATAGATAGATAGATAGATAGATAGATAGATAGATAGATAGATAGATAGATAGATAGATAGATAGATAGATAGATAGATAGATAGATAGATAGATAGATAGATATGTATATTATTATATTATTATATAATATTATGTATATTTTAAAACTGATCAGTGACATTTGATTTTACATATCGTTAGTTATAAAAAGGTTTTGGACTCCCTGTGAAGGTGTGTCTTGCATTGTGATTGCACTACTGACCTCAGAAAAAACCCACTGAACAGAGCCCATAACTAAGATATTCAAGTGCAAATATTTTAATGGTCACTCCACCCGTAAACTCACCGGCTTCACTAAGAAACTTCTCCTTTACATCGGCTGAACAGTCTTTACATGTTTTGATGGCCACAGAGATTCTCTCTCCTGTCTTCAAACACAAACATGAATGCATTACGCTGACCATAACAGAGAGGTTTTATTAGCAGTGCTGAAATAATGTCAACAGTTTGTTTTAATTTATAGTGTGATTTTTCTGTAATCACTTCTGATAGGTCAACTCACTTGGCTTTTATAGACACCCCTGTGAACCTCTCCAAAGAATCCTTCACCCAGAATCTGACCAATGGCAACATCATCTCTGGAGATTCCGTACTTCTCTGAACATAAAAACGTAAGAGAAGCGCATGTTATCTCAGACAAATAGACAACTTTTCTTTGGTGGTTTTGAAAGTAGAACCCAATGAGAAGCATAGTAGAACTACAAGTAAAAACTACAATAGGTGCATCAACTTTGCCAGTCTGTCATTTTCAGAGACAATGCCTTAACTTTAAAACAAATAATAGTTAAACCCTTGACCTGAGTCAGTGTCTACCTTTTAGGTCTAATTAATTAAGCCTCAAACCATAACAGAGGTTTCTACATAATTCAGTTAAAGATAGCACAGCCTGTCATTGTTTTCTTCTGAACAACTCAGGTCAAAAATAACTTACATTTTGCATGTGGTTGTATGGAAAAAAGTTACTTACCTTCAGAATCTGTTGTTCTCTCTGGAATCTCAGCATAAATATCTGAACCTGAATTTGACAAAAGAAATTTTTCTTTTTCTTATCATAACCATAATCAAACAAAAAAAAACTATGGACCAATAAGAATTATAACACTAAAATTACATAACTCTCAAACCTTGATCAGGTCCACTGGAATGACCACTGGAAGAAAAATAGAGATTTTAAAAACGTGAATTTAAAGCAAGTCAAGATTCCAATAAAACATCAGGCAGTATTCTTAAACATCTGTGACTGGTGTTGATTTTGTCATCTGTCCCTCTCCTCAGACACCTCCCCTCTTCCAGGGCGGGGTGGTGGTGGTGGTTCAGAGGCGTCCAAGGGTCAACCAAGACACATTGTGTCTCTGGGGTCTCCTAGGTATTCCCTGAGTCCTTCTCTGAGCAGGACCTGTACAGAACACCTCCTCAGAGAAGTGTCCAGGAGGCATCTTTAATAGATGCCTGAGCCACCTCAGCTGACTGCGATCGATGTGTAGGAGCAGCGGCCTTTTAGTACTCGATGCGAATCTCTTCCACCCGCCCTGCCATTAAGGAACTTGGCAACTGGCTTGGTGACGTCAGCTCGGGTGAGGGATGAGTCCACCTCTGAGACCTCAGCCTCTACTTCTTCCATGAAAGACAAGGAGGAACAGTATCCTCTGTTGGGGTCAGCGGTCCCCGCCTCCACTGTAAACAGTGTTGGTGGCTCAATTCTAATTCCTTTCAGGGCGGAGTTTCTATGTTCTTCCTGTGTCTGAGCCCAGCACCTTCTTGTTGTGAGGCAATACTACTACCCACTGCACCACTGTGCAGCCCCATTTCCAATGTGATAAATTAGAAAATACAGCTGTAATTTCCCCAAGAAAGCCATGGAATTCCAATGGAGACACAAATGCAACAAAAGTAAAAAAACAAAAACAAAAACAGACTAACTTACAGGTGTATGTAGTAAAGACACATTTTTAAATATGATTAATCACACTCACTGTTCAGGGAGTTCAGGGTGTTTTCGTCTTGTTTCCCTCTCTGGAAGAATACAGTATTTGATTAAGTTATAGCTGTTTATCTAACATTAATTACCTCAATATTCCAGGATTTTAAGCATTTGACATTGTCCCAATCAGTTGTTTTTTTTTCAAATATATGTTGTAAATTGTATTATAAGAATAAAATTAAGAATGGCACAAATAACCAATGTAAAACTGTAAAGTTGAATAATTTTACATTAAAGGTCAGTGCATTGACAAAGGTTAAATGTACCTCTGTTTGAATGGATAATGGGCGAACTCTCAGAGCGGCCGTTCAAACGACAGTAACCATCAATCAGGTTGGCCATGTTTTCTGCCACAGCCAGGTCTGAGACTTTCACAGAGAGCGGCTAGAGTGTTGTAGAAACAAGTTATTCTGCGTTAGCATTTCAGCTTGAAAATTTACATTGTAATCGTTAAAAATTGTTAAAAAATACTATTCTAATTTATATTATACAGTGGTATGAAAAGGTTTGGGTACCCCTGACAATTTCCATTATTTTTCTTTATAAATTATTGGAAAAGTTTGGATCAGCAACTTTATTCTGATATATCTAAAAACTGAGGGTCACAGTAATACTTCATTAGTAAACTAGGTTTATTACACTAACAAAAGACATGCAATGATAAAAACAAAATTAGAGGGGTGCAAAAATGTGGCCACCCCAACAGGAAAAAAAAAAAATCACATCCCTATATTTAGTAGTCTCCTTATGCAAAAATAACAGCATCTAGATGTTTCCTATAACTTCCAATGAATTTCAGGATTCTGGATTGGAGGTATTTTGGACCATTCCTCCTTATAAAACATCTGCAGTTCATTTAGGTTTGATGGTTGATATCGATAATATTCAGGGACTGGGATGGCCATCCCAGAACATCGTACTTGCTCCTTTATTATGAATGCCAAAATAGATTTTCAGCAGCATGTTGTGTTGTTGTTTTGTTGAAATAACTTTAACTTTGTTACTGACTGGACATTATCCTCAAGAATATGTTGATTTTGAGTGCAATCCATGTGATCTTCATCTTTTGTTAATCAAATAAATGAATCAAAATGAAATTGCGGATTTATAAATGGAAATATTGGAAATTGTCAGGGCTGCCCAATATGTCTTTAATACCACTGTACTTCCTATGTTTTTATTTCCATTAGGATGTATGGTTACCTGTTTGGCTCCATCTATGTGCACAGTGAGGACAGCTTGACCATCACTCTCTGCAAAGCAGGAGATACTGCGCACCTGAAAAGGAGTAGCTAAACAGATAGTCTAGAGAAAAGAAAAAAGAGAAAGTAAGAAAAAAAAGAAAAGAAAAAGAGATACTGTGACATTTTAATCATGTTATTACCTCCACTGAGTCAATGTGTAGTTGTTTGTCTCTATTTTCTTTGTTTATTTTTAGTTGGTTTATCAGCAGGATTGCTCACAGCAATGAAGGAGTTTGTGTCATTGAAGAATATTTTCAAGTGGATTTGAATTACAGGCCAAATACCAGACTTTTTTCTAATTAATTTTTGTAGGTGTATGATAATGTTTACACTATAATTCCTGGTACAATTTCCCCCACACTTGGGGATGAAATGGGGCATGGGCCTGGATATTGCCCATTGAATTACATAGTGTGCATCCAGGTAATACTACTTTATATTTTATAAAGTAATATTACCTGGTTTTGTTTGTTTGTGGCTGCCCTTACTCTACTGTCTCTCTCCATCGTTGCTCTTTGTGTGTGTCTGTGTGTGTGCTTCATCCTGTATAATATATCCTGTGCCTGTGTAATATATTGAGTGTACAAAACAATTTCCCAATTGGAATTAATAAAGTAAATAAAACCTTAAATCTAAACTATTTAAATGAACAGTCTACCACACATTTGCATATCTTGTCATTCTTCATGTGTGAATATTACAAGTATCTGCAAATAACATTTAAAGCAAGAAGCATTTAATAAAATCTGAAAAGCAGGGCTTACTGTCGAATTTTCAGTTAACTGATTAATGCCATCAGCGCCGATTACCAGGTCTATAGATAGATTCCAACCGTGCTGTAGACACAGGACATGTACATATTTAATTAACACAGCATGACAAAGTTATTTCTGTTTGTCTTCTTGTGCACGAATCAAACTCACCACTAGCTGGCATGTGAAGCTCTCTTGTGTGAAGCTGTAGCATTGAGCCAGAGTGGTGAAGAAACGGTTCATGCACTGGTCCTGCTTCAGCATAGAGTAGCCCTGGAATGTCTGTTGGATCAGTCGACGTAACTGCTTCGGCTACGTTGAACATAAACAAAAAGTGATTATTTAAATTTTAACAGGTTCTTTGCTTCATGTAATCTTAAATGAATTGCAGAGAAACTAGATGTGAAAAATGGTAAATCACTGTTTTTCCATCATTTCTGTTGTCTACCTTCATGGTGTTTATCAGTTCTCTGGGGAAGAACAGGTCCAAGCCCACATCCTTCCTAATGGAATAAAGTCAGATTATGAAATAAACCTGCAACTTATTTATTAAAATATATACAGTAATTTTATGTTTTTTATTTTCATATTGACAGTCAGTGGGAGGTATTCTAGGCTTGTGTGTCAGTATCTGTTAGTCCTATTACTCCTGTACCACTGAAAATGGTAACATCAACATACAAATACAACTGACTGAGTAGAAATACCCCCAGAAAGAAAATAATATTTTACTGATTTCAAGCTGCAAGTGGTGAAATATGCAGCCAAATGTCAAGCATAACAGAGTTTTTTAGATTGTTTACTTATTATTCAGTGGTTTGAAAAAGTATGGGCACCCCTGTCAATTTCCAGTATTTGGATCAACAACTTCATTTTGATCGATCAAAAAACTGATAGACCCAGTAATACTTCAGATGTGAAACTAGGTTCATAGGAATAACAGAAACTGTACAATATGCATCAAAACAAAATTACACAAGTGCAGAAATTTGGGCAACCTTGTCATTTTGTTGGTTTGAATACCTGTAACTTCTTAGCACTGGCTATTTGAACACAAAATTGGCTTGATGAGCTCATCTGCTCATAAATAAAAATGGCTTGAAATTAGTGTAGCACATATTCAACTCACTCTAATAGATCAAAATTGTACTTTTTCTCCAGTCCATTTGGATTCATATCTTTGTAAAATCGTCTGCAAACACAAGAAAAATAGTTTTTGAAGATTTATTATCAACAATTTATTTAAAAAATCAACAACAACCCAATATGTCTATGCCTGTAGAATTTGTGTATTACCTTATTTCTAGACAACCAAGCTGTAGCGCCATCCCATCACTTACTTTTGAAGCGTACTGCTGCATATAGTCACTTCGGACCTGTGAATAAACACACAGACATAATTCCATATTGTCATATAGATGTGTGACAATTTAAAAACAGGTTGTCTAAAAATTCAAATTCAGTTATTTTCTACTTTTTCAAATGAAACAATTTCTCATTTTAATAGGACAGAAAATAATGGGACTGTCCATTCATCTTGTTTTGCACAAAATGTACTAAAAATTTATTAAAATGAATGGGTCATCTTTAGATGGGGTGCTTGCTAATGCGCTTGCTTTAGAGGACACAGTGAATATTTAGTTTAAAAAAATGTAAATGATTTCCTTTTAAATAAATATGGATCCTGCCTTTTTGGAGACTAGCATTACACTTTGTATTGTGTCATTTTACATTCGGTTTTTGTTATATTTTAAAATAAATGTTCTTCAGTGTAGGAGGGAAATTTGTTCGCATTTTTGCAGTGAAGTTCCTATAGTATTGAAAAGAAGACTGACACAATTTAAATTTTTGCCACTTGTTCATACTAACCCCGTAAATATGCTGATTATTCATCATGTTATTCCCTAAGAAATACATGAATGCGAATTCTGTTTCAAAGTTTTGCTTAGTTGTGTGGACAATTTAATCGACAAAAAAGTTAGGGGTATGAAAAAAAAATCTTCAGTGAAGAGATACTGACCTGGAGGTAAAAGTAGAGCATAGTTGTTCTGTCATCTTTGAATTTCTCCATGAAGTTTGATGGGATGTATCTGATTCTCAGATCATATCTGGACAGATGCATTTCATAGTTAGAGGCAATGACTTGCTCTGATGGGCTAATATTTTGTGTATGTCAAGAGCTGACAAACATTTTTGGAAATATACAGTATTGTACTAATTCTGAGGTTTATATTGTGTGGAATGTATTCACAAAATGATAAAAAAAATTATGCTGAACATGTACATTAAGTTCATTTCACAAAGTTCACTCATAATAGAAAAACTACAATAAAAAAAAATAGGATATAGCATTTAGCATGTGCCATGTTTGTCTGGAAATTGCAGAAATGTAATGGCTGGACAAACAAATACCTGAAAACTACAATAAATTATTAATGTCATGTGTATTCACAAGTTAAAGTGGGAGTTTACTGGTGGGGAACCAGTAGTCAACATTTGTGACATATTGTATTGTATTGTACATGCAATGCTACACTTCAGTTTACTCCTACATGACAACCCAGGATTGGGTGCTCATGTACCCAATACCAGATTCTCATATAGCATAAAACAAGATTAAGCCACTGACCTCCATTCAGCCTCTAGATGATGTTGCTCGTAACGCTGGATGAGTTCAGACACAGTCAGGTCTGGATGCAGCCAGTGTATCACTGATGACTTAAGGTGTTTGAGGAGAAGGCCATAGCAAAGTTTATATTTTATATCCGGGCCCACACAGCCACTGGACAGCACCATATCCAGAACATCCTGGAGTAGTATTAACAAGACAGAAAATTATTCTATTGTGAAAATAAAGGATCAGAAAGTTGAAGAAAAATATTTAGGATTTATTTAAAAAATATGTATGATTCTTTCCTGTTAGATGTCTAACCCTTCCACCAAATTTCGTTAAAATTATTTATTTTTGGAGATCGGAAGAAGCTGTAGACCCATGCAGACAAGGGGAGAACATACAAACTCTGTGCATCACTCTCATACACTCACACATTCTCTCTCTCACACACACACACACGCACGCACGCACGCAAGCACGCACACACACACACACACACATACACACACAGATATCTAACACTGGTCTACTTGACAAAGTAATGGGGAGTAGTATAGTATTCATATACTGTGGAACTGAATTTCAATGGTGGGATAGTAGTGGGACTATAGTACAAAAAATACATTAGTGAGATACAGGTGAAAGTAAAGCTAGTACAATGGAGTAGAATACTTCTGAATATGGCGTACCTTCACCGTCCAATTTTCTTCACAGCGGACCAGTTTGAAGTTCTTGCCCAGGTTGGAGCTGTTGCTTAGGAAACATACTTTGATAATCTTCACTGGGAAGATGTCCGCTCTGCTGACATGTGCCGTGGGAAACACATCTGAAGAATCTGACTGGCTACTTGGAGATAAACTCCTCCAAGACAGGGTGCTAGTGTCTCCTGACATGGCAAATTCACGTGTACGCACACTCAGCGCATGTACATACAGTCTGTGTGCTTGTATTCGTATATTGCGGTCACACCTCCATGATCAATTTTATTTTCATCTTCTCAAACACAGTCATTTTAAGCAAAAACCTGAGGAGATGCACTGAATCTGTAAACAGATGGCAGTTGGACATCAATATATGACTTTGATGGAATAATTTGCATTGATAGCTCAAAAAAGCTTCACCTTATGCTCTATCAGTTTTACTCACCAGTCCTGCAGACGTCCCAAACCCTCATACGACAAATTGTCTTTAAAACTGACAAAGTCAATCCCATCAACAACACATTACTTTAGAATACAGATTTGAACGTAGTTGACAGTTATATGGAGTGCATTCATTTGAGACTGTGCCTGAAGAAGAACTTCATCTATGAGCGAAAGAGGAAACAGTTCTTGTGGGCAAACAAGGAAGTTGAAGTACAGCTAACAGAGAAAACCAGAGAGTACTAAGAAACAGTCATGTATGCAATGGAACAGTCCAACTCCAAACCACAACACACCCGCTGTGCAAATGGGTAATTTTTTACATTGCAAACTTCCTGTTTCAGAATGATTGATGATTTAAAGCATTGTATTAGTGAAAGCGGTGACTTTAGCATACAAAAAAAAAAAAATTCTTTAGGCTTATTACTTTCAAATTACCTCAACGTCACC
Organism: Antennarius maculatus; assembly: GCA_013358685.1. NCBI lineage: Eukaryota > Metazoa > Chordata > Actinopteri > Lophiiformes > Antennariidae > Antennarius > Antennarius maculatus. Next base: position 5,726,092 of record CM023629.1, read on the forward strand.
ATCCAAAGTGATTCAGTCTGTTAATTATATTGTGTAACTATAAAGTTGAATTAGTCAGTGAGATGAGAAAGCAGGGCTCTGTTTGACACACTGGGTCCAAGGATGAAACATGAAGCAGCTGGACCAGCTCTTCACTCTTCATCGAGTGTGGCCAAAGTCGTTTGGTTTGCATTGCTGGCAGTAAGTCAGACCTGTTCCAGGTGCATGTTGGACTTCGGCAGGGGTGAATTTTATCACCTGTTCTGTTCAGACACACTGCTGGCCTGGGAACACCTGGAGAGAGGAAGGTACAGTATGTGCTGCTCAAATTGTTGCATCCCAGTCCCCAATAAGTGGTTTATGGATGGATGAATGGATGGATGAATTATAAACCTCTAATGCAACACATAGCAGCAACTGAATTTCATAAGATTCAACATGAGTAATATTGAATGTTTTTTTGACAATAAAAGGAGTAGAGCTGACGCCTCTTCAGAAGTGATTTTTTTTTTTGTCACCTTTTATGAGAAGGTGGATGTCAGCCGAATTGCATTTGTATGAAGTCAAAATTGATTTCGCATATCTTTCCCACAATAAAATACTGAGGGACTTGATGGGAGGGGAGGAACATTTACATATAGAACAGGTCACACACTTAAGTTATCAAACGCGTAATCAGTGTGTGTTATTTTATTTTCTGTTCAGCCGCGGGACGGTCCTGCGACGTGCTTCACGCTCCACATAGGAAGCGAAAAATGGGAATACAGGCTTCAAAGTAAAATGTGTCCCTCTTCAGTAGTAGTTTAGCAAACATTATCTCCACCCATTCTCCGCTGTTTGCACCACTCGATTTCCGCTCATATCCCTACATAACAGAAGTTTTACAAAACAGTCAAACAGAATCGTTGCAGGAACTAAGCAATTCAAGTATGCTTTTATTTTGAAAACAGCGCTGACTGACGCTTGCTGCTGCGGTACGATTTATAGGCAAAGATGATGTCAATAGATTGACTGATTTGGAGATATAAATAGAACGAGAAAAAGGCAGGCAGATAGGAGAAAGAGAGAGAAAGAGGAGGGAGGTGTCGGACAAAAAGAGGATCCAGCAAGAACTCTCGTTTTTTCCAATCTCCAAACAGATGCGACGAGTGCGATCCAATTGTTTTTCCTGTGATGACTGAACAAGGCAGGGTTGATTTTCTACTCTTGTTTTGATCACAAATTGGGTATCTGGAATTTATCATTTCTGGAAGTGCAGGAGACTCAGGCATGAATTCAGCCGAGCACACCGTAACGTGGCTCATAACGCTCGGGGTTCTTGAGTCGCCCAAGAAAAGCATCTTGGATCCAGAGGTTTTTCTCCGGACGTCCCTGAGGGATGGGAGGGTACTATGCAGGCTACTCGAGCGACTCCGTCCTGGAACGCTGAGCAAAGTAAGTGGATAAATGACTGTGAACAAGAACAACAACAATTAGTACTGGTATATGGCATAAATCACATGGAAACAGTCATGAAAGCAGAATTACTTCAGTCACAATATTTTCTTAATAAATAAACAGAATTATCCTGAAAACATCTAGCTTTTCCTGGGAAAAGCAGTTAAAAACATTGATCAGATTTTAAAATGAGCAATTAACGACGACAAAACATATAACTTTTTAGGAATTTGTAAATATCGAATTAAAGCATTTTATGAACCTAGGATATAGGTTCAGTGGTTTACAATGCAATGACTTTTGCACTTTGATGTTTTATTGCAAAACTATTATCACACCCATCACCAAAACAGTCAAACTTAATTAACTTTAGCGTCCAATTGCCGTTCTTTAAAACCACTGGCTTGGTATACTACTAAAATAATTTATCCCATTGCCAGAAATGTCTTTTTTTTTTTTTTTTTTTACATTATATTTGAAATTAGAGATGTAAACCCAGCATTTATTATAATCATACTGCATAATACTGTATATTTATGATTCTTTTATACAACATCTTTATTTTTATGAAATTTCCATGACTGTGTTTTGTTCAGCTGCCATACTACCGATATCATGGTTTATCCAATTAGCTCCTGGCGTGAGGCAATGCTCCTTTCATTATAAAAGCACCAAATATGCCGGCAGCATGGATAACATTTTATAAATAATCTGCTATTTATTTTATAGCTTCGTGAAACAGTTGTGTCACAGCTTTTCATTATATTTGATCATGATTTTTTTGTTTTTTGTTTTATGCTACTCTGCATCTGGTAGATATAATACGTGTTTTAATTTTTTTTGTAATTTTTAAAATTTAGGCTAGGAAGAACAAAAAACAAAATGTAAACAAAAATGTATTCCTCTTAAATTGAAAAATGTACAGTCCGCCACAAATGCTTTGTATGTAACTATCATACCAAGTGATTTTTAAATGTAAAATTTCTACAAGCGTTATTTTAAAAATACAAAATGTACAAAACGTGTCAAGTAATATTTTATTTTGAAAGTAGAAACGGAAGTCAAGTGCATTAGCTAGCTTGATGCTGGGAAGTAGCAAGTGTCAAGTGCACCAGCTACGTCTGGGAGAGATGGCTTTCGTGGTGAAAAATGTCATTTATATTTAGTACCGGTTATTTTATGTTCCTTGAATATTTGAAACTTATTTAGTTTACTTTCTATTTTTGTAGTTTTGCCAGGAACCGACGAGCGACAGTGATTGCCAGAAGAACATCACCGATTTTCTTAAAGGCTGCAGGGCTTTCGGCGTGGAGGTGAGATATTATTATTATTCTATTATTTAAACAGTCTTTTATAAGGGGAAAGAGAGGAACTTAATTACACTAGAATTTATCTGCCTAAAAACTTAATGTATCGCTTTATGAGAATTGCATATTTGCTTTATCATAAGTGAATAAATTATTATATTAGGTTGACTTTGTCTTTGTTTCCAGCTTTGAATAGTGAGTATTAGTCAGTTTAAACAGTCTCTAATGTCCTGAATCCTCTTTTATGTTAATATTTTTGACATTTGTTCGCACATAAAATTTTCAATTTTAGTCACACATATTAAAAGATGATGTAGACTTTTTCCAAGGTCTTCCTCCAGACATGGAAAAAAAGTATTTTAATATATTAAAAGTCCTGTTAGTAATAAATGTGATGATTTAAAAACAAACAAAACATTAAAATACTCGACTTCTAGTGATTCTTTCCAATCAGGTTTATTGTTAGTGTCAGTCATGTTGCTGGAAGTGATGGCCTCCATTACCAGCAGCCTGACTGACATGTGTAGCTGTTCGCCTGAAGCATCATTGGGTGAGCAGAGGATGAGTCAGGCTATCCGTTCAGTCGAGCAGGACTAAAAAATGAGCAGGACTCTATGGCTCTATGATTACAGTATTTTTGCACTATAAGGTGCACTGGACTATAAGGCGCACTGGACTATAAGGCGCACCTTCAATGAATGGCCTATTTTAAAGCTTTTTCACATATAAGGCACACTGGATTATAAGGCGCACTGTCGGCTTTTGAGAAAAATTAAAGGCTTTTAGGTGCGCCTTATAGTGTGGAAAGTACTGTAATCAAAGCTACACAAATAAACCAATCTATACATTAACTTAACTTTAACTGTTTGAAAAGTTAATCAGGTGAGGTGTTGTCTAAATTCAGCATGCCTTGTTGCAGCAGTTTATCCAGCATTCTTTTTTAGCTGTCAGTTTTATATTTCTTATATGCTTTTCTGTCGATCATACTTAACTGTACAACTCCTAATTTGAAATGACAACATGTAAAAAATAAAACCCCCATAAACGTAACCATACTCATTTATGTCAGTGCTCCTCAGTTGTTTTCTGTCAACTGATTTTTGCCTGTTTGACTGCTCCACCTTCTTGCCAACAACACAAGATTAAGGACTTCAGAGGTACCCCCTCCCCCATCACTCTGTGTATGTGTGTGTGTGTGTGTGTGTGTGTGTGTGTGTGTGTGTGTGTGTGTGTGTGTGGAGATTACAAGTGTGAACTCAGACTTTATGTAATCCTGTTCCAGACTTCAGAAAGAGAGGGGTTTGTATACACTTGCTAAACTAGTATATCTTAATGTTTTGATTGAAAGTTTTGATTGAAAAAAATAATTTCAGCTTTAAATTCCTATGGAGCTCTGATGCAAATAAATATGTGCAGTGATCAATAAAGGAACAAAACAATTTCTAAATTTTTGTTACATCTACATTTTTTTTACAAAACTGTTTGTGTTGTTATTTTAGTTGGTGTTTGGTTTAATATTATTGTATGTAATTGTATGTAATAGGAGCCTGTTTTTCTATCAATCACCATATCTGTGTGTGAATCATATGTATAGAAGGGTAACAAAGTCTGCTTCTTGATAATGTTATGCTTGATGAATGTATTGTAAAGGTGGATAAGTGATAGTTATTTCTTCCTCTACCACCATGTGTTTTTGTATGGCAGTTATAAAGTTTTTTTTTTGTGCTTCTTTCTTTCAGTCCTTTGAGGTCAATGACCTCCTGCAAGGACACAACTTCTCCAAGGTCCTAAATTTTTTGGTTACCCTTAACAAAGCCACTAAAGGTAACAGGATTGTGTTTCAGGTTATAATTTTGTTATTTTTTTAATGAGTGTTAATTTATTATAATATGTCTGCCAATGGGCTTTGAAAAACAATGGTATTTGGTCACCATTGTTTGTTTATGCTTGTTGACGTGCCAAAAATGTTAAATCATGTTATCAACTTTTAATGAATTTTTTTTAAATTTCCCAATTTGGGATCAATAAAGTATATCTTATTGTATGTAATGATGAGGTGAGGATTAAGGAAGATGCACATACGGATAGATGTATGTATGTGTGTCAATGTCACATTTGCCTTACACAAAAATTTTGCGGCTATTGTTGAGTCAAAAACTACCATTTGACTGACAACACTAGGTCACTGCAATCAGAGCTCTTCATGTTCTGTGTTTATGTCTGTGTGTTAAGGGTTAATGTAGACCTAATCCTAATCCTATTGCTAAAGGTAGTTACTATAAGATTTTAAGTGCTGATGCCACAATTTGGTTTATGCAGTTTTCCAGTGACAATCAAACTGACAGCTCACTACTGTACCTATCACTTAGCATTTCTCCACCATCATTTGGTATAAACTTAAAAAGCTCATCTGTAGCCCTTTACAGGTAAAGTGGATTAATGTGCATGCATTACTGCTTAACTAATGCATTTATTATCATGAAGGATTAATGAGGATATAATACATATATTAATCTTTGCAACATCAGCAACTAATGAATAATATCTGATTAATAGACTAAGTCATGGATGCATTTTTTATTATATCTGTTTATTTATGTTTATATTTATGTGGGATTCAGATACACTGTATGCAAGATAACACATGTAGGGATTTTGTAATTTATACTCTAGAATTATTATGTTCATGTACTCTTTGATGTTTAACACTGATAACTGAAATGTGTGCACATTTAGGTGAATCTGAAGACGGTGTTTGCATGCCACACTCTTCTACATTTAGGATCAAGTCGTTTGACTCTCTCAACACTCAGAACAGATCCTCAAAACTGCTGCAGCCTCAGTACTGCAGCCTGGTGAGTTACCACAGCAGAAACAATACATCTTTGTAGTGATGAAAAATTCCTAAATTGTCGAGAAAAAGAATTAATTGTTGAATTCTTGGGTCCCGACTGACTGCACTAGTAACGTAACGTCTATCTTTTTTTCTTAGGACATGTCAGAAGGCAGTGGGTGTTCCCACTTACAGGTGAAGGCACGCTTCGCCTTCCAGCAAACCAATGAGGATGAACTCTCTTTCTCTAAGGGTGACATCATCAGTGTGAGCAGACAGGAAGAGGGAGGTTGGTGGGAAGGTTCACTCAATGGCAAGTGTGGATGGTTCCCCAGTAACTACGTAAGGGAACTGAAAGGAAGTGGTGGGTGAAGCTCTTCTTGGTTCATTTGGTGCATAATATTAACATTTGTCTGCGTATCTCTTTCCCTTCAGTTTCAGATTATAACAAATTGTTTTTAGAGAATTTTCCCTATGCTTTCGATGATTTCAAGATAAGAACTTTTTATTTAATATTTTAATTAAAATTGCATTTGTTTTGCTAAAGATGTACAGTACATGTAATTGAAGTAAAAAAAATTACAGTAAGTCTACATATAAATGAAACATACATACAATCAGGCTTCCCACAGGTCTGTTTAATGATTATGACTTACGTCTTCTAGTTGTGTTACACGTTTTGTTGATTTTCTTGCAACTAGGTTTCTTGAAAACAAAAGCTGTTTTTATTTTGTGTCAAACAAGTGAGACACAAACCCGCTTTCACCAAAAATATTTAAAATAAAGTTAGAAAAAGTATTTTTGTAGGAAATATTTCGTTTTTGACAGGAGTTAAATGCTACCTCATTTTCTTGAGACACCTTCTCTCCTTGTTTGCATATGTGAGTTGGTTGTGTTGCTGTGAGAGTAGAAGGCAGAAATAAAGGAAGGAAGTTGTTCAGGCACACAAAGAGAGGAAGTTCCACAGCTGCTGCCTGGAGGCATTAGAATTCCTGACTTGAAGCCTCCAACAGAAAACAAGCAGAAGTTTTTATGAACACATACAATTATACAGTGTAAAATCCTGATATTTAATCTAAACATGTTCAGGGCGCATGTGCATCTTGTGCAAAGATACAGTTGGTACACTGGGTGTACGTGGGCTTGAACCCTCCACCTTCTGATAAGTGAATATAATTCTTACCACCTAAGCTCCCCCCCCTGAAAATTTTTAGACTAATATGGCCATTGGAAGTGACTCAATAGTAGACTTCCACTGGAGGTGTCAAACCTATTTTTGTGGTCCTGCACACTTCTGTCATCTTGGTTTTCTGACATACATGATTGTAATTTTTAATAACTCATGGTCAGAATCTTAAGAATCTTTAGAAATACATATAAAACAAAAACTGCCCTACAAAGCCAAACTGCATTAACTATCATTTTGGTCAAAGTCAAGAGAAATGATTGCATGTTAAAGCTTAAATTTACCTCTGTCTCATTTTCCTAAATGCATAATGTAGATTGGGTTAGCCATTGTCTATGAATAAACAACATGTGCCAGCATTGGCATTCTATCTCTGGGTATGCTGCATTTCGTTGGCCTGTTGGAAGTTAATAAAAATGACAGTTTCACTCGAGCTGTCAGTATGGCTGCCAGTTCTAGTAACGGGGATATGTGCTCTCCAGACAATATAGTCTGATGTGAACTTCAAAGTGTATTTTGATGAATGTTCCCACATTTGTTATTGACCTCACTTTTTGAAATATTTCTTCTTGTTCTCTATCTAGACAAGACATCAGACAAGTCAAAGCCTGCGACGCTGAAAAGCCCCCCCAAAGGTTTTGACACCAGTATAATCAGCAAGACCTACTACAATGTGGTGAGCATCACTGTGTAAAAAACTGTGAATTGAATATGGGGGGTGGTCTGTTACATCACCTCTCACCTATTTACAATCAGGAAATCCATCTACATATGATTGAGCAAAAGAGACGCATTAAGATTTCAAACAAATGGAGCAGGTTAAATAGAAAGAAATGTGAGAAAATTAAAACTGAATTTATGAACTGCTTTGCATACATCTGCTTATGTGGTACTGCTACAATCATTTATTTTCCATCCAGTTATTGATGGCATAGCTGTGTCTGTGTGTGGGAGCATCTGATCGTGCGCGTATGTGTGTGTGTTGTGTGTGTGTGAGATAGCAGCAGACACAAAGTAGGCTATTTCTTCCATTCCAATGATTTCTAGGGCACCCTTGCTGCAGTGATGGTCTGTGTCTGTGTTTCAATAATGCAACATGCTTCATCAGTATCTCAATCTTTGGTTTGGATTCTCGAATCTTTGTGTCACACAGACTCAGTCGTAATTCATGCTTGAAGTGAAATCTGTTGTTTCTTAGAAATGCTGAATAAAAATCCTGAGAAAAAATCTTTCGTGAGAAGAACAGCCAATTATATCTGAAGGCTTGATTTTGTTTCTCTGTCAGGTCCTCCAAAACATACTGGAAGCTGAGTGTGAATATTCCAGGGAGCTGCAGAGTCTCCTCGGCTCTTACCTGCGCTCACTCGTACCCACTGACAGGTTTAGTTTTTGTCACACATCTTGTTTTATTCAACAAATATTTTACATGTTAGTGCATGTTAATCTTTCTTCTGTTTCGTAGTCTCAGCAGTGCTGATATTAATCACATTCAGGGAAATCTGGAAGAGATCTCAACCTTCCAGCAGATGTTGGTTCAGGCCTTGGAGGAGCATGCAAAGTGAGTGAGCCATCTGTTGCTTTCTGTAATTCAAGGACAACATTTGAAATCTGTCATAGAAGTATTTCTATAATTAGTCAGTCTCACAATAAAGTCTTTTACCCTTGTGTGATCTTTATTCTTATCTTAAGCTTTTTTTTGTTGATATGAATGTTTTTTTTTTCTGATGACTGCTTTCAAATTGATTAGATCTGTCTCATATTTTCTCCTAAGGACTACAAATTTATATATTCCACTTTTTGTGGTCTAACAGAGTATGTGTGTGTGTGTGTGTGTGTGTGTGTGTGTGTGTGTGTATGTGTGTGTGTGTGTGTGTGTGTGTGTGTGTGTGTGTGTGTGTGTGTGTGTGTGTGCAGACTCCCAGAGAGCCAACAGAGGATTGGTGGGTTCTTCCTGGGTCTGATGTCCCAAATAAAAGTCCTCTACGTGGCCTATTGCTCCAACCACCCATCAGCTGTCAATGTGCTCACACAGCACAGGTATTTGTTACAAAACTTGTCTTTATTTCCTGCAAAAAAAGTGCATTCTACTTTTGTTTGTCTTTATGCTCATCACAGCGAGGAACTAGGCGAGCACATGGAATCTAAGGGCGCACCATCTCCTGGGATCTTAACTCTGACCAGTAGTCTGAGTAAACCATTTATCAGACTAGAAAGATACCCAACACTACTAAAGGAACTGGAAAGACACATAGAGGTTAGTTTCAGTATATTAAAACACAAGCTGACCAGAATTAATGCAAAGTAGATAATTCAGTTTCTGTATTTCCGTGTTTATCTTTGCTTCAGGACCAACACCCCGGCAGAGCTGATCTACATGTTTGCATGATGGCCTTTAAAAACCTTGCAGTAAGATACACACACACACGCACGCACGCACGCACACACACACACACACACACACACACACACACACACACACACACACACACACACACACACTATCTACTTCTCGACTGTGTTGCTGTGTCACCCTGGGTTGCCTTCCAGTCCCAAAATTGAGAGATTGATAATGTAGGGTTACTGTTAAAATTTATGTCAATGTATAAAAAAGTAAAATCATTAAATTACACCTTTATGGTTTACTCAAAGCACATTATAAATTACATTGAATTCTGGCCTGCAGTTATTGCTGTAGTTTAAACGTTTATGAACCCTCCCCATACTGATATTAAACCCTTCTATCTGTATTACCTTTTCCCATACTCTTATTCACCGTTTAAAACACTTTTGTGTCTCATGGAACTCCGAGACTTACGGAACGGAGCGCACTCCCACATGCCGTCAGCCAATAGAATGCGTATATGGTATCACGTCACTGCCTATCAAAAATCCGCAGTGAGATGAAGTCGCGAGCGTTGATGCGCGAATGCGCAAGGGCACATTGCATTGGAAATAATATTAAATGCCACCTGCGTTACACGCATTTTTGAACATTCAAACAAACTTAATTTATAAACAGAATTCTCCTTTTCCCTGGCAAGGTTGCAGTCCACAAACTTAATCCCTTAAATGCAGTTCACGCAGCAACTGCTGTGCGCAACGACGGGTGTAGTTCACCAGTGGGACACGGCAGTTTTATTTAAGTTGCCAGATATTTTCAAATGGTAATACTGAGAAGTGATGAGAAGAACTCTTGAACCCCCCCCCAACCAGAGGCTACAGGTGGGTGCTGGAGAGGTGGTGCAGCAGCAACGTGCACATCAGGATCAGCATCTACAGTATATGTTGCACCATGTCAGTCTCGATTTGATTTCCATCTGATTACCTGTTTTGTGTTTACGATTGTGTTATGTTTGGTGTTTGGTGTTTCTTCAGACTCATTGTCAGGAGGTAAGGAAGAAAAAAGAACTGGAGTTGCAGATTTTGATAGAACCAATCAGGAACTGGGAAGGTGATGACATCAAAAGCCTTGGTCCTATTCTCTTCATGTCCCAAACCACAGTTCACTCACAGAGCTGTCAGGTACTTGACCCCAAATGAATCAGCTTTCCCTGAATCAGTTCTTTCAGTAAGAAAGAGGATGAAGTACCATAACTTCAGTTTTTCTCTGCTAAAAGGAGAGTTTAGATCCGAAATTAACAAATAAGGTCTTTTAAGTTTGAGTGACCATGAAATATTTGTGTTTCAGGATCTAAGTGAACGCTACCTCGTCCTCTTCCCTCACATTCTACTTGTGCTCTCTGCTAGTCCGAGGATGAGTGGATTTATCTATGAGGTAAGGTAACGATGTACTGTAAGCCAGTTATATTAATTTATAATGAAAGCTGTTTGCTATATTAATGTTATACAACAATAAAGTGTGTACTTGCCATTATATAGGCAAGTGTGTACTTGCCATTATATAGAGCAGTGGTTTTCAACGATTTCTGAGCGACAGCACTTTTTACCATCAAAAAAAAATCACAAGGCACACCACCAACTAAAAATATTATAGAATGACATTTTGTAGCCTAATAGAATACTATATATATAATAACAACATGGCCTCTCAATTTATTTATACTCGGTGAAACCTGGGAGTGTTTAAAATCTATAATATAGTGGTCATGCTTGAAAAGCTCACCTCACACACACAGAATGGGAGTCAAAATAACTTTGTTAGGCAAAAGGGGGAATTCCTTGGAAGCAGTCAGCCAAAAACCGTCCAAAGGAAGATCAGCAAAGCTTAGCTTTAAATGACGGTTTTGTTTCTTGCAAGGTCACCTCCTTTCCAACAATGGATGCTGAGCTAAACGGGTCCCCAACCCACATTCACAGCATTCAGTGGAGGCTGACATAGTGGTTGAAAAAAACTGATATACAGCAATATACTGTGTGTGAGTATGTGTGTAGATATACATTATATCTACATAGATATTTTGATATGTAACATAGCAATAAAACATGAATATGTGACAAAATGTAAACAGCATCGGAAGTTGAAACAAAGGTGTTGAACTGAAGTGCTAATATTTACAGACACGCTACAACATACCAAAGATTTTGATCCTGTGCAACAAATGTAGAAAAATGACCAATCCAGACACCAAATCACAAATTGTCAAGCTTGAAACTCCTTTTTGCTTAATATTCCAATAGCTTCTTGCTACAGTGGCTGAAAATTGAAGGAACAGTTTAAAAGCGTCAGTTTTTGATTTTCTACTGCCTAGTATAGTAATGAGTAGTATTGCCATTAATAGTAAAATTTGAATCGAAACACTAAAACGTAACAATATTAGTTAAAAATTCAATTGACATCATTTGTTATCATCATGTAATGTAATGTTAGGATAATAATTGTCTTGGTGTGGTTGCAAGAATATTTATAATTTATGCCAAGATTGTTTTAAAAAAAAAGTCAGTACTTCGGAACTACAATTTTAAGGAAAAAAAAAAAAGGAATTCCAATCTAGTATCGGTTGTTACTGCCATTATCTTTAAATCATGCAATATACCCCTAGAATATCATTACTTTAAGTACAATGTACTATTACAAAGTAGCTTTAACTGTGTAATCCTGTACATGTGAATTAACTTGTACTGTTTCTAGAAATTAAGGTAGATGATTTTAATATAATTCCAGGCAAATTTGTTTTCCATTTTGCTTTATGCTTTATTTACACTCTAACAAAATTTTGCACTCTGTCTTTCTGCAGGGGAAGATACCACTATCAGGGATGCTCATCTCCAGAATAGAGGATGGAAAAAATCTGACGAATGCTTTTGAAATATCTGGTCAGATGATCCTTGTCATTTAACTAGTTACCTTAACTAGGCCCAGAAATGCACGTTATCACCACGTTTTGTGTATTTGTTACTTACATATCAAACTAGTTCAGCAGATTTTATTGAACGTTGTGAAGAGGTAGTCCCTGGAATTAGCAGGAGCTTAGATTTTATGGTGGATTTGGATCAAGATGATCCATAAGATAATTTTCAGCCTTGGAAAAAATGTGCATGTATTTCCCGTTCATTTTGTTTGCCACTGGTTTTGCGCCATCAGGATTACACAAAAAGTACTTGTAAGTTTGCACTTGGTAGGTTACTATGTAGTAAATTTTGACCACATCTCGTTTAATAGCACCACTCAAGGACTCTGAAAATGTTTTATTTATTTCTCATCAATGAAAGGGAAGCAGTTTTATAAAAAAAAAAAGCCAAACATTTTCATTCACGGTGACCTTAATTTGATTATAAAACATGGAAGAGATTTCCTACATGTAAATTTAAATAATTGATATGTTAAACTATGTAATTATGGACCCGGACAGCCTCTCTCTCTCAAAGCCAGCTTAGCAAAAAAAAAGTACATGGTTTGTCTGGCCTGTGTCTGCTTAGCTGTGTCAGCCTTGTCTGTTTTTTGTACATTTTTAATTGTTTTGCTGTGTTCGTGGGTTTTTTTTGTCATGCAGGTTCCCAGTGTGAGCAGATGCAGGTTGCGTGTAACAGTCATCAAGATCTGCAGGACTGGCTAGACCTCCTCACCAAACACACACACACACCAGCTGCCCACAGGCCTCAGTCAATTTGCCACACAGTAAGATTTCAGTTTTTCTAAAGAATAAGATAATGAATCAGTTTGTCACTTGATCTTCAACAAATCATTAAATATATGTCTCAACTTGACTGACCTTTTATCTACCTTCTTACCTGCCCAGTTGCCCTCTCACCCCATCGCTCCCTCCAGACTCTCAGAGACCCGTGGCGTAAGCAACGGACAGACCTACCACACTCTTCCCCACTTCTCTTCATCTGGGACTGCCAACAGCAGCAACCCAATGTGGGGCCCCCTGGAGCCACCAAGTACTCCTAAACCCTGGAGCTTGAGCTGCCTCCGCCCTGCACCTCCACTTCGGCCTTCAGCTGCTCTCTGCCAAAAGGAGGTGCTGAAGTTGAAGATCTACTTCCTTACTTGTTCATTGTATTTTACATTCTATTGGGCATTGTTCGAATGGAAAAGTGGATTAATGCGAGTTGTTTTCTTGTTGAATTGGGATTGTAACTGGGCTTACAGTGTACATATCTTTGTAGGATATAAGTAAGAGTCCTAAAAACATGAAGAAGCTGCTCCCAAAGAGAAAGCCAGAGAGGAAACCTTCAGAAGAGGACTTTACTGTCAGAAAAAGTAAGCATGAAACCAGGTAAACGAAATCCCCCACTGGCAACAGAACCATGTTAACTATGTTAACATGGTTCTGTCCTTAACCATGTTTCTCTGAGTTTCTTTATATTCTTTATTTAGATTTTTTTTGATAATGTTCATTACAAATAGATTAACTCATTTACTTCCAGTAAATGCCAGAAGTTAGAAGAAGTAGAAGAACAAGTTATTTTAGGGTTAGGGTTATTTTTAGAATAGGGTGTACTGTGGCCCACTTTAGTCTGAGTAGCTGAAAGTTCATTGTCTTACTGTGATTCTGCCCCGTGTCTCAGGTACAGCAGCCCTAGAGGAGGATGCTCAGATACTAAAAGTGATTGAGGCGTACTGTACTAGTGCCAAAACGAGGCAGACTCTCAACTCCAGTAAGTAGACACACACGTACACACACACACACACACACACACACTCACACACAATATATACATGCTCATATACTGCTAGCTGTCTAACTGCTAACCACTGTTGATTCTCAAATGTCAGCTCTAACAATTCTTTTCTCTCTTCTCTCTTTTTATGCTTCCACTACATTTGTTTTTTTGTGTGTGTCTTCACAACATTCACATGTTGTTTTGGTTTGATTTCAATCATCCTCTTTTTATTTTATGTCTTCTTTCTTAAATATAACAATTTATTCAACTCAAATGTCCCTTTATTTCTTGTTGCATTTCATTCAAATCTCATATTAATGTAAATAACTGTCTTCAACTACCATATGGCCTGACCAAACCCCCCATCCTTTATCCACTATGAATTGTACTCCTTTCCTCCCCCTCCAATGTTCAATTTGGCTTATTTAAACCCTATTGCTGGTTACTGAACGGTACAGCCTGGCAAGGGACTGACCTCATGCACAACCATGTTCTTGCTGACACCAGCCTCACCATCACTGGGTCCCCCAGCATCCTGCCTTATTCTGACCAATCAGAGGACTCGGATTATGACAGTATCTGGACCACCACTAGTTACGGGACTGCCTCAATTTCTCGTAAGATATTAGTGTAGCAATTTGCTGACATGCTAGTGAAATGGCTAGTTTTAAACATTTGATGGTTTTATTTATCTATATATCATATACTGTAGATAAGTTGTAAACCTGCCATGTGTACTGTATGTCTGTGTGTGTGTGTGTGTGTGTCCTGTAGATTTTGTGTACTTGCCTTTGCGTCAGAGCCTTCCCATTAGCACACAGGCAATATACCCTGAAGTTCAGTTCATTTAACTACATGCAAACAAAACAAGTCAACAATAGAGAGAGAGAATCTATGACAATGAAAAATGCAGCTACTTTTGTTTTTTATTAGCAACTTTTACATTAACTTGATTAATTGCTTAGTTGTTTGACTTAGCTTTCTTGCAACAGTGCAGTAAAGCGACTGCAACCGCTCCTGCTGCCCCAATTCTCCGTCCAATTTCACGTTCCATTGTTCCTTCACTTGTGAACAAGACCCCAAGATAATTGAACTCCTTCACTTGAGGCAGGACCTCATTCCCAAATTGAAAAAGACAATCCACCAGTTTGCTACTAAGAACCATGGCCTCAGATTTGGAGGCGCTGATCCCCCAAACTGGACCAGTGAGTGCTGCGGGTCACAGGCCGATGATGCAGACCACATTGTTCTTCCTCAATCTGAGGTTTGACAATCGGACCCTCCTTTCCAGAAGCTTGGAGTGAACTTTCCCAGAAAGGCTGAGGAGTCTGATTGCCCCTGTTTGCACACACCCTCTGGTCCCCTTTTTTTAAAATGATCTTTTGACCCGATTTATCATAGGGTCAAAAGACCCTATGATAAATCGAGCTCTACACTTTTCTTCTTTCTGTCCATCGGCATAATACTTTCCGTTAAGAGGTGAGGGAAATTAACTGACTTATAAATACTGTGTGGCTGAAAGAACAAGAGTCCTCCATAAATTTTCATATAAATGAATATAATCTTCTCATAAATTCTTAAGCTTTTTCATCTGCCTTGCTTCATTATATTTCTATGATATGCATACCTGGTCTCTTAAAGAGGAAGTCTTTATTTTATACAAATAATGCCATACCAGCAGTCGCCTCCTTCTAGGCACTAATTCTTATTTCCACTTCAAGTTATCAAAGTAACGTCCCTTTTAGTTTCAAAGGTACTCCATCAGTATTCAAGCCAATCTGTATTGTATTTGAAATATAAGTTAATCGTTTAGCAATTAATGAATGTTTCCAAGCGCACGCAAAGAGATAATAACTGTTTTCACTGGTCAATCAGGGTCCAACAGGAAGGATGTACATATGTTGTTCCCAGAGGAAGAGAAGATTATTGTGGAGGAGACCAGGAGCAATGGACAAACTGTAGTGGAAGAGAGGTGAGAGAAAAGCAATTAAGGATCGCATTTGTATGGTGTGCAATTATGTGTAAAATAAATAGGCTTTGATCGTGGTTCCTTTGAAAGAAGATTCTGGATTACAATCCTGTCAAGAACTTTGGACGTTTTGGCATGGAATTTGAATGTTCTCACCATGTCTGCATGAATTTGTTAAGGGTACTCTGGTTTCCTTCCACAGTCCAGTAACATGCAACATAGGTGACTCGGAAAATAAAAATTTGTCTGTTCTGGATGAACAGACATAAAAAGCAGTCATAGCACTACTATACATGAATTAGAAATTAAAAGTAGGACTATTGGAAATCAGCTGTGTTTTTTCTGCAGGAGTCTAGTGGACACTGTGTATGGTCTAAAAGATGAAGTTCAGGAACTCAAACAGGTGAGTCTGTAGTTTTTATACCTCTGCCAAGGAGTACAAATATTTTACCTTTGTCTGTCCAAGGTAAAAGGTAATCGTTTGCACACATATCCTCCCCAAAACCAAGGAACAAATTCAATTACATTTCACACATGCTTTGTAGGGGGCTATAAAGTTTGGCATCTACAGTATGTCTCTAAGTAAGGTTTGCACCTATGAGAAAAGTTTAGTCTATCCACAGGAGCATAATGGGAGCATTTGTGTCCTAGAACACATTTTTTTACTTCAGTAAATATATGGCAAACATGTCATGTGAATTAAAGAGAAAATTTGATCAAATGGGTGTCAGGAACTGGACTATGTATCCTGTAAAAAGCAGGAAAAACACCAAAACTTTGATTGTAAACCAGGATTCTCTGTCCACTCCCCTAGGACAACAAAAGGATGAGGAGAACTCTAGAGGAGGAGCAGCGAGCAAGAAAAGAATTAGAAAGGATAGTCAAGAGAGTTTTAAAGAACATGAATGACCAAACCTGGGATGAGACTAACCTCTGAAATCAGTATGTATCTGATTGTCATGGAAGAAAGCAATTTCTGACTTCATGATACTATTTCCAATGTCTTTATCAATCTGACATCTTAACTTATTATTAAACTGTGTAAAAATGTGGACCAAAATTGAGTGTCTGCCAGCAATTAGCAAAACCACCCAAACTGACCATAAAGCTGTGAAGCCAAATTTTCTGGTAGGCATTTTTAGGTCGTTTCCTGTTGTAGAACTGACAGATGACTTCATCTGTTTTTTCTTTTCATTGTGGGTTTTTCATGATGAATTATGATTAAATCTAAAATTTCAGCATTGCACAGACAGTGACTGTTGCAGGAATCGGAATGCTATGAGACAGATACCAGAGCAGTATACGTACATAAAAGTCCTCACTGACACTTAAAACGCTTTCATAAGCTGCAATTCTGATGGTCCCAAATTTATTTGTAACACCCATTTTTTCTTGATCTTGCACTATGCAGAGATCGCAAGTTGTTGTTTCCACCTAATGCAATGTATAAGTTCAAGCTCAGTTTACTTTACTTAGAGGATGCAGTGAAGTTTTCACCCTAATAGCGACGAATACAATCTAATTTTAAATCAGTTGGAGTTGTGTAAAGTCTTTATTTGTGTTTTTTCAGTTGTTTATTGAAAACAAATCACCATGTTAATACTGGAACACTGTTTTACTGTGAAGATACAGAAATATTTTGTGGACTGGGAAAATTCACCCACTTCTTCATAAATATGAATTTTAATTTTTGATCAACTGATCTCTTCTGACATAAGCTAAATTACAATGAAATTCATAAAAAAATATTTGTTTTTGCTTGCATATGATATACAGTACCAGTTTCCTGTTTCCCATTTACTTGAATGAGAAAGCGTGTCCAAATGTTTGATGGGAGCTATATGTACAAAGCCTAAAATGGATTTTAAAATTAATACAGTTGTTTTAATACATCAGCGTCAATGTCTGATCACCAAGAAAAAAACTTTATATCATTGTATTACGGTATGGAGTCTAAAATGTCTTTGAGTTTGTATTACATTTTTAATAAAATATGCAACTTTGTCACTCTTTGTCACAACTGAAAGACCCATACAATGTAAGAAGCTAATTCAAGCTGATTTGTTGTGCAGAACCTTTTTCAGTACTTTTTTAGTTTCTCCCAACAAAGCATTTTTGTTTCTATGAAAAAACAATGACAGGAAGTCTGCTCACTGCTGTTTCTGTTTTAACACAAAAATCCAAGCAATGTAACACTTTTTGTTGTTGAAATTTTTACTGTCAGTACACAAGATACTACAAAATTAGCTTTTATTATAATATTTATTATGTGTTTTATTATAAATATTAGTTTCAATTTGTAATACTATTTATTTTTTACCCAGTCTACCTGATGACACTTAATATTTATACTTAAAGTAGCATATTTCCCGTGAGCGTCAGGAGACGTGCCTTGGGGAGAAGAACTGTTTTTTAAAATTACTTTACATTAAACTAACAATCTAAATACGAATGAAATGTAAACCCTACTAATGTAAGAAATGGAGTACTGTAAATGAATTGTGTGTTACAAAGTTATAGAATGACAACATTAACACCCCACCCCACCCTCGTAATGCCGCCAATTGTCACTGAATAAAATATTAAAGCAAACATTTTGCGTTTGTCTCGATTTCTGGATATCTTTTTTTGTAAATCTGCAAAGTTACGACTGACCTCAATAATAATAATAATCCATGCCACACAGTCCGAGGAGCGGTCCTCTTCTAACCATTAGATGGCAGTACAGTCAGACAGAAAACAGTTATAGAGGAAGTCAAATTTTATTTGAAGTCGTATTTGTTTTTGGATCTTATTTGCAGTAGCCATCATGATCTTGCACTCAAAAGAAGTTGTTCAAGACAATTTATTATTGTCCTCATGTGGTTATCTGTTAATGTAATTCTAATCAAATAAAGTAGCTTGTGTGTACATACTGTAAAATGAGAAAGGTCTCAAAAGTATTAGTTTTAAAAAGCGCAGAAGTTATTAAGTTAACCTTATTAATTGTGTAATTTTAATTTTGTTTTTGAAGAATCCTGGAGACAAAACAACTAACTAATAGATACGTGACAACATGACCTTCTTGGCACTGCTAACAAATTATAGGATGTGAACTCTCTGGATTAGTAAAACTCTCACTACATTATGCAATGCATTAGAAATAACCCAAATGTTCTATGTGATCTCTACAGCTTGGCCATCTTATTTGTAATTGCCATTAAAACAAGTTCATGTTTTTATTTGGGCAACTCAGGCATCAAGTCAGAGGCCTTTTTTTTCTGGTTACATGAAGCTCTTGTCATTCAACTTCTCCAGATGTTTGACTTGTTTATTTCATGTGGCCCTGAAATCATTCAGAAACTCATCACTAGAGGGAGCCTAAAATCCACGTCAAACCTGCTCATGTAAACCTGAGAGAGCCACTGCCTTGACAATGATAGGTCTACATGTGTGTAAACTACTGAGGATGTGATTCCAGCAAATAGCTGTTTCCAAGACATTAAGCAGAGAGATCATGTTTCACAGGCCACTCTGGTACAGTTTGCTTTGGGACTGGAATTGTACATGTACTCAGAATATCCTACAATTGGTCTTTGATTAAGACATGAGAGAAAAGTAGACTTTTCATTCAAGTATACAAATTATACTTATAGTGTATTTATTACAATGCATGGTTTTGTAAAGGAAAATGTGGTAAATTTTCTTTTGATATTTCCAAATCACATCTGTATAGAAAAAACAGATGCAAATTTTAGTTTTGAGATTGACACAGTATTCATCAAAACATGCAGGAAGTTAAACATTGAACTGATTGCTGTTTAAATTTGGGGATATTTTGAAGTCCACAAATGTTTTTGACCATAACCACCTCAGAGCAAAAGATCTGAAGCCATAGAGTACAAGATGTGTGTGTGTGTGTGTGTTTTAACTCTCCCCTAAGTTTCTCAAACACCGCGAAAGATTAGTAATTGTACACTGGTGTATTCTGGTTGCAAGCTCTTCCATACACCACATTTTATAAGTGTAGATGAAGACACTGCAATAGAAATGGATAGAAAATTCTATCAACTATCTTAGATAGCTAAATAATGGCCAAATAAGTGGAATAAAGACTGTCATTTCGTATGTTCGGTGTCTCAGATTGATGCACCATTAGCTGCAGTTCTGAAATGTGTCTTGATTGTTAGATGTCTTTTACCTGCAGCACAGTTTAAGGTTAACTAGTTATAAAGATGGTTGGAAAAAAAAAAAAAGGTGTCAAAGTCTTGCATGAGGTTCAGCAAGAAGAGTGACTTATTTTATGTGAAAGTAAACTTTGCAGAACTGTATTTTGGAATTTTCTAACCTTCTGCAAGGAAAGCTGTGAACTAAGTAAATAATTATGTTATGAATGTTTTTGCATGAGTTTCATGTTTTTTCTTTCATGAATTTCTATTTTATTTTCATAAAATCAAACAACAAAGGGCTAAAACTAGACTTACATTATATTATTTTATTTTATCACTTTGTATGTCTGCCCATTATATGTCATTATGTATACATTTTAACAAAACAATTCCTATTTTCCACATTAACAGCCAATGTGGAGGAGAAGAGAGGCTCTGGGGTTCAGAGTTAACTGCTATATAAAAGTGGCAGTTATCCTTTGGACAATAATGTGCTTGTAATGAATTAGAAAGGTTGCTGGTTTAAATCTACACAGGCTTTAAAATGAGCAGAGGATTATTTTCTTTTCTGTGTCACTTAGTGAGAACAAATATATGTTGATTCTGTTACATCCTGATGCAAGCTGGCCTTGTAGTTGCCAATAACTACCACAGAAATGCTTCTCAAGCCCCATATCATAGCTGTCTCACAACAAGGCTCGCCTCAAAATAATTTCTTAATCCATTAATTGGCGTGGAGCAGCATTCGGGGCAGGGCTTTTTGTTCAATATGTTTTTCAGAGATGCATACTAATCATATAAAGTGATCCTTTGTACTCAGGTTGACAGCAGTGACGAGGGCTTTTAGAGCCATGTGCACACACACACACACACACACACACACACACACACACACACACACACACACACGCACAGACACACACGTACACAGCGAGGCGTGTGTCTGGGAGCGCAGACAGCAGAACAAGTATATTATTTTCCCTGAAGAGTGTTATTTTCCTGTCAAGGTTTGATGGCAACGTGCCAACAGATGTGATTGGGAGTGATCATCCTTCATGCACGGAAAGAGTGGAATGCAGGAGAACGGATCGAGTGGGACAGACTATGTTTCCATGCACATATTTTTATGAATTTCTATTCAATGTTTTAAATTTAAAATGGCTAAGTTTGATTTGTGAAATTGTGATTGATCTCCAAACAATAACGGACTAGATGGTGTACCCTGTCTGATAGTATCTATCAGTTAGTACATTAAGATCCTGATTTCATTAACTTAGAGGATAAAGTTTGAATACAGCAGATTATTTTGAGTAACCAGTGTGACATCATGCAGTTTTGACATTCATTTTAGATTGTTTTCACTTCTTCATCTTCAAATATTAGCATGACATCTATAGTAGAAGAACCCCAAAATAAAATATCTTTGAAATTTTGTGAGATGCTACTTGTGCCATATAATTACTACTCACTCTTGGCACAGTTGTGAGCTGGCATTATGAGCAAAGGTGCAGATTTATCTTTGCGCTGGTGGATGCTCTAAATCCGCCTGTCTCAGCTAGGGTGTCAAGCATCATTGGGTGGTATTTGGAGCAACACAAAATTAGTTATATTTGTATTTATACAATTTAAAATATTTTTTGTAAGCCACTTTCCCCATGTTACCAAATCGACACATGACTTGCGAACTTGGGCCAACATTTCTCAATGACATGAACTAAAATGGTGCACAGAGAAAAATTATTTCTCATCTCATCAAATAAATAATTTGGCTTCAGGGCAGATTTGGCCCGATTCTCTTACGCAGTGAAGATTCAAACAGTGGCACACTTTCTGAAATGATCTCTCAGATGCTGAAAATTCTCCATCGCTGAATTATTCTATATTTTTTGTTGTTTGTGAAAGTTGTGCAACAAACTTTGGAGTCCGTGTGCACTGATACAGTATGAGACTTGACAGACTCAAAGAAGTTTGTACATAAAAAGTGAACAATTCCGAATTTGATTTTGGAAACGCTTTGGATGTTGTTGCAGAACTAGCAGCGATTACTTTCAAGTAGAGCATTGCAATGATTGAAACCATTCTAATGATCACAAAACGAGTTGGACATAGGCTTAACCTTTTTCTAAGTAGTTTGTTACCAATTTTTCCAACACTTCTGTCCAACTGCCAAATTGTCTTTTCACACTAAATTCAAATTTTCAATCCAAATCCTGCCTCTTTATTATGATCTCCTGAGCTACAGTAGCTCCTGTTGCTATTTAGTTCAGATCAGAATACGAAACTTGTCACACGCTTACATCTGTAAGTGATTCTTATGTTATCATCCTGTATTCCTTTCTGCCTGTTCCTGTCCCATCTTAATTTACTTTTTTTTCCCCTCTGACTAAAAAAACAAAAGAAAAAAGCAAAGCAAAGCAAAAGGAAACAAAAGCAAAGACAGGAGAACATGTCATCACGTTTTTTTTTCCCACAGCAACACAATACCCTGACCACCCTCATCAAATGATAGAGAAAGATTATGTGCAAAGAAGCCAGTAAGAGAGAGATAGAACCCTCCATGTGACAAAAGGCAGTTTAATTTAGATAATTATCTCACACATTAACCACAAACTCCTTCCTTGTTAATTACCTGTCTTGGGGTGCAGTGCAAAAAACAAAAAGCACAGCTAGGGGAGTCTTTGTTCACATCTTCTTGGGGGGCTCATAAATTGGTTACGCCACTGCTGAGAGGCCAGATAACCTTTTGCGGGAACAAGCACTAGAACATTTGATAGGCTAATGGCGAATACTGTTAGCTTCCACATTGGTAATTGGACGTCATAAATCTGGAACAGGTGACGGGGGGGACAAAAGATGGGTTTTGTGTGGGTGTCGAGGCCACAGTGCAACTTATAAATCCTTCCCCCTGCTGAATGGTTTTATCTGATAGTCCGCAATTGGCAACAACAGGATGATGTGGGGCAACTGGATCACCAACATAGATCCTTTGTGACTGCGTGGAGTATTTATATGTGCTCAGATACACAATTGCATGTGTGTATCAGTGTGTATCTGTCACAGCAGTTCTAATAAAATAGCTCTTCTTATCTTGGTATCTGCTGAAGGTGATTCTGTCAGCAGCTATTAACCTTGCTTTTATAATGTCAGTTCGCCTGATTAGCTTCAACACTTAAAGCCCTGGCATTTTTAATTTCAGTTTTTCATCTCTTTTCAGTTACTTGCAACAAAAAGAAATTGATTTTGTGCAATCTTTATGCTACCACAAAAAATGACTTAGCAGCTGAAAACACCACGTGAAACTTTGTTTTTCACGTGTAGTTCGGTCAAAGAAGGTGTAGCAAAGTATATTGGTGGTTTTATTTCTGTGTGCTTAGAAGGAGAAAAATCAAAAAACAAAATAAATATTGCATTAAGTGTCTTCACCGGGAAAACAAATCACACAACCTAGTGACTGGTCAAACCACTTTGCAGACTTGGCAAACAGATTATGCTTTAGCTTGAATGAAGAGTTTGACACGGTTAGTAGTTTAACAATAGGGGAAAAAAAAAAATCACCCTCAGCTTAATTTCCCTTTTAGCCTTCCCTTAAGTGCTTCTAAAAAATATCAGTGTCTGGAAGGTTTTTACCTCCTAATTTCAATGGATTTCAAACTTTAGCAGGAATACCACCACAAATTGGAATATTTGAAACATCTTTTCTCTGTTAGCCTTAAAGACATGTTTAATGGCATCCTCTTATTGCACTTGCACAAGGTTTTCTGATCTCATTCCCAATGAAGGCAAATAAGTTACAGCACTACTGTCCAGGTTAAGCAAAGGGCCAGCATCTAAACTGATCCACTAAAAATATGTTTAAAGACAGCAAGGTGGGCTTTGTGGAGCTTCTATGCTCTCCCCGTGAAAAAAAAATCATAGCATAGTAAAATTTTCAGTTTTCTCTTATCTTGATTGTCCACTGAATTAACCCCAAAAATTGCTGGTCGTCCATCCATTCCATCTATTCTAGCTTTTGTACCTTTTAAAACAAATTTAAAATACATTTAAACCTTAAGCATGAGTTAAATGAAATCACCTTCTGCTGAAAATCATATTTCTGTTCCTCAGGAACTATCTGTGATGTCAGTTTTGTTGCTACGCTATATTAGCCATGTTGTCTAAAACAGGTGTGACACACACGCACACACACACACACACACACACACACACACACACACACACACACACACACACACACACACACACACACACACACACACACACACTCCCGGTACTTAACACACACCGTGATGGGGAACAACAGAGCTGCACCAATATTTGTGTTTTGGGGCTGTCAGGTATTTGTCTAAGTCCTTGTGGTGGCTCTCCACATCCAGCAGCAGCAGGTGTGAACAACTCTTGTGCTGAGAGGGACACACTCCACTGCCACCCTGACAGAGAGACACACACACATGCAGACACTCTGGCTGGGGGAGGATGGAGAATGGGGGGAGGCATAGGGAGAGATCAATAGTAGTGAGTGTGGAGTTTGGATAATTACAGTTGTTAGCAGGGAGAGAAGAGCAGCTATAGTGGCCTCTCCACTCAGTCTCTTATCACTCTCTGGCCTGTCATTACAGCTTTAAATGCTTCTGTAGCAAAGTGGCAACTGTCTGTCTGCGAGTGTGTGTCTTTCTGTCTATTTCCACTGCTCTTCTTTTTGACACCTGTCCTCTGCTCTTTATGTGGCATCTCCTTATTTATCCACTCCTTGTCTCCACTATCCTAATGCTGCTCCTCCTCTCATTTCTTTTTCTGGTGTTTCTCCACTTCTCTACATCCTGATTCCTCTCTTCTCCTCTTCTGTCTTATCGCATCTACGCTCCTTTTATTATTAAAGCTCTCAAACTTTTTTTTAAACTTTCTTTTTCTTTTTGTATAATCCCCAGTTTGGTTTATTAGGTTCACCAAAAACATGCAAAGATTCAGAAATATAAATCATTATGGGCATACCTCCCCCAAGGCCAAGTGGTCCCATCTGAATTTTTTTTTTTTTTTTTGCAAAGGTAGTCCTCAACATACAAAAACAATTTGTTCCAAGAGGTTTAAGTGAATTGTTCGTAAGTTGTTCATTAAATTTCAACCTATAACCGCCATTTGAGGTCATTTAAATGCCATTTCTACTCTAAATACGAAAATAATATTCCTTAAGACTTAGCAGAAACAATAACACATTAAAAAACAAAACAATTTATTGTAGGACCTGAAAGTAACTTGCATCTCCTCCTCTGCTGAATGACGTTCATGCCCGATAGTAGTACACAAGAATATGCTTGGTTTTTTTTTTTTAATTTCCATTAGGTTTCTCAGTTCATTCAAACACCAGTTAACATCAAATAGAAAAAACATTCAAAGTTCAGCGTTAGCATTAGTTAATGCTTCCAGGCAGAAACCTAACCCGAAAACATTGGTTCCTACATCATTTAGCTAAGGATAAGTCCATTGCTCTTAAATTGAGGGTTATCTGTACTACTCAATAAAAAAATTAAGAAAATTTAAAGACAAAATACCTCTGACTATGTAAAATAAAAGTATAACCTCCCCTCTTAGATAACTTGAGTAACTCTGATGATAATATTTTTTTTTTAAATTCAGTGCTCAAGTACTTTAAAGGTACTTAAAGACACAATCAAACCAACGGGTAATTTAGAACAATAATTCACATGTTTTATATATACATGAGAGATCATACAGACTCCACACAGAGAAGTCCCAGGTAGATTTGAACCCAGGACCTTCTTGCCGTGAGGCAACAGCACGACCGTCTGCTCCCTGATGTCTCACCTCCTCTTTGGTTTGTCTGTTTCTTTTCTTCCATTCCCTCCTCCTTCCGCTTCAATAAATCTCTCATCTGAAATATTAACTCCAAGCTCTTTGTCTTTCCCTTCTTCTTCCTCCCACCATCCGAGGTGCCAGAAGGAGGAATGTCTTTTGGATATCCATGCTTTTAATTTCTCAGACAGAGGAAAAGGGATCGTCCATCCAGACAGGATTTTCTTACAATGTTAAGTCTTGACACGCGAAGCTGAAATAGAATAACTGACAATAAATCCCCTTTGGATTTCTGTGATTTCTTTCGCCTTTCTCTTCACACACATGCACACACGCAAACACACAGACACACACACACACACACAAACACAGTGTTGTTTTTCTGCTGATCTCCGCTGATTGTGAGGAGCCTTGTCAGACATAAGAAGAGAATGAGAATGATGCAGAGGGGGATTAGATGGATGTAAAACAACGGCGGTTAGTACCTTGAAGGCTGTTTGCTGATTTAGATGGAGCAGGATTATCTGAGAATGGGAAGATCAGAGTTGTGTGTGTCGCTATACGTATATGCGTATGTGTTTGTTGAAGAGAAGTGGGCTGGGAGAAGCTTGAGGCAAAGCTGTCAGATACTTGACTGATTTTCATGTTTTGTTCTGTAAGAGGTGTATAAAGGTTGTGGTCTCTCTCTTTCTCTCTCACACACACACACATACACGCGTGCATGCACGTAGAGAACTGCAAAAAACTGACATAAAACTGATTTTATATTGTGAGCAGCACAGTGTGCTAGGGTTAGCAAGAAGGTTTCAGGTTTGATTCCTTTCTATCTAGTTTGTATGTTCTCCTCATGTCTGCATGGGTTCTGTCCAGGTTCTCTGGCTACCTCCCAACCACCAAAAACCTGCAAATTACGTCACACCAAATTTGTCCACTGGTGTGAGTGTGAGCATGAATTGGTTGTTTCCCCTTTGTTATTTATTTATTTATTGTAAATGCATTAAAATATTATTACTTTCATCATAAATATTATCATGATTTCCGGTTATGTTAGGCCAGCACAGAAGGCCGGACCATCCACCACTGAATTCAATAGACCCCTGACCTCTATTGTGGATAAGCGACTGAGGATGAGATGAGATTTAAGAAAATGAATGAATGAATGAATGAACAATTTTATATTGAATCCAGCTCATCATCATCATCATCATCCAACATCCAGCTCTACAAGAAGTTAAAATTGTTCAAAATCAGATTATCTGACTTTTCTAGATTTTTTAATTTGCATTTCTTCTTTCTTCTTCTTTTAGATTTTACAGCTTAAAATTCACATTTTATTGTTATGGGTTTTAGTACTCTCAGTTTGTATTCTCTGAAAGTGCTAATATTGTCACTGGTGACACCAACTGTTTTCCAATTCCAGTTGTGTGTGTGTGTGTGTGTGTGTGTGTGTGTGT
Organism: Antennarius maculatus; assembly: GCA_013358685.1. Taxonomy (NCBI): domain Eukaryota; kingdom Metazoa; phylum Chordata; class Actinopteri; order Lophiiformes; family Antennariidae; genus Antennarius; species Antennarius maculatus. The sequence continues at coordinate 5,753,281 of CM023629.1, forward strand.
GTGTGTGTGTGTGTATGTATGTGTGTGAGAGAGAGAGCTACAAGCACCATATCCAGCATCACAATAAGACAGGAAATCACAGCAAAGATTAAAGACTCCTTTCCTTATCCCAAAAATTCACAAATAACCTGCTAATCTCTGCCTATACCGGCATGCCATTCAAGACTTCCTCCAATTAAAATTGGGGAGTCAAACTCACCATGTTATTTGTCATATTAATTAGAATCCCCTCAACAACAAAAGCAAGGCCTATAGCTGTTGAACGGAGGCCTCGTAAATTAAGGATGGTTTAAATTGTTGTCTTGCTAAGATGCCACCAGTTTCATACTGCAGGTTAGGACTAGAGTAGAAAGACGCAACAGAAACATATGGAAATACGTATTAACATGTGAGAATAACATCTTTTAATATATTTTTCTCTTCATGTGCTTAAATCAGTGACCAATCATATAGCGATGCTTCGTGACAATTGATGAAATATGAATTAATACTTTAACCAAGATGTAAAATGCACAACAAAATTCACTTTCTTTTTTCTCACGGCGTAATTTGTTGTTGATTTGGAAAAATATTGATGTTACGTTGAGGTAGCTATTATTTTTCCATTTCAAAAAATTATTAATATATTCACATATTAATTGGGAAAAAAACATTCCAGGGTTCAATAAAGTATATAAAAAGTTTTCTGTCATACAATATGTGGAAATTTGACTTGACAGTAAATTTATTCCAATCCATTACCATTTAAAAAAGTGAAAAGGTAACAACGCTTTATTAAATGCTGTTAATATATTAATTTATATTGATACTAAAACACATATATGAGTATCTTAAGTCAATATTAGATCATCAACTGTAACTTATACCTGGCTACATCTTAATAATTTATTGTTTCTACTTCAAAAGGCATTTTAAGTTAAAGACTACTACAGAATTTATAGCTCTGTCAAAGCTAATATCACTCTTGTGATATGGAAATGTGCAAGCTTACTGTCTTTAAGCGTGGAAATATTTTCAAAAGTACTAGAATTATGAGAAAATGTGTATTTGCTCATTTGAGTATTTCAATATTAGGTGTAAAGTTAACGTTATTTTTAGTATGGCTGTAGTTTCACATTTGGTTTTCCAAAGTATCTGGGGTTTCAACTGCTGTATGGAGACCTTGTACAGCCTTTAACTATAAATTAAAAGTGCGTGCAACTCACTGAGGTTAGGATTCGGTGGTTACCCACCTGTTCTGTTTGAAATAGTCAAACAGATTGCATATCTGGCCACTGCCACTCAATGCCTCCTTTCTTTACATGCCCCTGGTTTACAAGTTTCTTGCAGTCATTTCAGGCAGGATGGTGTCTTTACACACTGGCTTGTCTGCCAGAAATATTCCTGTCAATATTTCTGGCAGAAATATTGACAGCAAAAAAAATTTTTACTTTTTGTTTCATGTCAATGTAGGTATCTTTTACAATCATAGCTGTGATAGAAAGCATTGGGTTAACTAGAAGCACGTAAACTTATGGGAATTAAGGCAGGACAAAGTGTTGAAAAATAGACGTAAAAATTTACCGTTTACTCAGACCACAAAAACGCTCTCACAAGGTGACTATGAGCGACAATCCATTGAGATTTTGTAGACATTGTCGTGTGTGTATGTGTTTTAGTACAGCCATCTGGTAACTAGGGCATTGTTTACTCATCCACAACCCAATATTTGCCCATTCGTCATCTCACTGCACACACTGTGCTGTGTGTGTGTATTACTACTACAGTTCATATTGATAATTAAGGCAGTATTAACAATAATTAATATTACTAATTTGGTTTAAACCTGTACGTACCACTATAGCAGTCAAAATGTGGTCCTCTGCTAACTGTAAATGGTTCATGATTGATGATATCAGACTAAAACAAGAGTGATGTAAACCTAATATAAACCTAATATATTTAGATTTATATTTGTTTTACAAAACAAAATATTAGATAGAGCCAAGTACAATGGGACAGTAATGTTTAGAAACCATTGCACTGTTGTTGTCTTTGGATAACTTTTATTTTTTATAAACTGTATCTGTCCAGGTGTTTCTCTTTAAAATTGCAGCTCTTTCTTTTAATATTTATAATTGTTAGATCTGTTTTAACTTATAGATGAGATGCCAGTCAGAATTCATTACGGTGTAGTGACAATACTAATTTTTTCATTCAGATTCTGCATGCAACAAAGTTCTATACTAGACGAAAGAGAGAGAATTAGCAGTGACTTGTTTTGTCTTACATTGATTGTGATGGGGCCAAATTTCATTTCAACACACAGCAGAGGCTATACCAACACCCAACTTTGAGCATGTTCTGCATTGGTGTGAGAGAAAACTGTCAATACCTGCAGGTGGCAGTAATTGGCAGTCAAAAAACAGAATTCAGAGGGCCTTGGAAAGCACATACACAAATCATTGTTATGATAAAGCACTATTTTCCTACCATTTTCACTTCAATCACTCTCACCTCTTAGAGAGTTGAAATTGGTCTCAAGTTGTTTATTCCAGATGTCATTGTGAAAATATTTGTGTATTAGATTGGTCGATGAAAAATGTCAAGAGCCTTCTGTGGGTGCCCTCTTGACAGTAGTCTTGTGTTTGCTTTCCTCACTTCTATTTCACTTCCAGTACACTGATTTTCTATGAGCTGAACAACCAATCAGTGGAATTTCTTTTGCCGGTAGGCTTCTCTACTCAATATGCTCAGTTGTCCGAGAAGCCTCCTACAATGGCCGACCGGCATCAACAATAGAAAAATACACCAGATGATCTTAGACACAACTATCCTGTGTTAAGTTGCTTGATCTGAGATAAAAGTTACTGTAAGTGTTATGGGTGAAATTATTATTGGTTTAGAGATTATAGAATTAATAGCAATACAAAGGCAACACTTGGACAACACTGTACCTAATATTTCTATAAGCCGTGACCATGGGGTTCCATAGCATTATGTAGTTTAACATGTTTTTTTGGACTTATAGGACATTTCTTTGACAATAATATATTTGCTTTCTACATTGAGCAGCGATATGGTTGATTTCTTTCTCGTCTTTTACAATATATTGTTGCTCTTCTCTCAACCCTCTGTCGGCCTGTTGGTCTCTGATCCTCTGTCGCTGTTTGAGCTTCAAAGGATTTGAAGAGGTTTGTCATCTCTCCTTTGGCCCTACAGATCCATTCATTTTCTTTTCACCGGAAGGTGTCACAGCTAACTGTGGTTTTCAGACATCTACAGCCATGTCTGCATGGATCTCCAGTGCATCACTGCTTTTGCTGTTAGCTTTTCTTATTGGCCTATTATTACATATCTTTAAGGGATCAACTTATTCTCTGCAAAATGCCATAAGGAAAAGCAAAATCGGAGGATACTAAAGACCAGATGGTCTCTATGAAAGAATTTAAGAGTGAGTTAAAGAGCAACTTTGATAAGTTAGGGAGTGACTTTGATAAGTTAAGGAGTGACTTCGATAAAAAGTTAGAAGAAAAAGCTAAAACCGGTGCTAGACGCCTTGGAAGAAATGAAGGTCAAAATGAAGAAAAGGCAGAAAGACAAGGCAGGAAAAGACTGAAGAATTGTTGTCTTGGAACAGGGACAACAAAGAATGGATGATTTGGAACAACACATTCGTATAAATGATGTGATCATCACTGGAATCAAAATTAAGCCGAGGAATTACAGAAATGCTGTGGACAGCGCTGACATCGAATCTTTGGACCAACAAGTGAGTTCTCAACTGAGGGATCTGGACATAACTATAGATCCAGACCAGATTGAGACATGTTACCCATTACCATCTGGAGGCAAGAGACCACCTGCAGTGCTGATAAAATTCAACAATCGTAAACACAAAATTGCTCTTCTGAAACAAGGCTTCAAACTGAAAGGAAAAAATGTCTACATTAATGAGAATCTCACTAAAAAGAATGCTGATATCGCTAAAAAAGCTCGACAACTGAAGAAGAACGGGCTGAATGACAACACCTGGACAAACAACTGCAGGATCTTCATCAAAACAAAGGGGCTTTCTCCGGACCAGATGAAAACAATGGTGATCAGGAGTGCAGAGGAGTTGGTGACACGTCAAGTATTTCATGGAACAGTTGAAAAAATCAACATCATCGATGTCAGAAACATGGACTTCTTCTTCCTATTCTTTTCCTTTCGGCTTTTCCCTTCAGGGTTCGCCACAGCGAATCAATTGCCTCCATCTAACCCTGTCCTTTGCATCCTCTTCTCTCACACCAACTACCTTCATGTCCTCTTTCACTACATCCATAAACCTCCTCTTTGGTCTTCCTCTAGGCCTCCTGCCTGGCAGTTCAAAACTCAGCATCCTTCTACCAATATATTCACTATCTCTCCTCTGGAGAGATAAAGTCAGTCTGGCCTCTCTGACTTTATTTCCAAAACCTCTAACATGTGCTGTCCCTCTGATGTACTCATTCCTGATCCTATCCTTCCTGGTCACTCCCAAAGAGAACCTCAGCATCTTCAACTCTTCACATCTCCGTTGTTCTTAAAAATGGGCACCAGCACACTTCTCCTCCACTCCTCAGGCATCTTCTCACTATCTAAGATCCTGTTGAACAACCCAGTCAGAAACTCTACTGCCACCTCTCCTAGACACTTCCAAACCTCTACGGGTATATCATCAGGGCCTTTCCTAACAAACTCCTCCTTCAAGATAACTCCTACTCCATTTCTCTTCCTATCTACACCATGATAGAACAATTTGAACCCTGCTGCCATTGGATGTACAGTAACCTTTGCATCTCTGAAGTCATAGGTTTGATTCGCATGTTTGATTTGGCAAAAGTTTTACGTCGGATGCCATTCCTGACGCAACCCTCTATATTTATCCGGGCTTGGGACCAGCACAATAAGACACTGGCTTGTGTCCTCTTGCGGCTACATTCCCCCTTCCCTCCTGACATATATAAATAATCAGAAATCAGAATACAGTTAGATGACATAGACAATAAACCTGCTGTTCTGCTGTCTCTGAATATGTATACTTGATAGACTTGATAGACAGAAGATAAAAATATGAATTACACTTGGAAGGAATAAATTTATTCACTGTGTAACATTAGGGCTTTATTAGGATTATTAGTAAATTTACTTGTGTTTGTAGAGGATTATATGGGAGAACATTTTTGCATTTTGAAAATGAGGTTTTAATACACACAAAGAAAGAGAGAGAGGGAGAGAGAGAACTATACATTAACCATTCCTTATCTGTGAAAAATGCTCTCTGGTGAATCACTTCACTAAAGGCTTCTTAATAGATTGCTTTGTGTGGAATTGGGGCCTCGAGATGACAGGATTAAGTCACAAGGGAGGTATGAGGGTGGGGGTCATGTAGGGACAGGAGCAGGGGGAGAACCACGAGACTCAGAATGGCTTTAATGAAATACTAACTAAATAATAAATAATACATTGTTTTATGCATTACTGATCTGTCAACATTTTATTTGAAAAAGGCTGCTTACATGGAAACAGTTACACTTAAGATGGAAAAGTTTTCCTTCCTTGAACTGGGACAGAAATACTTCTCCTAACAAGCCAATCAGAGGTAAACTGGGACACGGAACGGCTTCACCATAACAGGATTTTAAAAAACACAGCAAAACATCAAAAACAAAAAAAAAATCTTGGATCCATACCATCTACTGAATAAGCTTCAAAATCTAATCACCTGTTCCCCACTCCAGGGCCCATCATTCCACACATTTTAATTGGAATCCATTCAGAAATATTTTGCATTATCCTGCTTCCAAACACATACTAAGACAAAAAAAACAACAACCCAAAACTAACACATAGGTTAATTATGCGCTTCCTGAATTGAGTAATGCTATTACTGAGGTCCACATTCAGAACATTTTGCTACTCACTGGTGGTACAGTGAGTAGCAAAGTTATCTCATAGCAAGATGATTCCCTTCTGTGCCAAGTTTTTAGTATGTTCTGCTCATGTCTATATGTGTTTCCTGGTTCTCCAGCTTTCTCCCACCTCCACAAACATACAGCTTAGGTGAACTGGTCACACCAAATTGTCCGTAGGTCTGATTCTGTGTGTGTTTGTTTGTCTCTGTTTGTTTCCATGATGACCTGGCATCTTATCCAGGGTGTACCCTGCCTTTCGCCTGGAGCAAGCTAGGACAAACTCAAGCAGGCCTGTGACCCACAAGGTGGATAAGCGGTTGTAGAGAAGTCAATTGCGTTCGTCTTGTCTCTAAGAAAATGGATGGTTGGATGGATGGATGGATTGATAAACATTCCTGCTGCGAAGTTAGTTAAACTTTGCATATTGGCCCCAACTTTACTCAAATTGTCATAAAATGACCTCACATTTTCTGAAAGGGTTTATATAAAAAAGAATAACATATATAACTTCTCCTCTAAAGTCTTGAAAGTTTGATCATCTCTTGATGATCAATTTGGTCAAAAGCCACAACTTCAGGTCAACACAAGGTGACATGTATAATTGCATCATTTTAAGAGGGCAATATGTTTGCCATTGCCGTGTTTTCACATTCCCTGTCTGCTGCAGACTGTGTGAATGAAGACATTTATTACAACAGAGACACAGCGGATTAGCAGAGGGCTTAAACCATTCTCATGGTAATGCACGGAGCTGGGAAAATGCAGATAAACACAAACACTTACTTTATCGAAACACCCAGACCTAAAGACTATTCCTTAACAGCACTGACAGATTGGGTGAAAGGCACTGACAGAAAGCAGGAAACACACATGGAAAGAAAAAGATACAAGTTTATTGTGGACCGTTATAGCATCACTCAAAATTAGGGTTGAGACGATGAAATCATTCAAGGGTATATTAATTTCACTTGAATTCAAAACAGAAGATGGCATTTTCCAAGTTAATGCAACACATCTACAGTTGGTGGGAGGGTGTGTCTTGGTCCAGAGGAGACCCCATTCATTTCGGACGCAGACCCAAATGAGAAAAACTTTTTTTAAAATGGTCTTAAACATTTCACTGTAAGTATTCCGCTAAAACTCAGCAACCCCACTATTTATATTAAAAACATATACTTTTTAACAGAAACCAACCACCCCTGTCACAATGGTATGCTCCGATCTTTGTCACCTCCCTATAAATTGATCACTAGAGCCAGGTGTGACTCTTTTCAAAGAGTAATAAGAAAAATAATTGTAACTAATTGAAAATAGTGGTGTATATATTGAAACATAAGATCATGTTGCTAATGGGAAAAAATATCAAATTAGAATATACTAGACTTATAAATAATAATGAACACATATTAGTGTTAAGGGCAGACTGGCTTTACTACAACTTTCCACAAAGGACAGCAATATCACCAGACCAGAGGTATAAGATGGCATCAGTCAAATTTAAAAATCAATTGTAAAACAGTGACTAGTGTAACATGGCACCTACTGTGTTATTTGTATTTTGGATAGGCCACTGTGTTTGGATTTATTCAATATTACTAATAAAAGACTTGGAAAGAAATGGAAGTGTGAATGACTTTTTCTAAATGCGCAGACTGAACTGATCCGCAAGGCCTTTTAGTTTAGCTAATTAGAACTGATGAAATAAGACCAACCTGTTCCTTGTAATGTTGCACCTAACTATCTGTCTTTTTCAAAATACTAATATGATATAATACAATCATTTGTGATATACATGTGACAAACATGTGTTCAAAATGTTTACATTTTTCACCTGTTTTTTCATCTATTTTCATTTTACATTCATATGTCAGTTAAATCATAACATACACGTCACTGATTGTGACAGCTATTTCATACTGCAGACAAACGTGATTTAAAGATTTACACTAACAACAGGATCAGATTATTGTAATTTATGACATTTTAGGCCATAGGATGTGCAATAGATATAAAGTAATATCCCCTCTACAGAGCATCTGTGTTTGGAGGGTGGAGGGGATGCCAGTAGCTCCCAGTGGGTGCCTGTCTGTTTGAGACTGTTTTAATTAATTTCCAATCAGAGCAATGCAAATTCATTATGGACTCACAGTCGTGTTTGAAGACACACACATACAAGCAAGTGATACAAGCATCAACAACATTCATGTACTTACACTAAAATGTCATTTTTACACAAAAACAGTTTAAATGTTAATTTTATAGCATATATAACATGTTTTGCATTCTGGTTGAAATGTATGTCATGGTGCTTCAATTTCAGCTACACCGTATTTACGATGCACATAAGTAGGCTGACATCGTGTTGTGTTTTGCCTTTATAGATTGGATAACAAATCACAGGTTGACACATTTAATGTTTCAGTTACTTCTCCTTTTGTAATACTGTTTTTATTTCTTCATATACAAATTCCTACATAAGAAGGTTATATAAGGGTTATTATATATTCATGTTAGATACATTTTACTTGGGTTAGAAGGTATGACGTGCTCAATTACTCTGCATCCACTCTCAATTTAGAACGACAGAAAATTTGAAATGGTACTTTTCCGAGCCATATCAAAACACCAAAAGAAGAACAAATAAGAAGCCACAGACTTTTCTGATCATTCACTTCTACATTAAGGTATAAAACATTGGTATGAACTGGATAATGAAATTAGGAGTATGGGAACTCTAACTGCTTTTAAAAAAGCTTTTAAAAACATAATTTTGCAAGGTTATATTTCTGATGTGAATGATGGTCGAAGGACTGCACTGTTATGGTGAATTAAACTTCATGTTGTCAATCCTGTGAAACGAATGTATGGATAACAAAATGAACATTAACAAAATTTGGACTCTTCTCAAGGTCTGACAAAGATGTGTGCAAAGATGCACGCCTATTGGACTGAATATACGGATTAAAAACAACAATGTACCAGAATAAAAAAATTGAAATTGATTTGTGACATGTAATGTATGAATTGTGTGACAATGTGCTGCAATGAGAGAGATGTTCTAGGGGATGGGAGCCTTACAAGCCAATGGCTTCTACCCGTCAACCCTTCTTTTCTTTTCGGATGTTGTTGCTGATGTTCCAACGCTGATGAAAGTGAAATCTGTTGTAATAACATGTCTGGAAAGAAGAAATAAACTGAATAAATAAAATAAATAATAAACTGATCTTAATGTTTGTAAAAAAGCAATGGCAATTTTGGCCATCAACACTTATAGATACATAATATTATTTCAATCAGGAATGAAAATTTTTGACTAAAAGACTCTTCAGGAGGTTGTGATCAATCAAGATATATCCTTCCAGGGAATCTCAAGTCTGGTGGTGGTGGCCAATGAGTCTCCTGAGAATGATGAGGTATTGCAATGAGGCCTTGTGAATCTGTAATAACATGACAAAACTTCGGGTACAGCGAGATTTAAAATTGAATTCATTGACTGAGGAAAAGCAAGGAAAGCAACAATTTTCTAATGAAAATGGGAAATAAAGAATATGAGATAATCAATGATTGAGAAAGTCAGCCTGAAATAAAAACAGAGAGGAAGAGGAGGAGGAGGGCAAGCAGGAGGAGGACTAGGAGGAGAGGAGGTGGAGGAGGAGGAGAGTCTTCTTAGAAGGCTAAAAGGATTAGTCCTCTCATCTCTCCTGGATCACACCATTTTCCGGGCTATGTTTGATCATTGATTGTGTGTGTGTGTGTGTGTGTGTGTGTGTGTGTGTGTGTGTGTGTGTGTGTGTGTGTGTGTGCGTGCGTGCGCGTGTGTGTGTGTGTTTGATGATGTTTGTTCTGATACTGACACTGCCTCATTCTGATCCTATTACACAACAATGAACATCAGCTACCAACATGCGGATTACTGGGTGTGTGTGAGTGTGTGTGGAGATGCGTGCGACACCTTTTGGCTGGATGTTTTAACATGCTTAAAGAATGATCTCCCACTGTCGCCCGAACAGGCAAATGTACGTCATGTTGGGATTATTATGCCTTTTGACGATGAAAACGGGATGATGTACTGTGTCACCATATATATACACAGTATATATGTGTGTGTGTCTGTGTGTGTGTGTATGTTTGAGTAATATACAAATTTGTTTGATGTGACTCTAAAGTATAACAAACATACAAAAAAATAAATAAATGGGAAAACGCTGTTTCACACCATTGTACGATTTTACTTTATCTACATTATCAGGTCTTCACCTGCTCTTCAGTGCACGTTAAACAACAAAGACTAGGAATGCAATCTGCTGCAACTGAAATAGAACGTCAGAATAAGTGAAAAAGGTTGTTTGAATTAATGTGACTTGAATGTGGGGCGACATAGTAAGTAGGTTCTGGGTTTAATAGGCATGTATACTTTGCGTGTGCATAATTAATTACATATAATCATTGTAAACAATGATTAAGTATGAAAAGAACTGCAATAATCACAAAGACACATCAGCCACGTTTTTACTCCACAAACGAGATCCAGTCTCCACTGATGATGTATCCATCCGCCAACTGGCGGTGCTGTCCTGAAACGTGGCTCGTATCTCAGACTTTTGCTCGTATGTCAAACAAAAATATGGAAGGAGCGACGACTCGTATCTCGAAAAACTTCTAAGTAAAGTGACTCGTATCTCAAATTGCTACTGTGCAGAAATGAATCCATAAAGGTGAAAATATCTAGTGGGCAGCAGTTCCTTGCTGGTTTGATCCATAGAAATGCACACTGAGGTGTGTAGAACACCACGTCAAACCTGGAAGCAGAACACCAGACTGCTGCAGATCATAATTTAGTAGGAAAAAAAAAATCCATTGCAGGCAAGACTGGATGTATGAGATTGTAGAAGATTCCAATATTTGCTCTAGTATTTTCAAAGCAGTTGGTATTATGTTTTTCTGTTCTTTTCCTTTTTTTTCTTCACACCATTTCTCCCTCCCTTCTCCCTGTCCACCTCCAACCCTCCAATCCCTTTCTTTCTTACAAAAAATCTAAAAGGCTGACATGCAAATGGGGCTTATTAAATCCTATTAGGCTGTCTGTCACAAGCCAGCAGAGACAGTGAAAAGGTGTGTGTGTGTGGGGGGGGGGGTGAGAGACATTAGAATTTGAGTGAGATAAACTGTGAAAAGAAGGTTTGGAGAAAAAGAAACGGTGGGAGATGCTTTTTTTTTTTACTGTGGCTCCTGGCCACTGTAGTGATAAACTGCACATGTAAATACAGAATGTAAACAACACGAGTTAGAAAAATGACTGCGAACATGAAATCAAGGTCAGGAAACATTATATTTACTGGATAATTCGAGGCACAATTAGTGCTGATTTCTATGGACACTATTATACACATCCTATCCAGTGCAATTCAGTACAGAACCATTCTCAATTTAAGACAAATACAAATCTCTCTACTTCAGTTTTAACATTATTTCAGCTTCTATTCACATTCACATGGAGAAATGACAGGGTGAAAGTCCTGAATGTCTTTCGAACTGAAACCATTTCAAGCTCAAATGAAGTCGCTTTTAGATGAGAGTGATTCTCATGGAAGAAGTACTAAATGGAGTTAAACAGCTAATGAACCACAGGTGCTCCTCATACACAGGTAAGCTCAAGTAGAAGGCCAATAAGAGCTCAGTGGTTTTGATCTTGCCAGGATAATGAAAGTGGGGTGACTGAATGGATGAATGGATGAATGGATGAATGAATGAATGAATGAATGAATGAATGAATGAATGAATGAATGAATGAATGAATGAATGATACAAAAACTAACTTTGTATTTGTGGGAAGGGTAGACGACAAATAAAATGTGTATTGTGTATTTTTATTGACCGCTGTGGGGGTGGTGATGGTGAATTAGACTCTGAAACGATTCTGGCAGATGGTGTCTCTCACTGCTTTGCCTCCCTGTACATAGTTGGTCTTCAGTTTGTAGGGTAGGGTGTTGTTCTCCTCTGATAGTGACAAGAGTATGAAGAACATCGTTATTTTACAGGCCCTCTCAGGAATCATCCTGAGGTGATGTATAGGCACTGGAAATGGGCTTTCAGGTGGCCTATGGTCATCTCCACCCAGCCTATCGTCCTGTAGCGAACCCAGTTGAAGTTCTGTTGGGGGCCTGGGTCAGTGTAAGGGGTCAGCAGCTTCAGTTGGCATGGGTAAACCCTGTCCCCCACCACCGTGTGGTGAAGTTCATGGCTGGTGAGGCATTGACTTCATCATAATCAGATTTAGAAACATATGAACCAATAGTGTAGCTTATTCACCATTTAATTAGCAACAATGAGTGGGTTATGGGTTATACTATTGTTACTTTGTTGATTGCATTGATTTTGATTTGATAAAGGTTGTAGAATGTATTCAATAATTAGACGTGTGGTTTTAATATTATGAGGATGACAGAACTGAATTTTACAGTAATGTTGAAAAAGAGATGTTTACAATATCAGCTGAACCTTATAACATTTTTCCTTTGCCAATAATGGTTCTCATGATCTTTTCTTGGGAGTACTGGTGTCTTCCTTGAAAATGTAATGTACTTGAGATAAACATTTCATGCATGAATTTGCTCTGAACCACATATTACAGGTATTCGCTCTTTCTAACCCTCCTTCTCATCCTTCCTTTATCCTCTTGTCTGCCATTCATTCTCTTTGATTTTTCTTTTCAACGATGAGACAGAGAGGAAGAGTGCAGTCTTTTTCAAGCCTGTCAATTATCCCCCCTGTCCATCTCTCGGTCCGGCTTAATTGGCGTTTGGGAGATGTTAGCGTTATCCCAGAGGGCTCAGCAAGAACAATGGAGGCCTATATAGCTGACCGGCCCTTGGCTGAGCCCAAATTGAATTGGAAATCTTCCATCTCTTCGTTAGCATAACAAAAGGGGTGCAGGGGTTTTAGACAAAGGGCTTGTTTTAATGGGGAAAATCAATCTCTGGGATGAAGCAGTGCCATTGTCTCCCATCAACTGTACAGGTGTGTGTCTTGCCTACAGTGGCCTTAATCAGAGGTGGCAGGAGACAGATCTGGCAGCTAGGAGTGGGGAAGACTCCTAGCTGCCAGAAGTATCAAGATATAGATACAGTAGGTATATCCTGAGTTTCAGAAATGGACCTGCGAAGGTAAGAGATTGACATCCTCTTTGGTATTTGGTTGTTTTAGTCATGTCTGATCAATATCGGGACAATATCTATGTGATTTAAACTCTAAAACTCCCAAAAAAAAAACAAAAAACGTCATCTCAGAATTAATTGAATAAAAATTAGGAACCTGAAAGACAAAGTGCAGGAAAGCAATTTTTTTTTCCTCCCTAAAAAGTCTATATATCTTTTTTTCAAGAGTGGGATGCATATATTTTCAGTTTAGATGTAGCTGTCAAACAGGGGCAGCATTCCAGAACCCATTTAAAACAACATAATCTGTGACTACTCTTTACCCAATCAGCCAACCACATTCACTTCTGAGGAATGTGAATCCCATGGGATTAACCCCTTACTTAATCATTAATTAAATTTATTGTCTGAATAAAAATTACTTCTTCAAGAATAAGAATCTGGCTTCTGCTCTCAACATAGCTTAAAAAAATGTCATAATCAAGGTAATCAATTATTCACTGCTTCCATCCAGTGCTGACCTCAATCTTTGATGCATTTTACTAAGATATCTTAATCAGCAATCAATAAATTAAGCATTTTTAAAATTAGTAATGAAGTTCTGAATTGATTCATCTTTTATCTGTCAAATTGATCCTTCACTGTTGTACTTGAAGATGTCTCGTCGTTTTGCTGGCAGTACCCCAAGTGTCCATTCCAGGTCCCTCCTTGTCACTATAGTTTTTATATGATACAGTTCCTATGGGACAAACCATGTGTAGCATGGTATGGATTTCCATTGGTACGCTGATGATACCCAAATATACATCCAGTTAAAGCCTAGTACCATCATTACGTCCTTTTTCAATGTCATCAAAGAGGCAACACCTAAAAATTTCCAGAAAGGACTTAAAATAATTTTATTTATATTGTCTATTAAAAATTTGTCCTACATTGTAGGTTTTTAAAGTTTGACACCATACTGAGCTGTTTTCTCCCTCTGGTTCAGAAAGTGTTAACTGGTCAGGCTAACTCTGGCAGACAATGATGTTAAATACTAATTGACGAGCACTTAAAATGAGTCCCAATTAGTGCACGGCTGGTAATAATTGGGCAGGCAGACTGAGCACTAATTAGTGTTTTAAAAAAAGCCTGCTGTGGTGTGTGTGTGTGTGTGTGTGTGTGTGTGTGTGTGTGTGCGTGCGCACGCGTGTATGTGTGTGTGTGTGCATCACTGAATGATCCCTACAGAAGGGCTGCCCACACTTTCAAGAAGCAGGCAGACCAAGAGAAAGCAAGTCAGCAAGAGAGGGAGAGGAAGAGCGGGGCAGGAAGAGGTCAGATAAAATAAAACAGTCAGTCTCTTGTCCTGACCCGTGGTCTGCGGGTGGCCGTCTCTACATAGGGGCGGTGTGTGTGTGTTAGAGAGAGCGATCTAGAGAGAGAAAGAGATGAACTTAGACTAACTGAATCTGTAGCTACTCTTTATCCATTCCCATCTTTCCCTAACACACTCTCTCAGCCGCTGCTTTCCCCCCCACTCATTGTGTCTGCTGAGAGGCATGTAGAATAGAACAATAGTAGATTTCCCACCTGCTGCAGAGACACATTAGTAACACACTCATGTTTTGTTTCTTCTCTCTCGCTCTCTCTCTCTGCACTGTGTTTCTCAGCCATGCTGCATGTGAAAAGTACAAATACTAGGTTAGCATTTCAGCGGCATCTGTTGATTGTTTTTCTGTCTGTTAGCAGGATGACATTAAAACTTGATGGCAGTGTCAAGAAGAAGTCCATTTAACAAGATTTAATCTTCTTCTTTTCCTTTCTGCTTTTCCCTTCAGGAGTCGCCACAGATAGATCATTAAATAATCCATCTAATAACAGATCAAATTTTTTTTAGCATTTTTGGATGAGTCTATTTTTTTTTTTTTTTTTTTTACCATTTTTGTCAAACTACTTCACAAATTTTTATGAAACTGCATAGTGGCAAGACTGCAGTACAGTAATTCCTTGTTATTCGCGGTTAATGTGTTCCAGGACCACCTGTGGAAAAATGAAAATTGGCGATATAGCGAGTCTCGGAACGCAGCGTACACACGGATGCTGTCAGCCAATACCATGAGCATATGGTATCACGTGACTACCTACTAAAAATCCGAGATGTAGTGAAGCCGTGCATCTTGAAGCGCGTATAAGTGAGGGATTACTGTTGTTGTAGTTGTTCTGATGTCTCATACTGATACAACAGTGTTGCAGTTTGATTTAGATTTTATCATAGTGCAAACTGATGATTTCAGGATGGCAGCATTTGATGCCCTAAGAATTACGCTGGACTCATTCTGACAAAAAGACCACTATAAGTGAATGAAATGTGATAAATCATAGATTGTAATGCTGTTGCACTTAATGGTGTTATATTAAGAAGAGTCTCACATATTTTGGAAATAAATATTTTCTGTAGTGTTTAAACATTAAACGCAAGTAAAATCTTAAGGTGTGAAAGTGAATTATAGCAACTGTGAAATATAGGTGGAGCAAAAACTTGACTGCTTGTATTTCTTGACTTTCACATATATCTTTTTTACATTATGAGCCTTTTGTTCAACACTTGATTCGCAGACACATTTGTTCTGGTGATGTTTCTACACTTTGACCTTAGTGGAGAGATGATGTGCAGTTCCCAAAAATAGGGCTTTAAGGCAGGACAGAGATTTGTCTGGTCAAATCCTAGCATTTGAAGTACTCACAGTGAGTTTCACCACTTGGGAAGATTTCGGATTGAAAATTATTTCAGATAATAAATAATGGTGCAGCTGAGCTGGTGTAAAAGTGGCTATGCAGTTGACAGTCTCTAATTGCCGGTTAATTAATTAAATATCCTTTTGGATTAGAGGAATTATGGGCAATTGTCCTTTAACAACGTCTTGATTAGAGCTGTGAACTGTGTCTGAAATGATCCTTCAATTAATAGTTGAAAGCTCATAAAGAGAGGGCATTGGTGAATCATTTTATCTTCTTTTTTTTTTACATCTGGAACTTTTCAGTTGTGGGTTGATGGACACATAGTTCTCATTTCTGTTGATGAGGGCAGGAATGTACACTGCACAATCTTTTGCTTGTTTACTTTTATGCAAAGAGTAAATTCATTGTACCATAGATATCATTCGAAGATTTGTATGAAATTCTGTGTTCTGTCTTGATCATAGATGTCCAGCTGCAATCAGGGTGTTTGATCAATTCCCCTAAACTGCATGTTTTTGGAGGTGGGAAGAAGCAGATCAGAACACGCTCAGTCTCAGGGATAGCATACAAACTCCACTTCAACCCGGAACGTTATTACTGTGGAGTGACAGTATTAAATTAAACTAAATTATCAGTAAGTGATATGTGAACCCTCATCATTACTATCGCGATTTTCTTGCTATATCTTAACATTTTGAGGTAGAGGATAGTGTCTTTTTTATTCATCTACGCTTTCATCCAGTGCTTACATTATTAATTTGAACTGCACCCATTTGCACTAGCCTGCACCCATTTATGATTAGAAAAATTCAAATCTAAATTGTTGTACATGTCAACAAATAAAAGTAAGAATGTTGAATGCATTTGCAGCAGGCATTGTAGACCATCTGACCATTGTTTCATGAAAACACAGCTTTAAAAAAATGAATCTGACTAGTATCACAGAGCCGTGGCGATCAACACTTTCTACATTATTTTCAGTAAGCTCTTTATTTCAATATAATTATTAATTATGAATGATTTCTCTCATAATCAATGTGTGCATGAAAGTTTTTTGGGGACGTTTTCATAGAGTTATAGAAAATGTCATTTATGAAATGACTAGCTATGTTTGTTCACTTTTATTAATTTTGAAAATGTCATGTTTCACAAAATTCGACACTGCATTTCCATCAGCAACCATACGGATCACGTAGTGTTAATGGCACATCTGATTATACCATAGAGAGAGGAAAGATTTATTCAAGGACATCCTTAATGTCTCAACACTAACAAAACCAGGAGGATATATATCTGTTCATAAAAGAAATGTAGAGGAGAACCAACTGAAAAAATGTTCAGTCCTCAACTGGCGATGATACTGCATCGTTTGATGAAGGAGATAAGCTATTCCCACTCAAATGGAGTTGAGGAAGAATTTTTGGAAACTTCTGCTGTCATTTCATAAACTTCGGCCTTGGAGACCCACTATTTCATTTCATTCAGAATCCCTTTCTGTCCATGAATGTAAAACTGAGCACACATTTTGGCCATGTTCCATTTACAACTGTGAATCAGCATTGTCATCAGTTTACATAAAACCAAATAGCATTGAAGACAAAAAAATAGTGAATATTCACATCCTGTCTGAAGATAGCATTTGACCCCATGCAGTGCAAAGAACTCAGTGCAAAGGCAAAATTTTATCAGACCACTTAAAAATAAAAATATAGTTTTAATTCTTCCATCAATCATCAGTGTGTAACAGTTCTGACTCCTGTATCAATATAAGAACACTATATGTATCATGCCAAGACAACGCTTTTACTGATTTCAAAGCTTATCCTGTTGTGTGATAGAAGAGTTTCAGCTAAAATGAAAGGAAAGGTGTACAAAACTGTGGTGAGACCAGCGATGTTGTTCGGTCTAGAGACAGTGTCACTGAGGAAAAGACAGGAGGCAGAGCTGGAGGTAGCAGAGATGAAGATGCTGAGGTTCTCTCTGGGAGTGATCAGGAAGGATAGGATCAGGAATGAGTACATCAGAGGGACAGCACATGTTAGAGGTTTTGGAGATAAAGTCAGAGAGGCCAGACTGAGATGGTTTGGACATGTCCAGAGGAGAGATAGTGAATATATTGGTAGAAGGATGCTGAGTTTTGAACTGCCAGGCAGGAGGCCTAGAGGAAGACCAAAGAGGAGGTTTATGGATGTAGTGAAAGAGGACATGAAGGTAGTTGGTGTGAGAGAAGAGGATGCAAAGGACAGGGTTAGATGGAGGCAATTGATTCGCTGTGGCGACCCCTGAAGGGAAAAGCTGAAAGGAAAAGAAGAAGAAAGCTTATCCTGTTGTTCAGTGTTAAGAAATCAGAATTTCTGAAATACAATGGAGATTATTTTCTACGTCTTTTCTAATATCTGAAGTCTAAGGAAAGTCCTGTCACAAATCTAGTCTGGCTGATCTGGTGAAGTTCTCGAGGTTGGCCACAGTAAAATCAATGCTATACTGTCTGTTGCTCATTTTTGGACCACATGAGCAACAGACTACATGAGAGTTGACATATTTGGCTTGATATAGACCAGACCATATCAGATAGCTGCAAATAGTTAAGATGCAATCAGGTAAAAAGGGGAATGCACCCATTGAAGATTCTATCACTGCTAGAAAAAGGGGCAGCAGGCAAATGCAGGTGAAGATTGATAATTTTGTCAAATTGCGTGGAGCACTTTGAGGCCTCACCGTCAGCCGCTGAACATCTTAAAGAAGATGCTGGTATAATATATGAAACCATCTTCATAATGTATCAAAACTGAATGGCTGGAATGCCACTTAGAGTAGTGGTGGTGTAATTGGTGTTAAAAAAAAAAATCTTAATAGTATCATATATGCTGAGCTGCTTCTTAAAAGAATCTATTGCGAGATCTTGCCTTGATCTCTTTCACAAACACTACACTACACTACAATACACACACACACACACACACACACACACACACACACACACACACACACACACACACACACACACACACACACACACACAAACACACACACACACACACACACACACACACGCATAATGCATTCAAACCATCATTTCATCTAAGAGATCCCAAGTGTATTGGGGCACCACATGCTATAATGATCCCCTGTAAATGGCTTGGTTGGACTACTAACTTGTGTAAATAGAGCAGGCAGAGACTAATGTACTGTCTTGTAATAGAGGGAAATTACTTTCCTATTACACCTAGGCCCTCCGAGAGTGGAGGAAAGGAGAGGCAAAAAAGGTAAAAAGGAGCTGGAAGAGTATAAAAAGATAGAATTGAGAGAAGGCAGCATACTAATATTGATGAGGTGGGTGAAATTGAAGCATGGAATGAAAAATGAAAATGAAAAATGAAAAGTTTTTGTATGAAATGTTTTAGTCATGATTAAATTAATATTTTTCCACATGGGTTTCCTTTTATTTTTAATCCTATTCTAAAACTGCATCCTTATGTTGAAGAGAAATAAAGCCAGAAATTAACGACAGTCTATATTTTCAGTCAATAGCAAAGGAAAGCCAATCCCAACAAGTAAAGACTGGGGATCAGTGTCAAGATGGATGTTGAGGATTAAATTGAGTCTCTTGACTATTTTGTCCCAATATTGCTGAATATGAACACATGACCAGATGCAATGATGATAACTTTGTACACATTTCTGTTTGAGTTCATCTTGTGTCTAAGCTGGGGGGTGATCTGCAGCCGATGCAGGATGCTAAACTGTATTTGTCTTCCTCTGTTGCACGTGTCCTTTGCAACCTGCCATATATCTTTCCATGCTGACTCATCTATTATAAGATTGAATTCATGATACTACGTCTTATATATTAAGACGCACCACCACCACAGCCTCATGGCCCTGACCAAGAAATGATTTCTTGTCTTTAATTAGAAGTATTGTAATTGCTCTATCTGTGAAGTCTGACAGTCAAAGACATATTCATTTTTATTCTGAATAAAGATACAAATTTCTAAATATTGAAAAAAAAAAACCCATGTCCCTCTAGATATTAAACTCCTTATCCGGCCTGGCCACAGTAAAATCAATGCTATGCTGTATAGTGGTCAGGGAAGATAATGTTTACATGTGGCCCTCCAGTTTTTTAATTGCTTGCCAGGCTTCTTCTGAGAATGAAGTTATAACATTTCTGATCTTTATGTCTAAGGCAAATAAGAGACTTAGTAAAAAAGTACCTGCATCAAATGATTCTGAATCCAG
The DNA here is from genome assembly GCA_013358685.1 of Antennarius maculatus. Lineage (NCBI taxonomy): Eukaryota > Metazoa > Chordata > Actinopteri > Lophiiformes > Antennariidae > Antennarius > Antennarius maculatus. The sequence continues at coordinate 5,773,316 of CM023629.1, forward strand.
CCACACTGATTCTGAAACACTATTAGTCCAATTGAACCAACCATTCACTCTCCCAATTGTTTTACCATTAAGTAAAGTTACTCGTTACTTGCAGTTAATGTGTTCCAGGACCACCTGCAAAAAATGAAATTCTGCATTTTGCGATAAACTATTTTTTTTTTTAATGTTTATGAACCCCCCCCACTGTTATTAAACCACCTTATGTTTGTATTATCTTTTCCCACACTCTTGCAGACTGTTTAAAACACTTTTGTATTAGAGAAAAAGTTACTTTAATACACGAATGCTGTCAGCCAATAGCATGTACGTACAGTATCACGTGACTACTTACTAAAAATTTGCGCTGTAGTGAAGCCGTGCATTTTGAAGCGCGGATACGCGAGGGATTACTGTACATATATATATATATATATATATATATATATATATATATACAGTATATAGGAATAGAGCAATATAGGGATTGGGATCCCCAAGTAAATGCAACTTTTAGTTGACCACTTAAATAGAGATGGTGTGGGAAAATCTGGGCTCCCTAGTGGCATGATGTTAGATTTTGAAAGATATATTTTTTACCCATAAAACTTCCTAAATGTATCCTAAATGTACAGTAAATGTATTTATCACATCTAAAACAGCTGACATCTAAAACATCTACGGTTTTGTCGAGAAGTGTGCTTTTTTTTTGCAATCCATTTATTATCTTCCACTATTTACCCTTATAGTGTTCCATGTAATCACCATCCAAACCACAATGGGACACACTGATCTAAAAAATAAAAAGATCAGATGTTCATGAATTAAACAGTTGTACAGATGCCTTTCAGATGTTTTGCTCAAAAATTAATTGCATTCCAAAGAAAACATGAAGTTCAAGTCATTTCAAATTCAAAACTCGATTTTACTAGCATAACACTAACCACAAATGTGAGAAAAAACAAAACAAAAAACAAGCTTTAGGATACAGCAACATCTTTTGTCATGCTTGTGTAAAGAAATTAATGGAAATACTCTGCTGAGCTGGTTGTAATGCACACTAATTTCCTTCAGCTAATGGTAAGAGTATAATGGTAAACGTTTGCACAATGTGTTCATGGGAATAGACAGTTTAGATCGCTGTTTGTTAACAATATTTGTTTGCCTAGTTATTGTATTCTTGAGGATGAATATGAGGCATGTATTTGTACACCGCTTCATTTCTAGCCAGTTGTTTGCTATTATGATAACAAGGACCCATTTGATGTCAGCAGGCCTTTTATCTTCAAATGATCCATTTAAATGTCATTACAGTAGAAGTGTGTGTGTGTGTGGCGTGTGCGTGTGTGTGCGTGTGTGTGTGTGTGTGTGTGTGTGTGTGAGTGTTGCGTGTGTTTGCAATCATTATATTTACAAGGCCTATTCATATCTTGCCATTTTTCCTACAATGACAAATTACCAGTATTCACTGTGGCACACTGAAACATTAATGATATTCAGTTTTAATAGTTACTGTTCAGTGACATGAATTCAAGCTTTTGTCCATTTCACTGTCCTCAGTTGTTAGTAGTGGATAGTGGGACATAATTGACACAAATTTTGAGTCATTTACTATCACTCACTATTAGTCACTATTAGGTAGATATTCATGAGGTGGTCTTTAAGGTGAACATACAGGATTAAGGTTTTCCTAATTTTTAAGTCCTGAGCCCCACTAATATTCTGATTCTATAGTTTGGAAAAGGTTGTGCCGAGTAAACTTACTTCTTTTGTTGTCTTTTTAATTCTTCAGCTGTCTGAAATGATGAAGTATGAAAATCCAAAAATTTTAACTAAAAAAAAAAAAAGAAAAGAAAAGAAAAAGAACAGTAATAATGTAAATATGTGCAGGGATCCAACAGCAATTTTTGGGTTGATTTGGAGCCAATGATAAATCATCAAATACAATATTGGGAAAAATCAATCAATACTCCAATTGGAGTCCAGTCACTGGCGGTGGTGGCTGATTACAGTAGTTTTGACTTTGCATATGAGAAATATTCAGTGTTTCTACATTTAAACAAATGAATCGGAGTATCAATGTTTTAATACAAAATACATGATGATGAAATATTTAAGACTAAACCACTGTGCCTGATCCAAAACACCTCATAGGTGGGTTAAGGCAGATTCCTCCTCCGGTGAACAAACTGCCAACAAATATCAAAGCTTTCAATTGTCTGACATATTGATTCTGATGCGATTCTGATGTTAAAGAAAACACTGGGAAAAATTTTTACAGCAGACCAACTGATTCTAATCACTTTAATGCTGGCTACTCGGTACTGCTGATTAGTTATAAACCTTATTGTACCCTATGTCATTAAAAATATGTATGGACAAGACCAAAGGACCATTTTATAATCGTGGTCTGCTCAACTTTAAAGGCTGTTTAAACTAAACACTAACCACAAATGTGATATATAACTTCTCTATTTTAATCCATTACATTTGTTAGAATCAGTATCAGCCTTACTGGCCAAGTATTGTGTTTGAGTATGATATAAATGGGGGTTGGGAGGTAGAAACCTTCGTAATTTTGCTCTGATGTTTTTGTACTGTTATGCGAGGCGGTGCCTTGCTCAAGGGCATTTTAGCAGTGCTGGCCCCTCCCACTGCCAGCTCACACTCCAGATGTTTCTGCCCAATCAGGTCTCAAACTAGCGACTTCTGGTTCCCAGTCCAAGGTTTAGTGGACTGAGCTACTGCCCCCCACAGTGGAGAAAACCATACCATGAGCACCTGGGAATGTTATTGGGAGATTTGCAGTGATAGAAACCTAGATTCACATACATATTGGATGACTAAACAGGAAAGTAAGGCAATATTTTGAATGAATTTTGAATTATGTATACTGCAACCATCAGTGTTTGGCTCTGTGTAAATATTTCAGCTTTTCTCAGGTCCAAACTGTAGTATTGGGAGAGGGAATCACTAACTCATTTCTGTAGTTAATATCCATTACATGACTGCTTTCTGCGGAAAAAACTAATGTTGGGTCCATGTTGCAGTCTGACCCTCATTGAGAGATGACACTGGGCTTCTATCTTTTCTAGAGTGGCAGATAAGCTATAGGGCAACCCTCCCAGTGCATTACTGGTAATTTAGGAAATCCTTACTGGCAGCTTGAAATGACAAGGCCACTGTCTTTGTGGCAGTGCTCTATAATTTCCTTGTTTTTCCCTCAGCCATAGAGCTGAGGCGCTGCAGGAGCAGAGAATCCAAGGAGTGTTTTTCTCTCTCTCTTCCTAGCTCCTTCTTCTGCTCAGTCGCCCATTTTCTCCATGTACACTCTTGCCTATTGTTGTCATTGTGTTATTCAGCTCAGCTCTGTGGCCTCCAACTTAGAAAGAAAGACACAGGCGGCAACCACCACAGAAATCAGAGCCTAATTTTTCAGAGTGAAGAAATTCACTGTAGAAGAATCAATAATAAAACCTATGTAGCTGACACATATACCATGCCCACAGGTGAACCACAGATGTGTGACCCCACTCTGCAGGACATGTAAATATGCAATAGATATTACAAGTAGAGAGCTTTTTTTTTTCTTGTTTTTTGTGCCATTTTTTGGCTAAAACTTGGTGGAACAAGTTTTATGGAACAGTGGGTCGTGAGTAAGGACAGAACCAGTTTATTTGTGGTTCAGATGCAAATAAAAGCTCCTTGGATGTGTTAATGAAGTACATAAATATGCATTCCATGGACAGCAAAGTTGATAACATAGTTCTGCACTTTTGGATAATAGTTAGTAATCCTTAGGGAGAATATATGTAATTTATAAGAAACACATGAAAATACCCAAAAAGTGTACACACTCATTATTTGATTATTCTAATTAAAGGTTCATTAATTTTATAAGCTCTGACTAAAGCATCACAGGGAATTCTCTTCTGTTGTGGCATACAAGTTAGCGCAGTTATGCACAGTGCTGTGTGTGTGTGTGCGTGCGTGCGTGCGTGCGTGCGTTTGTGTGTGTGTGTGTGAAAAGAACTTTAATAAACAGCTTCCCTGTTTACCATGGCGACGCTATAGTCTGTGTTCTCCCCTGTCTCTAGGGTAACCAAGGCTCTGTCTGCTCTGATTGGTTAAGCCATTGAACTCCAGATAGAGACAAAAGAGAAGGGCCCAGTGCTGGTAATTTCTTATCGCCAAATCCCATTAGGCTCAGGGTTTTTTCATTAACCCACACAAAAGTATAGTGGAAATCACCACACTGAGTGAGCTCTGCCCCTACTGTGAGCCTCCTAACTCTACTCACTGGATATATCCAACAGAGACTTACATAAAAGTGTCTTAATTTAATCATCCCAAAATTAAAAATAAAAAAGACTTAAAAACCCCCATTCATTTTCAACAAATGTGAAATATGAACAAATAAAGCCATAGAAGATAGTCTTTATTACTTTGTTCATATATTGAGATAAAGAGGGTACATTATTTAACCCAAAGGGAAATTTCAGCCTTAGAGGTGTCAAATCACACGTAAGAATCACAAACTAAAACATATTTAAACAAGACACTCAAAAGGTAGATGAGAAATCAAAACATAAATGACTAAAAAAAATTAATAATTAGATTGTCATTAATTGTTATTAGATTGTTACAGTAGCCCTGAAAGTTTATGAAACGATAAATAGATGAGTACTTTCATAATCCCGAGGGAAAATTGCAGATAGCAAAATAAATTTACAATACACTGTCGATAAAACTGAATATCAAACTATAGATATGAATATATCTATAGATATGATAAGTCACAAGAAGAATAAACCATAGCAGCCAGGAATGCAAAAAAATTCTAGTAAAATCACTCAAAATTGATAAGACATTTCCATCATCGTCATCATCATCATCATCATCATCATCATCGTCATCATCATCATCATCATCATCATCATCATCATCATCATCATCATCATCATCATCAAGAAGCTCACAAATCAATAATGCAGGAGAGGAATCTTAAAAACACCATTTATAGATGGCTGATTACAGGTGCAGCTGAAAACCTACCCAAGTGACTTGTTTTTCACCTCATTACTGTAGCAAGAAGATACGAGGGGAGAGAAAAGTGACAAGGAGAGGAAGATGACAAAGACTGAGAGCTAAACGTGGGGGATATGTTGAGATATTTCTCTTGGAGGCTTGCCTTGATTGGATTTGAGTTGTTTTGTTTTCCTTTTGTTGAGGTCATTCAGAGAATTCAGAGAATCAGATTTGAGTTTTGAAAAAAGTACCTTCATTATTGACCAATGCTTTTCTTTTTTTAAAAAAACAAACAAACAAACAAACATTAAAATCTTTCAGCAGCTTTTAAAATGTCAGTCATTCAGAGAGCTTTCGAGGATAAAGAAGTGTTCTGTATTAACTGTAATAACTGGTAAATAACCAAATAGAGACTTTTTTGACATTTGAGCCTATCCAGGCATTGTTTCAATCTAACACTGCATTTTTCATCTTTTATTTCACTCTATTCCTCCATGAACAAACTGACATTCTCTCCGCTGTGTGTGTGTGTGTGTGTGTGTGTGTGTGTGTGTGTGTGTGTGTGTGTGTATGTGTGTGTGTGTGTAAGTGCTTGGGGGGTAGTATGGTGCTAACATGACCAAATCTAGCACGACACCTCACATTCTGAATGGGCTTGATATACCTATGACCATAATTACTGCTTTGTCTGCATGAGAGTCTGTGACAGTAGGTGGTGGTTATGTGTATCTGCTTGTGTGTTTGCATGTGTGTGTCTGTGTGTGTGTGTAAGAGAGAGAGAGTGAGCGTGTGATAACCACCTGTATGAAGTCAGATTGACAGACAAAGGCCTAATCGCTCCTCTGCGCCAACAGCCAAACAGCTCAGAGGAAGTATTGACCCAAAAGCACCATAATCCCCTTCACCTAACACGGACAATTTCATGTAATACCTGTAATAACACACATTTCACTCAAAGTATTCATCAAAAGAGCACTGAAAATCTGATTTTTGAGAGGTGTTCGAATAAAAGGGACTTTAAAAGTAAATCAGTCTGTAAGAACTATATCACGGTTTGGACTCTCACGCTCATTGCTGCTTCTCACAAGCATTTTCACTACTCTCTTTGCCACTCTGTCTAAATGTGACATGTTACCTGTTTTAAATCAACATACAAAGACTCCAGGAGTAAAGCAAAAAATCTGGTCAAAGCAGCAATTTAATGTTCCATGCATGAAAAGTTTGGCTCTTCTCTCTTTTAACTTTGATAAATAAAATGCCACTTAAAAATGTTTATGTATACTTGTAATTTTATGTTGTCTCCTTTCAGAAAAAGATATTTCACGGAAAAACCATTTATACAGCCACAGCAAGCATACTAAGACTGCTCTAGAATTTGTCAAGAGCTAATAAAAACAAAACAGACAAAGGATTAATTATTATCTTGTGAGTTTAACTGTGGAAAATGTGACCTTATGGTATGATTACATATGGGTAGAATTTATTAATTTCACTAATTTCTCATCCAAATGAGTCGTCTGAAAGACAAATGGCAGCCAAAGTTAAAGCTAAAGTTGCTTTAAATTAGTTTAGTTAAATATTTTCCTCATCCTCATCTGCTCATCCCGAGTCGGGTCGCAGGGGTAGCAGCTTCAACAGAAAACCCCCAAATTTCTCTTTTCCAGTCAGAGCTGGTTCATGTGACCAGCTCTGACTGGGGGATCCCAAGGCGTTCTCAAGCCAGTGTTGAGATATTAACCCTCCACCTGGTCCAGGGTCTGCCCTGAGGTCTCCTCCCAGCTGGATGTGCCAGAAACATCTACCTCAGATAACACACAAAGCAACTGTGGTTGTTCCGAATCAAGGAGGTTGCATGTATTTTCAGACAAAAAAATTGGCATTCAAAAGCTTTTTCTTTGCAGAGTATGTAAAGCAGGATATATATATATATATATATATATATATATATATATATATATATATATATATATATATATATATATATATATATATATATATATATATATATATATATATATATATATATATATATATATATATATATATATATATATATATATATATATATATATATATTAGTGTTGTCAGGCGATTAAAAAAATTAATCTAATTACAGGATTTGTAATTAATTAATCTAATTAATCGCATTTTAATCTCACTCCTGGCCCATAATCAAAATAAAGAATTTGAATTCTAGGACATTACAAAATTGCAGTGCATGACTAATCAATAGAATGCACCAAGAAAACAAGATTTGAAATCCACATTTTTATTGGTTAAGTGTGGTTTATAAATGAAATTCAAAAGAAAAAAGGCCAAGCACATCAGCAAACCAATTCGGCCAGGTGCATTTCTCAAAAATGCAATACGAATACAGTTAAATAAAATAAATAAAATTCAGAAATAAAATAAGGCTGAGTCTCAAATAGGCACATAAGCAGACTCTCAATCAAAATGAATACTAAAGCTGACTCAATACAGCAATTCAAAATGAATAGTATAATACGCCTCTAAATAAAGCAACTAAATAGCAAGATGCCAACAGGCTTTTCCTTTAAAAGGGTAAGCTAACGTTCAACTCTGTGTCCTTGACATGTTTTTTATTTAAATGATACTTTAGGCTCGAGCTGCTTCTGTGATATGAAAATTTTCTTTTACAAAAGGTACAAATATTATTATCATTCATAATAATAATAATAATAATAATAATAATAATAATAATAATAATAATAATAATAATAATAATAATAATAATAATAATAATAATAATAATAATGGATTAGATTTATGTAGCGCTTTTCTGAACACTCAAAGACACGTTACATAGGATTCATTATTCATTCACTCCTCATTCATACTTGGTGATGGTAAGCTACGTGTGTAGCCACAGCTGCCCTGGGGCAGACTGATGGAGGCGTCTACAGCGCAGAATCACTGCGTTTTTGTTGATAGTTCCGTCTTTGTTCTTTTTATAAATTAACTTTCTGCCCAAAGGTCCGAGTGGGCTTGCCTAAAATGCTTGCGCATTGACTTGTCACTCGCGATTAATTGCGTTAATTTTATAGTGTGTTAATTTGTAGCTTAATTAATTAATCTAATTAACGTGTTAAAGTAACAGTCCTAATATACATATATATGTGTGTATATATATATGTGTGTGTGTGTGTGTGTGTGTGTGTGTGTGTGTGTGTGTGTGTGTGTGTGTGTGTGTGTGAGACTTAATTTTTATATTTTTGCGTATGTTTTGAAAACCGACATACAATTGAAAACAATGTAACTCCAAATGACGTAAGCAAAGGTATATCTATTAAAACAAGCATGCTCTAGGAAAACCATACTAGAATAAAAGATACAGTATATGATGTATGATTGATATGATGTAAGTTACATGGATACAAACTAATAAAACTGATAATGACTTTCTTAGATGTTCAGTGGAATTGACGATACTAAATAGTTTATTCAGTAGGAGGCCTCCAAAATCAAATTCTTCTGAGGGCTTCAATAAGGCTTGGGTTGCATTGTTGTATTTTCTGTATGTCAGGGTGACACATATTTGATAGATGGTAAGACAAGCATCTATCACTAATGTGGAAATTAGCACTGGACCATCCTTTTAATTTCCTACAGCGACTGATAACCATTACCTTTCCGTCCTACGAAGATTTCATATTATCATAACAAAGACAGACAACACTGACTGGTGATGTCAATCTGTTAATCAGACTCCCAGAAGTAAAACATACTGACAGGTGTTTTGCAAGGAAATATGGACAAATGAATTTATATCATTTGGAAAATTGATGCAACCATTCCTTATGTGGCTGGAATATTGAATGTGACATTCTGCCCTCATGTCTCTTCTCTCCTTCCTCTTTTCCATGTCCTGCCACACTTCTTTCTCCAACAATCTCTGAATCTACTTCTTTCTGCTACAGTCTTCTTCTTTTCCTTTCGGCTTTTCCCTTCAGTGGTCGCCACAGTGAATCAATTGCCTCCATCTAACCCTGTCCTTTGCATCCTCTTCTCTCACACCAACTACCTTCATGTCCTCTTTCACTACATCCATAAACCTCCTCTTTGGTCTTCCTCTAGGCCTCCTGCCTGGCAGTTCAAAACTCAGCATCCTTCTACCAATATATTCACTATCTCTCCTCTGGACATGTCCAAACCATCTCAGTCTGGCCTCTCTGACTTTATCTCCAAAACCTCTAACATGTGCTGTCCCTCTGATGTACTCATTCCTGATCTTATCCTTCCTGGTCACTCCCAGAGAGAACCTCAGCATCTTCATCTCTGCTACCTCCAGCTCTGCCTCCTGTCTTTTCCTCAGTGACACTGTCTCTAGACCAAACAACATCGCTGGTCTCACCACAGTTTTGTACACCTTTCCTTTCATTTTAGCTGAAACTCTTCTATCACACATCACACCTGACACTTTTCTCCACCCGTTCCATCCTGCCTGGACACGTTTCTTCACCTCTTTTCCCCACTCTCCATTGCTCTGGACTGTTGACCCTAAGTACTTAAAATCCTCCACCTTCTTGATCTCTTCTCCCTGTAACCTTACTCTTCCACTTTGGTCCCTCTCATTCACACACATGTACTCTGTCTTACTGCGGCTAACCTTCATCCCTCTCCTTTCCAGGACAAACCTCCACCTCTCTAGCTTCTCCTCCACCTGTTCCCTGCTCTCACTGCAGATCACAATGTCATCTGCAAACATCATAGTCCATGGAGATTCTTGTCTAACCTCGTCTGTCAGCCTGTCCATCACCATAGCGAACAAGAAGGGGCTCAGAGCTGATCCCTGATGCAGTCCCACCTCCACTTTGAACTCCTCTGTCACACCTACAGCACACCTCACCACTGTCTTACAGTCCTCATACATGTCCTGCACCGCTCTAACATACTTCTTTGGCACTCCAGACTTCCTCATACAATACCACAGTTCCTCTCTGGGCACCCTGTCATAAGCTTTCTCCAGATCTACAAAAACACAATGCAGCTCCGTCTGGCCTTCTCTGTACTTCTCTATCAACATCCTCAAAGCAAATACTGCATCTGTAGTACTCTTTTTTGGCATGAAACCATACTGCTGTTCACAAATGCTCACTTCTGCCCTTAGTCTAGCTTCCACTACTCTTTCCCATAACTTCATTGTATGGCTCATCAGCTTTATTCCTCTGTAGTTGCCACAACTCTGCACATCTCCCTTGTTCTTAAAAATGGGCACCAGCACACCTCTCCTCCACTCCTCAGGCATCTTCTCACTATCTAAGATCCTGTTGAACAACCCAGTCAGAAACTCTACTGCCACCTTTCTTTCTTTCTTTCTGCTACAGTAATGAGGCCAAAAAGTGGCCACTTGGGTGTAAGCTACAAATTGTAATCAGCAGTTAAGAATAATGATTTTTTTGCTATTATTGAGAATATTTTGACAATATTTTCTTCTATAGATTTCAGTGTGGCTGCAGAAAAGTGTGTTCCAGTTTAGCGTTTTGTCAGCATTGGACTCTGACTAGTAGGTAAAGACTTTGGAAACTATAGTCATCGACCGTGTTTTGGGTGGACGCAATGAACAGTTATTTGTGCTATATTTTTTTTGACCAATACAAGTTAGCAATTAGTAAAATAATAATAATATGCTGAGTTGAGTTGAGTGGGTGCCACTCAGTGGAAATACCGAGTGTACAGCTTTTGTCTCTTGTCAGGGGCATGTTTCTACAAATACACCATTCTACAAATACACGTTGAAGAAATGACACAGAACATGAAATGACACAGAACATAAAGCGCTCTAGATCAACATTTATAGGTCTCCAGCAAGTCTTCATTCAAACAAAACAATAGCATGAAATAGTAACATTACTTAAAAAAGAGAAAATTGTGTTTATGTGTTCCAGTAGCATCAGTTAAAGGTAGCAGATGTTTTGAACTTTCATTAGTTTATGTATTAAAACTGGCTTTCCTTGCAAAAAAAAAAAATTCTAAAAAGAAGTTTCTTATTGCAGATTTTACTTGACAAAGATAGCGATGTAGTGGTCGGGTCTGTATGCATTTTTGCACTGATGCCATGAGAGCAACTGCTGCTAACTTTGCTAAAGTCACACATAGACCCTCAGACCAAGATAACAAATGAATTGGAGATTCAACGCCTTGACCAAAGACATTCAGCTTGTGAATAAATTTCTCGTTTGTTTATACTGATAAAAGCAAATAAGATAACTAAATTCTTCTATTTTTCTGTGTGACCCCTGTGGTTGTGTTCAAACTGTATTAATCCAAGGCAACACACTGCCGCCTCGGCGTGCGTGTCAACAGATGCCGATGATCTGCAATGTTAAGAGGCTTGCGCAACAGTGAGCATAAAGGCATCATTGAGTTCAAATAGAACGTCAGAGTGGAATAAAGGTGCACCAGGCCCATAATGAAAATGCTGTCTGAATAGAGCTATGAACTCTTCAAAGTAGAGAATTTGTTGAACATCCTTCCAAAAGGTAAGATATGTGTAAAAACCTTGTCAAGATAGAATAAACTTAAGGGAATACAAAGGAATAATTCTGCTGGTTTATTACAGTGGTATGTTTTTGCTCTTTTTCCTTGTTATATTTAAGATCAAAATATATCACAATAATCTACGACAGGTAGATTGATGGACAAGGCTGTTTCTGATCTGTCCAATTCGTCTGACTGAATATCGACGTTCTGCAGTCTTCACCTTGCTCACACCCAATCATGCTACCACCTGCTAAACATTTGAAGCGAGAAATTATGTCTTAAAGTTGTGAGAAACCATAAATGGTTGGCATCGTAAGAGAAATCTCAGGATGTCAGGTTCCTCATGGAAGCCAATGGTATGTAATGGACCAATTGCAACTGAAAAATGACAGGTGTGTTCTCTTGACTGTGTAGTCAATATAACATGTTGTTTAATCTAGCATGTTATGAGTTAGTGGGATCTGAACATCAGTAAAATTATTTTGCAGGACAGTGTTAAAAACTTTCTGTTTTTCTATTCTATCATGTGGTCTGCTTATAGTTTGCTTTTGTAGCAAATAATCTTCTTCAGTCATGATAACCACAAACAGGATCATGCAATAATTGAATATAATTTAATTTTTAGATTAGATATACATTTAATTTTATATTCTAGTAACACTGACATTTATTTGAAAAAAATTTAAAGAAGTCCGTCAGTCTGTGAATATTACATGCCCTGTAATAAAAGGACTGTGGTTAATTGATAACAAGACATGAAAATGTAAAATAAACCAGGTTCCTAAGGAATTTGTAAGTCCCAAATGGTCGGCTTTATATCTTTTTCCAAAATGTGTTTCTGAACCTTTCTGATGCCATAAAACTAGATGTAGTCATCAATTTTTTCTGCTTTACTGTTTTTGATTTGACATTTTTTCAAGCAGCCGCTGATCATTCAATTCCAAATAGGCTGTTTTCTTATTTATGTCACTTTTAACCTGGATAGAGTAAAACTACATTAAGGCCATGCTACTCTTTCTCCACCCCCTTACTCCTGCTATTCTCCTGTCTCTCTCTTGATCCCTCCATCTTTGTCTAGTCCCTGCTTTTATCCATCACCCCAAGCAACCTTTCCATCTTATTGTCCCTCTGCTGCTATCTGCCTCTTTGTCACTCTGATGAGGGTCAGCGGGTCAGATGGAGTGCTTATCATTATCCAGGAGTGTGCATGCACATGTGAAGTGTGCACATGTGTACACAGTAACGTCTCTTACTGTGAGGAAATTGTGGCAGAGAGTGAAAGTAGGAAACCAAAGCATTTTAAGGAGAATAAATGTGTATTAACATGTACAAAGACATTGAGAAATGTGCATCTGTGACCTTTTTTTGAGTTTGTGATCTACCTGTCTTTACAGGATTTTTTCCCAGGTGCTGTGGTTTCCTTCCTGTCCTAAGACACACAGGTTTGCAGGTTAACTCTTAATCAAAGGTGTGGCTCTAAAAAGCTTTTTTTTTTTAATCTTAAAGATCAATAGTTCTTTGTCTTTATGTATCATGTCTTCCACATTGATAAAGTTGGAAATTTTTTTTACCTGTTGTTGTACTGCACACCAAAAACCACCAGACGGCACATATGAGCAATGTAAATGGTTTGTATGTGTAACAACGTGTCCATACCCTATAATTGGTTATTTTAACAATTAGATTTCTGGGATCAAAATCTAACAAAAGTAATGTTTAACTGTAATATTATGACAAAATGAGGACATCTTCTGAAGTGGCTTGCTGTAAAAAAAAATTACTTGATGACTTCTCCCATTTTGTTCCATGAATAAGAAAATAAATAAAACAGACTAGATCATAATAGAAACACTCATTTTCCAGCTCTAAAAATCATTCTGAAAATCACCACAAGCTTTATTCAGCTAATTTTCAAGAAAGCACCAACAATGCAATAAAATGTATTTGTTGATACAGGAGGAAAGAACGTACACTATAGATTTAAACCAAGTGGAGATATTTGTAGAGTGGGATTTTTCCTGACAGATAGAGTAACTTTGTCAGGTTTTTCCTTTTTTCTTTTGCCTTCCATGCTGACCAGTTGCTCACTCGCTTTATGTGTGGCTTGCCAACAATAGGTACCAATAGGAAACTGCTGATGCTGTTGTGGTTGTAGTAAACAAATAGCCTCCAGAGCTGTCTACCGGCCTTCCATTTTATCATTCTTACTGCTCTCGTCTCTCATGTCTGATAACATTTTGGAAATCTTCACTGAGCTTGAAAACCTTTAACAATAAATACCCAATCCAATCCAATCCAATCCAACTTAATTTGTTAAGCACTTGACGACAACCACAATCGAGCAAAAATATGTACAAATCTTATCAGAAGCATGCAACATTTAAGTATATATCGAAATTGAACTGTTAAAGTACAAAAGTCGACAGAAGTAAATTGAATGTGTGTGCTCTGTTTATTGTGAAATGAAACTCACTGGTATTGACTATGCGGCAGTGCGCTGTTGACTTTGACTTATTGTGTTGGATTTTAACGAGCGCTGCTTGGCGTGTGCTTCTACAACTGCTGGGCTTGTTTGCTTAGGTGCTGGTTTTCTACATGAGTTTACATACATGTGTACTAGTGTGTGTTTGGATGCCACTGTTTGTTCAGCTTAGCCTGCTTTCTCGACATTGCCTCATCACAGACAGGAGAAAAATATAATAGTGGTGTGTGCATGTGTGTGTGTATGTGTGTAAGTGTGTGTTTGTGTGTTTGCCTGAGGAAATAGAATCTACAGTAAGCACATATTACACATCTTTTGAATGAATGGGCCAACAGTAATATAGATGAGCTAAGCACTATTTGGGTTTAGTGAGGGTTTTGTTTTAAAACAAGTCACCATTTAGCACATTGCATGAAATTTTGACCATGAAAGGATTTTTTTGATGAGGTTTCTCTCTGGGAGTGACCAGGATGGATAGGATCAGGAACAAGTACATCAGAGGGACAGCACATGTTAGAGGTTTTGGAGATAAAGTCAGAGAGGCCAGACTGAGATGGTTTGGACATGTCCAGAGGAGAGATAGTGAATATATTGGTAGAAGGATGCTGAGTTTTGAACTGTCAGGCAGGAGGCCTAGAGGAAGACCAAAGAGGAGGTTTATGGATGTAGTGAAAGAGGACATGAAGGTAGTTGGTGTGAGAGAAGAGGATGCAGAAGACAGGGTTAGATGGAGGCAACTGATTCGCAATGGCGACCCCTGAAGGGAAAAGCTGAAAGGAGAAGAAGAAGTGCTAGACGAGTGTGCTCCTAATTTCCCATTTCCCTTCAAATAAATGAAATAAAAAAACAATATATATACTGTATATATATATATATATATATATATATATATATATATATATATATATATATATATATATGTCACATTTGACATAAATATATTTATATATATATACACACACACACACACACACACATATATATATATATATATATATATATATATATATATAGAGAGAGAGAGAGAGAGAGAGAGAGAGAGTGAGTGTGTGTTAAACTTCTGTGATTACAGAAGCACATACCCCCCCCCCCCCCCCCCAACATGCCAGGCAACTCCTAGTGGCCTCATTGTTGACACAGCCATCACAATGGGAACTAAGGGCCTTCCAGGGCCTCCCATTATGATCCTATCCCATGGCCCAGTCGCTGCACTGCAGGGCGACCCAGTGTGGGCCGGCCAGCAATGGCCAAAGCCCAAAGAATATTAGACTGGATACGCAAGGCTGCCACACTGCCCCCACCCCTTGTTGCATTGTTCAGCAGTATTCAGATCCTACAATGGAACATCATACTTTGGAAGTAATTTTTTAAACAGGGAAGCCAATCAAAAATAATGGCACTTATTTTTTCTCTTTCGACACACACTGCTGAGTGGCCTGCCCCTCCCTCCTCTGTTGCTTTCGCTGCTCCTGTAGCCCTAAACCCTGGGATTCATTCATGTCTATTATACAGAGAAATTAAATAAAACCCAGTGTCAGTCAGAGGGGAGTGGAGAGCCAAGCTGCTCATCAGTGGTGTTGTCGGTTATAGTCGGGAAAAAGAAAGGTGGGATAGCCTGAGGAGTGGATACAATGAAGAATGGCAGGGAGGAAGGCAGACAGGCCCGAATGGATGGAAAATACGTGGATGTTGAGGGTAGGACCTGAGGTTAGTTGCTTATACTGCAGTAATGAATAGGGCTTCAGTTTCTGTTGTTGATGTCCACATTAATTCATGCAGAAGTTCAAATGAAGATACTAAACTATAAAACTATACTTTTGACCTGGAAGGCAGGTATTATGCTCTTTCTTTGAAAATATGTTTGGAAGTATGTGCTGCCACATACAATCATGTTACAACTCACAATGTTACGGTTAATGCGTTCCAATGAACTTCATACTTTTTGATGAAGCACAGACTTCACAGCTTAAATTTGCAGCTACAGATTTTTTGGGGGGAAATATGGCTTATGTTTTTAGTTTTAGTGGTTCAATATCAATACATGATTCATTATTACATTAAAATCTAATCAAAAGAAAGGTACATATTATGCTATTTAATTTTAAGATATCTTTTGTCTTCTCTTTCCTTCCCTAGTAGTAGTACAGACGTGTTTGGTAAAAAAGTTTGACAATGCTCCTCGAAAGACCTTTTATACATAAGCAATAAAGGAGAGAGGTTCACCACTTTGATTAGTGGGGGCATTTTTGTTACATATGCCGTTTAATTTCAGCTTTTTCAAGTTTTTTCTTAAAGTCAGAGTGTAATTACATCTGCGTAGCATCTTATAAGGAAGACGTATGATGTTGTCATTGGTGGCAAAATCCTGAAAAGAGGTCCAAAACATTTTTTAGGTAGGCAGGTGGAAACTAAATCTGAGCAAAGGGAGGAAGAAAGGGTAAGATAGCAGGAAGATGTGGTGATGTGCAGATATAAGAACTGTAAAGAAAAGGAAAGGGAAGAAGAAAAAAGGAGGGAAAGGTTGTTGAGGGAGGGGAGCAAAGGGCAGGTGTAGGAGGCTACTCTTTAGGGTCTTTGAAAGCAGCAGATTCTGGCTGAGAGCTTGACCCCATTTAGGATAAACGAGAGATGTTCAGGTAGAGGAAGTGAGCGAGAGACTCCTCATCACTGCACTTAAAGGGCCTCCCCAGGACGTCTTCATTCTTCCCAGAGCCTGACACCCCCTACCAATGAGAGGAAAAAGCCATTATTTGGGATGAGTTCAGGGGAGAGAGAAAGTGAGAAGGCCCCTATCCTCCTCTGAGGGGGGTCTTAATATCAAAAATTTTCCTCAGCAGGATGGAGACAAATGTCAGCCAGAAGGAAAGGTTCACTGTCTTTCATGATTTTATTCCTAGATTGATTTGTATGCGCAATCAACCCATGTGACATTTTCTGCTTTTTGTTATGTTAAATTTAATATTGATTGATAAATAGTTTAACATAAAAAAAAAGCAAACCCTTAAATGGGGCTAGTGAAAGGAAAACATCAGCAATTCTGCAAAATATTGAAGTGTATCCCCACCTGTTGCCTATAGGTTGCTGTGAATCAAGGACTAAAATCTACATTCAATAAGGCAAACTGAAGAAATAAACTCTAGACGGGGTTTGATTTCAATCTCTTTTGGTTTTTGCTTTCAAACTCTGCTTCTTTTAACATTTGAGGAGCAACTGTTGCAAAAAAGGAAATGAATGTTAAAAACTTAAGTAGCAGGGTTTTTATTTTATCTGGTCCACTGAGGAGATGATGAGATGAGATTTGATGTAAACCCCTACAGCGAACATGTAATCCCAGCATGTACCTGATGTTTGTCCTGCGCTGGAGTGTGTGTGTTTGCATTAGCTCGACAGGTTTGCATGATGCTGATCACTCTGATGTGTTCACTCATGTGTTCGTATGTGAGTTTGTGTCAGTGTGTGTTCGGGGGGTGTTTGCATTGGCCGGGGCTGACTATGCTCTCTCAGAGGGACTATCATTGCTGCTAATCCTCTTCATGGTCAGCTAATCTGTTTTAGCTCTCTCTTACCACCCTATCCCAGTCCCTACTCTCTCCCTCCCTCACCCCCCACGCTCTCTTTCTCCTCACAGCATTTCTCTGCATCCATTCATCCTCTTACCCCTCCAGCTGCCCTTACCACTAATATATTCAAAATAGAAAATCAAAAATTAGATGTTTATCCTTTGTCAATTAGAAAATAAACTAACAATGACTGTATTAAACTTGCCTAGATTCTAAACCATCATGCTTAAAAGTGTACAAATGTTGGAATAAAACACAAGGGCTGAACATGAAATTAAAGAATGCTGGACATTTCTACGCAGATCTTTTATAAAGGATAGAAATGCTGTCAAACAAGCAAAAAATGCAGCAATGCAAAATGTACCAAAGTATGGGAATTAAAGCACAATATATTGCAACAATGTAAATAGAGATATATTCTAGTGATTTCAATTTCTGAACGTGTCAGTGACATTATCTCAGGTTATTGACAATGGATTACATCATTTCTTCGGTTGTGTTCTTTAAAAACAACATAACATGAACAATATCCTCAAAAAAATTGCATGCAACCTTCCAATGAGTGAATGTCATTCAGCTCCACACCAATTCAGACGCCCATCAGTGATCATTTCTGTGGATGCTAATTGCACAATCACTTGCAGAGATGATGTTTAAAATAACTGGAGGCCAAATTTACATTAGGGCCTCACTGCAAACTTTCCATTTATTTTGAACAGATAAGTGCTGTCCATGAAGGGAGAGAGCAGCTCAGAATATGTATTCTGGTGTGTTAAGAGTGTGATGAGCATATCTGTATGAGAAATGAAAGCCTAAATGGTCCTGAAGATCCAGTGTCAGCACAGCCCTCTCTGCCTGTCTGATGTGTCTATAGACAGGCGAAACCCATTAGCAAGGTTTTGTTAGCATTCGTCACATAAATCGAGGCCCCGGGCATTCATACTGTGTCAATCAAAAGATGATTAAATGATGACTGCAAATGCTTAATAGTTTTCGGTACACCAGGCTCTGACACTTGATTTTAGTCTTCATGTAGATGGCTGAAATGGATGTCTGGTTATTTTATTCACGTCCGTTTTTAAAGAAAGTGAATTTCATATCCTTGAAGTCAAAGTTTGGTGTTGCCAAAAAAATGTTTTAGGAAAAAAGTGAAAACAAATTCTCATTAATCATCAGGATATTATTATCAAATTAGGAACTCAGAAATGATCTCATTGTCTGTGTATTTCTAAAACAAAGCGCCAGAAATAAGTGTGCTTGTCGAAAATCAGAAACATGATTATTTGCTTCTGTCCAAGCCTCTTAGAGGACAGAAGCTGTCCTTCACTGTAGAAAATGTAATACATAATGAAGCATTCAAATTGACTATCACTTATTTATTTACTGATATTGGCTTAGTATGAATACCAAAACCATTATAAAGCCATCTTATTTAGTGTACTTTGAGCCTCAAGTTTAACAGAATTTTAAAATAGTTTTGTTTTGAAAACACTATAATTTATCAATTGATTAATGAATTAATATTATATAGAAATTGATACTAATGAACAACCTAATATAAACATGCAATAGCATTTCAGTATCCACAAGTTTTTCCTATTCTACAACAAAATGTATTGGTTTCTTTTCTTGTCCCATCCTATCTTCAAGTTTCATCCCCAAAGCAGTTCAGTGTTTTCATGTAATTTTGCTGATGTACATATATGACAGAAAACATAATTATCCTCAGCATAGAAAAACAGAAACTTTTGGTTTCAAGAAAACATTTTGCTGTTATGGTAAAAATAATTACAAGATATCATCAGCTACTGCAATTATATCCAGAGTTGAGAAGGACGAGATGTTATTCTGAGCACTTGACATGACGTGTCACTGCTTGCTGTGTGTGTGTGTGTGTGTGTGTGTGTGTGTGTGTGTGTGTGTGTGTGTGTGTGTGTGTGTGTGTGTGTGTGTGTGTGTATCTGTGTGTGTGTATGTGTGTGTTTGTGTGTGTGTGTGTGTGTGTGCGCTTCCTGCTCTGTCACTATACAGCTGAGCTCCAGTAGAGCTGACAGCTTGCTGTGACAGGGGGCCTTAAACAAACCCACTGGGTTGGCTGCTGCACAGGAGAAATGTCTTTGATTCTATTAGTTTGTGTGTGTGTGTGTGTGTGTGTGTGTGTGTGTGTGTGTGTGTGTGTGTGTGTGTGTGTGTGTGTGTGTGTGTGTGTGTGTGTGTGTTTGTTGAGCGCATGCACATGCTCATTCCTGGCCTGTTGTCTTAGACATTTCAGGCCTTGTAGCAGAGTGAAGATGTGAAAAACATCCTTGCTGATGTGTGTAATCCTTGGCACTGTCCAGTGTGTTTAGAAACTGAATATATTATGCATATAAAGTTTAGTAAAATTAGTTGTGGTGTCTTTTTATAAAGTTGAGACCTTTTTAGTCAGATTGCTCAGAGTAATCTGAGTTACTGAAGAGCAGTGCTTCTGTTAACTTTGTTCAAAGTCAAATAAACAATAAGTCTTCATCCTACTTCTTGACTCGTGCTTAGCTTCATGACATTGCACAGCACAGCACAGACATATACTTCAAAATATCACTTTGGTTAAATACTAACATAACAGGGTAATGGACTGTTCTACGTCACACCTCAAAGCGCTTTACAATGTTTCCAACATCCACATGTTTATGTATTTTGTGAATGTTTTATGACTTTTGGCTTTGTCTCAGTTGTTAGAATGGCATCACAAAAAAATATAAACAAATTTAATACTTTTTGCAAAAATAGCGTGAAAAAAATCAGAATTTTTCACCATAATTTTAGTTGTTGTAAAACTAAAACCTATAAGCCACACTTTTATAATTATTTCCTCACTGCACGAAATTTCTGCCAATTCCTTCTCTTTATTTCCATCTCAAAGCTCAAAGTCTTGTCTCAATGCTGGATATTTTGAATTTTGAACATACACATTGTGACTCACTCTGCATGTCTACGTGTTTCAATGTTGCATGAAAAAAAGGAATAAAGCAAGAAGACTGTCACAGTGTGCGCAAAACAGATCACGTCAGCCACTTAACAGCACTTTAGCTAACTGATACAAAGGAGTGAGAGGAAAATCAAGCTATTCCAATGTGCCAACGCAGTTTAGAAGCACGCTGAGAGGCGGGCAGCACCTGACA
The DNA here is from genome assembly GCA_013358685.1 of Antennarius maculatus. Lineage (NCBI taxonomy): Eukaryota > Metazoa > Chordata > Actinopteri > Lophiiformes > Antennariidae > Antennarius > Antennarius maculatus. The sequence goes on from CM023629.1 coordinate 5,794,024, forward strand.
GATGCTACTTCGGAGCATAATACCAGAGGGCTGAAAAGATCCTCCACATGACGGAAACCTCTGAAGCAAAAGGAGGCTGGAATGCCTAACTACAAAGTCAATGTCATTTAAAATATTTCCTGATTATCTTTATTTCTTCTTTTTCCACTTTGCCTCGAAACATAAATAAAATACAGCACCAGACCCACCTGAGGAGAAAACATCCCTTCAACATGCAACAAAAAAATGAGAGAAAATGTATCAGGGTATGCACACAGCATCATAATATTAATTTATTAAAATGTCAGAATAAAAATCTTATCATTTTTCTACAATTTGTAATGGGATTACAGTAGTTTCTGTATGGGGGTTAAATCTCTCCAGAAAGAGCTTTGGTGAAACAGACAAAAGGTCCACTTTGAATTGCACGTGCTCGAGGCGTCAGTCATCTGTTTCCTAGCAACTGGCACAACAGAAAAGCACCTGTGGCTCTGAAAAGGATGCTGTGTAGCCACTAGTTTCGCAAAACGGGCTGAAACCTAAAAATATACGCTGACTGTAACACGGCATATCATAATGCAACCTATAAAACTTCTGAAGATTATTAAATCTCCTTTTTTTGCAGCTTGTTTTATCATCTGATCCACAGCTTTATATAACGTTCCAATTTGTTACTAAATTGTTTTCAGTAACTAAGTTCTTAAATCATATTTAAATATTGTTTTAAAACGCAAGTATAGTATAATATATTGAATTTTGGTTCATGTTCATCATTTTTAATGGCCACCATGTTTGCGTTTGGATTATTTTGATATCTTTTAAAAATATCCAAAGATTTGCTATTTTCTGTTTCTGCCATGACATTATTTTTATGCATTTTTTTGATGCATATACAGTTTTTATTCTCAGTTGCATAAAAAAAAATATGAATGTACTGTTAAAAAGCAGAATTGTAGATAACTAACTGATAGCCTGTGTTTTTAGCCGATCACAAATCAGATGACAGAGGGAGTCATTTTCAGGTCTCACGCTCTCACGTCACCAGAAGCTCGAGCCCTTGCATGCAAATCACGTCCACGCTCGAGCTTCACTATTGGCCGTCTCGCGCTCATTTAGCTGCTGTCACAGCGCGCGGCCCAGGCAGGCACGTTCCTGTAACTTGTCCCAGCGCGGCTTCAACCAAAGTTTCTTCCACAAACCTGTCTGCTCGCCTCGGCCCTCGCGGATGTCAGGAAAAAGGCGCAAGAAGGGGAAGCGCGGATCCGACTGATTTCTGTGTGGATTTCATTTTCTTTTCTTCTTTTCTTTTTTTTTTCTTCCACTCGTTTTTTCTCACTGTTTTGGAAGTTTAGCTGCTCCAGGGGCCAGTCTGAATGTTTCTGTGTGTTTGACGGAGAATTGGCCTAACAGACGAGGTGAATGTACAGCATCATGATGGAAACGGACTTGCATTCCCCCGTGGTGCCCCAGACTAACCCATCTAACCCGGGGGGCCACGGTGGGGGCGGCAGCAAAGTCCCCCAGGACAGAATCAAGAGACCAATGAACGCCTTCATGGTCTGGTCCAGGGGCCAGAGAAGGAAAATGGCACAGGAAAACCCCAAAATGCATAATTCGGAGATCAGCAAGCGCCTGGGCGCGGAGTGGAAGGTGATGACCGAGGCGGAGAAGAGACCGTTCATCGATGAGGCGAAGCGGCTCCGCGCCATGCACATGAAGGAACACCCGGACTACAAGTACCGGCCGCGGAGGAAGACCAAGACTCTCCTGAAGAAGGACAAATACTCTCTGGCCGGTGGGCTCCTGGGCTCCAATGCGGGTGTTGGAATGGGCGGCGGGCAGCGATTGGAGAGTCCCGGAGGAGCGCACGCAGGAACCAACGCGGGTTACGCCACGCACGTCAACGGCTGGGCGAACGGCGCGTACTCGGGCCAGGTGGCGGCCGCGGCTGCGGCAGCTCACGCGATGATGCAAGAAGCCCAATTGGCGTACACGCAACACCCGGGCACCGGAGTTCACCCGCACCACCCGCATCACCATCCGCATCACCATCCGCACAACCCGCAGCCCGTGCACAGGTACGACATGAGTGCCTTATCTTACAGCCCCATCTCGAACTCTCAGAGCTACATGAGCGCCTCTCCTCCGGGATACGGGGGCATCACCGGCTATACTCACCAGCACCAAAGCGCCGGTGTGTCCCCTGTGTCCGGGGCCATCGGAGGGACTTTGGGGTCCCTTGTGAAATCTGAGCCTAGCGTGAGCCCCCCGGTTTCCGCGGCTCGGGGGCCACCACCGTGCCCCACAGGGGACCTGAGGGACATGATCAGCATGTATCTGCCCACCGGAGAGGCGGCGGGGGACACCGGGGTTCACAGCAGACTGCATGTGCTCCACCCGCAGCACTACCAGAGCACCGGCTCGACCCCGGTAAACGGAACCGTTCCTCTGACTCATATTTAAATCTGTACATGTATTAATAAAAAACTAACCAAATATTTAAAAACGTACGCGTGAGGCTCAGGCTGCTTAATTGTATATAATAGGCGGTTATAGCCATAAAAATGCATTGAACAAACTTTTTTTATGGTTCTTTTTTGTACTTTCAGTGATGAGTTTTGTCAGTCCGATCTAAAGGAAAGCGCATCTCATTTATTGTTGTTCTCTGAAACAGAGAAAGCCAATTTTTGACATGATTTAAACGATAATCCGTAAAGGCTGCCGTATTTTGAAGGATCTTTCAACCTTTATGTGGAATTAAATGCACCAGCTGTGTTTGACGGGTCCGGAAAATCTTTAATGAGCTTATGCGAGAGTGATGTGAAAGATCAGTTTGGAAAAAGAAAGTTTTTAGGCTGCGATTTGAATTGATTTCCAGTTTTAATGCTTGTAAACATGTGTCAGTCGGTGTAATTTGTTTTTGCTGTTGTAAAATTGTAAATTGTGAATAAATAGGACAACTGAAAACGCTTTTATGTAATTGTACATAATTTACACCACACCAAGCCTCTTATTAGGGTTAAAGAGAGAAATTTTTTTCATTAAAATTTAATAAATTTTCAAATAATTTATTTTATCTTGAAGAAAATGTTTTAATTTGTTGATGTGTTTGTGGGGTAACTATTTATATTTGCACAAAAGCTAAACAGGCTTATGTAACTGTACTTACAAATGTTGATGTCTTTTTTGCTCTTATGTTAGTTCTGACATATTTTTAAATCATGACAATTAAGCGCACTGTGGTTGAGTTTCAATGAATCCTCACCCTGTTAAACATTATTGAAATGCAAATGGGAACAAAACAGCACAAATCTTTTTCTCAGTAAAACCCTTGAAAATCTTGTGTTTTTTATTTATGGTTTTAAGTGATCATTTGACTTACCCTTTTTTTGCAGAGTTGTTTCATTTGGGAAACTGGAAAAATAGACTACATAGAATAAAAAGGAAAGGTTCTCAGTTTCTTTATAGTTCTGTTTGAGTGTCGTGTTTTCAGATTCGATAAAATCAGTAAAATAAGATATCACTCAACATGATGGTTAAGGTTATAGTTCAAGTATCATCTGTCCGCACAAATTTACAGAATAGTACTTTTTTGTCTGTACTTTTATCAGGGCCATGCATTTCAACCTAAAGAAGTCTTTCTTTATTAAAAAAAAATATAAATCCAAATAGAAATTTTATTATGAGGTCAAATGTCATTTCATATTCTATGTTATTTTTGGGTTACGCCGTTACAAAAATGAATTTGGAGTATTTTTCAAAAGTGATGTCATTACTTCTATAAATCTAGATTTGAGTAGGCCTTTTTGTGTAAGCCTATCTCTGTTAAATTATTTTGTTTTTGTTGCACATTTATTCATCTGCATTTTTGCAACTGGGGTCATGCATTTTCAGTTTTGCTTTATAATGTTGTCAGACCGACTGTCACGGTCCTACCTCAGGAGATGTCGCACTTAAAGTGATTTTTTTTTAAACTGCTGCTTCAGGGTTTGACAATGTAGATCTCAAGCAATGTTAAATCCCAGAAATAACAAGAGAACCTACTTCAACTGACTCCACAGGTTTAATTTCAACTTTACACCTCATTCCTCATCAAATGCATGCACCTCTCTGTGTGTAATTCATCTGGTTGTTGAATAACTTCCTCCTTTAAAGCTGATGGGTGAATCACTGGAGGCTCTAAGTTAGGTTATTCTAGGCAGGAAGGAAATGAGCCAAGACTGGGTGAGGTGGAGGGAGGAGGAACTGAGGAGGTTTTTGTGTTTGAGGAGAATGGGGGATTAGCCCTGGTGTAAAATGGGGCAGCCTGGGGGCCACCCAAAAGCAAGACCCCTGTCTTTAACATAGTCATTCACACTCGAGTCTGGACTTTAAAAAAAGAAAGCAAATCCTAGTATGTTTTCAGCGATGTCAGATGTTTATACTGATGATATTTATAAAGACCATAAATTACCTTAATTCTCCCCATTTCAAAAGTGATATGTTATATCAAAATGCTTTGAAAATCTTCAATTTGTTCTGTTTCATGAAAATGATATGTGAATTCTAAGCTTGAGAAATTACATTTTTAATATCTTAATACATGAAACTGAAATGATACTTTAAATAGCACCTTAAATGTAAAGATAACAATTTTAAAGGAACAGAAAGCATAATTTATTCATGTGTTTTGTTATTATTTAGCCATATGCACATATTTTACTTGTTTTTTAGTACTGCCTGACTGCTAACAATAAAGGATTATTAGTTTTTTTCACTGTTTTCTATCATGTCAATATGTGCATGTAAAAGGACCTAAGGTCAGTTTGATCACACAGTTTAAAGTCAGTTTTCACATGTATTCCTAAACAAATTCCATATTTACACCAACAGTGAGGCAAGATTTGTTGTTCATAATAAATAAACTGCCACTAAAAAGAGTCCTAAGACTCTTATTTGCTGAGAAAATGACCTAAGCAGTTGCCAATCATCAGTTTGAATCTCGTAGATCAAACGGGGTGAGGTGTTAACGATCATTTTAAGGTGCATTTGTGAAAGATCACAGTCAAGTTTGTTTGTCTATACTATACAATTCAATTACTATGGCTTTAGATACATCATAAAATACATTGTGATAACAACAAAACAAAGCAAAACAATTAAATGTAATTTTCATAGAAATTCAACAAAAGCGCTGGATGTATGATATTAAGTTTTAAGTTTTATTGGGACATCAGACATAGTTAGTTGAAGCTGTTATTGTGAGAAGCATCAATTCCAAAATCTTCAAGTTCAAGGCTGCTCAGGTTTAAACAAACAAACAAACAAACAAACAAAAAAATCCTTTTCACTTCAAAAGTTGATCAGAATTTGTGCGGGACGCTTTTCGCGTCACATCCACAGCCGGGCGCCTCCTGGGTTTCATCCTCTGCGTGTCTGCATGCTTTAACACCGATGTTCTGGCACCTTTCACTCCTCCCACCTCTCCAGTCCGCGTGCTCCCGGTGTCCGAAACAAGCGCATCAGTTTATCAGGCCTCCGCATATTTTCTTCCTTCTCCCACAATAAGAACCCTCACCTCCGACGTTGGACCCGGTTCTATTGGGAGAGATTACGGGGGACCGATTGCACCAGACCGAATGTGGCGCGGGGAGATTAGCCATAGAAAACAGCACAGGGGCCAAGGGATTCCTGGCGAGGGGGCCTTATCGTGCAATTACACGTTCATGTTTTAACCATTTTCAGCCTCTTAATCCGAGGACATCCCTCCCCCGTGTCTCTCCAAAAAAAAAAAAAAGCAGACGTATTGGTGCTGAGAGGAACCCCCCCCCCCACACACACTCCATACTGCAGGGAAAGTGAAAAGTTTCCTCCCTTTCTCATCAGCCATTGTTCATCTCCTGGAAAAGTGGAAAAAGAAACAAGTCAGTCTAACTTTCAGAAAATTTGAAAGCTACATTTGAATTTCTTCAAGATTAGTAATGATAAGATAAATATTAAACAAAATAAATGTAAAAATAATGACACAACTATTGATAAAGCAATAATCACAATTAAAAGAAATGGCACAGAATAAGTCAAATTTAACACTGGCTACAAAAACACTTGAAGCCTATGTAACTTTTCTCATTACATGAATTTAACAGAATTTGAATTTGAGAGACTGTGTTCTGTAAACAAATAGTGTCCTGTTCATTTTATCGCCTGTCTCTTGTAGAATTCAGAGGCGACACCGTCTGCTTTACTTGAAGCTGATGTAACAGTTTAATAGAACAGATTTTTCCAGACTTCCCACCACTGAGGTTTTAACAGTGTCACCAGGCATCAAACATGCACGGTGTGTTGTTCCAACAAGCTGCTCAATTCAATTAGAGCCTTTCATGACAATCAATTAGGAAGTACCCCCTGGATCTCCCCATGGGCCTATAATCATCAAATACCGTCTGCTCAGACACACACTGGGGAGCCCCTCCCACCAGAAAAATGGATGCTCCAGTGCAGAAGAACTGGAAATCCCAAGGAGATAGTTTATGGTTTATTTCTAGGCATTTGACTTAGATTATGGCTGTGTGTTAAACGTATTTCCCTATTTCAAGTTTTGCTTTCCTGTGTATTTTAACAAGGATGTTATGTTTCACTGCCCTTGATTTATTTATTTATTTTTTATTAATTCTTAGCTTTTAATTACATCAGGAGGGGAAAGCTATTTTACTTAAATATGAATGACTAAAATCACATTATTATGAATCAATTACTGATGTTGTTGTTGTTTTTTTGTACATTATTTTATACTAATCATGCCTTCTTTTGGAAGCAAAGTGTGGACAACAGTGTTGGAAAATATCAGACTGCATTTGCAGTCTGGGAGAAAATTATTAACACTAATATTCATTAAACAATGTAGGTAAGGTCAACATATACACAGACATACAAGTACAATGACACAGAACAAAGTATTAAACATACTGTGTTTAACTCTTTTACACTTTTCACTTTGGAACATTGGTTTTAAGCTGAACAGCACTTAAATCGTACGTAACTGAAATCAAACCTTTGACCCTGGGGGTGATGTCCCACCTGACCTAATAGGGTAAGTGAAACAAATGATAAGAGTAGTTGTGTTTCACCAGTGGCCTAAGCCTTCCACTTCCTGTGCACCACTTGCGTGTCTTTACAGCACAAAACAACAGTCAAGTTCAACAGGGCCTTCTCCCCCCATTAACTGTGCCAAGTCCCCTTGGCTGTGGGTTTGTTAGATAGTAGGTTGGGACAATAGGAGCCTCCTTCATGCATTCATGCATGCCACTAATTAAATGACAAGGCTAAGTTGTTGTGCTTCATTGAATTTCTTCACTTTGACTTTTCTAGTCATGTCAGGGCATAACTGTAGATGATGTCACTGTATGTCACGACATAGTGACAGCCTGTAAAAGTTAGCTGCTTGGTTTACAGAGAAACTAATGTTGATTTAGTACGCACACACACACACATTCACACACATTCACACACACACACACGCACGCTCGCACGCTCGCACGCTCGCACGCACGCTCGCACGCACGCACGCACGCACGCACGCACACACACACAAATGAGTGGTACAGAAAATGAAATGAAATGGAATCATTAGTGATCTTTAACAATGGATGCTATAGTAACCTCTGAGTAAAAATGTAGCCAAATTTTCTGGAGCTGTCCAGGTGCTGAAATGAAAAAGGAGCAATATGTTGGAAGGCAATTCCACTGTTTCTTATAATTTATTAATTTATTTGTATTGTTTTCTCATGCAAGGAAATTTCAACAGTTATGGAATGCTAAAAATAATGGTTGATTGGTTCAAACAAAGGCACTTTGCGATGGTGAAAATCACATATAGCACTAGACTTAACTTCCAACTGTTACACATTAAATGTTTTGTGAAAAAAAAAATCAACCAGTTTTTTTTAGCTATGGCCCAGAAGTCCTCATCTAAAGCTAATCCCACTCAAACTAAGCCAAAATTCTACATGTAAAGAAATGTAGCACTTCAAGTTGACCCATAGCTTTATCCCCTCTGAGGTCAAAAGGCTGGGAAATTGTATGGTGGAACAATTTTGCCGACTGCAACATTTATCGTTCACTGTCTACAAGTCTATAAAATGAAACACTTAGAAGCCATTGATATACCTCAAATTCTTAAAAAGTTTTCAAAATGTTCATTGTACTCCGGCGGCCAGTTTCTGATGTCCTGTAAGTCTCCTTTTTTGGCAAGAGTACGAGAACCTCCCTCCTACAACTCAGCTGATTTGTTGTCAGATTTTCCTTGAGCATGGAGAGCAGGTCTTTGCCAATCACTGTCCAGAATTCAACACAGAATTCAATGGGTAAGTCATCTTAGAGTAGGAGACTTGCCAGGTTTTTGTCCTTAAGAGCTGTAAAGCATCCTCTTTGTCCTGTGGATTCTGCTGAAGTCTACAATTCTGCCACTTGTTTCCCCAGCTCTCTAATAGATCTGACCAAATCACTGGAGACATTATGAGTGTACTGTAGGCGCAGATTTCTGATCTGACTTTTCTCTACATCCCACCACTGCTGCAAAGAGCTGAAATAAGTTGTTTTTTGTTGTTTTTTTTTAATTATTCCTAAAAACAGTTTTAAAACATCTTTCAGATAAAAATGTTGTATTCAAATGCCAGAAAGAACTTCCAGATTTTATGTTTTTTATAAAATTACAACACCTCACTAGAGCGTGATTTGTAAAACTAGGTGGCAAGATGGAACAATTCTTAAAAACACTAAAATGGTGGGTAAAACAATCAAAACTAAAAAATAATTTAATTGTTTTTCATATACAGCATGAGGTTCGAAGTGATTCTTGTCTAAAATTGTGTTTTCTGTACAGTTAAAATCCCCTCCTAAAAACAGCTACTCACCTCTGCTGTATTTCTGACCTTTTTTATTGAAAGTATTTTTAAAAAAAGCCACTCTACCTATGCTTGTAGTTGGAGCATAAACACAGATAAAAACCAATATATTCTGTCAACCTCTGCCCTTACTTTTAAAATGTGGCCAGACACGACGTCTTCCACTAAATCAGAGCAAGGCTTAAAACCACAAGAAAATAAAATCCCCACTTCACCCTTGGTGCCGTCACATTATATTTCTCTGTTCAATTCTTGCCTCCAGTCAGCTTTATTTTCAACAGTGCTGTGTGTTTCCTGGACACACATCTAACTTTATTACATTTATCAAACTAAACAGAGAGGCTCTTTTCTCCACGTCCCTCGCTCCATTAATGTTCGATGTGCACATATTAAAAAAAAGGAGCTAAAACAAACAAATATTTAAAACTCAGATTTAAAAAGGCAGACATAAATTTAAAAAAAATACGAATTTTCAATAATCTGTTATTTTACTTTTGCTATTAACTTCTTTAATCTTAAAAACTTCTTGTTCTGTAAAAACAGGTTGATCTATTCTTTCTGGGTTCTTCAGATAAAAACAGATGGTATCTAAAACATGTTCAGGTCAGGAAAGAAATTTTCTACTTTAACTCTTAAACCTTTTGTGTTTTGCAGAGATTTTCTATTTTTTTTGTGATTCATATTTTTTTCAGTGACTCATTTCAAACCATTTTTATTTTCACTCTCAGAGCTACTTATATCAATGGGTGTCTTTATTTTTTGTCTAGCAATTTTTTCACTTTACTACATCTTGTTTCCGTGTTTTGTTTTGTTTTTCTTTTAGTAGCTCTTCATCAGTCTTTTTAGGGACCATCAGAACTTGTCTCCTGAAGGAGACGAAATATTTGATATGGGGACTCTTACAGCCAAGCGGGATCATACTTTTCGTAGATAGCAGTTTGGACTATGTTTGGACAACTCCTCCTCCAGAACCCCATTGCTGAAGAATGGTGCTGCGCTGGATATTGTTACCCTCTTATCACGCCAATCTCAACTACCTGGTTCACCTTCTCAACGCTACTGAGAAAAATTGTCACCGCGCCGTTCATTCAGGAAGCTGACTTAATGCTTCTGTATCCGATGGTGTGCCGGCGTGTCAACCACTCGAATCCAGAGGTCACAAAAGTGTTGCCCCACTGGACGGCCAGATTGCTAATTAATTCCCTCCAAAAACCCTCCACAAAGTCTCAAATGTAACTGATTAAACTATATTAAAGAGAAATGTGAATACATGTGAAAAATATGCTCACAAAAAAAAACACACAGAAAGAAAAAGTGCAAAGACGTCACGCTCTCCTCTCACTTCCTCAAATGTCCCTTCCTAGCATGCATCAGGTAAGAAATAACAAAAAGAAAAATAGAAAAAGAAAGAAAATAGAAAAGGACAAGAAACACTTGCATGATTTCACCTGTACCTCAAGTTCAGGTAATCACTGGAGTTAAAAGGTCTCCTGCCAGCCAAGAGGCCAATGAACCATTCTCTCCTTTTTCCTCTGTAAAGGAGAAATCTGTCATTTGTAGATTGCAGGTGAGATCTGGCTCACCTCCCAGCAGTGTGAGTGCTAAAAACATGGGTCAATTAGTGCCAGTCATCAGCTGGGGTACCGTAATTATTTAGTGGTGTTTGACACAGCGAGACCTCTGTGTGTGTGTGTTTGTGTGCGTGTGTGTGTGCACGCCTGTGTGTAGTTATGTGTTTATACAGTATTTTGCAGAATGGGGTATTGAATATAAAATCCATGCATGCTTCGGATGGAAAAGAAATAGCTTTTGCAATGTGTTTTTAAAAATTAAGGTTTGGAAATGCAATTGTGTCCAGTGTTTTTGGGATGTTTAAATATTTAGATAAAACCTCTTTTGATATCCACATTAGTGAATTGTAGGATTATATTTTTTTAAGCACATGCAATGTAACGTCTGCAGAGCTCTCTTACTGTTATATGTGACACAACTTCCAAGCGGCAGGTAGACAGACATCGGTAAAATCACTTAGTGACACCCTGGATTATGCTTTTCATGCTGTATGTAGTATTTTAATGATTTTCAGTTTAAACACACATAAATCGCATTCTTATTCAATTTGGAAGGAACAACGACCTGTGTGTGTGTGTGTGTGTGTGTGTGTGTGTGGAGGGGGGGTTGCTCAGGTGCTGTTAAGTAGGCAGATGCTTCCTGTTGCTCTGACTGGGTCTGCAGGATAAAAACCGTTCTGGCCGTAACAATCCTTAAGTTTTCCATTCAGTATTTTCTGACTAAATTATTCAGTATCGACAATGACTTCAGTTTTTCAACTGGGCCATACAGCTGTAAGTAGTCATTTAGTAACGTGCATGTATACACATACACACTTGTGCATGTTTGTGTGTGTTTGGGTAAAACAATATGTTAATCTCCAGTGTGGAGTAGATGGATTTGCTGCATAAAGGAGAGGGAGAGAAGAGCATGGTTGTTAGTGATAGCCTGGCTAAAGATTCCTACACACACCCACCTCTCTGATCCGCTTCCACATGCCTTCTAATGTGTGTGTGTGTGTGTGTGTGTGTGTGTGTGTGTGTGTGTGTGTGTGTGTGTGTGTGTGTGTGCATACAAGAGAATGATCTGTTTTGGCAGTCAGTCGTTGAGGACTCAGATTAAACATGGAGAGGGATTCGGTCTAGGGGTATTTACAGATTCTTATTATAGCCTCGCAATAGGAGTGCACAAACATCCTAATGTATCACCTATACAGCTTAATCTCTTTACTGTGATTAGGCAATGTTTGGATGTCACCTTTTTTACTCATCTAACCTGGTTTCTTTGCAGCAAGTTGAATGTTTATGAAAGAACTGAATTCAGAAGGTAAATGTGTCTACATTCATTCCTGAGAAATTACAGAAACTGTTGAGGAATGCCTGACACTGGTACAAAAAGTAAAAAATAAAATACATAAAATAAAAATTTATCTCTGACTGTATTCTGGATTTACAAGTTCCGGGCTCCACCAGGATTTGTGGAAATCCATGCAGAACACAGGTGAAAACATCTCCTTGCTATAATTCCCTATATATAAATATGAACTAACAGCAACAATTTCAAAATATAGTTAAACTACCATAATTGCTGAACTATTGAGTGCACTTGAATATAACCTGCATTAACTAATTTTAAAAGTAAAAAAGAACTTTGTACATATAGAAGCTGCACCTTTACATGCAGTCTATAAGGGGTCCAGGTGTCGTAACATGAGATATTTACACGGAAAGAGTTTTTAAATTTTTAATTACTGCTTTTATCTGAACAGCGCGTGTAACATGGTAGTAAAACACAGCTGCCGTCTCCAACGTCCCATCATCAATTCAATGATGCCAAGCTTACACACAGCAGCTCTGTTTCCTACCTTGGGAGCCAGATCAACTGTCTTTAAACAACGATGCGGCTAATCCAGGGCTCTTTAGGGTAGAGGCCGGAGATTATTGTGTGATTTATCTCCAGTGGTTCCCTGGAGATGAATCACAGAATATAAATAATGCTAAAAAGAAGGAAAAATAAACAGATATTCTACTCATAGCTAAAAATCTTGACAAAAAAAACCTTTAAAAACACTTTTTAATGACACTTTTTCTTGAATATGACTGTAAATTGGCCGGTGTGTGATTGGCCATTGATCCCAAAGAAAAAAAAAAACAAGAAAGAAAGCTGATGAGAACGGATGACTCAAAGAAGAATGGACTGAACCTTTTGCTTTCATTGCCAATGCGTAAGAACTGCCTGCATGTTTGTGCGATCGCAGTAACACTGGAGAAATGAGAGGAGCGCAAAGACAGATTTAAGAAGTGGATTGCATCTCCAAACTCCACTACTGCTGCTAATTTTGTTGTAATCCGAGAGATAATAAAGCTTGGAAAACCATTCACAGATGGTGATTACATGAAGGATTCATTCATTAAAGTATCAGAGCCTCTATTTTCAAACAAAAACAGTGATAATACAGAAAATTAAAGACATGCCTCTCTCTGCAAAGACAGTGAAGGAAAGGACACAACATCAGCAATCAGAAAATTAAGAACATTAATTCAACTCCAGCATTCTTGATTACCTGTGTTGAGTCATGTGATGTGATTGACATTGAACAGACAACACAGTTTGTGCAGGTATATACACTTTGATGGACCGCAAGAAGAATTGATCAAATTAATGCCACTGAAAGGCCAAACACGGGGGATGACGTCTGTGAGGCTCTGCTGAAATGTTTAAAGGACAAAGGAATAAACGTCAACCACCTGATTTCAGTGGCTACAGATGGGATAACAGCCTCCAGGGGGCGCTCTAACTGGAAGTGCAAGAGTGAGACATATGGGTAGAAGAGATAATACACCAGAAAAGACTCTACCTTAGTTTGATTTTGTTTTGAGCCGACATTGTGCTCCTCATGCACACCCTTCATGATGGAAACACGCAAAGATAGCCATACCATGTAGCATAATGTTTTAAAGTGTGTGAAAAAAGTGCCGGCTTTTTAAAATCTGCTTGTGTTTCTTGCTCGCTTCTTTCGAGTAATGTGTCACAACTTTTTCCTCTTTCAAAACTTTAATATTACAGTAAAGAGCCTCTTTTCTTATGAGATGAAACTCAAATAAAAAAATTACAGTTAATTTTAATTTACTAGGTGCAGAGAAATATATCTTCATAAAACCTTTCTTGTGATTTCTGTAGAAAACTACATTAATGCCAAACAATCAAAGTCCATAATGTGATGTCAAAACATCACACGACAATCACCCTCTAGTTTGAAATTGCTTTTATTTAGACCAATAAAAATGTGCTTTACGTAATGATATTTTACTGTTTTCAGTATAGTTAATATGAAAATTTATACCTTCTCCATCTCGACGCAATAAACCGTAACACCCAGAAGAAACACACATCTTTTTTTTTTTTAACTGCAGTGGAGTTTAAAAATAATAAGCACAAGCACATAACGTCTACAACTGTCCATCCATAAAGTTTTTTTAAAGCCACTGTGTATTAGACTAGGATCTCTGAAGTGCAATGTAAGAGGGAGTGTGAATTTAATGAGGGCATCTCTAGAACCACAGAGCAGAAGTAAAAGAAGCCAGATTCCCTATTTTTTTTTTTTTTTTTTTGTCAGACGTTGTCAGGAGGAAACTTTACACAATGTAGCCATTGTTTTGACTTTTTTTTTTTCTTCAAGTAGACAACTTCATCAGTAGAGAGAAGATGGAAAAGGAGAGAGAAACTGTGAGGGATGTGGAAGGATGAGAAGCAACTGAGGGAAGGTAGAGGGATGTAGAAACACAACGGGAGCATCCATCCTTTTACTGGTGGGGAGTTATCGCCCGACCACAGAGTCTTTGTAAATCCTTTAAAAAGCCTTTTTGAAGATGTATTAGTGCAACCCTGAATCTACTCACTGCCAATAGAAGACTGTTTGCTGGCAATGCGCAAGCACGCGCGCACACACACACACACACACACACACACACACACATATATATATATATATATGTATATATATAAAGTAAAGAGAGAAACAGAGATACAGGCAAGTACAAAAAAGAGAAAAAGAAAAACATTAGAAGGAGTAAATAAATAAAAGGCAGAAGGAAGGGAGAGAAATGAGACAAATGGGGCAACGTGCAGTAGGAGGGAAATGAGACAACAGAAAAAACTAAAACAGAACAAAGAATTTGAAACAGACATAGGAAGACATAGGAAATTATTACGTATGTAAGAAAATGAGAGAAGAAGCTGGGAGGAGAGCAAAGGAGGGAACGGAGGAGGAACAGAGAAAGGAGTAGGAAGAGAGGGGAGTAGGCAACTGAGCTTGCCGACTGTTGCATCAGTCTGTCAACTGAGGGCAACGCAATGGGAATAAGCTGCATAAATGAAGCGTGGAGGCGGCAGTAGAAATGTGTCCAGGAAGCCACCTTGTCTTCTTCTGTTGCTCAGATGGAATTTCAAGCATCACAGCAGTCTGGCAGAATAACACAACCCTAAAGATTAAAGAGACCCAGGCACACGAAATTGCTAATCTTCAAGAGCTTTGTTTATAATTGGTGTGTACGTTCTGTTTGCTATAGCTGCTTCTTTAAACAAGGTCTACAAATGAAAAGACAAAATAGATCTAGCTATCTAGGCTAGATGAGATATGCAGTCCTCACGGCAAGTTCTTGAGTATTCTCTGACTTCTCCTCTGAGTATGCATTTGTCAGAAAAACCTCCAAAGGGAGGTGCTGAGGAGGCATCCTAACATGACACCTGCCCCACCTCAATGACTGTAGGCCTCACCCGCTCCAAATATCTGAGTTCTTCACCCTCTTCAAGGTTAGACCATAGATGTCTTTGGCCAACAATCTCTCCTGAATCACAGTGCTTATTTTTTGTTTTTTTATTTCTGTAATGATAAACACAAAGTGACAGCGCTTGTTCCTTTCATTCATTTTTGTGTTGATAATCTAGGGGATTTATTAGTTTATTAAGATATCATAATCACATTTTGAACAAGAGTGCTAGCCAAGGCCCAAGAATCCTCAACATAATAGCTGTAAAGTTATAAACCAAAATGATAAAAATGTCCTGTCAATATCAATACATTTTACACATACTGATCCGTATCCATATTTAACCTTCTCTAGAATACGCTAGGGGTTATATTTGGTGAAATGTTCATGCAAATCTTTTGCATAATCCTGCTAACACACAAAGAGACCAAACCAATCACATAACCTCCTTGGTGGAGGCGGGAAAGTTCTTATGGGTGTGAAAAATTTACATTCTATGCCACGTCTTTCATGTCTTTGCTTGTGAGTGGTACCATCTTACAGTAAAATAATAGTTATAGTCTGTTAGAGTCAAAAGAATCACCTCTTATCTGATGAGACACAATCAAACTGACATCAATATCTATCAGGAAAATCAACCAGCTTTTCTAATTAAACAAAGTTTTAACAAAAATAATCTTGAGAACTTTTTATTCTTCCTTATACAGATGTGATGAACAGTTTGATACTTGTAGAAAAATTATATATGCTGTTTTTATTGTCTTAATGTTCACAAGTGCAATTAATTTGCATGAATCATTCTAAAATGCATGTTTTACACCTGAACCAAAGATCATACTTTCAGTGTATTTGTCAGGTGAAGCAGGGAGATGGGGCAAAAACCTGTTGCATAGGTGTGGTCGGTTAGATCTCCTGTTACCTGGCCCTCCACTGTAACCTGAGCCTCCTCTGTTTGGACAAATAAACACAGCTGACCAAGAAGACACGTTACCAGATTTCCCTCTTTTTATGGCCATCACTCTTTTCTCTCTATTTTCTTGAGGAAAATAAATACAAAATCATGATTTTATATATTCCTAAATGGGATAAATGGAAATTTATTTGTCGAAATGTATAATTTATTGCATATGCATATGTTTAATTCAACAGAAACATATTTTGAGTTTCTTCTTTTTAAAAAATATTAAAGTTATGCTGTTGTTTCTCCTGTATTTCCCTCTCTGTCACTCTTTTTTTCTTTCACCTCCATCCGTCCGTTTAGGGTTTCCATGATCCCATTATGTGTCTATGAAAAGAGACAGGTAATGCAATCTGGTGTGGTGCGTGTGTGTGTGTGTGTGTGTGTGTGTGTGTGTGTGTGTGTGTGTGTGTGTATGTGTGTATGTGTGTGTATGTACTGTATGTATGTGTGTTCATTACCTGAAGACCAGTCAACAGAGTCTCTATTTCACTCACTTACCTTGTCTAGAAATAATCATCTAATCAGGCACACACACACACACACACACGCACGCACGCACGCACACACGCACGCACGCACGCACACACACACAGCAACATACATGCACATATTCAATAATGAAAATGCTTTTCATTTGCAGGTCAGCCTTCACCTTCTTCTATATTGTGATGTATAAGAAATTAAAATGAATTTTCAGCTATCTAATGATGTCTGTGTGACGTAATGCTCGACTGGCAGGTGCCGATGATATTAAAAATCACGTATTGAACCGCAGAGGACATGTGACGGCAAAAGAACTGAAAAATAGATCAATGGCACTGATGGCAGCGAAGCAAAAGCAATGAAAAGAAGGAAGGAAGGAGGCCGATCGACTGCAGCTTTGACCTCTCAGCACAGACAAAGCCCCCCCCCCCTCAAAAAACAGCATCCTAGTCCTCTGCTGCGTACTCTCAGCCACCCACCCCACATGGCTGGACAGCCGATGACTTGAGGCGAGGACCGAAAACCCCTGCAGGGCGAGCGACAATAGGACTCCTACAGTCAAAGAAAGAAAAGTGCTCCCCCCCCTCTCTCACTTTCTCCCTCACTCACTCCATCCCTCCTTCGCTGTCGGGAAACATGATGGAAGTCATTATTCAGGCCCTCCAAGTTGCCTCAGAAGCTTCTGGTCATGGTGTGTGTGTGTGTGTGTGTGTGTGTGTGTGTGTGTGTGTGTGTGTGTGTGTGTGTGTGTGTGTGTGTGTGTGTGTGTGTGTGTGTACATGGGCCCCGCAGGATGCCTTGCATCCCCCACAGAGTGTGAGATGAGGAGAATTAAGAACAATTTTCCCTCAGTCTTGACTTTCAAAGGAAAATATCACAATTATTACATTTTTACTGGACACACTTTGATAGGCACATAAACAAAAATACACTTGACAAATGTTCAAAGTTAAACCAAATCTGCATAGAATAAATCCATGCTTTGAAATAAATGGCAGAACCACAGCAAAAAGCAAAAACATTAAAGATTACAGCAGTCATTGAGATACTGTATTTTTAAAACATTTATAATCACTATTTTATCATAATATTTTTTTAGGCTTATCTAAAAGATGACATCAATCCAGGAGTTCTTTTGGAAATTACGATATATCTGAAATAAGTTACGAATCATGCCAAGGGTAAGTCAAGGCATTACCAGTGTAGTTCCTGAAAATGTCAATGACACTGGTCTCCACTCTCCGACTGCCTTCTAGTTTTAGATAAATGCCCCTGCCCCACTTCTGAGAAATGCACTCTCAAAGAGGGCGTAACCCCAACAAACACGACTGACCTTAACAATCTGAAAACAGTCTTCTCACTCACAGCTCTAGAAATTTCAACCAGCAATTTGCCCACTGACATTTTTGTCACGATCCTACGCAATGCTGGCTCTAACCAGCTTGTTCAACAGAGTGAAGAAAACCTAATCCAATAAGAACCACTCCCCGTACTCAAGAATTACAAATTAGCCAAATAGTTTGATTCAAATCTTAATTGAAAAGTGACAAAGAAAACAAGATTATGAGCAAATTGATGCATAATAAAATTGATGTATAATAAAAACTTCATTAATGTTTTTATTTTAATATTTAACATTTGACCTCCATAAAATGTCTTTTCATTAAAATAATGACATCATGTCACCAATCTATATATTATAGCCATATTTGTCACATCAAATATAAAAATAATAAAGATTTCATCATCACGTTTTCACCTTTGCCATCATCATCACCAGCACCTTTATTGTAACCCTCGTTATCATCACTGCTCCCCTTCATCATCCTGACCCAGTCATCACTTTCCTCTTCAGACCTTTTGATTGTTCTGGGCCTCTTGTGTCTTTTAAGTCAGTGTCTCTAGAGGGCCTTTAGCTTTTAGGCCAAGCGACGGATGGTTAGAGTGAAAAGGGGGAAAAAACGGGAAGAAAGGACAGAAGAAAGAAGGGAATCAGTACGGAGGCTGTAATAGGAGGCACACAGCAGGAGGGCTGTTCACTGTCACTGAAGGAGGAAGAGAGAGAGTTGGGGGAGGAAGACTGAGGGTGCAGGGGAAAGAAGGGCAATTAGAAAGAGATGAAATGAGCAGGGCAAAGTCAAGGGAATGGATGGACATGCTCATACCTTGGCAAATAGTGTTTCTAATTGTCATACTGTGGCATCCATTGTACAGTAGCCTAAAACAGTATGTCGTAAACTGAAACATACCACAGACCAATAGACTATAAGTATATTTACTGTATGTATACCATGTAGAATACCTTAGCTTATGTCATTTCAATTTACATTTTACCCGCTAAAAATCTGTGATGTAGTGAAGCCGTGCATCTTGAAGCGCGAAAACGCGAGGGATTACTATATACCGTATTGGCCCGAATATGAGACGGTGTGTTTTGCATTGAAATAAGACTGAAAAAGTGGGGGTCGTCCTACATTCGGGGTCTAGACATTATACCCATTCACAACGCTAGATGACACCAGATATCTTGAAAGCGAATGCTAAACTTAATTCCCCAGGCCAAAGCGAACCCCTGTGACAAAGAAGGAAAATAAAAATAACGGTAGCACGAAGAATAAAAATAAAAAGTAACGGTAATAAAGAAAAGAGAAGAAAATAAGAGAAGAAATAACAGAAAATGGAGAAATGTAGCAACAATCTGGATTAAAGTGGGTCGGTTTCTCGGATGGTAGCAAGGTTGGTGCCACTCACCATTCATTTACAAATGTGATTGCACTTTAGTTTACATATTTAAATGTTCAGATATTAAGATGTGATACAGTTTTTGCATGATTTGAATGAGGCAAAATAACATGCTTTTTCTCTTGAATATATTGTTATAGTAATTTGTTTCATATGTACTGTAATTATTTTCTGTATAAAAATTAAATTTGGTGTTCAAAAAGTCTTTTTTCAAACTTGAGTCTTGAAAAAGAGGGGGTCGTCTTATAATCACGGTCGTCTTATATTCGGGCCAATACGGAATAACAGTGCACTATATACAGTATATACAGTATATACAGTATAGACAGTATATATATATATATATATATATATATATATATATATATATATATATATATATATATATATATATATATATATATATATATATATATATAAACACAGTATTTTTTTTGTGGAAAAGAAGTGATTTACCTATGGGGATTATTAAAGGTTTTTTTAATTACTTTTTTTATTAGCCCGCAGCAACCCCCGTGATCTGCAATGTGGAAGAAGTGGTTGTGTTAAAAAATAAAAATTCATCGCTTGTAAGTTTTATATAGATTTGTATTAACCAAATGTTACTGAAAATGCATTCATAAATAGAGTACCATACAGAACTGGGAATGGTTATCTTCAGTTCAGCCAAGTTTAGACAAGTTAATTTGACTTACATCATTTTTTGTTTTACACAGCGTTTCCTGGAACCAATTGACCATGTAAGCAGAGTTATGCCTTAGTTCATGGCAAATCAAAGAAAATTCCATGTAGAAAACACAAAGAAAAAGAAAAGAATAACAACACTTACTGATTTGAAGATGAACATACTTCCAATTCAGTATCTGTGACATCATTTGTATCTTTGAAGAAAACGTGTCTGCGCTGCATTTTCAGACTTTGAGTGCTTTTTGTTGGGGACATTTACACACTGACACTAATGTATGCAACTGCATTAAATATAGCAGGGCTGTAGCTCAGACTATGAAAAAAAAAGTGAAATGAAAGAGACGGGAACAAAGATGAAGGATTGGTGATGGTGTTACTGTTACTGTCAATAAAAACAAAATGTCAAGAAGTCATTATTGGCATTTTTGCTGCTGATTGTCAATTTCAAATAACTTAATTTGTGTTCATAACAGGAGTCAGTGAAGAAAATCAACTCGAAATGTCTTCAGATTGGTGACACACAGGAATGTCAGGGAGACAGTATATTATTGCTTTACATATTCAACCATTCTATACAATGTTCTACTCAGTGCTATCAAAAAGTGTGAAAAATAAGGGTCAACTGGAACTGGAATTATTTACGGTTTCACTCTTTTATTTTTGTTTAGTTCAATGCAAACAAAAGTATTATACATATTAAGATCCTGAAGATGGCTATGAAGTTTCTAATATGAAAGTATTCAGAAGACAAAATTAACATAGAAAGATTAGATTAAAAAGCATTTTCTTCTTGTTCACAAACGCAATCTTGATCACTAAGATTGTTATCAGATAACACCGCCCTGTACTGTATCAAGACCTCACTAATCCACATAAATACACCCACTCATACTCTCACTTGTCTGCCTCTTCCAGCAGCCTTTACCTTTCTCTGGGACCGGCTCCAACAACTGTCAATTATACGTAAGACAATCCCACAAGCGATTGACAAGCCAGTAGAGTCAGGGATCGGGTTCAGGCTCTTGGGGATCTGTGTGTTCATGTGTGTATATGTGTGTGTGTGTGTGTGTGTGTGCGTGTTTGTGTGTGTGTGTAGAATCAACCAGCGACACGACTAAGCTCTGACTTCAAGCAGCTCAGGTTAACTAGAAGTTGATGAGCTGATAAAACCACCAAGTGTGTGTGTGTGTGTGTGTGTGTGTGTGTGTGTGTGTGTGTGTGTGCGTGCGCGCGCACATGTGTCTCAGGGGGGTAGAGAGACCATGGGAACATATGGACACTGCAAATCCTTTAACTGCCTTCAGGAGACACTGGGCACACATACACGCACGTACACACACACACACATGCACAAACACACACAGACACACTCAAAATGTTTCTTGACTTTCTAAATTTTTTTTGCGTATTTGTGTGGAGATTGAAAAAATATTTACATTTAATTGTACAATGTCACTGCATCTTCCAGGATGAACACCTTTGAAATGGACTCTCAATAAGTTTTCCTAAAATTATAATGTCGCTTATTGTCCTTTGTGATGCGAAGACTTTGAATTTAGTTTCTAGTGGATGCTTGTATAGCTGGTTGTGTATCTTATATGCTATAAAATCATTTTGTATCTGGGGAACACACAGGGACTGAAAACACCGTAGTATGCCTGTCATTGGTGGCGAAATAGGTTTTTACCCTTTCAAAATCATCACCTTGGAATAAGATCATTGCAGTGATGCAGTGTAAAAATTCCAATGTCTGTGGACATAAAGTCATGTGAAATGTTTTTAGGGTTTGTTTTTTTTTTTAAACTGACAAATACAGTAATTGACAAAGACTTAAGGTCCTGTAATTGTTACTGGGAAGTCTTAGGGAATCGTACTTTCTTATTTACAGTAATCATAGTATTTAAATGACCTCAATGGCAATTATAGATTGAAATTTAATAAGTATCAACTTTTGAACAACAACCTCTCAAAACCATCAGTTTTCATAAGTTGAGGTCTACCTGTATGTTGTTTACTTCAAGTCTCCTTATAGTTTAGCCATAGATGGTGTTTGGTTTATACTGCTGGCAAGCTTGTTCAGAAGAGCAGACATGTTTTGGTTTTTTTTAGATGCATTGGATCCAGTTGATCCAGTTGAGTTTTTCCATGATTTCTCTCAATTTGGGATCAATGAGATCTACAGTTGACCATGTAGATCTCTATCTGATCTAAAATGTCAACTGAATACATTTGGGAGTAGCTGTTACTTGGACACTGTCTGCTTTAGTAGATTCCAATTTTACCCTCCTACCCAGCTACTGTATATAAGGTCTGCCTTTCAGAGATGTTGGAATCTGCCCGTGTCAGTGCTCAGCAAAATTAATTAATGCTCCTTGTTTTTCAAATGAATAGTTTTAATGTGCAATTTTGTATTCATGCTTTGAAATGAATTTTAAAAAAAGCAAATTTGACCATGTTAATGCTATGGCAGAGGAGTTGGTAATTTTGGATGAGTATAAAAATTACTTAAGGAGCAAATAAGTACTCTTGTTTATGTCGTCTGATATTATATACTTATACATTTGATGCCATTAAATATATTCTACTGCTATGTTTATAAAGACGTTTTGCAATAAAGAAGCAGGATGACACCAATTGGCTCCAAGTGTTAGCTCAGCCTCTGTTCATCCACAATCCTTGAAAACTCTGCGAAGGTTAGAAAACTTCACCAAGTACCTCAGCCTCCCAGACATGTACTATTGTCAAAGGCTCCACCTCAAGAATAGCAGCTCTCAGAGGCATCCAAGGTTAGAGGGAAAAAACAACAAAGTATGAGAGGCAGTGAGTGAAGAAAAAGAGAGCGATGTGGAAGAAAGGCGAGATTGAATGGTAACAAAAGTGAATACAGTTTTCCAAGGCTGCTCAGATTGGATCAATTCAGAGGCGACTGAGGACTGTGAAGAGAGGTAAAAAATGTTAGATGGTGTGTGCGCGAATGGAGTTTGGTTGTATCTCTGAGAATAAACGAGTTTGAAGTCAGAGGTCTTTGTCTTCAAGTGAGCCCAGTTAAATAGAAAGATGAGGAAAAATAAGAATCCTCAGTCCAAACCAATTGATTTTATACAAGGTTAGCTACTGTAACATATTGGCTATAATAGAGAAACAGACTAGATACAGAATGATATAAAGATTTCCTATCTTCTGATTATGCGTCCTTGGTCCTTCACATATTCTCTTGCACTGTATTATTTTTCAGCTCTCAGCACGTATTCATATAATCCTCTTCTCTTTCGAGTTCCTTGAAAGGACTAAAACAAATTCATCGATCAACTGGGTTCTTTTGTGATATATTAACAGTATAGAAACTTGACTAATTGATATTTGACTTGACCATGTCATAACTCTAAACCGAAATCTGTGACCAAATAAAGGCAGTAAAAAAATAGAGAAAGGAATAAAAACTTCGAAGTCTGAATTTTTAAAAATTTCACAGAATATCAAAACTTTGATTTCTTCTCATTATTCCAGTTGTATACAAAGCCAACTTGACAAAAATCACTCTGTAAAAATTTTCTCTAGAAGAGTCATGTGCAATACATGCAACTCATGTGCATATTCAAATTTGGTTATATGAATGTGACCAAAATAATAAAATTCAGAGGCCTCTTAAACACTTTTTAGATATCTTATTTTTTATAAACCTTTATCCTTACTTACATCAATCTGTACACTAAACATACAAGCCAGGAGACTTGAAACTACTACCTGACTTTGCCCAAAGAAAAAACAAAATCACTAGAAACACCAAAAAAATTGAAATCAATACCACTGACCACTTTTTTTTCTTGCCAATATTGATGTCATAAAGAAAATTATATTATTATTTACGGTAATTTGAACATTAATGAACCCTCTCCATACTGATATTAAACCACCTTCTGTCTGTATTACCTTTTCCCACACTCTTATAGACTGTTTAAAGCACTTTTGTGTGTCTGTGAACGCAGCGCACACGCAGATGCTATCAGCCAATAGCATGCAGATACGGAATCACGTGACTACCTACTAAAACTCCACGATGTAATGAAGCCGTGCATCTTGAAGCGCGAACAAGCGAGGGATTACTGTATTTCAACAAACAGTTGAAAACTTGAAACTGTTGACAAGTAGAGATTAAGTAAAACCATCAGTAATAAATCAAGAGGTCATCTTTTGAAGCACACAAAATCTTGAGTCATCCCAATTTTAGATTTTTGAATACTATTTGAAAACAAGGTGGTTGCTCCCATAAAACTCACATTGACCATCCAGTCCAATGTGAATTTTATTGATGGGCATTTCAAACAAAATTACACTTGAAAATTGCTCAGCACTTTTTGAATACAATTCACCTGACTGAAACTCATATTCATTTACTTATTTAGAGGTGTCTGTTCAGGTGACCTGCTTGTGACACAGGGTTTATGACAGTCTTAGTGCATTCTTCTTCTTTTGTTACTTCCAGAAAGCCTGAAGGAATATTACCGACCCCTTGTGGCGATTGTTCACCATTACCACCAGGAAATGAAAAAAACAAAACAAGTGAGAAACAATTTTTAATGACCAAAAAATTTATGTATAATAGTTTCTATTTTAATAATGACTGTTTCAGCATTCTAGAATCATTATCCAAGTGTTTTTTCTTATTCAGACTTTGAGTTCAGACGTCATGCCTTCACTTTATACTTATGCTTTTGTTTTTGTCAGGTTACATTGTCATACACCTTGAAACCTGGTTTTGTATGGTTTTAAAATGTAACAAGTCATCTTAAAAGTTTTGTCTATTAAGGCTTTGCAATTTGAAATAATATGTATCTGTTCAACAGGAATAACTGTCAAACTGAAAAATATTTTTATGACTTGTGCAGAATAAATAATAAAGTTGCTAAAGAAATAGAGTCAACAGTAGAATATTTCTCTATGATTCATAGCACACAAAAATGGGAAGTATAAAATAGTCTGAAATATTATAAATAAACAAGTATTATAAACATAAATAAACACTTCAGATTTAGCAAGTAAAAGTGAAAGAAGAGACTAGTGTCAGTGATTTATTGAGAAAAGAGTCTGTAGCTAACAGCACTGCTTGGAAGAACAGCAGAAAACCGTCAGATTTCTGCCAGTGGCACTTGGACCATGTTCAGCATTGAGAAGGGGGATACACATTAATCAGATTAGTTTGTTTCTGCACTTGTTAAAAGAGACAGTAAGCAGTGTGATGCAGTCTCTGTCCTATATTTAGCCTCCGCCAACATGAAGCACACTATCACCTCTCATGTTCAGTGGTTCCAACTATGAGGACCAAAATCTATAGAATATTGTGGCACTGCAGGTTATATTTTTGGCTTTTATACATGCATGAAAGCTTGTAAGATGGAACCAATCCAAAGAAAACTGTATTTACAAAAACCACCAATGGGAGAGCGTACAGTGTGTTAACTTCAGTACACAGTAGGACAATTCTGCAACCAGTAATAAACTTAAATTACTGACCAGGGGTTTTCATAAAGAGCAGATCTTTATAATCCGATTGTACTACAAAAATAGCTAAAATAGGATTTGTTTCTAAAAAAGAGAACATTAAAAGTGCTAAGTGATAATCAATACTGCTATAAATAATACAAATAAATAAATAGTTATACAAATAGTTATACTGTATTGATGTAAACCAATTAAGAATTGAGATCAATTTGAAGCAAGAATGAACCAGTATTTTTCTGAATTCAAACAATTTTAAAATGATTTAAATAGGGACTGCACATTAACAAGGCAATTTCAAGGAATTTCTCAATTTGTGCTAACAGAGAATGAAGAGAGATTACAGTATCATCTGCATAATATCTGATAATACCGCAGGGATTATTTACATTTATTGAGAACAGCAGTTGTTTTGTTGTGGAATTCCGATAAGTGAAAGTAGAAGAAAAAATCATTAGCAGATGTATATAGGACAATGGTTCCAAACCTATTTTGTGCCACAGACCGGTTTAACATCAGACAATATTTACATGGACCAGCCTTTAAGGTGTGGTGGATAAATAAAAAAAAAATCGATATGACCAGCATAGAAACTTTTGTTCTAAATACAATAATAAATGTGAATCCAATGTGTATGAAACTTTATTAGCAGGGTCCTCGTAACATTGCGCCAATGTTCGTTTTTGTTTTTGTTTTTTTATTATGCCAGCAATAACACACAATAGTGTGTTACCAGCCGGAGCGGCTCCTT
The DNA here is from genome assembly GCA_013358685.1 of Antennarius maculatus. Lineage (NCBI taxonomy): Eukaryota > Metazoa > Chordata > Actinopteri > Lophiiformes > Antennariidae > Antennarius > Antennarius maculatus. The sequence continues at coordinate 5,820,325 of CM023629.1, forward strand.
CAAGAAGGTAGTCATGTGACCAAGGCAAGCAAGACTCAAAAGTGAGTTATAGACAGACTTACAGTTGAGAATCCTGTAATTTTCCAAAAGAAAACATAGTTCACAATCAGATAATAAATGAAACAGAAATAATATAGGTTATGTATTCTTTCTGTGTGGCCCAGTGGCCCCCAAACCCCCAGGCCACCTTCTCTTAGGAAATGTACTAGTAGCTCAGTGTCTGGACTGCAGATGTGGTCTTTGTCATGAAATTGTTTTGCATATATTCAAAATAAAACTATTTGTATTATCACTTTATTTTCTTAAATGTTTTACCAGGGTGTAAAGTTATTCTGCCTTGTCTCAGTGAAGCACAAATTGTTGGGGGGGTTCTGAAACAACAACACTAGTTTCTGGCTTGTCAGCCACCACTTGTTTCCTGGTTTGAAAGGGTGGCTCAAAAGAATCTGTTCAAGCTGTAAAATTAGACATTACCTTATTACAGTATGCATGTGTGTTCAGCCTGCTAGCAAACAAAAGAACAGAGTCGCTCAGATTTCAACAGTCACAGAAGAGTGTGTCATTTTTTGCTAAGCAAACCATCACTTCATTATACCCATAAACATTTACTGCTATAGAGGTGCATTTTTGTTCAAAAATATACATCATACAGAATTCTTTAAATTAGATTGTTTTTTGTATTTTCTAACATTTGGTGTAACATTTACCTATTTCTCGAAATGATTAAAATCCTGTGACTCCCATAGATGAAATGATGACTACTGTGGCCTTGGGTGTTCAATGCAATGTATTCTCCTTTACTCCAGATTACAGTCATACAGTCTCTTAGGGGTAAAGCCAACAAGATGTCTTTCAGGCTCAGATTGTTTTGAATTGCATTGTATGTGATTCTATTGTGTGCCAAAACACTGATGAGTGTGACAAAGAAGTGATAAGGCCAAACTGACAAACAGATGAAAAACAGTTTCTGTACAGTTACCCATGTATGGAGACAACGGAGAAGGTCATACCAAATCCAAGGTTTTAAGATTGATATTTTTCTAAGCAATATTGCACTAGTACCCGTAGGTAAATCCAATCTGAAAGCATTTCCCTTCTTAAGTGGGGTTGTAATACTGAGAAAACCTTTTATGGACCAAGGAGGAGCACATCAAAAAAACACCCTGATGTAGCGTCGTAGACAATTGACAGCAAATAGCTGCTATTTCACAGCTAATTCGTAGATTTCACGTATGGATGCCTCCATCAACTCCCTCCATTTAATGCTGTGAATGGAGACACTGACATTACAATGGCAGGACAATATTGTGTGTGTGTTTGTGTGTGTGTGTGTTGTGGGAGGTCTAATGATTTAAGTAAAATTGAAGTGTCAGTCCCACTCTTAGCCACAGAAATGTGTAGAAGCAAACAGCGCTGTTGCTCTGGGTGTCAAAAATGACTGCTGTTAAAAGATTACTGTTTTGGTAATTGGTAATAGAATGCAGAATATAAAACACAAGTTAGAATAAATCAAGTATATTGCGCTTAAAAAACGTTTGACCTTATTGAAAAGGCTTAATATAAAGGTTTATTTTTTAAACTAGTTTTTTTATGTCTTTCAGCTCAGGTCTCATGGAAGGATCATAACAGTGTCTCGCTGAGTTTAAAAATTTAATTGCAATTTTTTTGTGATCAGCCGTACGTACAGACGAAAAGTTGCTGCAGAAATGTTAAAACAAGAAACCCTCATCAACATCAGTCTGGATTGAATTCTGATTTGGGACTCCGATGATGCCTTTTGAATCATTTTTGTAAAAAGTTATGCACATTTTTCATTTGTGAATATACCATGATGTCAGACTTTATTACCCATATATATATACTATCACATTCAAATAGTCCAACCCATTAGACGCATCAAGTCCATACAAGCGATCTGAAGAATTTTAAGTTAGACCTCGACTTGTCATATTTTGGTGTTTTTCTTGCAAATTGCTCTCACACTAATGAAGACTCAACAGCCAGAAGGATGGGATGGAACTGTGACCCATGATTCACTCGTGAACAAGACACCAAGATACTTAAACTCCTCCTCTTGGGGCAAAGACTCTCCCATCCTCCTAAAGCACTCCCCATAAGATACCACGAGGGACACAATCGAATGCCTTTTCCAGATCCACAAAGAACATATGGACTGTTAGAACTCCCATGAACCCTGGGCAACCACATTAAAATAAACATCTAATTTTCCTCCATCTACTCCTCATATTTTTATCCATTCCCAAGACTTCACCTCTGACGGTCTTGCCCTAGATATTTCGCCATCCTTGTCAGATATACAAGCAGGTCTCATCTGCTGCCAGCTGTGGAGGAGAGGATAGGATCAGGATAGATGAGAAGTGAAAAGGATGAAGAGAATCCCAACGATCCAAAACCTTCAACCTAATCTTGTTGACGTCCTGGTATGTCTTAGACAGCAGCCCCGGAGCAGCGTTGGGGGACACTCATTTTAAACTTCTTTTTTCAGCTGTCTATTTGCACAAATATTTTGTGTACAGTTTAACACAATGAATTAGTGACACAAACACACAAAATTATACTGATCCATTTTTTTTGGGGGGGCCCCTTATCGAGCCCCAGCAAGAACACATTTGAAGCGCTCTACTGCACCCTTGTGGTTGCTGTGTGAAGTGCAGCTAAAAGCAGTTACGATCTGTGAAAATAAAATAATTCACTCAAGTTTTATTTTTACACTTCTGGCTTTTATTTTCAAGCAAAGGTACAATTGTTTGCCACTGACAGCTACAGAATTGTTGGCAAAAATCCACCAATAAATCTTGATATGACTCTGTTAAAAACTGGATATAAAAAGACCCCAAAACTGTACATAAATTAACCTAACTAAACTTTAGCTTGTATACCGGTATACTGCATTTAAGAATACAGCACTTTATAGATAATGTCGGTTATGTGAAATATAGAACATAATAATACACTGTAAAAGAGACACATTCTGTTCAAAGGCTGTCAGATCAGGGCAGTTAGGATGTAAGATTTTGAATCCACTAATAATATATGTGAAAGTGTGTACAGAAAAGTGTCATCAGACAAACGGTTCAGTGCAGAGTTGTACAGACGCTGACACACACTTCTCTTTTCTGACATATTTAAAGCTATGCATACATACTGTACATACAGTGTTTTGACACAACACCTGTTTAGTTGTTCAGATTCTTTTTGACATAAATAAGATACACATCCAATACTGTCTCCAGTAAGTAACTTTATGTGTAATTAATAATTCATCCATGTGGGAATAATAAGGACACTACAAAGAAGTTCTGTATTTTTAGTTCAAGCTTAATATTAAAGCGTGATTTACTTATTACTGCAGCAATATATTCCCTAAAACCATGGCATATCTAACTTGCTATCAGGGTTTGAGCAAATAACTTCATATGAATCTAAATCATTCTAAAACTTTATTCTAAACTTTATTATTTAGAATGGCACTCAGTAAAGGCATTCTTTAGGCAATGTCCAAACAGTGTTTTCTATTAATGAAATAACCAACCTTTTCATTAAATTTCATCAAACTCTCACCTAGAAGATTACGTTGAACATGTAAGGAAAAAACATGAATTAATGAAAGGTTTTAAACAACAACCTTCTATTTTTCTCCACCATGTTTCTGCAACCACGGCATTGAGGAATCATTCATGCCAATTTTCTGTCAGGAAATTAATTTTTTTCCAATTAAATCAACACAATGAAAACACTAGCTGTTTGTACACGCTTTAATAATTATTATACTATAGATTTTTGGTCTTATGTTATTCATAATGAAGTTTGTAACGTTTCTGTCCATTTGGCGTGACGCAAGTTATGATTTAGCATTAACCCTGAAAGCACGTCAGGTAAAAGGAATATTTCACTGGTTTTAGTGAATGTACTGTAGCAGCAAAACATTTACTTTGAAAAATAAAACTTCAAGCTTCAAACAGCTATGAATATGCTATTAATACATTAAATACAATCAATCTTCCTTGGATTATCTATGTTGTTTCCACATTATCACCTCTACAGAGAAGAAATCAGAAGACTGGGTCCCGACTTGGGAAATGGGATTGTCCTGGGGGCCTTGAATGCACCGTTCTTCATTAGCATTTTAGGATACCACACAGGAGGCCCCTGACTGTCTCTCGGACATATTAGTTCATTCTGAGCAAGGGGTTATGGCAATATTAGGATATTCCAAAGATTCTTCGAAGGAAATACACTTCCAGATGCTGTTTTGTGCCAAAATTCAGTAAACTTGATATGATTGTACAGAATGAAATGTAACTGTCTAAGGATTATTCCTTGTTTATCACAAATTCATTTCAGTTGTGGTCAGATTTCATGCTACTGAAAACTGGCACAAAGTTACAGCTTGAAATTATTTCCTTTAAAAAAGCATCTGGAAAAATATAAATTAAAATACATTTTAGTTTCAATTCAGACATTAGCAGAAAACTGCAGACCTCAATTGCAGAAATACATTCATTAAGAAATACAGTCATTAGAAAATCTAATGATTACTTGATGCAAATTACACCAGAATATATCAGTATTTTCTCACTTACCTCTCAGAGGCATATGTAACCGCATAGGCATTTTGGTTTATTTGGAAGTCATGTGATTTTTATCGCTACCCAGTTTTTAAAACTGGTCTATTATTCTGTTCCTGTGACCCATTTTAACGGGATAATTTCAGTTTGACCAGGAACAACTTGACATAATGAGCAAATGCTTGGTTTCTTTTGTATTTTGAATGAAGTGTTAAATACACAAAATATAGAATATTAGGGACTAACTCTGTAGAGCTGATCACACAATCCAACAGTGTTTTGACTGTTAATTGTAGGTAATGTTAAATAGAAAAAAAAAAAATTGAATTAAGAAAATCAGACATGTTTAAATTAAACGACACATACAAAGTTTTATATAAAAAGTCCCAGATTTTAACTCTGAATGGCTTCAACTGGTTAATCATATATAACTAGACCTGTTATATGTTTTCCATCTGTACCATTAAAGGTTAGACACAACATCACAATGATGTGTTTCCAGTGTTTTCTGACCACCCAGTGAGAACTTCATATTTAAAGGAACAGTTGACCTAGAAATGAAAATGCAGTCATTATCTCTTCGCACTCCATTGTGATGGAAAGTAAAATGTTTTAGTCCACAAAACAATTCTGAAGCTTCACAGTAAAATAACATTCTCCTAACCACAAAAGAAAAAGGAGAATTAATTTAAAATGTAAAGATGCATCACCCAGTGCCCAGTTTAAAGAATTGCACAAACATAAACACATGTTAGACGAGGTTAAATAGATCCTCACTCCTGAAAAAATTCACATGTAACATCATAATCAGAGGCAGCAGGTAAACATTAAGAGATCCCGAGTTAACAAACTGTTTGTCCGTGCGTGATTATATAATGACTGAATTTTCATTTCTGTGTGAAGTTTTCCTTAGAAGCAAAACTAACATTTCAGAGAGAGAACCCCTGGCTGGGCATATATAAAAAAAGATGGAACAAAGTCAATTAAAAAAAAACAATTCATTGGTGTTTTTGGTACAAGAAATAAATCATTTGTTCAATAATGTCGTTTTTCGGTCCTGTTTTTAGTCCCAATAAGTCTTGTTAAAGTCCCACAGTCTTCCATCCACACACCCATCTTGTGCAGAAATTCAGAACGGCCTAAACGCCCGAAAAACTAGCACAACACAACTCAGACACGAACTACCACAAGGCACCTAATGTAAAGCAGGTAAAAGTATCTCTAGCAGCAGCGATGCTTTGGTGCACAGAAGGACTGGATGGATGGATGGACGGATGGATGGATGCACAACAGTAAAGAGGACAGTGATGTTAATTATTGGAGGGAAAGAGGCAGCTGTCACAGAGGTAGGAACACTTCCACAGAAGCATCATTCCATCAGTGGGAAAATGAGAGAAAGATGGAAAGAGAGAGAGATAGAAAAAAGGAAAAGCATTAAAATTGAAAGACAAAAGATTTTTTAAAAAAAGACTTGATAGAATCTGTTGTCTTATGAACAATTGGAAATATGTTGTATGTAAAGTTTTTGATAAAAGTGACCTCAAGTATGGAAGTGTGGTTCATTACTGTGTGCCCCAAATTTAAACCTTAAATTCAGGAAGAGTTGGAAATGTCTTTAAACTTGGTCTTTTGTGTTCACTTCCCTACAGATTGCACACATTTAATTGTATAAATGTGATAACATGGTGTACACAGTGATATTAAGGCATTAAGAACAGCTAGACAGATTAGATCACTACAACTATAAGCCACAAAAATTAACTTGTACAGCATTATTGATAAATTTAACATAAAAAAAAACAGGGGAAGGATCTCAGAAGGAGATCCTGCAGTGGTGAATAAAAACAAACACGCCAACACATCTGCTAGCTATTATCACAGAGGTACAGGCCATCTACACTACCAGATGCTACTAATGCGAACAGAATACCTACATGTGAATTCTATAGCTAAAGTGTTGGATTTGGGGGTTCAGTTGGTCTCTTTTCCTTTAAGACATAACATTCAATACTTAATAAACCACAAAATGTAGACCAACTCAGATCCACATCTCCAACACTTAAACTTTTGCGCTCTACCGCACCCGTTCTTACAATGTTGTTGGGTCTGAGTCGAGTTCTACGGAGCGTTTCGAGATAATATGTTTGCACACAGGCAACACCAGTTAGTCCTAAAAAAGAGGAAGAACAAATGGACAGAGAGAGGAAAGTAAGGGATGGCAGGGATGAAGACAAGTTTGGTCAAAGAAAGCTGAAGCGATCAGCACAACCACGTCATGACTGCTGCCATCAACATTTTTTAAATGTGAAATAAATGCTGCCAGCTAACAAAGGCAGGCAGACATAAAGGGTGAGTGCGTTTTTTGTTTTGTTTTTTTTCTCTTTACGATTAGAATCGTGTAAATAAAAGCTGTTAAGTTCCGTTTGTTGTGACATCAGTACAATGAGCCCTTGCATGTTTTGGCCGCTAGCAAGGACGAGTAGATGGTGTCTTTCCCAGAGCTTCCCATAGTTCATTGTGCCAGACTTGGCTGGTGACTTGGGAACAGGCATGAAGGTCACTTTCAATGTAATCCTTTGCACAGAGGTTACAGATCTCTGCTAATAGCCGACAGTCAAACCAACTGGTCAATTGGTCTGAATTATTATTCCATTCAACTCCAATCTGATACGACTGTATCAGGTACCAACTGTAGCATAACAACTAAAAACAAGTTAGACTGAGGTTTCTGGGCACACCCCGCTGTAGGCGTGCTCCTGCTTTGAGTGGCGGGAGTCATCTGCAAATCTGAGGAGGGGGGCGAAGGTACAGTAGTCTGGCCTTCTTTGCCAGCGTGTGAACATGATTTTCTTTTTACAGGGTTCAGACCTTCGAGGGTTCGGGACATTCCTTTGGTCGATGGAGCCTCTCCGCTGCCTGGTAGACCTGGATGAAGCGTGGAGAGCAGCCAGGGGGGTGAACTCGGACAAATGGCCCTTGTAGAGTTTTTCAGCATTCTGCAAAATGAAATAGAATGAGGAAAACATGTTGGTTCAAAGTGTCTTCATCAGCTCATTAAACAGCTTTTTCCTGATCTGTTTTCTAGTTATCATTAATAAAAATGCTATTGTTGGACCTCTCAATGCTACGTTACCATTTTTGCTGTAAGTTTGGCTTCTAATTTATTTATTTATTTAGCGAATGCAAAGTCCTTCAGCCATGCAGTTGCCTTCTAATTTATTAAAGAGAATACAAAATAAAAATAGTAAATTACACTTCATAATCTGATATAAACTCTCATGTCAGGATCTTATTCATGATTTAATCCAAATTTAAATCACACCTATTTGTTTTTCCCCTGATATCATGGCTACATGTTCATTATCTTGAGATGCTGTAAATAGATAAAACACTTACTAACCAGAACATAGACAGAACTTGGACTTACCAAACAAGTTAACTGTAAATGTATTAATTGAACAACTTTAAAGAAAATGTTGCATCCAAACTCATTCGATGCAGCAAATACACACTATACATGCAACAATACATGTGCATAACAATATGAAAAGAACCAACCCGTGCAACATCACCATCTCACACACAAGAATATTCACCATCACCTTGACCAGAGCCTCCTGCACTGAAGCCCTGCTGTCACTAGAGGGCAGCAGAGCCCAGAGAAAGATTCCCTAAAGACTTATCCAAAGATAGTCCCACACACCAACACAAACCTTTACAATCCACTTGTTAATGAGATCGTGGGTCAGAATCACATCTCATTAGTGAATTGGAGGCACTGCAGGATGCTGGACTGCATAATATACAGTTTCAGCATCAGCTGTCCCATAATGTGCTCTTTTCTCCTATATTGTGCAGCCAAGATTAAACACCATTGCCCAATTCAACCGTTTCACACACATGACAGCAGGTTGTGTGTTACCATGCAGAAGCTCCTATGCTTCTGAGACAGCTATTCCATCTAGTAAGGAGTCTGAACAGTGGTCAGCAAGGGCTCTCTCAAACCTTCTATTACCTCTGACACACTGTGGACACACACACACACACACACACACACACACACACACACACAAGGACAAACACAATAAGGGTACGAGCGCCGGGGGCTGCATTTACACAATGTGCAGAGGAACATGAATAAAGTTGTGTTAGCCTTAACGCCACCTTTATAAATCTTGTTCTAGATGCAAGTTGCGATAACATGCAAATAAAATGTTTGAAAAAGTTACTTCATGCAATGTAGTGGACAAAAAAAAAACCAGGAGACAAAAAAAGGAGTTCCTTCTAAAGGAGTTAAGAACTGGAGGAGGAAGAGAAGAGGGTCACCTCTAGGAGGGCTGGGTTAGAAACTCATTCTGCTGGAAGTCTGAGACAGCATAAAGATGGTGGTGGGCTCAGAGGGAAGGCATCGACTCTTAGTCTGTCAACGAGGAGCATCAGATGAAAGGAGAAGTGTGGAGAAGGTGAGGAGGATGTAGATGAACCAGGTGGTCAGAGGGAAAATAAAATCTGCAAGATCTTTTAAGATGTCTTAGGACTTTTAAGGGAAAGTATCAGTTTAGGACACAGGAAGACATTCTGAAGGGTTTTCAACAGGCTGTGTTTAGCAGGCTGCACAGCTTTGCACATGACTACATTCCACATTTAATTTCTTTACAAATACAAAAAGGCTGGTGGAGTGTAAGTGTGGTCAGATTAGTTATATTATAATTTAGAAATGAAGCAGCACTGCACACAGACAGAGAAGGTCTTACTGACTTACATAGAGCAGAGCAGGGGCATAACCAAAATCAGCATACATCTGCTGACACACAGCCAGCAGTTAGACCGATGAAGACTATTATCTAACATATAAAGGATGAGCAACTTTGTCAGATATTCTGATATTCGGAAGAGATTTAATTTAGGTTTATGGAGGTTTAACAATTCTACAATAACTGTTTAGTTATTTAATATAAAGTGTCTTTCATACCCGTATATGCATGACTAACCTGTATGCGTTCAGTCGTGGTGGGCCACAGAGCCCTCCAAATGACCTTCTTCACCACATCAGGCAGCAGACTGGCTGTTATTAGAAGGATGATGCTGAGCCAGGCAGGACCGCTGGATAACATCTGCATGAACACATAGTACATCCTCTGGTAGTTGAGAAAGGGCCTGAAGGAAGAGAGGAGAGGATTAGGTCGTGACAGAAAAATGGTGAAAACAGCTCAAAAACTTTGTTTGTTTTTTTTAGCTTACCAGATGATTCCACCCCACAATAGAGAGAAGACCACAAAGAAAATGAGTGAACCCCAGATCACAAAGTGGTTGATCCAAGTCCAGTAATGAGTATCTAAAGCCAACTGCAAGAGAGAAGTGAGAGATCATTCTTTTAAAATAGCCCACAAAGCTCAATAATACGAGCACAAAATCAAATGTATTTAAATTATATTTAATTTGTATTTATTTATATTTACTTGACAGACATATTTTATTTTTAATGCCACACAAGAACTAATAATCTAATAATAATAAGGTTTGAAGGGTTAAAATCCTTAAAATGATTGAATGTTTGGTAGTTTTGCGCAGAACAATAAATATTAATTTTCTATGGGTTTTTTTTTTAGTAGCAGTAATTTGGAAGTGGACATTTGAGTCCTTAATGACTAAAGAAGAGGTAAATTAAAGTGACGCCCGAGGGTTAGTACCAACATAACTTTCCTAGTTGCTTCCTGGGTGCAGACTATATGCTGATTCTCTGTGTGTAGGTACCTTAAATGTAACAGTGAAGACGAGGATCGTGAAGACCAGTGTCCCAAACGTCCAGTTTCCAAACATCTGTAGAGGCAAATTCAAATAGTGATGGCAAATTTCAGATATATTTGTTTTGTTTCATAAAATTCACTTTAACAGCAAATACATAAAGGACGTTTTTCATTTCACACCGTAAAAAAACAGGTCAGAAAACCCCCCTGACCTGATCTAATGCTTTTACATAACATATATATACTATAACTACACTATATACTGTAACTGAGTGAGCACACACATAGATCACATTCGACTTTGATGCACAGAAACTGAGCTTCATATGAGGAATCAGTCAGTCCAGTGAACAGACTGTTACATTCATGGATTGTTTCAGATGGCAGATGGATGAGCTACAGATGAATCAAGATGTTTTTTTAAATAACAAGTCAAAAGTCTGTGAACTTGACCGTAAAGCATTTTAAATGTGGTTCATGCCTGTTTTATAAACAAAGAAATCACAATTTACAAAAAGCAGCAGTAGCTCCGTCCAACGGGTCTTGGCCTGAGGGCCGGACGGCGACCTGAGCACTGCCTAGCTGTCCTTGAGCGTGTGTGTGAATGTGTGTGAACGTCACTGTGTGAGTGTGTGCAGGAGAGGTGACTTCAGTCATTTCGGCACAGAAAAATAACCAAAAATGTCCAATATCATAAACGTTTGTTCTCCGTCTTTGTGTGTTACATTCAGGACCATTTAATTTTCGTTTTTTATCTCTTCAACACACACTTTTCATTATAAGAAGTTTGTTCAGCCTTTTTTATTTCTTCCCAATGTTTTTCTGTGAAGTTGTTCACATACATATTTATTTTCTGGAAACATAAAACCTTTAGCTTTTAGATGCAGTCATCCCAGCCATATCCATTTAGTCTTCCAGTTAACAAATAAGCCTGTAAATAGTCCGGATGGATCAGAGAGCGACCACAAATGTGACAACGTCTTCTGCTCTAGAAGACAGCACCATTAACTGAAGGGGAATGAAATTAGAATGATAGCTAAGTGTCTCAAGTGTCACAAAATGGAAGAAGGAGAAGGGCTAATTTTCTATATATAAGTGAAGTGATTTCACACACAATGCATACAAAATGATCTGCGGTTCTTGGAAAAGGTGAGTCACTACACCAAAAACAACAAGCAATCATGGGATTAAGGAGACTAACTGAGAGTGGATGATGAGTGGTTTGGGACGAGGCTATTTGACAGGACAGAACAGGAAATTGGAAAATTAAACTAGAGGGAAATGACAAAGTGACAGGGACAGGCTTACCATCTGTGTGTTGGTTGTCATTAGCTGGGAGGAAGAAAGAGAAGCAAAAAGAAAAAGTAACACGAAGGTAAGAGAAGAGGAAGAAAAAGAGGAGGCGGCCAGACAAATAAAATCAGAATGAAATAAACAACAGTTTTGTTGCTGGACAAGAATAAAAAATGTAATGCATAGAAATCAGGTAAATCAAGCAACCAAAAAAAGTTTCTGGGAGAATAAATTGAAAATGAAAGGAAATCGAGAAGCACAGAAGTAGAAGGCCAAAAACCTGCCATGCTGCGAATGAACGGGATGATAAATCCTGTAGTTTTTACAGGAATCAACCCAATGAATCCGTCAAAGTTTCTTAAGAGGACAAACTTTAGAATAGAAGGTAATTCTTTCCACTGATGCACTGGAAATAAAGTGAGGGGTGCAAAGAGTTGCATCCCGTTGGAAACCTGAACCCATCATTTAAGGAAGCGCCTAAAGGTTTAATAGGTTACCTGTCCGTTGCTGGTGAAGGTGGTGTTGTCAAACAGGAAGTAAGCTCCAAAGAACATCACAATAGCATCATACACACCCAGGACTGTCCAATAGATGAAGATTGGCCACTGCAACAACGCGTTCTTAGCAATGTCTCTGTGAAGGAAACAGAATGACTGGCTTTTTTGTAACCATCTCTAATTCAACTCTTATTGATCAGTATTGCATTAGCTGCGTTAATCAAAAATGAATGTAACGAAATAGTTTAATTTCATTACACAATGAATGATACAACGGACTTTACTAATTGTGAAAAGTAGTGTAAATTTTAACGAACGCGTGATGCAAAATGAATGTTTAGTTCTGACAAAGTTTGGAGGTTTCTGCTCTCTGAGGTTTGACCTCAATGTCCTGAACATTTGCCTCTTTGTGTGGATGTAAAAATCAATGAAAAGCATTTATGCTTGCCGATTATTAGAGTGAAATTGATTTAGCATACTCTTTTGCTCCTGAAAAAAGTACACCTCTTCAGCTATACATAAACAACCCAATTGAGAGGATTATGACTCGAGTGTCTGAAATGATTTACAGCACGTAAAGGGCTGGACGCAGCACTTTTCCATTATAAACATACAACACTAACCTATAGAGAGATGGATCCTTCTTCAGGACGTCCATATTGATGTGCTGCTCTATGAGGCTGTAGAGCAGGATGGGCAGCGAAGTGAAGCTGATGTTGTATAAAGTCAAGTAAGCCGTGTCATACAGAGGCTGCAGAGAACGAAGCGTTTTGAGTTTTTCTTTTCCACATTTTTGTCATTTATTTGGTGTAAGTGCGTGCGTGTGTGTGTGTATGTTTGTGTGTGTACTACCTGTTGTGAAAAGCCACAGAAGAACTGGTAGAGGAATTGAGGAAAGATGAAACAGACATTCTGATAAATAAAAAAAAAAAAAAAATTAGATCAGGGAGATGGAGCTGGTCAGCAGATATATTTAAACATGTTATTTTCTTTTCCACACAAACACACATACATCTTTTTAGGAGCGGTAACCATTCACACCATCACTCACACACCAGTGGAACAATTTGAGGGTCAGTTTCTTGCCTAAGGATACTTTGACAATCTGATAAACAGACGAGCATTCCACAGCCGCTAAAACTGAATATTCCAAAAATACCTCAATTACACATGCATGTTAAGTATTTCCATTAAAACTAAGGTTAATTCTTTAAATACATTATAAAAAATCTCCAAAAAGAAAAAAATAAAAATCATTAAAGCATAAAAGTAAGCGTGGTACATGATATGTGCAGTACCTTGTAGAAAAAGTACTGCACAAGTTCTGAGATTCGTATGTAGTAATAGTGTCCATGAACCAGCAGCATCTTCTTGAGGTGTTTAAACTTTGGGACAGCGTAGTCACTGTTCCTTACTGCCTGACGACCCTCCTTACCCATAATACCTAGAGAGGCAGATAAAAGTTTGTCATTAGAATGAAACCAGAGTTAAACCTTTTTAATCCTGTCCTTCGTGTTCTGTCACATTATTGCGAGGCTCTTTATCAGGTCCCCAATATTTGTGGAATTGCCAGAATGATCGTGACGAGTTACAAACCAATGCCAACATGGGCCTCTAGGATCATGCTGACATCATTAGCTCCGTCTCCAACAGCCAGCGTGATTGGGTGCTCCTTGGAGGCTTTGATTAGCTTCACAATCTAGGAACACAAAACAACAGTTACACAACTACTCACTCTGACTGACATCTCATCTCCTTGTCCCATACAGGCAAATCTAATTCTAAAGAGAATGTAGGTACCGTCAGTTTTCATACCTGTGCTTTCTGGAGTGGCGCCATCCGACAGCAGAGAACGGCACTGCAATTACGGCAAATTTCTAGGAAGATCTCTTTGTAGTTCCCTGAGTTTGAGTCCTCCTGAGCAGGCCTCATCACAGCAGAGAGGGTAGCTCCATCAATGATCAGACCATAGTCAGTGCAATCACCCGATAGACTGGATAAACAGAAAACCTGTCCATTACATTTATATTTCAGATAAACCTTAAAAAAAAACTTAAAAGTCTGCTAGAAGGTAGTGTACACACACGCACACACCTAGAGAAGGTGTCCCTGGTCATGCCTCCATGCTGTCTCAGCACAGTCCTGCTCAGGTCAAACAGGACATCGTGAAGGTTCTGCTCCTCAGTGCGTTTCGTGGTCAGCTCCAGGATTTGGGTGTTTCGACGAAACAGTTTGCTGGCGTAGCAGGTAGCGGCTGCCGTCTCCATCTTATCTCCTGTGAGAACCCACACCTTCATACCTGCCTTGTGGAGAGACTCAATGGTGTCTGCAGCATTTTCCTGGAGCCTATTGTGATGGATTTCATCCAAAGGAAATACGTTAAATTCTACATGTGAGGGACTAAAACCAAAATGGCTTAAATACACTCTTTTCAACACATTTGGTAAGACCATTCTCCTCCACCTGTCCTCTACAGCAGTGGCTCCTAGCAGTATCAGGTCTTTCTCGATGAGGTCGTATGCCTCCGCCAGACGTTTGTCTCGGTCCTGTAGCGCCAACTTGGCCCCGCTCAGCAGGTTACAAACCTCCTGGTACTGTTCAGGAGTCAGACGTCGATAAGCAACACAAAGTGTCCTCAGACCCTCCTGGAGGACATCACAGATTTCGATGTTGGCACAAAATCCACTGATGAAATGACAGCCTAGTTCCTACTGACCTATTTCCACATGTTACAGTTTATCTTTATAGATGAACTGAGGTGGAAACTTCATCCACGGATACTCTATTACTGTCAATGTGTGATAAACAGTTCAGCATTTTGGAAAAAAATAGAAAATTAGTGTTTGAACAAACATAAAAAGCTGACAAGTGCAAAAAGTCATTGTATTTTTGGTCTATTAGAATTCACACATCTGTCTGATGGAACTGGGCCATGCTCCATAAATCTACTTCCTTTAATTACCATGGAAACCACTGTGACCATGTGATGTAACTGCGGAAACAAATAGAGCCACAAACCTGTGAAGCTCTCTTATGGTGAACAATGAAAAAAATGCTTTCTGTACGTTTACAAGCGTGTGTGTGTGCATTCACGCGCGTGTGTGTGTGTGTGTGTGTGTGTGTGTGCTCACCACTGCATTATGTTCCACCCGAGCTCTAACTTGATCCACCTTGCCTGATACAACCCTAGGAAAGATGGAGGAGTCTGCACCTTTGCAGAACAGATAGCGCTCACCTGGAGTAAAAAACAGAAACATCTGTAAGGAAAAAAACCACACACATACAGACCTAAACACAAACATGAACGTTAATATTTTTGAAATGTTTCACCAGTGTTGCTCTGGACAATGACGCTCATCCGTCGTCTGACTGAGTCAAATGTCAGCACCTCCAGCAGCTCAAACCTAATGCAGGAAAAGAGGGGGACGGACAACACAGTTCAATAAAGGAAAAACTGGGATTTAATTTTTTTTTTTTACTTAATTCTTCAGCTATCCGTTACATGTTTAATTTTGAAAGGGTAATTTAGGTAAAGCTTGCGGGAGACCTCTAAGGGTTGAAGCTATGAAAGGTTTTAAAAGATGGCTTTAAAAGGACACACTCACCTCTCAATCTCATCCTCCCTATTCAAGATCTCCATGTGACTGTCCTTGAGTCTCAGATATGTGAACCCCAGCCTGTGGCACGGAGCAAGGCATCATTAATGGAAAAGGAGTGAAGGAACTGACTGTATGCTCATCATCGAGAGTCATCCCAGATGACGTATGCCCTTATCCCCACAAAAATGTGTTTCTGAAACGGTGTGTGGATTCAAACGGATTGCTTCATAAATTTAAATGTTCTTTCTCCTCATTGGTATTACATGCGTTTGTGTAAATGTGTGTATCACCTCTTCATTCCCTCCACCAGCGCCACCTCGTCCGGAGAGGAGGAGATGTAGAACGAAGTGGACTTGCCCTGATGGATGCCGTGCTTTATCCCGTCCACAGTCTCCTCTTCCTTCACCTGCACCGTGTGGCACAAACACAGCGCCCGGAAAAACAGCTCCTCGTGCGCCTGTGTTGTCCAGGCAGCACATTGTTAGCATAATACACACACATGAGCAAATTTCAATTCGCACTTTGGAAATTAGAATTGTAGTGTGTAGGGGATCAAGGAGTACTTGTGATCTAAACCTGTAGATGGCACCCAAACAATGCTTTTTTTCCAATGGCCGACTCCAACTGGAGTTGTAGACAAAAAATCCCAGAATGCTTTGCAAACAGAGGCAGCATAAATTAAAAAATGTCTCTGTTTCAGTGAAAAGAGTGCAAAAATGTTACATCTCTGCAAAAACCAGTGCAAATCTATTCAGGAATACATGACTAATTTAGTTGCAGTTGAATATTTTTACCCACTATTCTCATTCAGTTTATTCTATTTCCACCTATCCTTCTGTTGTGTCCAGTATATTTGATCAGATTTGTCACTAAAAGTATACCACGCTTCAGGTCGTTCTTCTCGAATAAGACAATAAAAAATAAAAAAAATTCACGCAAAAATAAAAATCAAGTTTACGTCATTTTACTCCACTTTACATCTGTCTGCCACAAATGCTGTCATCATAAAATAGGTCGTAAACTGTTAAAAGCACATAATATTATGATGCTGTGAAATAAATAATAATAAAAATACACTCACCCTGGCGTCTGGACCGGGCGATGTGTCGATCATGTCCATACCCGCTGCATCTGGCATCACCTACAATACAAAATACAACACAAAGTACAGGAAAATAAGAAAGCATGTAAACAGTTATATATTATATTCATTATTTTCCAGCTGTTTTAATATTTACAACTAGACTTACGTTTCTATTTATCAATTTGAAACTGGGTTCTGAATGACAATCGCTTGTTAACACAAATAGCTAATCAGCCAATCACGTGGCCGCAACTCAATGCATTTGAAACTGAGCATCAGCCTGTGGATTTAAGAGAGGTTGAACGAGGCGTGGTGTTTGGTGACTGATATTTCAGAAACTGCTGATCAACTGGGATTTTCACGCAAACCATCTCTTGGGTTTGCAGAGAATGATCAGAAAAAGAAAAAGAAATATCCAGTGAGCAGCAGTTGCGTGGATGAAAATGCCTTGTTGAGAACGGACAGACGGGTTTGAGATGAAAGAAAGGCAGGAACTTAAATAAACACTCATTACAACCAAGGAATGCTGATCACCATCTCTGAACACAGCAACTTTCTGATGTCATCACATCGATATAGACTAAACTCCCAGAGGAATGTTTTCAATGCCTTCTTGAAAGTATGCTGGAGCAAAGCAGAGGGGTCTGACTATTATTGGTAAGGTGTAGCTAGAAAACTGGCCAGTGAGTTTATATACAAGTATACAACATCTTACATCCTTTTGTTTATACATTCGTGGATTTTAAAAAAACAAAAACATTATTTTACTGGACTTTACATATGTCTGGAACAAAAATCGAAATCGTAAAAATCACTAGTAAACCCTTAGAAGCACATACCAACAAGTTATTGTACAATAAATAAGAATAAAAAAATACAATATATATTGTTAGCCCATAGCAACCAGAAGAGGAGCAACGCCCATTACCTGCAATGAGGAAGAAGTGCTGGATGTATACAATGACTATGTTTTTTCTGTACTATATTAAAAAATACAATTTATTTGTTTGTAAGCATTAAATAGATGTGTATTAAACAAACATTACTGAAAATGCATTCATAAATGAAATACAGTACAGAACTGGACATGGTTATCTTTGGTTTAGCCGGGAGACCTATAATTCAACTTTTGTCGTTTTTTCCCTGATGTCACATCCCCTGGAACCAATTAATGACTTAAGACTGTCTAAAAGGTAACAACGACAAATGTCTAGTTGTTTACCTGTCCGTTACAGATGGCGTGTGGGACATAAACATGTCCATCTACACAGCACTCTATGAACTCCATGTTGTTCTCTGTCAGAGTCCCCGTCTTATCTGTGAACACATACTCCACCTGCAAAAAAAAAAAAAAAAAAAAAGTATCTTCTCAAAATAATGTTTGAGTATTTGTGATGTAATACATATATAATACAATAATTCACATGTAATTTATTAATTTTTTAATATTTTTTATACCTAAATCACTTTTCATTAGAAAGTAATAAAATTATGTCTTCTTCACTACCTGGCCAAGCTCCTCATTCAGGTCTGATGTGTTAACCACAGCTCTCTCTCCCAGCTCCTCATCAAACATCTCATCGTCCCACATGATGAAATAAGAGCCCAGGAACTTTTGCATCTCCACGGTGACGTACATGGAGACGGGAATAATGTAGTTGAAAAGAACCATGAAGGCCAAAAAGTCAGTGAATGCTCTAATCACCTGATGGAGGGGAGAAGAAGAAGAAAATTTAAAGAAAAAAACGCAACACACGATGCAGATAATGGGAATTTGATTGACATACTCACAATGTGTCTCTGTCTCTCTGTTTCTGTCCTGTGGTTGTACCAAGGCTCGTCTCGGTTGGGGTCAGCCTGCCACACATATTTCAGCACAGTGTTGACAAAGGCCTTACCGATGAGAATACACAGGTAGACCACTAGGTAGGCATTCATTGACCTGGAGGAAGAGATAAATAGAAATGTTTTAGTTTGGGATGAACCATGAACAGAAAACATTAAGAAAACATTCAGGTGACGGAATATTTAGTATGTGGTTCAATCTAGAAGCCCTGTTTTTTCTCTAACAATAGAAAAAAAGCTTGACTAGCACTAGCAGAAAATGAAAAACACAAAGTGTTGATCCAAAGTGATTAAAAAAAATCAGCTGGACATAAAGTTTGAAGAAAAATTCTAATGGGACTGATGGGGACTAAGATGCATTTTAACTTCCTGTGAGGTCATAAGCACGGTGAGATTCTGTAAAGTCACACCCCTGTGTGTAGCTTGTTTAAGAGTAGACTCAGAACTTTCCTTTTTGATAAAGCTTATAACCAGGAATAAAACAGATTCCATTAGATAATCTGCTATAATCCAAGCCAATGTTAGCAGAGAAAAGAGACACTGCCAATGACTCTAAAAGATGCACTGAGATGTCAGCGCATGGAGATTCTCTTTAAGAAACAATAAATTGCATTGATATGACAATAAAAGTGGGAGCAAAGGATTACTTTTCCACTGCAGAACGTTTCTGAGACTTGGACTGGTAGTTGAGAGCCATCTTGGTTTCCATCCCAGTGTAGATGGCAACAGCTAAAGGGAAGCAGAGGAGATGCAGTTAATTCTCAACCACTAGCTTGAAATAATCTAGGTGTGAATCACAAAAAACAAATGAATAACCTCAAGAATGTGACAAAAATGGAAAGCAAGGAAGTGGACTTCAAATATTTGCTTTTTTATTTATCTTAGTGTTCTTTAGATGGTTTTACCATAAATGTATTCTGTGTTTTTAAGTGTGGCTCCTCGCAGCAGTAGGTTCTCTGATCCTAGCGGCCTGCAAACACACAACAGCTCATAATTTAGATTGTTAGAACAGTTTATTAAAATGCTGTTCTAGCTCCTTGTTGGGAGGATTTGTTGGGTTTATCCAATCAAGAAAATATTCATGTTCCTGATCTTCAAAAGAAAAAAAATTATCATAATTGTATTATCCTGTTCAAATTACCTGGCAATGGGTTCACTGCCCATGTAGATGTTGATACGACCCACAAATCTATATCAGATGGAGGAAACAGATGTAAGTAAAGACATGTGCCTGATATGTACTGTAATTGTCAAGAGAGAGAGAGAGTGTGTTGTACTAACTTGTACAGGTCTGGCTGGGGTTGTTCACATTCTATAGTTGCGTGGATGGAGTCCACCTCCTTCTCTGTGCTGTAGGCTTTGGTGTCTTGAACTGCATAGTATGTCTAGGAGGGGACATGGGGATGGATAGGGAAGCAAAATCCATTAACAAAAGACTAACTGAAAGTCACACACACACACACACACACACACACAACAAAGACTGCACAGTTAAGAGTGTTTTTGATATCCTTTTTCAAATCAGAATGGAATGTGAAGGTTTCTGACCATGTAAATTGAGTTATGTCAGTGGTTTCCAACCCTTTGGAGTTTCAATTCAGTGGTAATGTATTATGTGTTACCAGGCAGAACAGCTCCTTTAAGAAGGTGGTCATGTGACCGAGGCAAACATCTTTACAAATATCAAGAGTGACTCAGACAGATGTGGTGGAGAGAATACGATAATTTTCCAAAACATCTTTTTCGAAACAATATTAACTAAAATGGAATGATATAAGTTATGTACTTTTTCTTTACGGCCTTGTACTGATTGACCCACAGACCGGTACCCGTCTACAGCCCAGGTGTTGGGGACCACTGAGCTACATGACTTATATGGAGTCCCAATCTTTTCTCTGTTGCATTGACACACACATACCTTATGGCTGCTCTCTCCATCCAGACTAGCTGTAGTAACAAAGCACGTTCCATCGTTGCGAGACGAAGACAGAAGGATGAGGTCACAGGGAAAGGTTTCATCTTCCTTCACCATGACGACATCTCCAACCTGAAAAAGACACCCAGAAAGAGGGCATCTTAGGGTCAAATATTTTTGTTGTTATCATTATTTTGTTCGAAGAAATCCCTGAATTACACCAGGACACATTAATGCGTCACATCCGTGAAAAAGATATTGGGAATGTAGAGCAGATGTAGATGCAGCCTCTTGTCCTATTAACTTGTCCTATTAAAGCACTTCTTAGTAATACAGTTAATAAGACAACCCTCTGCTTTACCAGCTGAAAGGAACATTTGCTCTCACATGTCTCATGATCCTGTAATAGATCCCCAGTATCTGATATTTTAGCTGCATTTATAGTCTGTCAACGTTACAGAACATAAATTAATGAAAGTGCTAACAGCTGTACCCCAACAAAACAAACATGAACAGCTTAGTAGCAGAAAAATCTCTTGGTATTAAGTCACTAAACAAATGAACGAAAAGATCTGTTCATGTTACATAGGGTGAAAGTGACTTATCAGGTGACACACACACACACCCTGAGTTTGCGACTCTGTTTGCGGACCACCTTCCCATGCTGTACCACATGGACAGGACACTGGTTGACGGCATTGTCTGCTTTGTGTCTCAGCCAGTCCTCATAACCCTGTCAGACAAAAACAGACAGACGCGTTGAAGAGTGTGTGTAGGTGTGTGTAGTGGAGTGGGTGAGGAGTGTCTAGTCAATGGCCTCACCTGTTTAATGGCGGTGACTGTAATGACAAAGAATAGTGGCAGTCCACTAGTGACCGGACTGGTGGGAGTATCGATGATTAACTGAAGCGACATAGACAGGATTGTGATCATCCGGATCAAAAAATAATTTAAACTTATGATTTTGTGTGGCTAAAAGTGAAAAGCAACACTTTACAGTCCTCCATGTAAATCAAAAATGGCTTACCATGATAAATAAAATTATTTATGTACATAAACAGACACATGTAACACTATGGGTCACCTTGTTGGAGATGAGAGCTCCACTGAGCAAATTTCTAGTACATTACTATAATGTACATTACATAAATAAATACATATATACATATATGAATTATAAAATAGTAGCGTGATTTGTGAACAAAAGGAGTGGATGTACCAGAATATATTTAAAAATATGGAATTCATATTGATCAAAACTCTCACCTGAACCAAAAATATGATGAGGAAGTAGAAATTGGCAACTCTCCTGAACTGCTCGAACATATTCTTGGGGATGAAGTTCCAAAATGTATACTGGGAACATAAAATATAATCCACAGTCATATATAACATTTTTAAAAAATGGAAAAACGGAACATGATCGAAACACAACTGGTTACTGTGGTGAAATATATAACATCCACTGACTGTCAAGAAATGATTGTGTGTAGCTGAACAAGGACACATTAAGTTAAACCTAAACTGGGAAAATGAATGAATATTAAACACAACTCAAATATTATAAAGGGACCTTAACTTCTGTGTCTTCCTCCCTTACCTGTGGCACAGAAATTCTGTCTTTGTGCCTTTCTCTTCAACTTGTCATGTCACTTCTTTTATTTGAGCCACTAACACAAACTTAAGAACAATTTTTCTCCTTAGCTCAACCTTACCTGTCAGGGCTCTAATTTCACAAGGAGGAAAGTTATTCTCATAACTTCTGCCACCATATTTACTATGCCCATTAAGAAATCAAATCATCCTATTAACAGTTAATTAATAGTTTTCCCTTTTTATCTCTAGCAGGGCGTTGCCTTTTCTACACTTAATGCCCAGAATAACTCACGAAACACAAGACATTCTAGCATCTAAATCTGTAAAGACTTCCAAGTGTGTCCTGATTTTTGTGCGCATCTTTACTGACTTTGGAGGAGACGATTCTGTTGTCTGGATATCTTTGTTGTATAAAGGCCTCAGTTCCTGGAGGCGGCTCTTTGTGTCCGATGTAAATGGTCCTGCTGTCCACCCAGTTCTCCTCACCAACACACTGCAGTAAAAAACAAAGACATAAATGTATGATGTACTACCTGCATTTTTGATTAAACTATAAAAAGTCGCTGTCCACAGACCTCAGGGACTCAAACCAAAGTAATTTATATGTAAAATAGAGCTATTGGTACAAAAAAAAATACTGTATTTTAAATTTCAGATGTGAAATGTCCCTGACAGGCTGATACTAGATCAAAACAATGAGAACATATTTTATGAGCAGGTGTTGCAGGTGCTCCTGAGCATCACATAATGTGAGTCTATAAAAATTATTTTAAATGTTTTATATGTGTGATCATTTAATAAGTCAAAAGTAAAGTGAACTTTGCCTCTGGGCACCATCATCAAAAAACCTTGACATAATTTTATACTGTGTGTGTGTGTGTGTGTGTGTGTGTGTGTGTGTGTGTGTGTGTGTACTCCTATTGTTGTGTGATGACAAAAAAAAAAAATACTGTAGATAAGGACATTATTTTACCCAAACCTTTGTACACATACATACATACACATGTACAGTATATGTACACACATACAGTATGTAGATTGATATGTATGTCATATTTTTATACACATATACATGTGTGTATGTATATATCCATATACCTATATGGATATACAAGTATATATGGATATGTGGACACATAAGTATGCATCCATCTTCAATCTCTTATCCAGGGCCGGGTCGCGGGGGCAACAGCCATACTTCCCTCTCCCCAGACACCCCCTCCCAGCTCTTCCGGAGCAATCCAGAGGCGTTTCCAGGCCAACTGAGAGACATAGTCTCTCCAGCGTGTCCTAGGTTTTCCCCAATGTATGAAATTGTTTTAATTTTATTAATTCGTAAGCATGGTTAAAAAATTGAGTTGAAATCAAATCAGTTTCAACCAGTAGCATGAAGGACCAGCAAAACTGGAAATCTTCTTTCTTCTCGTCATCTCCATTTAGTTCTGAATGCAGCTTTAAGGGTTTTCTCACCTCTTCCCTCTCCATTTCTCACCACAACACGGATGGCCTCTCAGTCAACAATTTCTTCCATCGATTGTGTTAGCTTTCATTTGGATTCAAGCTTTTTGCATGAAATCCTGTCTGTGTATAATCAAATGAAGTCGCATTTTCACAAAATAAATGTCGGGCTTATAAAATAAAACTGCTTTCATATGGCTTGGGCCTTTAGCCTTTGGATGTAACTAGAGACTTTGGGCTATTCTGGACATTGATAATCACTTTTAGCATCGTTTCATATTACAGGACATTGCAGGTTTCGAGGGTGTATTTATAGTTGGGAGGGAAACATTTGTGGTCAGGAAAGAAGAATGGAGACCTCGCAGGCTTTGTTTCTGTCAGCCTCACTAATAACCCACATCCACTTTCCTTAAAGCCCGACACACACACCCACACACACCCACACCCACACACACACACACACACACACACACACACACACACACACACGCACACACACACATGCCTACAACATCAAACATGTATGAGACATTCACAAGTAATGACACAGTGTTGCCTGTATTTTACCTAAGTGGACCTCAAGAAACATTTAGATAAGAGAAAGGCCACAACAGTTCTGTGTTTTTTATAACTCATTCATTGTTAATTCATGTGGTTTAGCACCGTTTCCTCATGACCGCACACAGATGCGCCTACAGCAGCCAACACCTTGCATTTTAAAGAAGTGAAACTAACTACTGTATATAAATAGCATTTTTAACTGCATTGTGTCCAAATCAAAATTGCAACTTTACAGCAAGTAACAACAAAGAACAACACAGGTATTATCCCGACTGTAATAATTTCCTGTAACATTAAAATCGATTTGAATGTACTAATCCCTATATTTAAGCCATAACTGGTGAGGTTTATTGTGAATCCCTGTTTACTATTTTCCAAGGTCAATGCAGTCAAGTCACTGCTAATTTATTTCAAATTCCCAACCAAAGCACAAATAAATCTGGGTGTACTGCCTTTAATCATAGTTCAAATCTATACAACTCTGTACTGATAGATATGAATTTTGTTTATATAGCATCAAATCACAAACAAAATTAAGCAAAGGAATAAGGAAATATGTATCCCAAAAAGCTGAGGACTTCAATATTGATTTAAATGTCATTTTGATCAAAAAAGAACAAAGAAATCTTCTAAAATTTCCATTTTGATGAGATCATATGCTTGCAGTTCCAAGAATAAATTCATTCCCACGACCAAACACAGATGATCCATTAAAATCCATTATCAAAACAATCCCAGATAATTAAAACCCCAAGCTCAATCAGAATCATCTACAACGAAACAGCTCTAAAATTAAGCATTTTGTAACATATAATGAATATTAATTTGGGTGAAAATAGCTTGAAACAAATGTGTCAGAAAAATAAACTCGTTCATTTTAAGATTTAGTTTTAACTTGTAACCTTGTCCTGAAAGGTGCTACATATAAATATATATATAAATGTATAAACTCTTTAAAACAAAGAAATTTCAGGAGAAAAAAATCTGTGTTGTGTGCCTGTAAAGTAAAGATTACATTTAAAAAGACACTGAGCACTAAAGACGCAAATACACAAATAGCTGTTGTTTGTCTGCAGCTTTACAGGCGACCAATCCAGATGTATTTTATCTGCTGCTGCAACAGGCATGCAGCCCTTAAATCCAAAAAGCCAAAGCAACCTGTGCACTGCGATACTGCGACTGACAACAAAGCAAACATCCCGTTCTGTATTTAAATTCTGTCCCCTATCAAGGACGTATGTGCAGACAGAGACAAGCATATGCACACATGCATAAGAGTGAGCGTTATCTCTGCAGCCGGTGAGTTACAGAGATAACAGGAATCCCGTCTCCTTTCCCGAATATTGTTTAACACAGATATACAATGTTTGTGTTTGACTACCTGTTGACCGCTGCAATAAACATTATGCTATATAAATAAATATAAACTAGACAGACAGAACTTTAGCAGAGCTTTTTCATGATGCTGTATTATTTTTCCTACAATTTTTCCTCAACTTTTTATTAATAATCTCTTTATGTTCCACCTTAGTGATGCTGCTGCGTGTCAGCAGAAGATATGTATAGTTTCCACACGTAGGTCAGACAGTGGACGAATAAAGTATAAAAAAGAAGATAAAAAACTGTAGCCCTAATTGTGAATATGCCACCGCTACTGTTGTGTGTGATAAGTTGACAAAAAAAACAATTCGTTAAAACCAAGATAATTAATAAAGCAAACTGTCTTTGTGTACGTGTTTGTGGGATTAGTGGATTTCCTGCTTCTAGTCGTACAGTTACCATCCCAACAGTCACACACACACACACACACACACACACACACACACACACACACACACACACACACACACACACACACACACACACACACACACACACACACAAACACACACAATAATCACATGATACCATTGCTGGTATTCATCAAAGTCAGCGAACCTTACAACTAAGCATTTTTGCTATAGTGCATGTGATATTATTAAAACTCTACACCTGCATGTTCTCTTAAGTCCTCAAATGTGAAAAAGACAGTTACAAAGGAGCAATATGAACAAAATGTAAAGGAAATGCTACAAATTCTACCATGAAAGACTAATTTAAAGTTACAATCATTAATAAATACTTCTTTTTCTATTACTTCTGTTTACATTCATTTAGTCTTCTAGACTTACTGCCATCACTGAAGTACATCAAGCTCAAACACATGTGAGAATGTGACATCATTCGATTTAGTAAAGCAATGTGATACAAATTGATGTGGTTTTCATCAAAATTTACTGTAGTAATTATTTTAAAATCTACTTTAATGTAATAACACAATATTAATGTATAATACGTTGCATATATTAGAAGTAGCAATGATCTAATGATGTAAGGCTTTATGATCTTTGAACACGATGACCATCTCAAACATGCTTGATTCAAATGGAAATTAAATTATTCTGTACGAGACGATTATCGTGATCGGTGGCTTCATTCTAAAGAGTATGTACTGGTTCATTTTGAGCTCTGTGTGACTTTTAGTGAAAGAAATAATATGTAATAAAATCATATTATTTAAAAGAACACATGTGCTGCACTGGGGTTCACCTTTGCACAATCTGCATTTCTATTATTACTTGGCAAGGTAGCAGTTTATTTAATGAATGAATACAGTTTAATCATGTATCACGCAGTTCTGTTTTATTATAGCGCACCAGCCACTTCACACCACTCCCATTAGACCAACCCTTCTAGATGAATCACTGTTTTCTTCTTTGATAAGGGAAACACAGAAAATCTCATTACCCTGGTTTTCATGGAGCAGATCTCAGGAGGAATTATCTCAGTAGGGAAAAGGGACATTATATCTGCTATACCATGCTCTAGATTAATACCTTAACACTTGAGTAAACCAAAATACCCAGAATTACATGCATTGCTTCTGTTACATTAGCCCAGTTCATTTCTAAGTGTTCAGCTAGTTTGTTGGGTTAGGATTCATTCAGAGTTTTATCCATCTGTTCCAGCTAGCTGGTTAACTCAGTTTCAAGCATTAGAGACCCAACTCAACTAGGTTACAGGATAACGCAGGTAGAAGCAAAGCAAGAGATAGACTATTGAAAGACTGTGATTCTCCTCTGACTAGATAGAGGACTATTGTTGTCAATGTTCTGTAAATATGCAGTGATTTTTCCGATGATGCGGGAATAAACTTACACACATGCTTCATTGTGTCTGCTAGAGACAGAATGTGAGATAGGAGCTGGTAAAGAGTTCTGCTGATGGTCACATGATCCCTCATGACCTTCTAATGATGTACTCAAGTCACATGGAAATAAATGTTGTCAAGGCCTCAACAGTCTGGATGATTTCAATGACGCAACTTCTCTGATCTACAATATTGTCTATTAAAAAGTGGAGGTGGATGGTTTGATTTGTAAATGTACAATAATCTAATCTGAGATTACCAAATTTTATCAAATCTATGTGGTTTCTGATCTAAAATATAAGTGTTACACTCTATATTCATGAAATTCCTTTACAATTGGTTGCTACATCTAAACAGAAATTCCTTGTCACTGCTGCTTTTTGTTACGATCATCGCTTCGCTTTTTTAATTCAGTAACATGGAGCCTCTATTCCGTAGTGCTTTTGTCGTTTCTACCGATGTACAATTTGACTCTTCCATCTACGAAGCACTTAGTTTGAACGCTGCTGTATTACTTGCAACAACCTGCAACCTCCTGTGAGGTTTCAACATGTGTACATGTTTTACCTCAGTCTTTTGCTATTTCATTTTGTGCTGTAAATTGATGCTGTCTCACAGGAGCTCAGAGAAAGGCACCAAAAAGCTTTCAATACTTTTAGGCTTGTTTTCCCCACTGCATTAGTTACCCAACTTTTCTTTCTCACCATTTCTCTTCTGATCCTTAATGGGAGCACTCCTCTGTCTTCCCTGATCCTGCCGGGATATTGCTGCTAAATGGACGTCATTATACTATTGGCTGCCATACACACACACCTGCACACACACTTTAGGTATCAATACTGTATTTACAGCTGGATCGCCACGACTCAAAATTACTTTGTCAAATAGAATACAATCTGCTACAAGTTTCCACATGCCAAACCTATTTATCTTTTTTCTTTCATATATGACAAACGGCAGTATCAGATCCTCAATCGAGAAATATATAATGAGAAAATTTGGTCCATTTTCTCCCTGTGACTGATAACATATATTTTTGCATGAGATTTAACGAGTTATAGATCATTCAAGAATTTACAGTATCCATCCAGCATCAAATGAAACTGTTTTATTCTATTTCAGTGTCAATCTGCCTTTATTTATTTAGCGCTTAATAACATAACCAGATATTCCAAAGCACTATGGTCACCCTGTCTTACATTGAAGTGAGGGATTGACTTAAAATAAATACCAAAGGTAGCAATAAGGCACTGAAAATATGTGGAAATCAAAAGTTTACCTGAGTGAGTGTCTTCATTCTTACAGGTTATCCATTCATACTGTCAGAACTCCATTACGTTGTTGTGTGGATTATTCCATCACATGTTGAAAGGGCATTAACAGACTCGTAACTCCTTAGAGAGGACCGGCTCACCCCCCTGGCTGGTCTAGCTGGTCCAGGCTCAGGGACTCTAAATCGATCACATGACTCCCAACTGATAAAAAGCCACATTCAAAAACTCAGTTGACCCTCCTCCCAATCCTTTGTTTTCATTCTTGCCTGCAATGAAATCAACTATTAGAATCCCAGCAGACAGTAAAAACATGTTTGTTCTATCTAATGTTCTTTCTTCCTGATGACCCAAACTAATAAAAGCACTTCAGAAATGCCAGCTAATGGATCTATGCTGACAACAGGTACTTTAGACAAACCATGAAACATCAATACACGCAGTGCATCTTTTGGCAGAAATGTACTTTAAATCTTGAGTACAACTTTTATGAGCTGCTCTTAAAACATATCGACAAGACACCCCAGGCTTTACCCTCTTCTGTTATGCCTCCATATTCATAGTCTAACAATCGTCAATAATTTTGACATTCTCTGCTGTCCTTTTTGGTTTTTTTGTCAATCGTGCTTTTAGTTATTGCACAAAAACCTCAAACTCTAAACTCTATTTTATGGCCAATATGGGGAATGACACACATCCTGCATTCCTGGAACTGCATATCAACAAGGGCAAACATCACATCTCAGCAGAGGAGTAAAAAATCACAGGACAAATTAGGCTTAATTGCATCATGTGGCCCTCATGAGAGCAGTCACCTGACCGGGATAAAGCACCATGGAGGAAATGGATTCTTCGAAGAAGTTAAAGGAAGACTAAGTGTGGCAGTGTGGTGATCCCGTTATAATTACCTTTTCATGCGTGCGTGCGTGCGTGCGTGCGTGCGTGCGTGTGTGTGTGTGCGTGTGTGTGTGTGTGTGTGTGGTGAGGTTGTCATAATGCCTGAATCACCCTGCTGTCCTGGGGTAATTTAACGCCATACAAGTGGGAAATTACCTTTTTTTTTCATCTTGACATTCTTCTGCCAGTCCAAATACTGACATCAGAAAAAAATTCAGTGACAAAACTTTAAAACTGCAGTAAAAAATATATTTTCCAAATAACTTTTTATAATGTCTAAAATTCAAAATGTTCTCATTGGAGTTCAAAAAGGTAAAAAAAAAAAAAAAAGAATCCACTCTACCTGAATTTCTTGCTTTTTTTTCCCGTGAGGTCAAAACAGGCCAAAACAAGGACACCCAAAAAACACAACACATTGACACACAAGGTAATGAACTGTTGCCAGGTTTCACATTAGCTGTGTCCTCTTTGTTTGTGGCACTTTCACTCGTATATTCATGAGATGATTATTTATTCATGTTAAAATGCTACACATGGAATCCTTGAAGGACCTGGTGATGGTGTTGGGTCCATTCTGATTCTTGTTTTCGTACATATATTTAAGGGTCAAGAGATCCATTATTTATATTGTTGTTGTGTGGATGGAGTTGGCCTGTATATGTCTATCAAGTTCTACTTTTTAAGATTAACCTTAAATACAACTAAATTGTAGTATAAGACTCAAACCACGTGTTCTCAGGTTAAGTGTTTAACATTCCAACAATATTAGAGTGCAATAATCTAACTTTAACAGCCAAATCTAAAATGAATAAACTGGTATCAGCTAGTCATGCGGATGCCAAAAATGAAAACATATATAAAATTCCTTTTGGTTTCAGACACTTTTAACATTCAGACAGCAGTGGTGTATTCTCAGTATTAAATCACTTTGACTGTCACTGTGCCAAAGCACAGCAGCACAGAGAAAGCTACTGCCAAAATGCATTGATAACGTTACAGAATAATCAATACCGTTTTATTGTTCACTTTCCACATGCAATTTACTCCCTTGTATCCTCTACAGTTCCACACACTAACCACACTGGTTTGCAGTTTGTCCTTTCGGCGACAAATAATTCTTGTAGAACACGAAAGTGAATCTTTTTTGTTATTCTTTATCTTGTTGGGGTTAAAAGAAGTAACTCCAGAACTGTCAGTGACATCACTAACCATGTCTATTATTAGAGGTTTATTTTTACAACTTTCAAACCAGCATCCTAGTGTGTTGTTGAGATGGGGACTCATTCATTAAATTGAGCTGTGGGTTGACAAAGGCTATTGAAAATGATCAACTATTGACAACACCTACCTCATTGAAAATATTTGTGGGTAAGTACAGATTATTTTAGGTTAAACCAAGAAAAGCTCTGCTTGGAAAACATTCTGACCACTGGTCCCGATGATGTTTTCTGGAGATCTATGATATAAATTAACACATTTTCCTGGATAAAGCAGGGAAACAATGTTAATTTCTCAATATTTTACCTTTCTTTCAGTGTTTCAGTATTTCAATCCAAATAGACTATGCCACAGGAAGTAACACTGATTCCCAAACATGCTTTTCGACGCCTGATTCTAACAGGAGCTTCTGTCGGTTCACCGTGGTGCCAGGATAAATACATATAAACTGAGGCTGAAGGCACCATATAACTACAGTATAAAATGTATGAAAGAACAGCTAACAGCTAACATTTGGATCCAGCTAACAACGGATCCAAATGTCAACCAGCAAATCAAGTGTCAAATTCCGTGGACAGGTTTCATCAACTTTTTTCCAAAAAGTTGATGAAACCTGAATAAAAATGTACTAAATCTTAAACTGTGTTTACGTGACTAAGAACAAGATGTCAGTCAAAAGAGATTGCTTTCTTGCAAGTAGGCAGAATTCTGCTTCATTTCCTGTGTGAACATACAATCAGAGATGAGGACTAAGTAATCAGTAATTACTAATGTCTCAGAGAAACACGGCAAACAGAAGGGAAAAAGAGGGAGATGTTTTGGGGTATATGGAAGACCAAAGGGTGATGTTTGCATAGTCAGCATTTACACGTCGGAAAAAGGGATTTATTTCCCTTATCCCAAGGGGAATGGTACATTCCAGCAGTGAGTCAACCAGCTATCTTCCCCTCACATATAGAGAGAGGACTAAGGTGTACCTGCTCTCCTCAGCACTTTCATTGGCACCCCAGAGCAATGTTATTATGATGACCCAAGTTCAAACAGCACCTCTCTCTATCCGTGCTGGTCTCCTTCTTGAATAGGACTCTATGCACCATTAACCCCGGGCTATCCATCATCTGTCTCCTTGTTAAATGGGCTGTAAAACACTGTTAATGTTACTGAAACGATACTGATACAACCCCTTAATGGAGCTCCAGTTCTTAAGCAGGTACTCTGTGCAATGATAAAAATCCTATATGTCTTTTATGCATCAGCAGAAAGACAATTGAAAAAGAATAATCGAATGGAGGGATTATTAGACAATTAAAATGATTCTGAAGCTAAATCAGAAGTTTTTCCAATATCTGCATGTTTTTTGAGTCAACAACTGAATAATTCAGGTCTTGATCACGCATTCCAGTCAAACAAAGCAAAATTCTGAAAGTCAATCAGCTCCGTATAGTTAGAACACAACTACAGCCAGATCTGTTACTGTGGTTTGACCAGGAAAAATATTGTTTATTTCATTGAACTTACAATTCCCTGGAAAGGCAATGTTGAACAGCAGCCCAAAATGTCTTTTCAGAATTTCAGTTACATGAAGAGAGAACATCAACAAATCGTCACATCTGATGAGCCGGGCAAAAAGTGTTTGGGTTTCTTTAGATTATTACATGATTACATTTTTGAAATTGTTCAATATGTGAGAATATGCTTGCAACTTTTGATCTACTCCATCTTTTATGTGTGTGGTTTAAAAAATAAACTACTCATGTAACATAATTTTTTTTATATATATGGAGTATGGTTGTATAGATACAAAAGACTTTAGTAAATGCATTTTGTCATCAACTCCTTGAAAACTTCCTAATGTTTAAAATAATAAACTGTAACTTTGACCCGCATCAATGTCATTTTTGTTTCCGTTTTTCTCGTTGATTTTTTGACTGTTGTTTGGCTCATATCCTCATGTACAGAGACTGCTAGGCCTGATTGAAAAGTGAAGCAGCAGCCAGTCAAGCAGTGAAACAATCCCCCGGCCAAGTGGCTTATTGGGAGCGTGCAAATCCTTCAGGTAAAGAGGTTAACCCCGGTGCACTTCATGGATTGTGGACTGTATGGACGAGTGGGTGTTAAATGATTAGCATGAGGCTGAGAGGAAAGCGACAGCTGTTGGCACACATATGAACATGTTTCTGCAGCCATAAGCAGCCTCGAAACATGGCTGTATTTCAAAATAAAAGCCTACCTGTGTTACGATTTGAAAAGTAACTCCATTCATTAACCTTTGATGAACACATAAACACCCCATGTAGAGGCTACTGTGGTGTGTGTGTGTGTGCATGTCTGTGTGAACGAGTGCGTGTGTGGGTGTACAGAGATAACAACACTACTTTCCAGATGTGACACAAACACAGTACAAAAATTAACCATCTTTGCTTGACAAAATAATAAACTAACATGTTTTGCTTTTGTATAAAAATATTTTTTTTTAAAATACTGGAATTTTGTTGTTCTGGATATTTTATGGAAAGACAAATCATCTGCATCACCTTAAAATAATTTGGTGAGAAACGTTTCAGACCAGATCAACCACCAGGTGTACTTTGTTAAAAATCAAATTTCCAGACAAAAAAGACAAAAAAGCAGAGAAATGATTGGAAAAACACCACCTATAGAAATACATAATATAATTTAGTTTTCAATGTATTTAATGAGCAAGATAAGATGTGTATGGGTATGCACGTTACAAGAAAGATCATGTCTACTTGATAAATGTTACTTTTTGACAGTACATGAGATTTGGATTGATATAATACATACGGTGTGCAGTTCAGGCAAAGTTCAATCTCAAAAAACTATTGGGTGTACAGGTTTTTAA
Source organism: Antennarius maculatus (assembly GCA_013358685.1). NCBI lineage: Eukaryota > Metazoa > Chordata > Actinopteri > Lophiiformes > Antennariidae > Antennarius > Antennarius maculatus. The sequence goes on from CM023629.1 coordinate 5,853,948, forward strand.
ACAGATTAAATTGCTAGGGGTCATTTTTAGCATCAGTAAATATTAACATACATGTTTTTCTCATTCTGCCGGTGACCCCACAGGATCCCACATAGCACCCCTGGGTGTCCCTGGACCCTAAAATGAGGGTCTGCAATGCTGAAGACTCCTTTAAAGACCACACAGACGTCAGTCCACATTGTCAGCCAGTCTAGTTATAAATTATTGACAACTAGATGGAGCAAAGGAGTTCATGTGATCCGCTAGCCTCTGAGTCACCTGGCTACCGTTCCACCTCCCCACTGACTAACCAGTACTAAGTACATGAAATATTTGAGACACAGCAGCATGAGAACCAGTAGCTGGTCCAACAGCTAACTTTGCTTCTTTTACATAGATCTGTTTACATATACTGAAGACTATAGTGGGTGGGCAACAAGGAGTAGAGGACCAGCGACTGGATTAGATTGGGAGTTAGGGTAAAGCTGTAAAATGGATTAAGAGAGAGAAGGTAAAGTGAACATCAGTAACCCTTTAATCCACTGCTGTATGTGAAGCCAGACGGAGTGGAGAGACACTTCCTGTCATGGAATCCAGATTATTCAGGAGCAGAGGAATGCTGCCTGGCTGCTTTTAACACACACACACACACATACATACACATATGCATACACATACACATAGACACACACACACACACACACACACACACATTACACAGTTTCACTTGTTCTGAGTCAGAAAAAAAAGAAAAATTTCATTTATGTCCCAAACAGTGAAGCTGTAAGTTTAAACACTGAAGCTAATGTTGGTGTCCTGCTTCTACAGACATCATTAGAACAGAGCTACGTGTTGTTAGCATCTTGTCTCCTAGAAATTAGATGTATACAAGTTGTACAACTGCAAATTACACAGGAGAAGAAATTAAAAATTTCTTTTACTAAAATTTATTTTACTAAATGAAACTTACTTTGATTACATTTTTTATTCTAGTGTTTCATTCTAAAATTCTTGTATGTTTTACATTGTTTTGAAGGAATATTGGGAAAAACTTGGGCAAATTCAACTCAAATCTTAGAGGTTGAGGTTGATAGATTTTAAAAAAAATGTATTTGCTATTTTATTTGCTATTACTGAATTTAAATGTGAACTTCTGTAGCAAATAGTCTAATGTCAGATATTAAAGACTCAAGAGACACGGAGGGAATAGAGAAGATCTGTAACTTCTGATTGGTCTTTCGAGGCAAATGCAAACAAGTACAACAAATAAAGATGTTTTACATGACCAATGTCACTGTACTGTATTTTGTACATTGAAATTTATTCTTTACAACTGGGCTGACAAGTGAGCAGCAGAATCAGTGCAGTACATGTACACAGAGTCTCAGTATTCCCACAAGTCACTGTGATTACGTTTCATTCTGATTCAGCTACGACAGGAGTGACAGCCCAGGAAAATTATAATTGGATACGTTACACTGGATAGCCATTGGCTTGCATAACATCGTCTGACCACGTGACCTCGTGGCAGAGTCTCGATACCAAATGAGCCTGCAGGAGGACAAAGTGTGGCCTCAGCCAAAGTCTTCATCACAGTATTGTCATAATCACATAAGGGGGAGCCTAACACTTGAGATGATTGGCAAGACGATGTTTGATGCTGCATAGTCAAGGTATGTGTTTCTCGACCTATCTCTAAGGCAGACACCAGCTATCCGCCTGAGAAAACCTGTATTCGCGACGGTCTCAGAGTAGAGCTGCTGCTCCTTCGTTTGGAAAGGAGTCAGCTGAGGTGGTTTTTGGCATCTGGTGCTGATGCCACCATGGGCGCCTCCTTGGGGAGGTGTTCCGGGCACGTCCAGCTGGGAGGACATCTCAGGGCAGACCCAGGACCAGGTGAAGGGATTTTATCTCAACACTGTCTTGGGAATGCCTTGGGATCCCCCAGTCAGAGCTGGTGGATGTGGCCAGAGAAAGGGAAGTTTGGGGTTCCCTGTTGAAGCTGCTGCCCCTATGACCCAACTACAGATGAATGGATGATGATGGATGGACAAAACAAACATTAGATTGGTCTATCCATCCACCGGGTTCTGTAGAAATCTGTCCAGTAGATTATGTCTAAAGAAGCAAACCAACCAACAGGCAGCGATGAAGCAGAGATTAAATGAAAAACAGTCTAATGCTTGAGTTTAACAGCCATTCAGGAAGGAGTCAGACATGTGACAGATTCTTACCATATCAAGTTGGGTATCTTTAGATCTAGATCTCACCAACATTCCACAGAAGCATGGTAATATCTTAAATCATAGTTAATGGACAGACTAGGCTTTTAAACAAGACTGCATTTACATTACAGATGTGGTCAGACAGAGTATCCTCCATCATAGTGCTGGCTCCTGTTATTGACTGAAATTTTATAAAGACCTAGTATTGACAATGAGATAAATTTTCCTACTCTAATCTTAAGCATTCGGCATTTCACTAAAATTTTATTTCATCCACACAGTGGGGGCTTGAGTTTAACAGCCATTCTGGAAGGAGTCAAAGCCTCATCTGAATGTTGAGCTGGAATATAAACCCCACTGGGTCTCATGTCTGGATTATCGTCAAGCACATTACTGTGGAGTCTAATGCAACAGCCCACTCCACCACTGCCCATTGATTGGACTAGCAGAGAGAAAACAAGTGGATTACATAATTTATGTGACTGACTGCTCCATTTGTAGTCTCGCTCAAAAAGGAGGCGAAGCAATACAAATGAGAGTGAGTTGCACCAAAATGTGACGCAAAACAAATTACACCTACCAAAAACAAAAAAACTATGACTACCATTATGCACCAAAAGTGCACCAATTTCATTAATTTAGAGTTGATGATGACTTGGCAGCATTACAAGAATACTGTCTGCATCACTGTGACAGGTGGGCATTACTTATACACTTATAAATTTTTGCCTGGTTAGAATGAAGGTAAATACTGGTGTATTTGAAAATAATGGGCAACAGTTTAAGTTTTTAGATGCCAACGAAACACCAAAGTGTGCCAATTCTCATTCAAAAATCAGATTTTTGAACACAATCTGCTGACACGGGATTTCTCTTAGGACCACGTCCAAATGTCAGTACTTTATTCAAGATAAATAAAAACTTCGCCAAAACAGCACTTTCATTATATGTATTTTTATGATGCCACTTTATATAGCTTTACATTTAAATTACATTATTAGGATAAAAAGGAATCACAAAAGTGTAAAAAAAAAAAAAAAAAAAAAAAAAAAGAGTTCCATTTGAGGGTCTCTTGTGTTTACTTCAAATTGGCGTCAGCGGAAATAAACATAAGTTAAAGAAAAAGCTATGATTTCCTGTTTGAAAAAGATGTTTCTTTAGTTTTTCACGCAGAAGAAATATTCGCAGTTTCCCAGTGATTTGCCAATGTGCTTCTTTCCACACCCTTTCGTGGGTGAAACTCAATCTGAATGAGTCGCGACTCCGACGGAATTTGAAACCAAAGAAAAAAAGCTCGTAGGTTGTTTTTCTTCATAAAATGTATAGATGTTTGGTCTTCAGAGAACAAACAACCAGGGAAAAACACACTTTTAGAACCTACACACACAGGAGCCGTCACAAACTTACATATCTGCTGATAAGGGTTCGAAGAGTGCTGAAATCCATGCCCATCCTGTTCCTTCTTCCTCTCCCGACGCTCCTTTCAGAAGGGGTTTTCTTCACGTTAAGCGCTAACTTCTTTTAAAATGTGTTCTTTCCATGACTTTCTCTCCCCGTCTTTTCTTCGTGAACAAGAAAAGGTTTTCACAGAACTGATCCCAACAACTGTTATCCTGATCTCACCTACAGGAGACAGTTAACAGGCTTTACGGGAGGTGGGAGGAGTGCCGGCGGCCCCCACAGGCTCGGACAGGCGCGCTCCTCCTCTCCGCTGACAGACGGTGAGCTCATGCGCACAGGAATCTTTTGGTGCGTAATTGTTAGGTTTCAGGTAATTAAATACCTTAAATTACAACCAATTAGGTATATATGAACGTGTATATTTTTTACTTAAAAAATCTAATTAAATTAGTCAATTTAATTAATGCTGGAAATAAATACATATGTGTAATGAATACTAACAAGAGTGGACTAGCAAAGGGATCTATAATCTTAAACCGTTTAATTGTTTAATTTATCTGAAAGTTCGCCGGTCTCGCAGAAAAACAGAAGGTATTCTATCTGACCCACAAGGGAAATCAAAAATAAAAGCTATTTAAAAAACAATGTAAAATTATAATACATAACCGAAGGTAAATCATATTTAATTTTATGACAGGTGGATCTAATAAGGTTAATCTATCTAATCGATCTAATACAGTAGATCTAATGTATATATTGACATAAAATGAAAACAACAATATCCAAATTTGTGAGTCTGTTCTCTTCACTGCTTTTTTTTTTTTAATTTTTACAACTGCAAGAATCAAATGAAAATAATGAATGCGTGAATGAATGAATGCGAAGTGAGCGGATCAGTTTGAAAATGTTTGCGAGACCAGAAGGGTCAGAACTACGATCAGTCGAGCTTTGTTTCAAGAGGGAAATGTTTTCATTCATTCGTCCATCCTGTTTCCTGGAGACGCTTTTCGGCGGGTTCAGTTGAAACACCAGCTCAAAGTTATTAAAATAACAACTACCGTATCCGGTTCAGACTTTCAAATTAAACACCTCTCTGAAGACATTTACGCTGTAAAGGCATTGTGATAACACAGAAATTAATTTACAATGAATATAATACGGTCCACTATGTTATAACATCAATAATATTTTTAATTGACGCATTCCAAGATTTGTACTTATTGTTAATATTGTTCGATTTTATTAGGAATGTCAAAGTATTTTTATGTGCTGTATTTGTTAAACTTGTATTTCAGCGCTGTCAGTGAGACATCTATGCATACACATTGAAGCCCAAAACAAATTTTGTATTTGTATCCACAGCTTATTTGACAGAACAATAAAACAGAGTCTGATAAGCATTTAATTGCAATTCTTTAATAATAAAGTTTTATTTTTCGAGCACCAATTTCCCACTGATGTCCAGTTATATTTGCATGCATGCTTCAACCTTTTAACATTTTATTTCTTTTGTTCTTATTTCTTTGACACGTACTAACCATACTATCAGGCATTGTCAGTGTTGCTTATCTTTTTCGGTATATGTGTTTTAAAATTTCTCATATGTATGATTACAAAATTTAAAAGTTAGTTCTTGTAGGAACAATTAAAAATTACCAAGTAATGGAGTACAGTAATAAAATTTGCTAATCCAGATTTTTTTTTGTATTAAAACTACAGAATGGTTTTATAATTTACCAGGTTTCCTGTAATTTAAGAAAATTGCCCCACTATACATCAATTGATTTCAGTTTACTCAGAAATTTTTGAAAGTATTCCACAAATTATTTATTCTTTCAGACAGTAATGCAAGGTTAAGGCTCGTGTCACAAATGTGATGCTCTTACTTTGAAGGAAATATGTCGCTAATTGATGTTACATCCTGTCTGTGTGGAGTATGCTTGTCTGAACAGGTCAAAATGGCGTCGCTAATAGTGGGAGCCTGGAGTTAGTTCGTATTAAACCGTGGTATTTATTCAGTTATTGGGTAACACGCGTAAAGTTAGCCACATCGTTATGGCTACTCTGGATCAAAAATCACCCAATGTGCTTCTCCAGAGCCTTTGCTGCAGGATCACGGGGAAAAGCGAAGGTAGCTACAGCATATAGCGCTAGCATGCTCCGTTCAAGTGCAGTTAGTTCAGAACAAGTATGAAGGAAACGTCAACGCACACCACATTCACAGATTCCTCCCTTTGTTGTTTTTGTTCACAGTCTTGTTCATATAAATTTTACAGAGAAACAAAAGAATGACTTCAGACTTAACAATTGACTGACCACTTCGGCTTACCTTTTACATAATGAGTTGAAGAAATAGTGATGTTAATCAGTGTTTTACATTGCTTTCACGACTGAATCGGGAGTGGATTTTATAATAGAAGGTGAGACAAAAACCTTAAAATTTCACTGAAATTAAAGCTGCTACGCCTTCTGGACATATGCCGAACTGAAGATGACCTATTATCCATTTTCAACGACCTTGTGAGAAAAAAAAACACATGCAAATTTTGGCATAATGAAGAATGAAAATAAATTTGTGGCATCACTTCAATGGGGTTCGGATAACGGCACGTAGCGGCGACAAGTCCGCCTTACATAGCTGTCGGCCATCGGCTTGCTACATCCAGAAAATGTATCTACTTGTCGTTGTCACTATATTACAGTGTTCGTGCTGGTGTCAGTAAAAGGTTTGCATTAACTTTCATTTGCTAACCTGTTAGCTCTCATGCCGACCGGCACACTGAATGGTTATTGGATGCGCTAGTCATGCTAACTGCAGGCCCCTGCTGGATGCAGACGTCCGCTTATATTTGATTAAAACTACGTTAAGAAATCATTTTATACAGCGATCTTAGTTACTTAGAAGGAATTGTCCTAATCTTACACCAAAAATTCTCTTTGATAAGGTTGATAGATATTTCAGCATTTCAACCCAAAGGTATTTTGTATTTCCTACAGTAAATGTATTCCAATGTGCTTAACCCTTTGAAAGCAACAGTACATTCACCCCAGTTTAAATGATATTTTATACAACATCTGAGTATAAATAAATGGGAAAATATTTGCTGACTGCTGAAGATACGGAACACATTTTTACATGACTGAGAAGTGCTGCTTGCTGCCATGAGCTTTAAGTGTTTGTTGTGATTATTTTGTCCAGCTGAAGTTGCCCACCAGTTCCAGTATGCAGTGCGAGTCATCGGAAGTAACTACGCCCCCACAATTGAACGTGATGAGTTTCTTGTCTCAGAGAAGATCAAGAAAGAACGTAAGTACTGTCTCACTGTCAAGGGTTTTTCCCCGAGGAGCAATACCCAGTATGTCATAATTAAAGGACAGAGCGAGTCCAAATTGTTCATTTTTGTCCCGGTTCTGTTTCAGTTCTGAAGCAGAGGAGAGAAGCAGATGCAGCCCTCTTCTCAGAGCTGCATAGAAAGCTTCAGACACAGGTTGGTGGTTACGCTTCTCTCAAAATTTTATTTTACTCCAGAAGAAAATCTGCTGAAACATTTTAGTGAGTGTAACCTGTGTGCATGGTTACAAAAAAAAAGGCTCTAATTCTGTTTAGCTGATGTGTTTGTCTTTTCACAGAGTGTTCTGAAGCATCGCTGGTCGGTTCTCTACTTGCTGCTGAGCCTCTCTGAAGACCCCCGCAAACCGTCCAGCAGGGTGAGGAACAAAAACACACCCAGATTCTTTTTTGACAAGTTAGCTTTTTTAACTTTGAACTTCTGTGATGGTTTACAGGATAGGGAGGCAACATTTTGGCGTTGTTTTCGAGTTTGGTGATTATGTTCTTATCGAGTTTCTAAAGTTAAATGAAGGCCTCACTTTTATTCACATTTAATAATGAATATTTTATTAGTTTGCTTTTAGCTCTTTGTTTTTGACATTTTTCTTATTCTAAAAAACGAAAGTATGATTTAAGGCAATGTTCCCCAACCCCTGGGCTGCGGACCCGTTCCGGTCCGTGGGTCAATTGGTACCGGGCAACGCAGAAAGAATACAGAACTTATATTATTGCTGTTTTATTTATTAACTGATTCTGAGCAATGTCTTCTTTTTTTTTGTTTGTTTTTAACTACCAGATTCTCTCTTCCACGTCTGTCTATGGCTCACTCTTGATGCTTGCCTCGGTCACATGACTACCTAGTTAAAGGTGCCACTCCGGCTGGTAGCACAGAATACATTACAGCTAGATTAAAACTCTCAAACTAGCAAAAGGAATAAAAAACAAACATCTTTGTAAGGTTTCTTTGCACAGGGTAAAAAAAAAAACGAACTACAAAAAAGAAACTACAACATCAGCGTAAAAGAAAGCTGCAAAATACCAGTTTTTATGCCGGTTATGTCATTTTATTTTGTTGTAAAATTTGATGATCCCAGTCTCATCTTCCTCACCATGACTTTGTCCTTCCCAGGTTGGGAACTACGGGGCCCTCTTTGCCCAGGCCCTCCCGAGGGATGCCCACTCCACACCGTTCTATTGCACGCGGCCTCAGAGCCTAGCCTTGAGCTACGGGGAGAGGAGCGCGGGTCTGTCATCCACCGTGGGGACCAGCGGCATCTCCAGCCTGGGCGTGTACACGCTGAACGGACCCACGCCCACGCCTCAGTCTCTGCTGTCTGGGTGAGTACAGCACACATGCATGCTACTATACAAGCTGATTTAAACATATTTAATCTCAATAATATATTATAGTCAGTCTTACCTGTCAGCTGTGTTTAAGCAGCTCTCTTCTGGAAAACAGAGGGTTATTTATTCATGTGATCCTCGTCCTGTAAAAACACGAGGAGACAGTCTGAGAAAGGAAGCATCAGTTAACACTATAGAATGAACTTCCCACTCAACCTCTTCTAATTCTGTTTTATTAGGCATCAGAAGGCCATTTAATTCCATTTATCCTCATTAATAATGCAGGCCATCCAGATCCAAATGACCACTGAGCACTCTGGGCTCACCTTTTAGTCTTGGAACAGCAAATCCTGTCTCCAAACATAAAAAGGTCTTGAGGCATAAATCCATTCCCTAAATAAACAGGGTTGTACTTTGTTTATGCAAAAATGTGTGTTTTTTTCTGTCTCTTTTTTGTTTATTTGCATTGTTTTTAATGATATGATTTTTTTGAATTATAGAAATGTGATTCAAACAATATGTAAACATGAGCAAATGATGTGTAAAACATCTGTGTTAGGTGTTTATCGCTTTGTTTCCCAGTCTTTTTTTGCTTTTTGTATTCACAAAATTCAAAAAAGACAGTGACATTTCTGATTTGTTCTGATTTGATTTGTTCTCTTAATGCAATTTTTAAATAAATATGTTTCAGTATTTAGCAACGCTTTAATTCGTGTGATCATTTTTTCACAAATTTGACTTCCAGTCAACCCCCTCCGTCTGCCAGCGGCGCCGTTCAGCCTCTGGGCTCCCGGCTGGCCTGGACTCTTCCTGTGAGCTGCTCCTCTTCCTCCGCTCTGAACCCACCCGCCACCCGACCGCCCCTCGCTCCTCCGGCGACCTCTGCCAGAGTGGTCCATCCTCGCAGAGACGGTGAGACACCCAGAACAACCTCAGGCCTTCATGCTGTTCAGGCTGCAGCGTGATCAGGACATCATTAATGAGTTGTAGTTGGTCTTAATAAAAGTTTTGTCACCTCGAGCTCTAAATTCTCATTGTCTGTCGGTGCAGGGGAGGTGAGCGAGGCCACGCTGGTGCGGGACATCCTGTATGTCTTCCAAGGAATTGATGGCAAGTTCATCAAAATGAGCAGCCAGGATAACTGCTACAAAATAGACACCAAGGTAGTTAAACCTGCACCAATCTATGTGACGCGTTCAGACATCACCCAGATTAACCTCATATTACAGTTCAGAGCAAAATCACCAGCCTAGAAAAACTGCTACTGTGCAGACGACAAGATTAAGGTTGGGCAGAAATGATCGTGTTGATAAGTGTTTATTGTGCTGAAGATTTTTATGTGGTCTTTTTGGTTTGTGTTATGCTCACTTCTTCTTGTTTACACTAAAAAAGTGTCAAAAATAGCAAGGATGTCTTGTGGGTAATCCTAATGTCTTGTTTTCTGCAACTGAAATTTTGAATCCCAAATAATATTAACTTAACATGTATGCAGTCGTATCTTGAGATGCGAGTTTAATCCGTTCCGTGATCTCGTAAATCTAACAATAGTTCACTATTTAAAATAATTAAAATCATCTTAATCCAATCCAGCCCCAAACCCCCTAAATTGTGAAATAAAAAAAATTTTCATCAACTAATAGACATAATGTGGATTATTATAAGTTATATAGCCAATGATAAATTATGAAAGCAAACGCAAAACTTCAAAATCTAAATACTATCAAAAACAAAGCAAAATACAAAATAAAGTGAATTTTCAATTTCAAGTCTGCATGTAATGGTATAAAATTGTATGCTTATCATACCATTAAAATATACTTATTACTAGTTATTTTAGAAAAACACAAACAGATAATCTCCGTAACCGCCGTGTCCTCATGCCGTGGAAATCTCTAATTGTTCATCCCAGAATGTGATCAGTTCAAACTAAAAAAGAGACTTCATTGTATCCAACGATGACCCAGATGAAACCTATCTATTGTCTTTTGAGTAGGACCTGTTTTCACATTAAAGTAATGACCGCCATACATCGAGAGATGATGATACGACATCATGAGTATTGTTGTTAATTGGACTTTGAAAGGAAGATTCAACAGATCAATATGAAGCTTTTTGGCTCTAAGCCACATTGATCTCTCTTTTCTTTTTTCCTCTTTCTCTTGTGTCAGTTCCTTTTAATCCCTCCTCCTCTTCCGAAGTATTGATAAGAAGGCTTCAGATATAGCCAGAGCCTCAGTCACTCAGTAACACTAAACTTAGCCTTGTGGTCAATCTACTGTCACTGTCCTGATGGAGAAGGAGCCACTGAGACCAGAGATCACTGAGTCAAGGTTTGGGATATTTCAGGCTCAATGTCTCTGAGCAAAGCTCCTTGGACTTGGAAGTTTTATTCACTAGAGGATGATCTGTATTTATCTAAACTCTAATTACTTTGACTTTGAGGATGTGTGAGCGTGAGAAACGTATCGATTGAGATGCATGTTTAAGACTCAGGATATGGATGTATGGTATTTCTCCCCATGGAAGGTACTAGAAATATCTTCATTGATAACCATCCAGACATTGCATTTTCAGTGCTATTTGTATTACATTTAAAACCTGAGATGAAGGCATTCAGATCTGCATCACTTGTAGCTAACATTCAATAAGAGTAGCATTAGCTTGTATCTAACGCACCACTTTATGTTTGATTACTCCGTTTTATTTCCATTCAGTTTCGAAGTTAACTTGACCAATAGTTCACATCAAATAGCAAAATATTCAGAGTTCAGCGGTCAAAAACCTGTGAATGCTTCCGGGCAGAAACATGACCTAACCAACATTGGTTCCTACTTGTACCTGAGCATCAATTATCCCCAGGAGACTCAGGTTGTGACAGATTTTTCTTCCAGGCAGTCTGTAGTCTACATTGCTGGCTCAAACTTTCAACCTGACCTGAAATGTCTTCAGTCTCGATGTTGGTGAACATCTCCATGAATATAAATACATATGTTTACAGAGATGTGGATAAGCGGATGAAATGCTACAGATGAAGCGACAACAGGAAAGACGAAAGCACCACATGAAGTCTGACGTCAGAGCAAACTGTTCATTTAGTCTGATTTTTGCTGAGTTATTTTGACATGATGTGAAAACTGAACGTATGGGGTGTTAATGTTACGTTTTGCAGAATGTTCACATTGGACTAAATCCTCTAAACATGTTGTTGTGTTCCTGAAACCTACTCCTACCTAGGCCATTTTCATCTTTATCTTCCATTGTGGTTAAGAAAAACTAAGAAAAAACTTTTCATCTTCACCAGGTGGTTCTGTGTAAGTCCCTGAGGGACACCAGCAGCAGGTTGGCTGAGCTCGGCTGGCTCCACAACAAAGTCAGAAAGTACACCGATGCCAGGAGCTTGGACCGGGCCTTTGGACTGGTTGGTCAGGTGAGTCCCAAGCTGAAGACATGCTGCTGTTGTGCCTGTTTTTCCCTCTCATGTCTGTTTTACTTAGTTTCATCCTTCTGCCCTTAGAGCTTCTGCGCTGCGCTACATCTGGAGCTGAAGGAATACTACAGGCTGCTGTCCGTCCTCCACTCGCAGGTACACGAAGCAAACAGACCCAGGAAAATGTAGAGCTCACTGGAATTAATGTCATTGAGAAGTACTGTAAAGTTAGATTATCATATTAGTACCTCGAGATACAAGCTGCTCGACATACCAATTATTTGAGGGAGCCATATTTTTGTTCAGTATACGAGGAAATCTGAGATATGAGCCGTGCCTCGGGACACAACCGCTAGTTGGCAGAGGGATACAACAATAACTGAGACCAGATCTCCTTCACTTGGCACGGAGTAAAGACGTAGCTTATTTGTTCTTGTGACTTTTAGGGCTTTTTTTAACTACGCTGGAGCAGATTAAATTGGTTTTAGTTATTTTAAATGGGAAAATGTTGTTTGACTTTCGAGGTCAGTAAAGAATTTTTAAAAAGAATTAGTTCCTTGTATCTCGAGGTATTACTGTATACCCCTCCATCTTCATGAAGATGAGACGATTGTAATCGTCTTGTTTTCAAGGTAGATAATAAAGGTAGCTTAATAAATATTTAAATTTAAAGGCTTTTTTGCGAAAAAAAATCCCATTTCACTCCCCATGATATTTTTTTGATTTACCAGGTGCTTAAAATTATAAGTTATAAGTTAAACAGATAAAGATAATGCAATGAATATTGAGGCTATGACCTGATGAAGTAGTGCTCTATATACTTTATTGCATATTCTGCTGTACAAACCCAACATTTCCTTCTGCTTTGACTGTAAAGCATAAGTTTTACAGTTTAATTTAGCAAGTAGTCACAGGATATGTGCTGTCGAAATAAAATCAAATACATAACTAAAGAACTGAAAACATGGAGGATGATGTTAGCATGTCAGGTAAAACAGTATGGGTGTGTTTCAGTTGCAGGTAGAGGATGAGCAGGGCGTGAATGTGTGCACAGAGAGCAGCCTGACCCTCAGAAGGCTTCTAGTCTGGATGTACGACCCCAAAGTTCGCCTCAAAACGCTGGCTGCCCTTGTCGATTTCTGCCAAGGTATGCTAGGACGTCTACGCTTGGATTTCTGGGGGGGAAAAAAAACCCCACTGTTTTTTAATTTTGTTCTGATTGAATTAAAGCATCGGTTCATTCTGATTACTTTCAGGTCGGAAAGGAGGAGAGCTGGCATCAGCTGTTCACTCTTACGGGAAAACCGGAGACCCACAGATGAGAGCGCTGGTTCAACACATCCTCAGCCTGGTGTCGCACCCCATCCTCAACTTCCTGTACAGGTGGATCTACGATGGAGAGCTGGAGGACACCTACCACGAGGTACACATACACACACATCTTCACCCATTCTGTCCAAAGCATACCAAGCTAGTTCTGTGCTGCTTCCAAGAAGTCCAGTCAGAATTTGGAAGTCATTTCTGGAACATCATTTTGTCCAACTGCTCTGACATTCGACCTCGATGAGAGAGAACATTACTGAGAGAGGGAGAAATAAAAACAGAGGGGTGAGAGACGGCGTCTAAAATGAGGACTGATGAGAGGAGGGTAATGGAGAACCTTGTGATGAATGTTTCTCCTTTATTTCTCCCTGCCCTTTGTGTTGCTCCAGTCTTGTTTCTCTCTCGCTCACACTATTAATGTCTCCTCCATAAACCATTTGTCTTCAGCGGACACTGGTCCTAAGTGCTGCGTTTAAGAACACAGGGACAGTTATTGCACCTTTCAGGGGCAAAGTTTCCTCAGAGATCAGAGAGACAACAAATAACACGTCTAATACTTGTGTCAATTGAAGTGTTTTTGGTTCTATTGTGACGCAGCAGTAACTGAAATGTAAGAAAGCAATATTAACAAGTCTGTAATGCAGTTTGTTTCCGATGGTGTTTGTGTTATTTTTATTTGAGTTTATTGTCAGGATTGCACAAAAATTACTTGACCAATGTTCAGTGGGTTTAATGTGGAATTGATGAAATAAACCAAAGTAAATTATGACAGAGAGATTGTGAATTTTATTCTAATTTCTTTAAAAAAAGTATGATTTATCTCAACTTGTTCAAATTCAAATTTAAAAAATTTAATTTATCCCCAAGGGGCAATTAAAGGCACATAAAGCAGGATTGGTGCACAAAAAAGAAATGCAGAGTGCAAAGAGCAAAAACCAAACTTAATACACAGAAATCCCAACACTAATGCTAAAATACACAATGAACAGATATGTAAAATATTAAAAGGTATATGCAGTGGTTGTTTGTACTTGTCATTAAATTGTACTTATGCAATAATTCTTTCAAAAAAATCAATTAAATTGATGAGGTAAAATATTAATTATATTGTCTTTGTATTTTTTTCTGTTGAGTAAATGTCAAAAAACGACACAATGATCACTGTTTTTTATAGTATGGTATATTTTTTATTTATGTTTAACATGACATCACAAGTCTTCCGGAATGGTGGTTCTACTACAAAATTTTAAAAGCTATAGATTTAAATTTAAAATTCCTCATCATTGTAGATACAGTCTCATGTTAGCGACTGTTAAAATTCATTTCAACAAGGCCTGAGCAGTAAATAAATAAATGTCAAACGATTCATTAAAATCCATTCAGGATGAGGTTTCATAGGCTGTGTAATCATTTCTTTTCTGTTGGGGAGCGAACACTTCCAGTTTTATTTGAAATGGTGGGTGTTTTGTGTGTGTAGTTCTTTGTAGCATCAGATCCCAACGTGAAAGCAGATCGTCTGTGGCACGACAAGTACTCCCTCAGGAAGTCCATGATCCCTTCGTTTTTCACCATGGATCAGGCCCTCAAGGTTTGCACACCCATACAAGAGCACACACACACACACACACACACACACACACACACACACACACACACACACACACATACCTAACTCTGTATCCACCACTATACCGGGCATTGCAGCGCACATCCAGCTACAAACATAAAATCTAATATTCATGTGACGACTTTATCCATTCATTACCTGTAGTCCACTGTTTGACGTTATCAGTCTGTCCCGTCTAGGTTCTGCTGATTGGCAAATCCATCAACTTCCTGCATCAGGTCTGTCATGACAGAACGCCACCGGGCAAAATCACGCCGGCATCCAACTCTGCAGACACACCCAAAGACGGTAAGAGGGTCACTTTCAGTTATTACTCCAGTCAGCCTGGTTTAGTGTAAATATGGTCTTTAAATGCGAGTCCAAAGTAGGAGGAACATGAAAAAAAGCAGCGACACGTTGCTGCTTCTGATGATTTATTAGTCTATTGGTGTTTTTAGAGTTGTTTGGAAACTAATGATATAATTGACCAATAAAGAGCTTCCTTGTTTGTCCTCATTCTATCAATGTTGTCATATTGATGTTGCCGAGTAGACGGCTGGCAGTTATCGATGCTCTTACCACTCCCTGACCTCCTCCTCCCCTCCTCTTGATTATGAAGAGGAAAAAGTTATACTTAGCTCTATTCTATTGATTTGGTCTGTAGGACTTCATCTGACCAGTGTGATCCATGGCTTTTACTGCATCTGTTGAAGGACACGATGCTTTCTTCACACTCAATCTCTCAGCAGCAGAGCTCTGTTAGGATGAGGAGGGGAAAGAAGAAAGAAAAGTTTAGTTTTTTTTTTTACTCCAATCAGACATTTTAGCAAGTTCATGTTATATACATTGAATAATGGGTGAAAAAGAGAATACTGAAGAGCAATAATAATTCGAATACAGAAAAAACAAGCAGAAACATGTAATTATTTGGTTGCAGTGTGCAACCTCACCACTAGATGTCATTAAATCCACAATGAATTTTATTAATTTCGGAGTTTTTAAATAATAAATAAATCCACCCACTGTCCCCTGCTGCTCGTTCATGCGGATTGCTCTATGATGTGTAGGTTTATCCTAGAAAGGCTAACACTGACGCCTGCTGTCTCTTATAGCTGCTGAGCTGCTTTCGGACCTGGAGGGGGCGTTCCAAGAGAAAATCGATGTCGCCTACTTCGACACCAGCAAATACCTGCTGGACGTCCTCAACCGCAATTACCTGCTGCTGGAGCATCTTCAGGCCATGAGGCGGTACTTGCTTCTGGGCCAAGGAGACTTCATCCGACACCTCATGGACCTGCTGAAGTGAGCATCGCACATTTTGAATATGTCTTCTGTTTCCTAACACATCTGATGTGTTATATACATAAATATAAGAATATTACGTTATAAGTCATAGATAAAATGTAATTGTACTGTATCCGAATCGTTTTGTCCCAGGCCAGAGCTGGCACGTCCTGCCACCACTTTGTACCAACACAACCTGACTGGTATCTTGGAGACAGCCGTCAGAGCCACAAACGCCCAGTTTGACAACGCAGAGATCCTCAAGAGACTGGATGTGCGCCTGCTAGAGGTAGAATGTGTGTGTGTGTGTGTGTCTGTGTTTTCGTGTGAAGTCAAAGTAGAATCTGAATGTCTGCTGTGGCAGCTAAGCCTGTGTTTTGTTGGCTCCAGGTGTCTCCCGGTGACACAGGCTGGGATGTCTTCAGTCTGGACTACCATGTCGACGGACCCATTTCTACGGTATCAGACACTTTCAACGTAGTTCCCAACACATTGTGTTATTTTTCCATATCTGTTGCATAGTTGATGCTGTCACTGTGTGTAACTTAGTGGTGTGTTCGTATTTCAGGTATTTACAAGGGAGTGTATGGCCCACTACCTGCGTGCGTTTAATTTTCTGTGGAGAGCCAAGAGAATGGAATACATCCTGACAGACATCTGGAAGGGACAAATGTGTAACGCCAAGCTGCTCAAAACTATGCCTGGTACAAAAAATGATTCTTATGTGCTACTTATTTCTTTGTCACATATGTCATGTTCATTTTGCATTACGGTACTTGATTGTATTTTTATACAAGTAGTGGTTGCATTCAGAATTCTGTCTTCACTTTGAGTGAAGAAGTCTAAATAATATAGAAATATTGTATGGATAATAATAATTAACAGTAACAAGATAAAAAAATACAGGAACACCTCGGCTTATGTAGTTTCGAGCTACGTCGTTCTCGATTATACGGCGGCTTTCTAGAAAAATACACGGAAAAATAAAAAGCAAGTTTACCTCATTTTACTCGACTTTACGTACGTCTGCGACAAATATTGGAATCATAAAATCACAAGTAAATAGTTAAAAACACATAATATGTTACTACACAGTAAATAATAAAAATATATAATCATATTAAAATACTTACGTATAATACAGTTAAGAGTCACTCATGATTCATGCGATTGAATTCAGATTAGTTTAAGCGCGATTAACTTTTGCTCCGTATAATTTAATCCTTGAGGAGAAGAAAAAGATGAAAACACTTCAAGGAACCCTCCATCAGTTTTATAAACTTGTCCAACGACAACAGCCAGTCAGCTGTTGACAGACATCTGCGTCCTCAATGTAAAGCACCAAATTAAATGTACGTATTGGTAACTTAAAAAATTTTTTTTTTACTATTGCAAAGTAGTAATTCCTGTATTTGTTTTATAACTTTTTATTTTATCATTCATTCATAATTAAAGCGCCCGCGGTGTATGGTAAACATCACCAAATTTTATTTATTAATTTACATTTTTTTCTGAACTAGATTAAAAAATAAAATTAATTTTGCTTGTAAGCTTAAAATAGATTTGTATTAACCAAATATTATTAAAAATGCATTCATAAATATAATACAGAACTGGGAATGGTTATTTTTTAAAATTTTATTCAATTAAGTTAATTTGACCGACATCGTTTTTCCACATACGTGGAAGTAACGTATTAACGACTTAAGCCGAAGTTCAAAATAGATATTTCTTCCTTGGAAAGATATTTCTAACCTGCAGCCTGTGTTGTTTTTGCCCCCCCCCAGAGTTGTCAGGCGTTCTGCATCAGTGTCACATCCTGGCCTCAGAGATGGTCCACTTCATCCACCAAATGCAGTATTACGTCACCTTTGAGGTGAGACAAATCACACCATCGTAGACTATAAAAATGATAGCGTAGTGACAGGAGACAGTCTGCTGCATCATTTAACGCTGTAGGATATTTGAAACTGCAGGTTTTGTTTCCAAATTATGGACAGAAATATCTCTCCATCATCAGGTCGACCCCGCCGACATTTCCTGCTTCCTAAACAGACAAACCATGAGCCTTTTGGTAAAGTGTGTTTGTATCTGTCTAGGTGCTGGAGTGCTCCTGGGATGAGCTCTGGAACAAAGTGCAGCAGGCTCAGGACCTTGACCACATCATCGCTGCCCATGAAGTCTTCCTTGACACCATCATCTCCAGATGTCTGCTGGACAGTAGCAGCAGGGTAACACACACACTCTCATTAAACTTAAAGAAAACTGTGACGTATCCACATGTTCTTCCTTGACCTCTGCTCGTGTCTTTCCATCAAGTCTCTGTTGAGCCAGCTGAGAGCCATTTTTGACCAGATCATCGAGTTCCAAAGCGCCCAGGACTCCCTGTACCGCTCAGCGCTGGAGGAACTCAGCCTCCGCCTGCAGTACGAAGAGAGGAAACGACAGAGAGAAGAGGAGGTACGACTGGGAGGGATATCTGAGCCTCTGTGTTCAATGAAGATGCATCACTTAACGTCTTTTCAATTCTAATGTCAAACATGTTTTTCTTGCACGTGCTTGTGTGCTGATCCAGGGTCAGTGGGGAGTTACGGCTGAACAGGAAGCGGAAGAGAAGAAGAGAATACACGAGTTTCAGGAAACCATACCAAAGATGCGATCTCAGCTCCGCATCCTCACCCACTTCTACCAGGTAGCAACCCGAGCCTCCTGCAGGAGAAGCGTTTGCATTCGGAGCATTAGCCATCTTTAATTATCCTCTCACACCCTTTTTTTTTTTTTTGCCTTCCCACGCCTCCCTCTCCTTTTTCCAGAGTATTGTCCAGCAATTTCTGGTGCTACTGATGACCAGTTCAGATGAGAGTCTGCGTTTCTTAAGCTTCAGACTGGACTTCAATGAACACTACAGGTTTGTTTTACACTGTGGGTTTTAAAGTGACTCCATATCTGATTGCTGCAACACTGCTTTGCTGAGTAGTTCCACAAAATTGTTGTGTCATGGCAAACTTTGTATGAAACAATCTTTGTTTAGTATGAACATGATAGTGAGTGATAATGATTACATACGTTTGGGAGAAGAGGTGATCTGTTATTTAAATCAAGAAAACTCTGGTGTGTAATAGTGTGCTATTACACATTAGACACTGGTGGTGATCCAGTCCACGTGAGAAAATATAAATGCACCTACAAAAGAAAATTAAGTCTTCGCCACCGTCTTTTTATAATTGACTGTTTTCACTAACTCCCCCACAGAGCCAAAGAGCCCAGGCTGCGAGCCTCACTGGGAGCCACCCGCAACCGACGACTATCAAATATCTGAGGTGATGCTGGTGGGATCGACCGACTCCCTGGTCAACGGAGCACAAGGTACGATTTCAGTTGTGACATCACAGACCGCCCATTTGGCAGAATGAATTACGACGTAATCCCGTACCTCCGAGGAGCATTCCAGCGCTGTACTTCACTCATCCACTGATGACATCACAGCAGACTGCTGGATGTTCAAGGATTGAAGTCCAGGATGTCAAACTCTGGGAGCATGTTGGGGCATGCAGAGTAAAACACCGATTCAATTTCAGGAAAAACTTTGCAAATGTGACTTTTTTTTTTTTTTTTATCCAGCAAAGCTAAAGTCAAGCTGTTGTGTCACTGAGTCACACGCAGCCACATTACATGGCATGCCTT